>OX104127.1:2251721-3468443 GCA_944470555.2 Heterobilharzia americana | reverse complement strand
GATTTGTCTTCGGATGGTATCCAGCCAGCCAGCCAGGCAGCCAACCTGTTCCCGCATATTTTTGAATGCAGAGCATATTTTAATCTCTCCAGAATTAAGCGGCATTATATTTTGCTGAGTTTGAGTTGGACGGGGACAACAGGCATGATTCCTCGCCAGTTCTTACAAAGACAATAGGTTGCCTTCTTTTGAGGTTGACAAAGTAGCCCTTCTTCAAATCAATAGGCAGGTACCTTTCTTCCTTCCTTGTGAATCTTCTGCATCGGTGGTGTGAGCACGCACGCTGTTGTCTCTACGTCAGTCTTTAGTGCTTCTGATTGTATTTCCATTTGGTTCTGCTGCTTTCCCAGATTTCAGCAACTTTACGGCGTTCAGGACATCACTTCTGCTTCTGTCGGAGAGCTTGTATTCACTGATAATTTGTGTCTGGTCTTTTTGTGGTATTGTGGTCAAGTTGCAGTTGGTGGTGGTGGTTTATTCGAGAGTTTTTTGAAGTGGTCAACTCATTGTTTCCTTTGTTTCTCCTCTTTGCGTACTCAGTTTTCCTCACTATCTTTCATTGGTTTCGTCTGTGTTGATCTCTTCACTCCTAGATAGTGACCTGGTTATTTGATACAATGTTGTCAGGTCTCTTTCTCTCCTACCTGCAGCCTGTTCTGCTTCACTTGCCAGTGTTTCGTAGAAGTGTATTTTGTATTTCCGTGCACTCTTCTTCACTTCTTTGTCCAGTGTTTTATACATTGTAATCAGTTCCTCTTCTCGTTGAGCATTCTTGCACTGGTTTATCTTCTGCTTCACCATCCTCCTCTCCTCTATCAGCTTCCATGTGTCCATCGAGATCCATTCCCTGTCCTGTCTTCTTTCTTCTTCCTTCCTAATACTGTTATGCATGTTTCTTTCCACACAGCTTTCACAGAGTTCTAGTGTTCTTCCACACAGGTTTTTTCAAGGATGTTGCTCAATGTCTCCCATTTTGTCCTGATGGCTGACAACGTGAAGATGTCCTGTGTAGTTTCGTTCTTCAGTTCAGTTCCTAGGTATTGAACTTGAACTATGGTCTGTCACCAACTTCTTTCAAGGTTTCCAACTTCATTTTCAGGATAATTTTCTTGCATCAGATAGTGAGTCGTGTGAACCTACATCTGCTCCTCTTCTTAATCTTATGCCCAGTAGGCTGCGTCTCCACTTTCTTCACATTGAGATGAAGTCGATCTGATTTTAAGCGCGTCCTGATGTCTGGTGAAATCGCTTTGTGAATGAATATCATTGTGTTTGTGCACACTGCCTCCAATCACCAGATCATTGAATGCACAGACGTCTGCAAACAGTTCTTCCTTCTCGTTCATTTCGCAGAGTGCCTCTTGACCTATAACGAGTTCTCTTCTTGTGTTGTCTGTTCCCAGTTTGAGATTCATGACACCTAACCCATCAGAATTTTGGTGCTCTGTCACCCTCTGGGGTCTTGTCCAGTACTGTGTGCAGTTGTCCGTGAAATTCCCTCTTCTTCTCTTCATCTGGATTATTTGTAGGTGCATAGCGTAGCATTGTATGATTGTAACTTTCCTTCCTTTTGATTTGAACCTTACTGCCATGATTCCGATTGCAGAGAAGACTGGTTTCCACTGCATGACAGACAGCCTTCATAGCTCTTGGGGACATTATGATAGCCACTACAGAGCTCAGTGTGCCGTGGTTGTCGTCCGGGTGTGAATATCGGAGTCGATTACCGACTCTTCAGCTGACAGTTTGGAGAGTCCACTTCCATTCCATCTGCAGATTCCTTACAGATTCCTAGCACTTCAACGTGATACTTGTTCATCTCGTTTGCAATCTGGGCTGCCTTGCTGGGTTCAAACATAGCGCGGACATTTCATGTCCCCATGTTTACTTTTGCTTTCATCGAGAGAATATACATTGGCCGACTGGCTTCCTGAAGTCTTTCACCAACCGGCTTAATTTTGTCTCCCCGATTCTAGTAAGGAATCCAGTTCATTATATTTTTTTTATATTTCTTCTGTGCTTTCAAGTTTCTTTGGGGATTGGATTGGTTTCCCGGGGTAGGGTTGCTAGCCCTATGCCTAACCTTTCCTCTTTATACATACATTCTTTCCAAGTCAGCTAGCTAGATTCAATTAGCCTAAACATTTCAGCTGTGTGAGCTAAATCCTTCCGGGTACACTGTTAACAAGATCATCCGGAAACGCCCAAAGAGGCCATCTAATCCTAGAGATCGGTCAGCATAAATGATTTCATATTTTCACTAAGCTATATCGTTATAGAATCTGAACATGAGTAGAATTTCATATGAGAATATGTACTCAAATATCCTCATGCATTATGACCTCACTAATCTGTTACTGTCCGTATGATTATTACAAGCCTATAATAAATCGTAAGAAATTATTCATCCTCATTGCTAATTAAGTAATTCATTAAATCTTTATTATAAACTTCAAGTAATAACATCTACTTTTGATTTCTTAATCTTGTACCGAATGTGTCTGGCAACGGAGCCTGAAGGTCGCGAGTTCGATCCCTGGTAGTGTGGGGTCATGGGTGCGCACTGCTGAGGAGACCCATACTAGTGTGACGAAACAGCTGTCCAGTGCTCCAAAATTTCCTTTCTTCCCCAACTGATATCAGTCTATGATGAATAACAACTTGAAATATTTCAAAATCCCCACAACTCCCTTAACACTAGACAAAACCAAAAAATAGGTGTCGCTTTAGAAGGTGAAAACCAAGAAATTGTCATATAATTCAAGCCAAAACTGAAATCTTACTCTGAAATTATTCTGTTATCATCTCGACTATAATTAGACTAAATTTTGATCTATTTCAACTAACGAAGCTTTTCTTTCTTTCACTTCGCTAAGGGTAACCCAAACCACTTAAAATCTTTAATATTTAGTCTAGTCAATGAGAACATTTTAACATATGAATACATTGCACTGGATAATTGAGTAGATTTATGCATCAATAAAAACTGAAAGGCCTTGGTACAATACCCTAGTGAGGTCACGGATACACACAGCTGAGGATCACACACTAGGACGAAACAGCTATCCAGTGTCCCCGGGGTTTTATTCTCAAATTGATGTCAATCCTCAGTGAAAACCAACTTGAAATAAAAATCTGGAATCTCCCAAAAATCTCTCAAAAGAAACTTCTAACTGTTAGAGCAAAGTTTTAATTCTTAGTTGTCTACAAACCATTAGTTTGTTTATTATATCCTATATAATACAATATTTTGAATAGACTAGAACTACAAAATGGAATGAAAATAAATCATGGTTTTCGACGACATAGCAACCAAAACGTTTTATGATAAATGTAAACAATTTATTTTGATTAATTGAATAAACGATACATTATGTCCAGTCTTACCGAAGCCAACAATTTCTAGCATATAATATTGTATGAAGAATGGAGTAAATTCTCCTAAGATTAATGAATCAGACAGAGTTTGTCTAGAACTGACATTTTATATAGTAAGTGGATTATAAAAGGAAATTTTGTAAACTAAAAACTTCAAGTGTGTTATAATGTAGTGGATACTACTGATAAGAATTAATATAATGCTTCCCCAAGTGATGTCAGTCCATGATGAATTGTTATTATTATTATTAGTCCCTTGGGTTCCTAACGGAACATAGGGCTTCAGTAGCACGTTTCCAGTGAACTCCGTTCTCTGAAATCTTTCGAACCTGGCTCCATGACAGCCCACAAGCTCTCATTTCCTCCTCGCATGATCTCCTCCATGTCACTCTCGGACGTCCAAGTCGTCGCTTCCTATGGGGATTCCACACGAGGGCCTGACGCGTGATATCCCTAGTCGGTCTTCTCAGTGTATGTCCAATCCATCTCCCCTTCCTTCTGCATATTTGTTGGGTGATGATGATGATGATTGCTACTTCTAAACTAAAAATCCCCATTCATCTCAAAAATACATTAATGTATAGTGCTCATTAGTGACTTGCTTCCACATGCATATCACGAAGCTCTAATGAGAAGTCGTGACCTGTGTGGTCAACCAGTCAGAAGATCTTTGGTGATAGTCACACTATATTGTGAATCGATTGACAGAAGTTGGAAATTGTGAAGCATTGGAACCCGGCTCAGTGGCTGAATGGTTAACAGGTTCGTCGTGAAACCTGCAGGTCCTGAGTTCGACCCCTAGGTGGGTAGTGGGTGCGTACTGATGAGGAGTCCCATAATAGGACGAAACAGCTGTCCAATGCTCCCAAATTTTCAATTTTCCCCAACTGATGTCAGCCCATGATGAATATTACTTCTAAAATAAGTAGCATGTGTTCAGAGGTCGGGAGAAGTCACAGGCAATTACTAGCAATAAGTGAACATTGTGCCCAGAAAAGCACTGAAGATAGTGTAGCCGTATCAGTAGCAGGATGAGATAGACGATGAACTTAAATATATTGTACAAATCGATATTTCAATGGAATTTTATAATATTTTGTCAATAATGTATAAATTATCATAATAAACAATCCTTCTGCTATTCACCTCTTGCTCTTTTCCTCCAACTAGTGTCGCTGCTTCTAGACATGATGAAGATTCCGCGGCGTACAGTGTTCAAGGTAGAAAAATTGAGGTCTTCCTCAGGGATTCCAAGTCGGTCGCAAAGTTGACGAGCATCCCTGATCCATTGGCGAAGGTCATGATACTTGGTACGTTGCTGAGAAGTCGAGCGAAAGTGGTGTAAGATGGCATAGAACATGTGGATTAGAAATAGATTTGGGAGGGAGTGGTTGGACGACTGGAGGCAGAGTCTGACAGCTCAGAGAACAGGGAGATAGCTATTCAACAGTTCCGGAGCACAAAACTTGGACGAGACAAAATCCGCTGGCTGCGAAGTTGGGAAATTTATTTCGATGAGCACTTCATGCTTTCGATGAGGACTCCCAGATACGGTTGTTGGTCGCACAGTTCATCAAAAGTGTCTCAAATGCCATTGCCTAGCAGCTTTGACTAGTGAATGCAGCCCAACCCATAGATATTAGTGAGCTAGCGAAGGTGACCAGACAGCTGACGAGTACAGCAGTAGCTACAATGGAGTCACCAAATGTAAATAACTAAAAAGAGAAAAAAGCTAACCTTCAGAAGGAGGTGAATGCACTTCAATAGAATACCTAAGTAAAAACAATATTGTTTGCTTGCACGTTTCGTGTTCCACGTTTACCGACAGTTCTTGAAGGTGAGCAGAACTAGTGAAATGCATACCAACTGACCAGTTGCCGAAAAGCAGTCAGTATGTGGATTTTATCCAGTCGAATATAAGATGAACAGTCGTTTATAGATAATATGTCAAATATGCTCACTTCTAAGTTGTAGTGAAAGGGAATAAAGTATAGTTTTAAGTTTTACTCCTGTTTTTTGGCTCACCTTCAAGTTCTAGGTCGTACGTCTTCTTAATGTTAATCATTATCCAAAAATCTGACGGATCTGTCTCCTCACTGGGCAGGAAACATTCAAGACATGATTCTATATGGAAAAGAACACTTTTATCGAAGAATTCCGTTGGTGCCCCCCACCCCCCCCCTCCCTAAACTAATTACCCACAGGCAAACGTACAAGGTATGCATCTCCCTGGAACAAGTAAGTGCAGCTAACCTGCCTGAATAGACGATTCCCAAAACAGTCTAGTACATACATTTAGATAAGTGTTTTCTCTATACATTAACAGCATCTCTGAACAAAATGAATGAAACATAAATACTTTGATACAACCTGATATAAATCTGTGAATGCATTAATAATACATTCAGAATGACTCGCTGATGGTCGGCTAGTCTCTCAGAAAACGAAAAACGTGTCAAACAACAGGTATATTACAATACCGAACACAATGCAGTGGTAGAAAAACTTATAATTGTTTCGGTTATCTCCAAACTCTACTAGATGGGTATTCGCGGTTGGTTTGTCACCCCAACTAGCCTGATATTTAAAAGCGCCACCACTAGTCTTCTCTCGAAACTTCGGGGGATAACTATTACGAAAGACTTAGGCGATTGTGGATTATCTCTAAAGGATTTGGAAAGTCTAGTCAAACACTATGAATAAATCACTACAACCTATCGGTTTACAAGTTGATAGACAAATTAAGAAAAAGCACCATGATGGATCACCTCTGGCTCTCAAGTGTATGACAATAGATCGGATAACTATTCCGGTAATACTTAGCACAAACTGTGGGTTGTTACCGAAGAAAGCAGACTACTTACGGTCACTCGTCTACAAATGTTAATCGGAATACTAGAGTGATAAGGCTGCAGAAAACATGGCTTTATAACCTATATGATGACGAATTAGTTCGCTTAATTGGTTTCATAAAGTTTCGGCAAGATAGAAGCTTTTCGAAGAAAAACTTTGGTGAGGGTGTAGTAACATTTATCAATACAAACTGATCAACCTCCAACTATGTATGCTTTAGCTTCTCTAATGAAAAAAGGATTGCATTACCATCAAATGTCGTCCTAAACCCTTGAGTAAATACAAACACATAAGCATGACAAACATGTCAAACCTGAGTGTAGTTTCTTAGATTCATCTACCTTTGCTGATGAATTCATTGAATTTTGCTGCTTCATTTCTGAGTAACTCTTCGTCTGTAGTCTGTGGAGATTTTAACTCATGTAACTGAAGTTTCCGTGTATCATTGGGTCATGAAAATATAGTTAACTTTTCTACTTCTCTTGACAGCACACTAGATTTAGTATTTACAGATGACTCTGGCATATATGAAGCCCGTAAACAGGTCTCGCTGCTGAATTCTGATGACTGTATCGTACGAGCTTTGTCCAAAATGTATGGCAAGTTACACAAGAAGGCTTTTAGACACCTTCCCATGAAATCCCAGTACAGATGCTATTTACAAGACAATACACTACGCTTGAGAATCATGTTTAAGGAAACAGACCGGGATATATTTACTGGAGAGGTTTTAGACAACACTATCACTAATATCACAAGCTATCTCAGATTCTGTCTCGATATTTACTACCCTGCTGATGAAACAATATACAGGAGATTCGACAGACTTTCCTCTCTTCATCCCAAGAGGCTTTAGTGAGAAAAGAAAAGGTTGTATAAGGCGAGAGATCACCCTGGCACCAAAAGATTTAACTGCCAAATTAAGTCTGAAATACGATATCTAAATACCATATACAAGGAGAATTTTCTGTCGTGTAAGAACTCTTCCAATACATGGAAACTGTTCAAAGACCTTAGTGGTCGAAACAGATAACAAAAGAAGTTTGTTCGGATGTCTATGCGTTAAACAAGTCATTCATATGTCGGCAAGGTGATTTCAACTTTTCTAATATCCATAATCAAGTTGGAAGCTGTTTTCCTGGTTTGAATATAAATGATGTATTTAAATGTCTTAAATCCTTGGATCCATCCCAAGGTTTATATCCCGATGATGTTCCAAGTACTATGTTTACAAAATGTGCAGATATTTCATCTTGTCTCCTCATAGATATCTTCAATGTATCGTCTTCTAAAAACACAATACCCACTGCTTGGAAGAAGATCAAAGTTGTACCTGTGTTTAATTCATCTTCTAGATCAGATGTTAAGGTTTCTACCAATCTCCCTAGTTTCCCTTTTTTGAATACAATGGAGAAATGAATTCTACTTGTACTTGAACCTTAATTGAAGAGTTTTATAGATCCATAACAATCTGCAGACAAACTGAGGAGAGTTACATTAAATGCTGTCACTGTCTTGCATCGTAATATTGTTTCTAGTCTAGACTGAAGGGTTATATGTGCCCCTTGGATTACTCATTAGCCCTTGAATCTGTTCTGATCTTTCTTCTTAAATAAATTTGTCATAGTGCATACTGAGTCATGGGTTACAAATGGGCTACATTCTTATTTTTCTTAAAGGAAACAGCATGCTGTTTAGAAAGGGAGGCACTCTATTTCACTGCTTACTTATACTGGTTTGTCTCAACGTGCATTACATTCTGCGTTTCTTTTCTCGTTTTTTTTGCATGGTTTACCTTATTCTATTGGAACTAGTTTTATTAAGTACGTTGATGTCCTGACAGCTTCTATTCCAGTTAACTCTCACTTGAATTGCTCTGAATCAAATGGATTCTTGTCTGTAATTCATCAGTGGTCTTTCTTAAATGCTTAGACTCTTATAAATTTCAGGTTTTTAATTTTAACCTCAGGCGTAAACGAGACTTGCGTGAGCTGCTGAACTCCCATGACGCCTGTTGCATTGATGGTACCGCAGTAGAAAGTCAACAGAGTGTTGAGTTGGGCTGAGTTTTACTTCTGATCGTTGCTGGTCGTCTCATATCTTGTTGACTTATAAAAACATTTTTCGTTTAACGTATTACATAAAGTGAGGCTCTCTTGTATAACTCAACCTCTGCTTTTTACAACTTATGAGTACCTACATTGTAACTGTTCTTTATTCTCTATTGTTCCCCGTTGATCAGTCTTGGTCGACTGAAAAGGGACATTTTCGTATTGCGTAGGGCTTTGAAAGCTGTCACTAGGATGAGTGGTGTGCCTCCGGCCTAAGTGATTAATACTGTAGGTGACAGACATTTAAATTCTAGCAAGCAACTAGCTACAGTAATTGTAACTGACACTCAGCATCCACTTCATTCACAGCTCTCTCTTTATATCGCCTCAGGGAGGGCAGGCAGTAATTACATTAGACTGTACTGTCGTACAGCTAAGTACAAGAATTCGACTGTATCTTACCTAACACGCATATAATGTGAGGAAAAGCGTGTTAGAACAGAACTCATACATCAACCTTGTAACAGTTAATAATCTCATTTCAATAATTAAACTGAAAATGTAAAATTTTCTCGTTTTTTCTCATATAATAACACCATTCGGAATGTTGTAAAGGAGGATATACAAACATATATATTGTTGTTGTTGCAATATATCATGCTGAGGATTCTTAACTCTGCCAAAAATTGTTTGGAATAAATTGAATATTATTATTATTATCTGACGATCCTAGAAATATTTTAATCCGTATGCACTTGCCACTCTCTAGGTACTTTTAATTAGCTAGCGCAACAAGTTGATAATTTCGTACTATTTTGGGTAACGATTTGCTCATGCTTAGTAATGTATTGAACAATGCATAGTATAGGAAATTCGTCTCAGTTTTTAAAAAAACTCCTCAAAAAAATACAGTTTTGACAAAGGTTGCACTTTTATCACAGCCTAAATGTTTTCAGATGAAACCAGTGAAAGATAGTGAACGAAACTCAGCTACCAAAGAGGAGAAACAAAAAAAATAATGGACTGACCACTTCAAAACCTCATGAATCAACCACCACCACCATCTGCATCTCATCCAGAAGTACCACCAGCATCCCAGACACAAAACTACCAGTGAAGGCAAGCCCTCCGACAGAAGCGGAAGTGATGTCCTAAACGCCATATAGTTGCTGAAATCTGAGAAAGCAGCAGGACCAGATGAATTACGACCGAAAGCACTGAAAACATATGCACAGTCATCAGGGACGGACATGCTCACACCACTACTGTAGAAGATTCACGAGGAAGGAAGGAAAGGTACCTGCCTATTGATTGGAAGAAGGGCGACATTTCGTCTTTGTAAGAACTGGTGAGGAATCATGCTATTGTCCTTGTCCAACCCAACTAAGCAAAATATAATGCCGTTTAATTCTGGAGAGATTAAAATGTGCTCTGCATTCAAAAATATGACCGGAACAGGTTGGCTGCCTGGCTGCTGGCCAGCTGGATACCATCAGGAAGAACAAATCATGTGCACATCAAATTGCAACTCAATTCAACGCTACGCTACGCATCATCATAGAACACAGTATACAATGACAGTCAACTCAACTCAACTCAACTCTACTCAACTTCATACACTTTGGAAAGGACCTCGACAGCCTCAACCGAGAAGGAATTCGGCAACTGCTTCAATACTACGGCTTCAATAACACAAACCTCTATCAACCTCATTCAACAACCAGATGCTACATGACTACTCTACTTGCCAAGTGATTCACAATGGAAAACTCAGCTCACTGACGTTTTCAAGTGAAGACAGGAAGGAGTGGGACAAGGTTGCCGCCTACTATCATCACCGATGATCTTCCTGTCTGAATGGTGGTCGACTGCAATGGACTGGGTGATGCAACAGAAAGTTGTGAGGAGCTGTGAGAAGATGGGTATACACTGGTTGGACAGATGGAAGGACCCCAGAAGAAGATGTGGATTTCACCAACGATGATGATTTATGTCTGATGTCTTGTTGCACAAACTCGAAGATCTACAGGCAGAAACCAACAAGTTGAGAAAAGAGACAGTGAAGATGGGACTTTACATGAAAGTATGGAAGACAGAGATGACGGATGAAGACAATTAATCAACAACAATAACAAGCACGAATAACCACTAACGGAGAAACCTAAAGGAAGTTGTCTCTTTCACCTACCCAGTGAAGGCAGCATCGTATAAATTACAGGTGGTATAGATGAGACGTGAAAGCCAGGATGGGCAAAGCAAGACAGGCCTTCCTGCATTAACCTGAAATCAGGTGGATATCTACTCCACTCCACACCATTCAGCATAAAGCGTGAACCACACCTGGATTTTCAACACTGATGTCAGTCAAGTAGGTCAGTGCTTCTACATGGTGGTTGAGAGGCTTGTCGCGTTACGAAAAGCATTTCCAACAAACTACAGACATATATCATTAACTGCTGTCTACGCTCAGTACTGAATATCAGATGACCAGAATAATAAGCATAAGCAACAAGAACTGTAGCTGACAAAAAACCAACCAACAACTCACCACTCAACAAATATGCAGCAGAAGACAGTGGAGATTGATTGTATTGGGTCGAGTATACTCTGAGAAGACTGTTCGGGGACATGAGGCTGTCGAGTGGAACCCGCATGTGAAACGGCGAATTGGGCGTTCGAGCCCAGGATGACGTCGAGGAGATGGTATGAGGAAGAAATGAAAGCTTGTGGACAGTGGTGGAGCCAAGCTGAAAAGACTGCAAGACGAGAGTGAAATGCAGAAGTGCTACTGAATCTCTGTGTTCCACTATGAATCCAAAGGACAAATATTAGTAATAAAATATTTTCAGACTAAATAAACTAATAAAGCGAATGGCAATTAAGAGGAATGCAACTAGTTTTTAAGCTCATTTTCAAGAAAACGCTATTGAGATAGCTTGATTTTTAATATGGAATGAATAATACATTATTGAAAGCACATTTACCACTACTTATTTGAGTACCATAGAGTCACGCCATTCTGCAGCTTATCTTCTGACATAAAAATGTTTGAGTTATTTTCCAAGTTTGTCATGATTAAATTTGGAACAGTTAAAAATGGAACGTATTACTTACTGTCTTACAAAAAGAGATTTTAATTATGCCAGCCGTTAAAGATTATCCATTCTTCGTCCTCTTCGCCTTTGTCATTTACATGAACACAAATTGGCTAGTAAACGTCACACACGACATCTCATCACTCATTTCAATGCATGTGGATAACAACTATGCACATGAATTCAATATTGACAATGTAGAAATTTTGACAGAGGAAACACAAAAAATACCAGGGAATTCCTAGAGCTTGGCATTCACGTCAGTCAGCAATCAACCAATGGGAAAGATGATAAACGACAGAAAGGTTAGAGGTCAAGCACAGTAATAGCCAACAGGAAAATCTGTGCAGCCACTCAATGACACAACAATCGAAGGAAACAACTGATCACAGATCACTTCGCCAAGGCAAGCTACTAAATCACTGGTGGATAGATATTAACAGGTCACTTCATACTGAAGTTAGTGCTGATGATGTCGCTGTCTTGCAAGACGATGGAGGCTTCACGATTAAACAACGCAGATCAGAGAACACAATGCAACCAAGACTATCCACCTGAGCTACAAATATTCTCCACTACTTTGTTTATATTTTGGAGTATCGTTTCTAAATTAGGAAGTTTTCAAACCAATAGAGCTTTAACAATTCAACATAATATAGCAACAGGATACAACAGTCGTCAATGAAAACAAGTAATACCCTCAGAACAAGAAGTGGCTCTCATGTGTCAGTGGCCTAGTGGATAAAGAATCGGCGTTCGAAGCGACAGGCACTGGGTTCGATTTCTAGTGAGAATAATTTTCACTGGTGTACATGTACACGCAGCTGACGAATCCCTAATAGGAAGAAACGAGCATCCTGGATTCTACTGCTAGTGACAACCAAGTCACTTGTAACAATAAGTATTCAGGCAGTATCGAGGTATCCACACTGAAGGCAATCTGTCAACAGAGGTCGAATAATTCGACGTCAAATACCAACGGGAAATTGCAAGTATCAATCAACAACAAAAGTCACACTACTTTCAACACCAGTAACGCAAACGTAAATAGGATTTTAAAGCAATAATAGAATATGTTGACTTGTTTACTGAAGTTATACTGAACAATCTTAAATTTCAACTTCCGAACCAAAACTTCTGATAAGAATTCTCTTAGCAGATCTCAAGAAGAAGAATGGACAATTTGAGAAAACTTGTGCGCTTATTTAGTATTTCCTTTAGTGTGTTGCCAGATTTTTGCAGGTTGACGATTATAAAATCAATAAAACACATAAAATTGGTGCTCAAGTGTTTTAATTTTACCCGATCTCAAACGAACACTTGATTTGATTCTAGATGCATCTAGTTCACTCAAGTAGCTAACCAGAATTCAGGGAGTTTGAACAGTGCAGCTATCTGGCTGAGCTGAATCGAACCAAGCACACCATTGGTGGGTTCAGCCTCAAACGAATGAGATAGCCACCCAATGTTTACATCCCTCTGATCTAGCTGGGAAATATTGATACATATGTCAGTTAATAGCATATTTCTTACACTAACCTGACTCAAATTTATCTGGATACATTTTGACTAAACAGTTTGTCCAGTCTTTGCAATATAACAATGAGAAAATCTTCCTATTTAATAGTAGAATAAAGACTTTACAACGAAATATTTTCTCCTTCTTGATGATTTAATTTACTTAAGAGCGTTCTTGTCCTATCTGAAAATCATTAACTAAATCTACTTGCTTGTTAATAAATGATGTTCCCACTGAGAATCAAACCCATCGTTTCAAGCAGCAATGAGTCGTGAAAATCGTAGAATCAGAAGTTGCAAGATATAACATTCAAACTGTAGCAATCATACAAGGACTGGCTGTTCTGACTCACTAGTCTAGTGAATAACTGTCTGATATTTCCAGTGATAAGTTCTGGGTTCTAGTTTCAAAGGGAATAATACCGATTGCTGTGAGCCAGAAAAATCCATCTTGAAATTTCCCTATGGGATGAAAAATTTAACCTGCATTCCACTGCTAACCACTATCCATCATTGCTCTCAAACTGAAATCGCCTGCAATATCAAGATATTCATGAGGAAGTTCATATGATAATAGTTCCCGATAGATATGATCTAATCAACAACGGGAAATTAAAAGCCATAATGTCTTCAGAAAGTAAAATTAGGCTTAATTATATGCAGTGTATGGGCAATATATAAAAGAGTTATTCAGTAAAACACTTAAATTCTCTGAAAAAAGTCCCTGAAAGTTATGGTCTAGTAGTGTCAATATCCCTTTATAAATTTTTGCAAAGCAAGACTAACAAATATTGTGGGATGAATCGAAGTCATTTTGTGTAATCTAACCCTTCCACATACGCACTAAATTTAAAATTGTTTATAGTGACAGAATACTGAACTAAGTATTGCTATAAAAGAGATAAAATTGTATTTAAGATATGTAGATTATAGCTTCATATGTTAGAATGAAGTCCACCCAGTGAGTGAAGAACATGATCAGAGAAGCTAATTTACATACCAGACCTCCTTGTGTTACTTCCAGTTGTATTTATTATCTCACTTGTACTTGCAGTGATATGTATATTGCAACAATGAAGAGGGTCCTTATGAAACGAATCTCTGAACATTTACTGGAAAGGCCGTCAGTGAAAGGTCGAAGGCTACCAAGCAGAGTCATTGCCAATCGCATCCTCGATGCAGATTATGTCGTCGACTCAAACATATCTTTTAAGGTAGTCAATAAACAAAGAAATAGTAGATTACTATGTTATGGAGAATCAGCAGCAATCCATCGACTAAAACCAGAGGTTTGTGGTTCACCTTGCATTGCCTTGTTGAGTCATTCTTCTCCCTCAGTTTTATTTACGATTTTACTGCTTCATCTTATTGTCTCACACATTATTTTCAAACGTTATTCACATTTAGTAATGCTGGGTAGTGGCTAGCAGTGAAAATTCAGCATGAACAGTTCGTCGTGTTTAGGACTCGTCAGCTGCATGCACCCACCTCTCAGTGTCAGATGCTTTCCCCACTGAGAATCGAACTCCAGATCGATCATTTCAAACGCCGGACTGTTATCCACTAGACGACCGAGCCACTATAGCCACTTCTTGTGCGATGGGTATGGTTTTAGTATTATTGCTTGTATTATGCCATCGTTGACTGGACCGAATTGATAGGTCTCCGCTGGGATATGGGCCCCTGCTCGGATACTCCGATATTTACCGAGCTTTAATCATATATATATATATATATATATATATATATATATTTAATTAAAACACAGGCAATATCGAAGTATCCGTGCAGGAGCCCATATACTTATACTGACCAATCAATTCGGTCAAATCAGCAACGGTTTAATACAAGCAATAACACTTAAGTTATTCATATTCCTATCATTTCCCGTTTACTTTAACTCATTATGTCTTTGTATTTTTGAGATGAGTGAGGATTTTTAGTTTAGACGTATTATTCATCATAGACTGACATCAATTAGGGAAACATTGAAAATTTGGGAGCACTGGACAGCTGTTTCGTCCTATTATGGGACTCCTCACCAGTACGCACCCACTACCCGGATAGGGATCGAACTCAGGACCTGCAGGTTTCACGGCGAACCTGTTAACCATTCAGCCACTGAGCCGGGTTCCAATGGTTCACAATTTCCAACTTCTGTCAATCAATTCACGATATAGTGTGACTATCACCAAAGATCTTCAGTAAGCATCCACTTCACTTCTGACTGGTTGACCACACAGGTCACGACTTCTCATTAGAGCTTCGTGATATGCATGTGGAAGTAAGTCACTAATGAGCAGTATAAATTAATGTATTTTTGAGATGAATGGGGATTTTTATTTTAGAAGTAGTATTCATCATGTGCTGACATAGTGGGTGTGTACTGCTGATGAGTTCCGTACTGGGACGAAACAGCTATCCAATGCTCCCAGATTTTCAATAGTTCCCCAACTGATGTCAGTCCATTATGAATATTATTTCTACATTATATCTTTATCATGTTTGTTCGCATAATTTTTTCCATATACTTTGCACATCATCTTTATTGTTGTCCCCGTTCCATTAGAATTCCTAACACCTTGAGCTGTAATCACATTCCTGTACCAACTAAGATGTAGTATTTTGCTTTGGATAGATAGGAAAATAGCCTTTAAAGTACTACATAAAAGTGGTCAGAATCGAGTGCTTAAATTTATCGAAGCTCTTGCCATCCTTGAATTTAAACCCCCTTTATGTATACAAAAACAATTTGTACTCACGTTGAACCTACCTTGGTAGTATTGATTTTAATTTTCATACCAAGAGTAAGGTTTTCCTTTTTTTCCTATCCCTTCCTATTCCTATGTTTCCGATTAACTTCACTGACCTTTTTCGTAAATTGTCACATTAATAGTTCCACAAGTGCATATGTGATCAGATTGTTTGAAATGTATAGCGCTAATACATCACGATATGTTTCAGATAATCTTCGTCTTCTCATTACGCTGTTTAAATTTATCAAAGGGACAAGTTGCTTTAAATTCTGCTTTGTTTTTCCTGATCAGTTTTAAAGTCTGACTTATTGTGACTTGTTCCCTGTATTGGTTGTTTAGATCGTGAACATCATTCACCTGTATTTCCATATATGTGTGTATTGATGTTTGAGTTTGAAGGATTTATTTGGTGTCAATTTTACTATTGACATGAATCAAATGACTGATGTTGGACACTGATAGTTTACGGGTGACTTTAAAGGTCACCCTACCAATTGAAGTGACAGCCAATTACATTCCTTCATTTTATGGGAAAGTACTTTTCTAGGAGAAAAACCGAAGGCTGATTAGTCTACTCAGAAGTTTCCAGGTTGGCCTTTAAAGTCATTCTAGTTCACTGTATACAATTTTAAATTCAGTACGTATGTAGAAGATTTAGAGTAAACGAAACGAACTCGATTCATCCGACAATATTTGTTTGTTTTTTTTTTGCTTTTCAGAAACTGTATAACTGGATCATCACTAGGAAACTAACACTTGAAGTGGTAAGTTGTTGTGTTGTAAATCCATAATTAAGGGTGTTTCTTTTTTTTCAATGTAGCTTAAGTTGCTTTTGATTTTTCAGACTGATAGTTGGACAATGAATTCTTTACCATTATTTAAGGTAACAATATGCATTAGTGGATACAGAAACTGGTGAATATCACTGGTTGAATTAATGGTTGTACACTTATATACGCTAATAATAAGATCAGATATACATCGAAGACTGGCATCAGTTGGAGGAACAAAGGAAACCCGGGAGCACCGGACAGCTGTTTCGTCCTAGTATGGGACTCCTCAGCAGTGCGCATCCACGACCCCACCAGCAGGGATCGAACCCGCGACCTTCAGGTTCCGCGGCCAGCGCGTTACCATTGAGCCACTGGGTCAGTATCCAATGCTCCATATTTCCAACTTCTGTTAGCTCACAATATAGTCTTCGATGAATAACAACTTGAAATATTTCCAAATCTCCACAACCCCCTCAAAAAAAATTTAATTGAACTGGCGCTCATTGGTGACTAGCTTCGAGAAGTATTCCCAAAGTTCCAATGAGAAGTCGTGACCGGTGGAGTCAAAGCCTGATGGCCGTGAGGACAAATACTCAACGATGACATCGGGTGGCGGTTAGCGCTATATCGTGAGCTAACAGAAGTTGGAAATATGGAGCACTAGATACTGACCTAGTGGCTCAATGGTAACGCGCTGGCCGCGGAACCTGAAGGTCGTGGGTTCGATCCCTGGTGGTGTGGGGTCGTGGGTGCGCACTGCTGAGGAGTCCCATACTAGTGTGACGAAACAGCTGTCGAGTGCTCCCAGGTTTCCTTTGTTCCTCCAGCTGATGTCAGTCTTCGATGAATAACAACTTGAAATATTTCCAAATCTCCACAACCTCCTCAAAAAAGATCAGATATGGTTGGTTCGTCACATCAATCATAAAGATTGAGCTTCTTAATACTCTAGGCGATTAATTCGGAAACATATGATAGGTCAGAATTATTTCGCTATCTTAAGCTGATTCAAATAATGTTTTTGTAAAATACACTATGGTTTTTGAGAAAATGCGCGCTTCTTCAACATCTTAGCATTCCACCGTTCACGAAATCCGTTTAGTAGTTATGCCTTTTATTTTTCATTTAAAGCTCTATCTAAAAATAGAAATCCCTTTGAAATAAAAAATTCATTTACCTCTATTATGTACTCAATAAAGCCCTGACGAATGAGTATTCGATAATGCTTATAGACATGGTATTTTCGTGCGAAAATTAATTACTCATGTATTGTATTCTGGCAATGTACAATGGCTCTGATTTTTAAAATGATAGACAGAATTCATCTCATTAATTATCTTCTTTTAGTATCAAAAACACCAGGAGTAAGTAGTAGGGACGATTTGTTAGCGAGAATAAATCTGTCATAATATAAACCAGTAGGAAATTCTGTACAGAATACCTCCACATCAACCGTTTCAGTGGTACTACAAATATTAATTATTATTTCAATAACTCGTAACTGAAGAACACCCATATAAAATGGATTCATTTAGGCCTGTATTTCAGAACTCTAGAGCTCTCAAGAGATATGTGAACTGCGCTTCAGTGCTTATCAATGACTTATTTTGAATTCTAATGAGAGGTCACCACCACGGGAGGTAACAAACTCAACAGAATTAGTACAGTGGAGACTGATGCGTCGCAATGATGAGTCTCCTGGCCAAAAAATGATCCATGGAACTCGATAAGCACTCAGGAATAGGCGACGTAAAGTTGGCTACCCTCAAGTGACCAGTTGATGCAACTAATCGAGTCGTACAGGAGGTCAACTGTAGTCAACATACCTCACTGGTAACATCTCTGCCTGCGACACAGGGTGGTATGGGTCTGAATCTCGTGCGGGACATCGCTTCCCTTAAGACTGAAGATATGCCTTACTGACAAGTCTCAAAAAGCACGAAACTTCAATGAAGTAGATCTTTCCACCGATTGCCTCCATCCATCTAACAATGTGGGCCATTGTTTTTCCATCTAACAGCTGAGTTACAATGGGCTCACCATCAGATACGACTGTTTTGACCCCTATTCCTCACGATGTCATGGTTGCCTACTGTGAAGAAATCCCAAACAAGGATGAGATAGCTGGTTTTTCAACTAGTGTCACTTGGTGCATATTTCAGACAAGCGTTTGAATTACTGAGAGAAAACGAAAAAATATTCCATGCTTTACTCTTTTGTCAACAATATTGATCTTAAAACGAAGTATTTTCTAGATACAGTATTGATAGATGGTGGTTAGCAGTGAAAATTCAGAATGGGCAGTCCATCCTGTTTAGGACTCGTCAGCTGCATGCATCCACCTCTCAGTGTCAGATGCTTTCCCACTGGGAATCGAACTCCAGATCGATCATTTCAAACACCAGACCGCTATCCGCTAGACGACCGAGCCACGATAGCCACTTTTTGTGCGATGGGTATAGTTTTAGTATTATTGCTTGTATCATACCGTCGTCTATTTGTGACAGTGACAGTGGTGACAAAAAATCTTTTTGCTCCTAGAGTTACTCTGCTAAGAGCTTAGCAACCAGACCAATAGTGAAATTATCTTTTCGTGTGTACTGAAAATCATTTACTATCAATCTATTTGAAGAGTCAAGATATTTATGAAGCTTTTGTCACAAAGTTTTGGTAATTTTTTGGAATTTTAAACTCCTCTTTTTTTATGTAAGATAAATTGTTGCAAAGTACTCCAGCCTCTTTAGATACTAAGAGTCTGTCAAGACTTAAACGAGATAATACTTGAAATATATTTCAAAAATCAACGGAAAGAAATATTTCCCCTTCTGAGAATGTTAAAGTTTTGAAATGAATATGAAGTGAAGCTTACTTTTGTAGCTAGCCTAAAGTAGTCAGTAAGAAGCCTTTGTCATCCTAGGTTTCTTGCTCTATGGCACTTATCGTCATGTCTCCAATGCTGAGTCAACTGTTGTCCTACTTGAGGTTTGAACCCACGTCACCCAGTATTGTATTCAGTGACCTTAATGCTGAGCTACTGAATCCGCTATGGACCTTCTGGTTGACTAGATTACATACACTAATTCTTCACTGCAGAGCAACCAATTTCATATAATATAGTCTTGTGTGCCAACCAAATCCTATCGGTCGATTTTTATAGTGTGACCATCAAGCTTGAAGGCTCAGCATTGTGGTATAAACTGATAAATGTTAGTTGGCTGCAGCCAATCTGTAGGAAGCTCTGAACCTGGGTTTCGGGCTTGTTGGCATTCGTCGTCGACGGAATTGATATCCCTCCCGAGATTGACACCCACGTCACCCAGTGTCATACTCAATGATGTCACTACCAAGCTATTCGGGCGGTGAGTTGTCTCCTGCAGGACCGGGTGATATATACTGGATGGTTTTTAGTCCTCACGTTAAAAAATGCATTACTTATGTCTGGGCTTCCCAGTATTACTATTTATATCCATGTGTGTGTCAAAATTTACCAAAACATTTGCTTCCCAAATAAATTTAACCGTTCTGATTGTGAAATATGATGAATAATTATTGTAACTAGGATGACACTGATGTTATGTTTAAGCTTGGTGACTAGCTGAGGAATCCAAGACGCACGTTTCGTTCTATTTGGAACTGGTCGACTGGATATACCTGAACTCCTCGAATCCAGTCACCTTCGCTTACAATGATAAGGGTTATTCAGTAAGCCACTGAGACATGATAGACACCACTTATTTAAGTGAACCTCATCTTCGAAAGGTTATTTCCTCTTGTTTTTTATGTTGGTAAGAATGTGAAAGATTTGAAGAATACGATCCAACTTATACTCATTGTTTCTTATCCTTACTCCAGAAAATTCATATTTTTCAGTTTAATCAATAAAATATCCAACTTTATTTTGATACAAATACTCAAACTTTTGTTAACTGAATGACAAAAAATTTAAGGAAAATGAGATCATTATTTTTTCACCCTTAGTGAAATATTTCACACCTATTCACACTAAGATATAATGTATATTTCCGTCAACGTTTATCACTTTCTTTATATATAAATTCATCCACAGATACACTGAATAGCGGTAAATGTCGTCTTCAAAATCCGCTTATTACACAGCTGAAATGATGACTTAATCACGTTTAGTTTTCAAATGTTTTCATCACATTAAGTATATGAATGAAAGTGACAGAATATATGCGAATTCATGTAGACATTAGTGCTCTACCGATCTAAAATTTGAAAAACTGTTTACTCATATGTTTTTGACAGGTAAAACGAGTTGCTTAGACAGTGAGTAAAACAATATTATTATCTTTCATTCTGAAAGCTGAATAAGCGAAGACTTTCAGATAACAAGAAGAATAAGGTTTGTAGAATGAAGTTTTATCATTTTACTGAATAAATTTTTATTATCATGTAATCTTACCCAAAAAATATTGAATGAATGGTTAGCTGCGTTGAAGGGGATTCCCACCCTCTCTACCACATATGATCTTTACTAATATTGTAACAGACTGACACATCCTGTCCACCTAATATCAGATTATTGATTTCATTAATTGATTCTCAACTGTTTGGTCTCTTCGTAATAGTTCGTGTTTACGATCAATATCCACATGCTTGTTGGTTATTATTTAATCACAATACCATGCTTCCAGCAAACGTCTTGTAGTGTTGGAGCTCAGAATTTTCATTATTCCTACACTACTATCAAAGTAATGGCTGTACCCATCCATGTACATCAGTATTAATTACGATATATCATGATATATTGCTTAATCGCTAGTTGATACTTATAATTCCTGTGAGTACAGTGACTGACGAACACAGTGATGTTGAAGATGTTTACAGCTAATTTTGTAAATGTATTTTCGATTCAACAGGAAGATCTACAATTTAGACAAAGGAACTATCTTTAGTCCGCTAATATCTAGAATGATCGTAGAAGACATTCAGTTAACACAATACTAAGATAGTTACTTCAACCCATGGAACAAATCGCTTAAACATATGTCAAAGGTCAACTCGGTCAGTTAAAATGAGAAAAACAAGTGAAATAAAGAGTCATGTAATCAAAATAACATAGTACACTATATGCTCTCATTCAATAGTTTATAGTAAAACTATGTGGTTATTTAAGTCAGTCGTTACAACGATTGTAAGATATAGGCTCTATACACATTGTCTTTTCTTTAAATCTAGTTTAGTTTACACTCTACAAATATATAGGGGTAACCAGATGCATGAATTACTATGAAATAAAAATCTCTCTCAAACCAAATCGAAGATGAAATATTTTGGTGAATTTTGGATGTGAAGGTTCGCGTTACATGTAAGTAGTTACATGAATACTTTCATTAACATACAGACTCTTTACCGACTGAGTAAAAACAGTATCCGAAAAATAAAAAAAATTCAATCCCTAAATTTATTACGAGGTTAATTATTATTCCAAGGCATTTGACAGTCTCCTCTCTAACTCTGTTTCAATAAAAGAAAAGTATAAACAATAGATAAACAACATCAGTTTGACACATTGGGGGTATATGTTATGGACGTGAATCATAAGTGGCGAATATCATAAGAAAAATGACCATTATGAATAGCATCTTTAAATGTATCCTTAAATAGCTCTGAAACTATACTAATGACAGAATAAAGAAAAGAGGTTTCATAGAATTTCCATTCTGAGAATGATTTTTAGCAGACTCATCACTTTGGTTGGAGAATGTGTTTAAAAACATTTTTCAACCATGCAGTTAATGATTCTCTTGCTCAATAGATTATTAATTTTAAGCTTGAGAGATCATTTCCTCAATGTTGGACCATTTCCTGTTTGGTTTTACTATATTTACATAATGCACGTCCTGGATTCTTCTGCTAGCCACAAGCAACCAAATTATCATAATTAACATTCAGGCAATATCGAGGTATCCGCATAGGAGCCTATATGCCAATAGAAGCCGAACAATTCGATCCAATAAAACAACGGTGAATAACAAGTATGTCAATAAATAGTAATAACTCACCCGTTGTGTAAGAAGTGGCTATCGTTTGTCTGTAGCATAGTGGATAACGCCTTGGCATTTGAAGCGATGGCACGAGGTTCGAGTCTCAGTGGGAACAACATCACTGGGGCGCAGGTACATCCAGCTGACGAGTGAATCCGAAATAGAACAAAACGCTCAACCTGGATTCTTCTGCTAGCCACAACCAACCAAATTATCATTGAGTATGCCGTTATCTGATCTATCTGATCGCACAAAGTCACTGAAATTTATAAAAGCTATGAGCAATTCTTTATCTTACAGATACGAAAGTAATATTAGTGTCTTCCAAAATATGAAGTGATATTTTCGCAAACAAGTTTAAACTGTCATAAAATAAAATAAAAAATAATATAAAACGAAAACTCAACAGAAATATGGCAAACTATGTGTAAAGATAATACGACAATGGCATTAAATCTGATACTGAAATACAGTTAACCTCAGTGTCACGTCACTTTGTTAAATGACTGGATTGCAAAACATGATCGTCAGACTTCATTCAATGCTAGGTACCAAGAGCAAGGCGACTTAATATGCTGTACACTGATCATCGACTCGTTTACATAGTCAAGTCATACAGGGACAGTTATGGCTTAACTAGTTTCTGAATTCATCACCAAGTGACATTGGTTCGAATGGCTGAAAGAGTACCATTTTCATCATATTCATAGATACCGCTTGCTAATTAGTTGAAACAAGCATGAAAACTAGACGCCGGGCTTCCTTTCAATAGACTCACACTACCAAAAACGAAAACATGAGATGTTTTTCAACAATTCTGTTTACTCTGATTCCTGTTATGTTCCTAAGAACATTGATGAAACATTTAGTGAAATCAATAGTCACTTAGGAAATTCAGCGGGAATCTAATAATTCTAGATTGGTATTTTTATCATGAGATGAAATCAACTGAATAACTATTGAAGGCCTGAGAATACTGGACAGATGTTTCTTCCCTGTATAAGACTCCTCAACAGTGAGCACTTACTGCCCCGCCAGGGATCGTGGCTAGGGCCTTGAGGTCTCTCAGTCAGCAAGTTACCACTGAGCCACTAGGTACTCGACAGTTCAAACTGTCTTACTTCTATCCAGTGGTTCTCCAACTTATGTCAGCTCAGTATGAATGCTAACTTAAAATCAAAGTTAGTGAGACAAGTTGATAACTTAAAATGAACTGAAAACCTTGGCCGTGGTCGCACTCGAACCAGCAACCTCCGGGTTACCGGCCTACTGCTCTAACAGCTGAGAAATGAGACTCAGTTGCTTACTATGTCTTATATCAACATTATCATTTGACCATATTGCTCATTACTGTTAGCCAAAGATGTACAAAAAGTGTTTGATGCAGTAATCATGCTCCTCAGCAGTTAGAAATAACTAAGGGAAGCGTTCACTTACGAAAGAAATTACAAACGCATGCGTCAGTGAATCGGTTTGCTTACAATAACCAGACAGTAGATCACTTCTGTCTACACTTTCAGCGTTTGGAATTTCACCACATACGCTTTTTATCTCATTGTCGTCTAATAGAAGGGTCTATATTCGGACCGTATTCAAACCCAGTTATCAGAGGTATGTTTGTTGTTTCCATTACATCGACGCCTGGTCTTTGAATACATTAAGCAAAAAAAGGAGTCAAACAGAGTTACTCATATTTTCTAATAAAAAAACACCATATGATTTGAGTACATATAGCATTAAAAAATACCCCGAATATACTTCAGTAGCGTTGATGAAAAACATCATCAACGAACAAGTGATGCTTAAATATCCTAGTCTTCGAGCAGTTGATCAATCAGTGGGTAAGCATTAATTCAAACTCTTCACACCTGAAAAAAATCACCTTATATCTTCTGATAAAGGGTTAGTTAGATCTATCTCCTTAAGAAACAAATATCCTAAATAAAAAGCAACCTGAGAAAGCAAATAAATTATGGAAGCAACCAGGATGTTTAAAACGTTTTGATACATTTAAACCTCATGCATATATTTCTCTTTAACAGCCTTAAAGAAGACAAAACGAACACTGAAGCAGAACAATATGATCCGTTTTGTTATTGCGGTTGTTCTCATCAGCTACTACAACCGAAGATATTTACCGTAACAAAATTGCAATAAAATATGAACATGTGGTGATGAAGATTTGTAGCTCAGGAGGATAATTTTGATGTTGTTGTGTTCATTGGACTAGATGGTTTAACCGTCAAGCTTTCATTGCCTTACTAGACAATATGATTAGAACTAAATTCAGTATGAAGCGAACTGTCAATATCTCTCCTAGTTTGGCCTTAAAAACTGGTTTGGGATTGGTTGTTTCCTCTGACTGTTCTCAACAACTCCACAGATTTTCTTGTTGAATATTTCTCTGTCTGACATCTCACCTCCCAGTTATTTATCACTTTGCTTATTAGTTGACAGACTAGGTCTATGTTTATTCATTGCCAACTGACCTGAATGCTAAGCTTCTAGGAATTTCTGATATTTCCTGTATTTCCTCTGCCCAGAAATTCTATATTGTCGAAATTGAATTCATGTGGATAGTTGCTATCCACATGCATTGAAATGAGTGATGAGATGTCGTGTGTCACGTTTAATAGGCAATTGGTGTTCATGTAAATGATGAAGGCGAAGAGAGCGACCACGTTGTCCAGTGTAGTGTTGACCACAGTTAGTTATTGCAGTTGATTTTGTAAATGATATTCGGTTTGTCTTCTTTGATTGTTGCATGCTTTGGTGTGCATAATAATGTTAGGAGGGAATTTGTTTGTTAATAAGCCAAGCGAATTCCAAGTGGTCTGAGTAATCTTGTCGTGACTTGTGATATATTCTTTATGTATGGTAGAATGATGCGTTTGTTGATTTTTGTCGATGACTTTGTAGTTGATGATGTACGGGATAGGTATCCTCTGATAGTTTGGTGGGTAGCCGTTCTTCTTTAGGATGTACATCAAGTAATTTTCTTTGTTTCTCCGTGAAGTTGTTGTACTGCAGTGTGTTCTCGCTCTTTTGGACAGAATCTGCACACAACTTATCTTGTGTGTTATTGCTGTTGTAGTTGAGGATTAGGTCACTGTGTGTTGGCTTCCTGGATACTTGGGTTTCCAGCTTTCTGGCATTTGTCCTACTGACTAAAACATCCAGGAATGGTAGTTGGTTATGTGACTCCTTCTCTATTGTAAATTTGAAGTCACTGAAAACCTTGTTGATCAAAATGGTCTAAATGGTCTTTTCTGATAATAACAAAAGTATCGTTCACACAGCAGATCTAAGTTTTTGGTTTGATCACAGGTTAAATGGTAGCTCCCAGTCTCCATATCACTACTTCTGCAATTATCCCGGACATTGACAATCCCAATGGAGTTCCTCATGTTGATTTGCGTATCTTGCCATTGTGGTAGAAGTATGCTTCGGTACAAAGATCAGTGAGTTCGATCAAACTTGAACATTGGAGTTTGATGCGTTCTGAAAGACTTGTGTCGTGAGTAAAGAGGGAAGATATTGATAGCTCACTTCATATTGAAGTTATTGCTCATGATGTTGTCTAGAATTACAATGAAAGCTTCACGATTAAATCATCCAGTTCAGAGAGCACAACACAACCAATGTGCATAACCGTGGTGTGATCTTCAGGAAGGTAGAATGTAATTCAAACTACTTTGGGGGTTCAATACTGTAGATTTTAAAGACAGAATAAAGTTATACTCAATAACATCCTACTTGAGCAGGATAATGTCCCAGCTAATTTCAGTCTATATATTTATTTCAAATTACTTCTCGGACGACGCCTCGACTGAACGGCTCTGCAAAGTCGATAAAGTTGAGGTTGAGTTGAGTTGACTGCCATTCTATACTCTGTTCTATGATGATGCCTAACGTTTCAGTTCGGTCCATACGTGATTTGTTCTTCCTGAATACAGACACACTGTTTCTGTCGTATTTTCGAATGCAGAGCATCTTTTAGTCTCTCCAGGATGATGTTGCATAATATTTTGCTTGCTTTGGGTGGACAGCAGCATGATTCCATGCCAGTTCTTGCAAAGGCTTAGGTCTCTCTTCTTCGGGAGTTTGACAAGGTAGCCCTGATTGTACTGCACTGACTGTGCAAACCAAGAGGTTTCTTAGTCATTAGTTGTATACTGTTGAACTGAAGTTCAGTAAAGATTGAACTAGGATGGGTATGGTAACTTAATAAATTGAAATGGAACTACGGTTTCTATCAGGTGACTTTCACGTGTATGTCTGTCAGAGTGACAGTTAATTACTACTTATAGGTTTAATATTGGCATCGTTCACGTTTAGAATTGAATGATTATGCTTAAGTGAACTGTTGATTTCATCATTTCATGATAAGGCTAATATAAGTTTACTTGCTTCAATGGAGTGGAAAGCGCAAAGTATGTGATGTGGGTCACAGTTATACAGCCTATATTAATCAATGCTTGACATTCAGGTCTGAGATCACTAGATATACTGACATTGACTCAAGCTATCAACCAATGAGAAATAACAAATGGTCAACGATCACATCAGCAGGACAACCAATCAAATTAAAAATGGAGACAATGACAAGACTTTGGCGGAACCAACTAATCACACTCAAGGGCATCAGGAAAAGCTACTAAGCAACTTGTGAGCACAACCCTATAGCTCGCTTCTTACTGAAGTTTGTGCTGACATTATTGTCTAGAATGACAACGAAAGTTCTACAACTAAAGGCTCCTGCTTAGAGAACGCAACATTGTCATAAAATTATTAAGATTTCAATCAAAGTGGAACAACAATATAGCCAAGTAAGGAAATTTTCATTTAAAAAGAATTTAGTGGTTTTGTTCATTCAGAAAATATTACCCGATAATCCAGAATTGTCCTCCCGAAATCTTCATGATTCACGTTGTTTTTGTGGACTTCGCCGAATACACAAGCAAAAGATTAAAACTTGCTCGTGTGAGTCCAATACACACTCTTTGTTGTAACCTTCAGGGTATAGTCTGAATAGTAGTTAGGTCGGAATAAGACTCCTAACAACATTTAAAGTTTCTTTTCCCAGTGCTTAGTGCTTCCTTATGTGTAATTATTTACAACAAAACAAGTCAAACAGGACTAATATCATCAACAACCTCGCCTTGTTAACTAGTTGACTAGTTACTAGCCGGTCCTAAGCGCTTGTAAAGAGCGAAGGTTGGGCATAGGGCTAGCTACCCTACTCCGGAAAACCAATCCAATCGATAAAGAAACTTCAAAGCACAGACAAAATAATAAAAATAAAAACAAATCTACTCCTCTCTGGAATCGAGGGGACGAAATGATGCCAGTTGGTGAAAGCCTACCGGAACCCAGTCGGCCGATGTGTCTTCTCTCCCTCGATGAAAGCAAAAGTAAACGTGGGGACATGGAATGTCCACACCTTGTTTGAACCAGACAAGGCTGCCCAAACTGCGAAAGAGATAAGAAGGTATGGTGTGAAAGTGTCAGGCTGCGAATCTGCGAAAGTAGATGTAATGGAAGTGGACTCTCCAAACTGTCAACTGGAGAGTCAATAATCTACTTCGGTCACCCAGACAACAACCACGAGCACACGGAGGCAGTGGCTATCATGATGTCCCCTTCAAGAGCATCGAAGGCTGTCATGCAGTGGGAACCAATCTCCTCCACGATCGGAATCATGACAGCAAGATTAAACTCAGAAAGAATGCAGGAAAGTCACAATCATACAATGCTACGCCATGCCATGCACCACAAATATTTAAGCAGATGAAGAGAAGAAGGAGGAATTCCACAGACAGTTGCAATCAGTATTAAGAAAGACTCCATTTAGCGACATCAATATTTATTCTGATGGGCGACATGAATGCCAAACTCTTAGCCGACAACACAGGAAGAGAACTGATCATAGGTCGAGAAGCACTCGGTGTAACAAATGAGAATGGAGAATTGTTCGTAGACTTCTGCGCACTCAACGATTTAATGATTGGAGGCAGTGTGTACAAAACGAAATGAACTTCACCAGATGGACACACTAAAAATCATATCGACTTTATCTCAATGTGAAGAAAGTGGAAAAGCAGCCTACTGAACACAAGATGAAGAAGAGGAGCAGATGTAGGTCTACACCACTCACTATCTAGTGCAAGGAAGGTACCTTCCAAATCAAGTTGAAGGCCTTCACAAAAGTTGGTGATAGATTACAGTTCAAGTTCAACACCCAGAACAGAAAATGAAGGACAAAACTATAAAGGAAATCTTTACATCAGCCATCAGGAAAAAGTGAGAGATATCGAGCAACATCGCTAAAGAAACCCGTGTGGATGAACACTGGAAGTTTTTGAAAGAGCCGTGGAAGGAAATCTGCATAAGAGTGTTAGTAAGGAAAAAGAAGTAAAACAGGACGAAGAAGAGATCTCAACGGACACATGGAAATTGATAGAGCAAGGAGAGGAAGATTGTGAAGCAGAAGATAAACCAGTGCAATGATTCACAGCGAGAAGAGGAACTGAGTGCAACGTACCAAACACTGGACAAAGAAATGAAGAAGAATGCGTGCAAAGACAAAAGACACTTCTACGACACATTGGCAAGCGAAACAGAACAGGCCGCATGTAGGACAGAACTGACAATATTATATCAAATAACCAGGTTACTACCAGGGAGGGAAGAGATCAGCACACGTGAAACCAATAAAAGATGATGAAGGAAATCTAATTACCAAAGAAGAGGAACAAGGGAATCGATGTGCTGACCACTTTGAAAAACTCTAAATTCAACCATCACCACCTGCATCTCGTCCACAAATACCATCAATGAACACAGGCCCTTCGACAAAAGCAGAAGTCCTGAACGCCATAAAATTACTGAAATCCGGGAAAGCTGGAGGACCAGATAAAATCCTGCCAGAAGCAGTCAGAACAGACACAGGGACAACAGCGGACATGCTCACGCCATTACCGCAGAAGGTTTAGAAGGAAGGGAAGTTACCTACAAGATTGGAAGAAGGGGCACCTTGTCAAACTCCCGAAGAAGAGAGACCTAAGCCTTTGCAAGAACTGGCATGGAATCATGCTGCTGTCCACCCAAAGCAAGCAAAATATTATGCAACATCATCCTGGAGAGACTAAAAGATGCTCTGCATTCGAAAATACGACAGAAACAGTGTGTCTGTATTCAGGAAGAACAAATCACGTATGGACCGAACTGAAACGTTAGGCATCATCATAGAACAGAGTATAGAATGGCAGTCAACTCAACTCAACCTTAACCTTATCGACTTTGCAGAGGCGTTCAGTCGAGGCGTCGACCGAGAAGTAATATGGCAGGCAGTTGCTTCAGTACTACGGAGTACCACATCTTTATCAACCCCATTCAATAGCTAGATGACGACGCCACATGCCAAGTGATCTGCATTGAGAAGCTCAGTGATGCCTTTGAAGTGAAGACAGGTGAGAGTAAGACAAGGCTGTTTACTATCACCGATGATCTTCCTGATTGTGGTGGACTGTACCATGCAACAAACTATAAGGAGGGAGAAGATGAGCGTACGCTGGATCATTGAAAAGATGCAGAAGACGATTTGGATTTCACCGATGATGATTTATGTCGAATGTCTTGTCGCAAAAACTTGAAGATATACTGGCAAAAACCAACAAGTTGACAGAAGAGGCAAGGCACCGGAGATGTGACTTCAAGTGAATGTCGGGAAGACAGAGGTAATGAAGATACCCAACCAACAACACTTCAACAACAATAACAAGCTCCAATCACCATGAATGCGCGAAACCTAAAAAAAGTAGTCTCTTTCACCTACCCAGTCTAGGTAGCATCGTCTCAACTACAGGAGGCTGCACAGACGAGGATGTCAAACGAGAATCGGAAAAGCAAGACAGGCGCTCATTAATCTGGAATCAGTGTGGAGATCAGCTGCACTGAGCACAAAGAACAAGATCCGGATCTTCGACACCAAGTGCTGCTATATGGTTCAGAAACTTAGCGGTTAACGTAAAGCATTTCCAATAAACTACAGATATTCATCAACAGCTGCCACCTACGCTCACTCCATATTGACACTGAAGATCAGATGGCTAGAATAATAAGAATAAGCAAGGTGAATTCTGGCTGGCTGGCAACGAACCAACCAACCAACAAGCTATCACCCAACAAATATCCAGCAGCAAGTGGAGATGGATTGCAGTGGGCATACACTGAGTAGGCCGACTGGTGACATCACGCGCTAGGCCAAGCCCTCGAGTGGAATACAAAAGGGGAACGACGAGTAGGGAATCCCAGCTGAAGGTGGCATAGAGGGGATCATGTGAGGAAGAAATGAAGCTAATGGGCAGTTGTGGAGCGAGGTTCAAAAGACTGCAGAGAAGGGAGTGCAATGGAGGCGTGCTACTGAAACCTGATGTTCAACGAGGAACCCAAGGGAAAAATAATAATAACAATAGTAAAAGTATCATCAGTAGTCAAAGTCAATTAGAAACCTATTTCGAAGAAAGCGTGGTTTTCAGAGCCCTGAAACGGATACAACTGAATCTGAACCACAAAATTAAGTCGGGTTCTAAATTTTAAAAAGAAACAAGACGTCATTTCCATCGTCTTATATCTATCTTAGTGACTAGGTGGAGAATCCAGGACATGCGTTTCACCCTATTTGAGACTCGTCAGCTGAATATACCTACAACCCAGTACGAAGTGATGTTGCCCCCCCCCCCCTGAAATATACTATACAGCACGAATTGTTCGATATCAGTTGACATGTAGGCTGCTGTGTAGGTGCCTGGTTACTGCTGACTGTTCACAGAGGTCAAGCAATTCAGTCCTGTATAGCAACGGAAATTAAAAGTATCATAGTAGCAACTGACACCTGTTGCAGAATATGTAGCTAACGTGCCCCAGAGGCTTAACGAATAACCGTTTGGGGTTTGAAGCGAAAGATACTGGTTCGATCTTCAGTGGGAACAACATCACTCACTGAGATGCAGGTACAACCAGTTGACGAGTCACAAATAGGACAAAACATGTGTCCTGGACTCCTTTGCTAGCCATAACTGAATAAATTACCATAATAAGTAGTCAGGCAATGTCGAGGCATCCGCATAGGAACCCATCTGCCAACACACAAGTATCATAACAAGAACATTATTTCCTTGATGCCAGAAAAATTGATTCAGAACTACAGTCTTTTTTAAGAATATGGATAATCCAAGTTCCCAGACGTTTAATGCATTCTTTGAAGAATTAAAGTGCTCTTAACTGCATCAAACCATCATAAACTGTAGCTAATCTCTGTTACATATCACTGATTCCAATGAAATACTAGTTCTTATGTTCGTTGAATGATACTTCTTTTAGCCTTCACTTTGCACGACTCATAGCTAAAAAAAGTCTGACATTTTATCCGAAACATTTCAAAGAAAGTATCGTTTCAAAATGACACAAAAAGTTTGTTATATTGAATTGATCCACCTTTATCGAAATTAAAATTTTCATTTTAGTTGAAGGTTCAAATGACAATAGTAATAGTTAAACAATTTCAAAATACAGTTCGTTCAGTTATTTGATTTCTCCTAAGTATCCGTTTATACGTCACCTTAGGTAATAATTCAGAAGGAAGTTACGTTGTAAGTAGATCAAACTCCGCTTGTCAAACTTATTTTCATTCTTCAGTGAACTCTGACCTTCAACGGTGAATCCCTTCGGAACTTTCTATCTAGTGAATATAAATAGTTTTCAGATACATGTTTATACACTAAACAAATACTTATAATTAATAATTGTATTAGATACTGAAAAAAATTATGTATAACATGCTAATTCGACCATCAGCCTACACTAAGAAATGTAAGACACAAGAAAATTAAAATTTAGGCAATAGTCCTTTTAACTGACGAAATATACCCATTTATTCTTGAATACAAACAAGAAATCCATTAGCGAAGAGATATTTCTTTTCAATGACTTCATTATCAAGCTATACAGTCGTATTTATACTCAGTAAAATGACAGATAACTACACTAAAAAGTTGTTCAGTCAATATACAAAATATACAATAGTTGTAGATGATGATATTTGTTCAAGTGGACGGAATCGAAAATCAGTCGCTGAATAAGGGATGAATTGATAACAAGTAGTGAGATAAGAGACATGTGCTATCAAAAATTTGTAAAACGGTGATAATTTAGCTGAAACATGCAAAATAAGTCAATGACTAAGGAATGAATTGATATTAAATAGTGAAATATGAGTCAAATGCAGTTAACGAAGTGAAAAATTGGTGATAATGATGATTAATAAAACAGAAGTATATCAAGTGAAATGAAATTGAAAATATTACCAAAATGAATCGCTAAGGCCAAGGTATAAAAAGTGGTTTCAAAAAACGTTTTTGAATGCAAAGTTTCGCTTTTTGTTCGTGTATAGTTAATGATCTAGGTCAATGTATAAGTAGTGGAAACGTAAACCTTTGGCGTAGTTCAGTTTAATTTTGTAAATTACTTTAAAGGATGAATCTCCAGGTACGGAATAACCTAATATGGATGAAGTCGTTTTCTTATGCTCGCCTTTGGTCAGCCAAACCGGGTAGTATTCAGCAACATGATTTCGAAAGGTCCACTTATTTGCATTATGAAATCAGTAAAATAAAGTGGAATAAAACGCTTAAACTTGATATATAACCAGAAGAATATATCATGTGAAAACTCTTCTAGTAGATGACGACTTTTTAATGATCTTACTTGCAAGATAATACTCAGAAATATAACCTGTGAAAACGTGTATACATTGGAAGAGTCATACATACACCTGCGAATGTTAACTTACCTAGTTCTTCACATATAACAGAATGTAGTTCTCCTAAATTCAATGGAACAGATGTGTTTAAATGCCTAAAATCATTGAAACCTTTGCAATGCCCTAAACTAGATGGTATGCTAGGTATTCTTTCCATGAAATATGCTGGCATTCTATGTCATCCACTCACAAGCATTTTAATGAGTCTTCTGAAAAGAAGTTAAAATAGTTCCCGTACCCAAGTTGACATCTGTTGGAGCTAAAGTGAAATTTCGACCGATTACAATTACCTCATCATTCCTGAAAATAATTGAAAAACTGTTGCTTCGTGCGCTTGAACCTCCTTTGAAGGCTTTCAGAAATCGATATCAATTCGCTTACAAACTCAGAAGAAGTACTCCGGATGCTGCAGTTGTGTTACATAATAATATCATCAACAGTCTGGATAAAGATCCTATGTTAGATCTACCTTCTTAGATTATACTTCTGTCCTTAACTCTATCCCCAGACCCCTTCCTGAACAAGCTTGCAGTACTCACATTGAGTCCTGGATCGCGAACTGGCTTGATTCATATTTTTCTGAGAAAAGACAGTACACTGTATACAGAGGGAAGCAATGTACTTCGCTGCTTAGTGAAGCCGCTGTGCCTCAAGCTGCTGTTCTTTCTCCACTCCTTTCCTCTTTCTTTTTGCATAACTTACCAACCTCAACTAAAGCTAACTTTATCATGTACGCAGAGGACCTGACCTTATCTATATAGATTATCTCATCTTCTAATTGTTCTCAGTTTAGTAACGTTTTAACCAAAATTGATCACTGGTCTTCCTTAAATAGTTTCACACTCAATCCCCCCAAATGTCAGACGGCTAATTTTTGCTTAAGACATGAAAAAGACATTTACACATTGTTTCAGTCCCATGACTCCTATAGATGCCTTTGTTACAGAAAATGTAGCGAGCGTGGTCCATCTTGGCTTATGCTTCTCTTCTGATCTTTCTTTGTCCCCTCATATATTACTGACTTCAAGAAAAATCCTTTGCTTGACATTTTATGTTAGGAAACTCAGACTGTCTGAGATAACTCAGCCTCTACTCTTACATTTCAATAATTCCTGTGTTTTGCCTTTACCAGCCCATTGTTCCTCCATATTGTTTCCTAGACTATTATAAAAAGGACTGTGTTGTATTTCATAGGATTTTGAAAGCTATTAGTAAAGCAAGTGGCATACACCTAACCGAGCTGGTAAATTCAGTCATGGATAGGCAATACGAACTCTTGTAGGCAGCCAGCTACCCATGTTTTATTTGATGACAAACCTCCTCTCCATACGCATCTCTCTCCATGTCCATTTTCTGTGAAGACAAAAATTAAATATGTTAAACTGTATGCATCGTGTATGTGTATGTATTGTGTAAAGAAAATCTTGTTGGACAGACTTATCAATCAACTTTGTAATCGAGAATAATTATCATATCTCTGACGTCATTAAATATTTAAACAATCCTGTTATGTTGTATTGTATACTGTTAAACAGCACCATTGTTAGTGCTTTAAAAATGTTCTACAATAGGTAGATTGATGTGATATTACACTCTGAGAATTTTGTACTGTAAGCATAATTATGGTTCAGAATAAAGAAAATATATTATTATTATCAAATGGATCCTTTATCAGACAAAGGATGAGTTGAATTCAGCTTTTGAAAACGTTTAGGGTATAGGCTGTGAATGATATTTACAGTATATGTACAAAACTAGCATCAGTAGTTTAGAGAAAATTCAGTAGTTTGTCTCACTGATACAACACGATGAGAAGCTATTATTTAGTATCGATTGTAAATACCCATTAGTTATTGGAGATAGAATCCCACCAGAAGCACTGAAAACAGACACAGACAACAGCGGACATGCTCACAACACACCACTATTGCAGAAGGTGTGGAAGAAAAGAAAGGTACCTGCCTATTGAATGGAAGAAGGGGCACATTGTCAAACTCCCGAAGAAGGGAGACCTAATGTCTTTGCAAGAACTGGCACGGAATCATGCTCCTGTCCACACAAAACAAGCAGAATATTAAGCTACATAATCATGGAGAGATTAAACGATGCACTGGATTCAAAACTACGACCGGAACAGGCTGGCTGGCTGGCTGGCTGGCTGGCTGGCTGGCTGGCTGGCTGGCTGGCTGGCTGGCTGGCTGGCTGGCTGGCTGGCTGGCTGGCTGGCTGGCTGGCTGGCTGGCTGGCTGGCTGGCTGGCTGGCTGGCTGGCTGGCTGGCTGGCTGGCTGGCTGGCTGGCTGGCTGGCTGGCTGGCTGGCTGGCTGGCTGGCTGGCTGGCTGGCTGGCTGGCTGGCTGGCTGGCTGGCTTCAGGAAGAACAAATTATATGCCGACCAAATTGCAATGTCACTCTACACATCAGAATAGAACAGAGTATAGAATGGCAGTCAAATCAACTCAACTCTAACTCAACTTCAACTTCGTCGACTTTGAAAAGGACATCCACAGCGTCGACCGACAAGTAATCTGCCAACTGCTTCAACACTACGGAATACAACAAACCTTTATCAGCCTCATTCAACAACTACATGAAGAGGTCACATGCCAGCCAAGTAATTCACAATGGAAAGCTCAGCTCAGTGATGCCTTTGAAGCGAAGTGAAGACAGGAGTGAAACAAGGTTGCCACCTACTATCACCCATGATATTCCTGATTGTGGTCAACTGGACTGGATCATGCAACAAACAGTGAGGAGTTGTGAGAAGAGGGGGATTACGCTGGCTGGACCGCGGAAAAGAACCTAATGACTTGGATTTCACCAATGACTTGTGTCTGATGTCACATAAACTTGAAGATGTAGAGGCGAAAACTAACAAGTTGACAGGAGAGGTGAGGTGAGGCAGGGCAGGGCAGGGAATACGAGACTTCCTTCAAGTGAACGTGGAGAAGACAGAGGTGATGAAGATACCCAACCACCACCACCAACAACAACAAGCTTCAATCAGGATGAGCGGGATAAACCTAAAGGAAGTAGCCTCCTTCACCCACCACCTAGGCAGCACTGTTTCAACTACAGGTGGCACCACAGGTCCAGACGAGGATGTCAAAGGCAGCCAGGATCGGAAAAGCAAGACAGGCGTTCACTAACCTGAAACCAGTGTGGAGATCAACTGCACTCAGCATGTGGAACAGGATCCTGATTTTCAACACCAATTCAGTCAAGTCAGTGCTTCTGTGTGGTTCACAGACTTGGCGTATTACGAAAGGCATTTCCAACAAACTACGGATATTCATCAACAACTGTCTACTTTGGCTCGATACTGAAGTTCAGATGGCCAGAATAATAATAATAAGCAACAAGATACTCTGGCTGGCTGGGAACGAACCAACGAAGAAGGAAGCTATCACTCAACAAATATGCACAAGAAGGAAGTGTAGATGAATTGGTCATACAGTGAGAATGCCGACTGGGGACATCACGCGCCAGGCCAGATCCTCGAGTGGAACCTAGATGGGAAGCGACGAGTTAGGCGTTTGAGGTGAGGGCGACATGGAGAAGATTATGTGAGGTGGAAATGAGAGCTTGTGGGCTATTGTGGAGCCATGTTTGAAAGATTTCAGAGAACAGAGTTCACTTGAGACGTGCTAGTGAAGCCCTATGTTCCAATAGGAACCCAAGGAACAAATAATAATAAAAAATTAGTTATTAGATCAAACACTGTCTTGTTAAATAGGCTCCATAAACCAATACTCCGAAATTCCCATCATGTTTCATTCGATGTTATTTGGTGGGTGAAGGTTAGTAGTGAAATCTGAAAACAGTATTTCGTGCTTTACCATACTCGTCAGTTGAATGTACATGCATTGTAGTAAGTGATAATGTCCTCAGTGATAGTCAAACCCAACACCCAGAGCGTTATCCATTAGGCGATTGCATCACCTTTCAAGCAACGGGTATTTGTTGATGCTGGTAACTCCTAAATGGGACGAAACGGAAGTCCTAGGTTCCGTTGCTAGCCATCAACAACCATGTAATGCATTTTGATTTACTGGAAGACCTTTCAATTCCAGTCTATCGCTGAATACCAAGTCAAGATAATCACAAAAATGTCTGATTTAGTTACTTATAACTCTACTGTTTTTCCTTTTTAGATTTGACTGGTAGAAGGATTTTCATTATATCTAGAATCGGCATTGAATCCTTCCTATTGGCAAAATGAACAAAGATTAAGTGACCAACTTTTCCTTTGAATTTATATTAGCAACATGTACGATAGAAATGATTTGACATCTATTCCAGACATGTGAAAATCCAATTACTAAAAAACCTAAGGAATTAAAGTCGGTAGAAATGTAGAGTATTTAGTCAGAAATCTGCATTATCACTCTGAAATGATTTTGAAAGGTGGAGTATACTTGAAACGTCATCCTGTGAATAATATTAACAAACTGTGGGATTTATCAAATAAATTGGTCTAATATAAACTTTGAATCTCTCACAAAGCCCAAACTTTGTACTAAGAGTGTACTCGAATTAGAAACTGCCGTCTCCTGTTATGCAAAACATGTAATGAGTTGTTTTCTTCGACAGACGTTAAGCTGCTTTACAACAGGTTGTGAAATGGTTTTAAAATATTATTATTATTATTACTATTATTGTTATTTCGCCCTTAGGTTTCTAATGGAACATAAGGCTTACAGTCACAAGTCTCTATTCTACTCTCTTCTCTGCAAAATTTTGAACCTGTTGCCACGACAGCCCACAACCTCTCATTTTCTCCTCACATGATCTCCTCCATGTCACCCTCACCTCAAACACCCAACTCGTCGTTTCCCATCTCGGTTCCACTTGAGGATCTGGCCTGATGAGTGATGTCCCCAGTCGGCATTCTCACTGTATGACCAATCCATCTACACTTCCTTCTAGTGCATATTTGTTGAGTGACAGCTTCTTTCTTCGTTGACAGCCAGGCAGAGTATCTTGTTGCTTATGCTTATTATTCTGGCCATCTGATCTTCAGTATCAGTATGGAGTGAGCGTAGATGGCAGCTGTTGATGAATATCTGTAGTTTGTTGGAAATCCTTTTCGTAACACACCAAGTCTCTGAACCATACAGAAGCACTGACTTGACTGAATTGGTGTTGAAAATCCGGATCCTGTTCCACATGCTGAGTACAGTTGATCTACACACTGGTTTCAGACTAATGGACGCTTGTCTTGCTGCCTTTCCGATCATGGCTTTGATGGTTTTAAAGAAATAGATTTATTTATAGCTTCTATGTGCTAACCATTCTGTTTTGTAAAATTCTTAAACGTTATGATTACCGCCTTCATTTTTATGATAGCTGCATAGCTTAGTCATAAAACCCACCCTTGCTCTATCAAATTATTCCCGAAGAAGACAGGAATTCCATCAAATACATGTTTCCGCAACTTATTTGCTTACATTTTGTCTGCTTGATGATACGATTGCAGTTAACTGCAGTGACTGCATAGCTCATAGCACAGTAATCAAAGGAAGGTAATTCATCATGGAAAGCTAATGAACTGCTCATGCCGAAATTCTGATAAGTCAATCCATAATAAGTTTAGTTGTGATGATCATCCTCTAAAGCCACAAACATTTTGCGTCATTCCATATATGAAACTTAGGCCAGTTTTAAATAGATTGTGAATACTTAACATTGCAGCAATAGTAAGCAATAGCTCAAAAAGGTATCTGAGTAGGCATTATTTACCTTATCTCTTATACTTATTTAGTAAACATGCCTGCATACATAGAATTGCCCATTAAATATTATACGTTTATTCTTCAAACTACTGTTGTACTTTATCGAGCCTTTCTATTAAGAAACAGTTTCATCTTTTCTATTCACTGAAAACATTTAAGGTGTTATAAAAATGTAATCCTTATTCTGAACATTTTTTCTTCCATTACACTTTTCCTCTTGACATTTCCTGTATAATGCGATATTTCACTGAAGACTGGACTACTTTCAACAAAGTGGAACATATTTCTCAACAAGAACCAAATTCATTTTACATCCCAATAGAATTTCACTTTAAATATTGTCCCAAAAAAAAGTAGTAATCTTCTTTCCCCATTTGCTTCAGACTTTTGATCAGCACACTCCGTAGACGTATAAAAGTTGTATAGCACATATATCAAACGTTACATTGAACAAATACTTGTTCTACTAACTAACCAAGTTTTTGCCATATTCCTCAATCGTTTGTTCATTTCCATATGAGTAATGTATTTATACACAGAAATAATTTCATGTGTCCTTTATACCTTACTGAATCAGGTCTACAGATGTTTAAGAAGTAATAAAATATGGTAACTACTTGTAAAATGTTTCATATAAAGACTGTAAAATAATTCTTATCACATTAAGGAAATGTTTAGTGAACAAAAGTATAGTAATGATATAAGTCTTTGAATATAAAATTGAAGGAGATAATGTTTTACCTTTTCTTATTATCATTAGCGACGCCAATACTTCGACTACGCGTTCCTAACTGTGACTGTTATGTCTAGCAGTATATATTCAAATATAAGGGCTGATTACATGCGTTTAATGATATATATATATATATATATATATATATATATATATATATATATATGCATATATGTATAAAGACTATGCGTAACATATGCATGAACATAAATTTTGCAAAGATTGTTAAACTGCTAGCTGCATAATCTTAGTGAGCAAGTTCATTTGCATGTTTAAAGGACTGTAACAGAATAAGTTAAAGGTTCTTGGAATAAAGAATATAATAGAAAAGTATGAATGATTTATTTCGAAAGTATTATTTTTATTGCAAATACCCACATACCTACTCTACTAAATATGAACATATCAAATTATATCACCACTAAAGTTTTCAGACCAGTTGAATTCAACTTACACATATTTAGATCATAGAAAATTTACGATCTTAAGAAAGAAACCCAATTAGTCTCCAGGAAATGTATATCGCCAAAAATTGTAATCCCTTAGTTTCATGTAAAAGAAGTGATTTTCTTCCTACGATTGTCAATTTTCTTCATAATTCACCATATAGATCTAAAGAAAATATCGAAAATATTCATTTAGACATTGCAGAAAACCAGAAGTTCAATGAAGATACCTTTCTTGGAAATTTTATAACCGACTGTTGTATAATTGCAATTTCATACAATTTTGTTCTACAAAATTCGGCAGTTAAAAACATTATTTGATCAAAATAGTGATGGATAGTGACTAGCAGTGGAATCCAGGATACGCATTTCGTCCTATTTGGGACTAGTCTGGGATTCGGACTTCAGACTGATCGCTTCAAACGCCAGATCGTTATCTACTAGAAGATCGAGCCACGATAAGCATTTCTTGTGCGATGGGTATAGTTTGAGTGTTATTGCTTGTATGTATATTGCTTGGTACAAGCCATATCATTATTTGATCAAACCTAGAAAACCAAGCCATACGTTTTCGGAGGGCCCGCTTACAACGTCCAATATGGTCAGTTCCACAGGAGCATGTGAATTTGTAGATGTACATAGATGCGGATATAAGTGGTAGCCTATCCTTCCCGCATTGTCGAATAAGACGGTGGCTGGAGAAAACCAATCTCACTCTAGCAGTATCAAAGCTACCATTGATATAGTTTGACAGACGATTTTTCAGCACTTTGGCTGTAGTGTCTGTCTCCTTTGAATTCAAGATTCATCGTTAAAATTTTCTCAAGAAAGATTCTCCCACCGAAAGTATTTTAAGTAACTGAGCTTAACTCATCATAATTTAAGCTGTTATTCATCGTAGACTGACATCAGTTGGAGGAACAAAGGAAACCTGGGAGCACTGGACAGCTGTTTCGTCCCGTTATGAGACTCCTCAACAGTGCGTACTTGACTTACTCCCGTAATCTTATAATGTTAAGTCCATATGATTTTGAAATGGTAGAAAATATCTGTAGCTCAGGTATATGATCTTGATTGTGTTGTGTTTTCACCTACAGAAATCAATAAACGGATCATCCTACCACACATTAAATAATACATCAGAAATCACGACTAGATTACTGATAACACTTGGAATAGGTGTGACTCATAGACCAACAAATTCCATTTAAATCCTATTATGCAGACCAAAGGACACAACACTCAAAGAAGATGAACCAAATATCACTTATAAAATCGACTGCAATAACTGCGATCAGCAGTATATTGGAGAAAGTGGTCGCCCTCTTCGCCTTCGTTTACATGAACATCAATTGATTATTAAACGTCACAACATTTCATCGCTTATTTCAATGCATCTGGATAACGATGAAAGTGAATTCAATTTTGACAATGTAGAAATCTAGGATAGAGACAGGAAATATAAAGAATATGACAGAATTCCTAGAAGCTTGACACTGAGATCAATCAGTAATCAATAGATGTATAGACATAGATCGAGTCTATCAACCAATAAGAGAAATGATAAACAACTGCAAGGTCAAAGGTCAGACAGAGAAACAGCCAACAAGAAAGTCTATACAGTCAATGACACAACAGTCAAAGAAAACAACCAATCCCAAACCAGTTATTCAGGGCAACCTACTGAATCAGTCAAGTAGAGATACTGACAGCTCACTTCATATTGAATTTAATGCTGATGATGTTGTTTAGGAAGACAATGAAGACCTCAAGATTAAACCATCCAGCTTAGATGACACAAAACAGCTATGAACAGTTATGAACATTGATTAAGTCTCTTTGAGCTTGCTGTTATAAGTGACCTACTCACCTTACAGTTCTTGCTCTTTTCAAACTTCTAATGAGGAATTCGTGTGTGAAATATAAAGCTGCATAATAATGTAAAAATAATTTTCAGGATAAAATGTGACTAAGGGTAGTATGGAAATATAATGAAAATGATATCAGGTTATCAAAAATTGTAGGGAAAACTAAAAGGATTGTGAATATTGACAGCAAAAAAGAGATTGAGATATATTTATAAGAAGTGAAATAGTTGAACACTTTGTCAACAGTGATCACATTATCATAAGTGATTTAACCTTTAAAGTCATCTACAAGATGAAAAGAAGTTCAATGCAGTTTGAAGGTTTATGAGTATTGGTCGACTTTAAGTCAGTATTTATAACGACCTGACATCAGTTGGAGGAACATTGGAATCTGACAGCGCTGAACAACAGTTTTGTTCTAGTACCGGACTCGTCAGAAGGATACACTAATGACCACCCCGTCGGATCGAACCCGGTATATACAGATTCAATAGATAGCACGTTACGATTGAGCCACTGAGTCAGAATCTAATGGTCTATATTTCTTAAACCTTCCTCAAACTAATATCAGTCCGTGATGAATACCAACCTAGAACAGTACACTTCCGACTATTTTGTACTGAAGAAGTTCTTGCCATATCCATTCAGAAATCTCAGTTGTACATAAAAAACAAACTTTTTGTTGCCGTCCCGAATTTAATTAATCGGTAAAAACGTCCAACTCACTCTTACGCTAATTTACATGAACACCAATCGACATTAAACGCCACGACATTTCGTCACTCATTCCAATGCAAGTGGATAGCAATTATGCACATGAACTCAATTTCGACAATGTAGAAATCTTGGAAGAAGAGAGAAAACACAGGGAATATCAGAGAATTCCTAGAAGCTTGACACTCACGTCAGTCAGTCAGTCAGTCAATCAGTTAGTCAGCACTCAACAGATATATAGACATAAACCCAATCTATCAACCAATAAGAGAAATGATAAATGACAGAAAGGCATAGAGGTGAAGTAGAGGGACAGCCAACAGGAGAATCTATGCAGTCAGTCAATGAAACAATAATCGAAGGAAACAACCGATCACAGATCACTTCGTCAAGGCAAGCTACTAAATCACTGATGGAGAGATATTGACAGGTCACTTCATACTGAAGTTAGTGCTGATGATGTCGCTGTCTAGCAAGACGATGGAGGCTTCACGATTAAACAACGCAGATCAGAGAACACAATACAACCAAGACTATCCATCTGAGCAGCAAATATTCTCCATTATCTCAATTTGCTGGTATCCTTTTACATATTTCAGTGATTCAACATCATTTCATTTCAACGCTACACTAGGTTAAGCTTGATCTTCAAAATTATTTTTACACATTTTACAACTTTATATTCGATGCTCACATCACATCAGTGGTTTCTTGATCTACATTCAACCTGATCTTCTTTAAGAGGTCTAACTAAATGATGTTTTCGATTGCCGAACATATTGGAACAAAATCGCATAAAATTGTGACTTTATAGCTGTTACGGAATGAATTTGCCAATAAGGTTATCCTTACTCAACTATTCGTGTACTCTGAAGAATAAAGGACTTCTCGGGGTTAACCATGCACCAAATGCATAAATACTGACTGATATGAATATGGATACTGAAACTTCTAACTGAAAAGGAATGAAATAAATATGCGTCATCATCTAAACACATAAGATTTGAATAACACTAAAAAGCAGTCAATTTCATTTTGTCAAGTGTTGAGTGTTAACCAAAATTGGTCAGTCATTTCGTGATATGAACACCAAGCTAGAACGTCTACCTATGCGATACACTTTGTTCAATGTTAGCTGAATAAAGGAAACTGACAGGAAACTTTTCTAGACCTGGATTTCGTGCTTTCAGGCACTCATCAGCTAAATCATATCTACGACCTCAGAAAAACTGGCATCCCTTGTTATATTCGAACCCTGGCTGCAGCCAGTGACATTACTGATTAGCAACTGTAATGGTAAGCTGCTAGTAAATCCCAACAAAATCATCTGGAATTTCGATAGGAGATGAGCAATCTAGATAATACTTAAGTAGCGCAAGTCACTGAAACTGACACTTTCTTATGAAGCAGACAAAACACATTCACACTGAAGAAAAAGTGGACAAATTAAATGAATATCTAATGGCTTTAGATGTTGCAGAGCAATAATAGTCTCACACAGTACATACTGCCAATATCGATGAGTTGCAGTGAAAAATCTTGATACATTCATACATTGTTAAGGTGCTAAAACATTTCCTGTTTTCTACAGACTCATAATTCGTCTAGTGCTTTGTTTAGTTACATGACTTAACAATCAGAAAACAGTTTACCAACACAGAAAGCATACAAGCTATACTAAAATACAAAAGTTGATAATTAGTTAAAGAATTGAACAACTCTGAAATCTCATCTGACAACTAGTAACACGTTTTAAGGCTTAAGTAAGAAATGAATAGTTTTCAGTCTGGTGCCCGGACTACGCCCTCATCAGTTGAACTCCGGTAGTTAGCTACAGCTGAAAAGCTGCAGGCCCAAAGTGGCTGATATTCCCATTTGAATCAATTAGGAATCCATTTGAAAACTTTGATGGTCAAAGGCATGAGTTATAAACCCTTAAGCCAAAAAAGTATTCAACCTTGAAGTTGGGTAAAAGTTTTCAAACGAGCATATGAGCATGGTGAACAAATAAAAGTGAGAAAATATTTGTTAGAGATGATTATATCCCTTGCTTGTGTAATACTCAAGGTAAGCGCGCGGTTGACACCTTGGAAGAATATTTGTTCCTAAGGTACCTAAAACAGAAAAAGATTTATGTGATTGCAGAGCCCATGAGACATCGGCTTAAAGCCTGTCACACAAAGCCTTTTTGCAGGATGTTGTGTTGAGGTTTGTTTGCTCAAATGCCTGAAAGGAGAAACCCATAACACGATCTCCGGAAGACCGTGGAGGAAGGAAGAAGTGTGGTATATTTACGCCCTACATTTTCTAATCCCCCTACCCATTGGGAATGCAGTATCAACGTGACACTGCTAGTCATCCGGGGAAAACACCTTACTGCTACCACACTCCATGCAGCTAGCAGCAGTATGACTTCCCCATCATGGTGCAGCAACTGCTTTTCAACTTACCATTATCCAACAGACCTTTCTGGCATGGGAAGACCCCGAGGGAACAGTTGTTCCACAAGCATAACTCACTAGGTCATTGTGATATCCAGACCCGGCCACCACGTGAAGGTAGCAGCTATCAGTCGGGATTAGTGAGGTCGCCTGGTAAACTAGTTTACTAGTTACTAGCCGGTCCTAAGCCCGGGTAAAGAGGGAAGGTTGGGCATAGGGCTAGCAACCCTACCCCGTAAAACAAATCTAACCGCTAAAAAAACTTCAAAGCACAAACAAAATATAAAAAATAATAACAAAATTATTCTTCGCTGGAATCGGAGAGGTGAAATGACGCCAGTTGGTGGAAGCCTGATCTCGGGAAGCCAACCGACCGATAAGTCTTCTCTCCCTCCATGAAAGCGAAAGTAAACATGGGGACATGGAATGTCCGCACTATGTTTGAACCCAGCAAGGCAGCCCAGATTGCAAACGAGATGAGAAGCTATCACACTGAAGTGCTTGGAATTTGCGAAAGTGGATGGAATGGGAGTGGAGTCTTCAAACTGTCAACTGGAGAATCAATGATCTACTCCGATATTGTCAACCAGACGACAACCACGAGCACACCGAGTGGTGGAGTGGCTATCATGATGTCCCCAAGAGCATCGAAGGTTCTCATGCAGTGGGAACCAATCTCCTACACCATCAGGATCATGACAGCGAGGTTCAACTCAAAAGGAAGGAAGGTCACAATCAGACAACTTCAATCAACACTGGACAAGGCACCGCCTCAGTTGGCGATATCAAAATTTTAATCGGCGGGGTGACATGAATGCGAAACTGGGAGCAGACAACACAGGCAGAGAACTAACCATGGGTTGAGAAGCTCTCAGTGAGGTGATGAATGAGAATGGAGAATTGTTTGCAGAATTCTGTGCATTCAACGATTTGGTGATTGGAGTCAGGCAGTGTGTTCAAGCACAAGGATATCCACAAAGCGAGCGACATGGATTTCATCAGACACTAGGACACACTAAAAATCAGATTGACTTCATCTCAATCTGAAGAGAGTGGAGACGCATTCTACTTGACACAAGGAGCAGATGTAGGCTCAAACCACTATCTAGTGCAAGCAGCCTTCCAAATCAAGTTGAAAGCCTTCAAGGAAGCTGGTGATAGACGGCAGTTCAAGTACAAAACTCGGAAACTGAAGGATAAAACTACAAAGGAAATCTTCACGGCAGCCATCAAGACAAAATGGGAGATATCGAGGAACATCCCTGAAGAAACCTATATGGAAGAACACTGGAAGTCTTTGAAAGCTATGTGGAAAGAAACATGCATAACAGTATTAGGAAAGAAGAAGAAAGAAGACAGGACAGGGAATGGATCTCGATGGATACATGGAAGCTGATAGAGGAGGGAGAGGAGGATGGTGAAGCAAAAGATAAACCAGTGCAATGATGAACAACGAGAAGAGGAACTGGACAAAGAAGTGAAGAAGAGTGCATGAAATACAAAAGACACTTCTGCGAAACACTGGCAAGTGAAGTAGAACAGGCTGCAGGTAAGACAGACCTGACAACATTATATCAAATAACCAGGTTACTATCTGGCAGGGAAGAGATCAACACAGATGAAACCAATAAACATCATGAAGGAAATCTAATCACCAAAGAAGAGAAACAAGGAAAACAGTGGGCCGACCACTTCAAGAAGCTCTTGAATAGACCACCACCGACTGCAACTCAGCCAGAAATACCACATGCAACCACAGAACTACAAGTGAACACAAGCCCTCCGACGAAAGTCGAAGTCCTGAACGCCATAAAGCTACTGAAATGTGGGAAAGCAGCAGGACCAGATGGAACCCCACCAGAAGCACTGAAAACAGACCCAGGGACAACAGCGAACATGCTCACAACACACCACTATTGCAGACGGTGTGGAAGGAAGGAAAGGTACCTGCCAGTTGATTGGAAGAAGGGGCACATTGTCAAACTCCCAAAGAAGGGAGACCTAATGCCTTTGCAAGAACTGGCACGGAATCATGCTGCTGTCCACACAAAACAAGCAGAATATTAAGCCACATCATCATGGAGAGACTAAACGATGCACTGGATTCAAATCTACGACCAGAACAGGCTGGCTGGCTGGCTGGCTGGCTGGCTGGCTGGCTGGCTGGCTGGCTGGCTGGCTGGCTGGCTGGCTGGCTGGCTGGCTGGCTGGCTGGCTGGCTGGCTGGCTGGCTGGCTGGCTGGCTGGCTGGCTGGCTGGCTGGCTGGCTGGCTGGCTGGCTGGCTGGCTGGCTGGCTGGCTGGCTGGCTGGCTGGCTGGCTGGCTGGCTGGCTGGCTGGCTGGCTGGCTGGCTGGCTGGCTGGCTTCAGGAAGAACAAATCATATGCCGACCAAATTGCAATGTCACTCTACGCATCATTATAGAACAGAGTATAGAATGGCAGTCAACTCAACTCAACTCTAACTCAACTTCAACTTCGTCGACTTTGAAAAGGCCTTCCACAGCGTCGACCGACAAGTAATCTGCCAACTGCTTCAACACTACGGAATACAACAAACCTTTATCAGCCTCATTCAACAACTACATGAAGAGGTCACATGCCAGCCAAGTAATTCACAATGGAAAGCTCAGCTCAGTGATGCCTTTGAAGCGAAGTGAAGACAGGAGTGAAACAAGGTTGCCACCTACTATCAACCATGATATTCCTGATTGTGGTCAACTAGACTGGATCATGCAACAAACAGTGAGGAGTTGTGAGAAGAGGGAGATTACGCTGACTGGACCGCGGAAATGAACCTAATGACTTGGATTTCGATGATGACTTGTGTCTGATGTCACACAAACTTGAAGATGTAGAGGCGAAAACTAACAAGTTGACAGGAGAGGTGAGGTGAGGTGAGGCAGGGCAGGGCAGGGAATACGGGACTTCCTTCAATGGACGTAGAGAAGACAGAGGTGATGAAGATACCCAAACACCACCACTACCACCAACAACAACAAGCTTCAATCAGGATGAGCGGCATAAACTTAATGGAAGTTGCCTCCTTCACCCACCACCTAAGCAGCACTGTTTCAACTACAGGTGGCACCACAGGTCCAGACGAGGATGTCAAAGGCAGCCAGGATCGGAAAAGCAAGACAGGCGTTCACTAACCTGAAACCAGTGTGGAGATCAACTGCACTCAGCATGTGGAACAGGATCCGGATTTTCAATACCAATTCAGTCAAGTCAGTGCTTCTGTGTGGTTCACAGACTTGGCGTATTACGAAAGGCATTTCCAACAAACTACGGATATTCATCAACAACTGTCTACTTTGGCTCGATACTGAAGTTCAGATGGCCAGAATAATAATGATAAGCAATAAGAAACTCTGGCAACGAGGCAACGGAGAAAGAACCTATCACTCAACAAATATGCACTAGAAGGAAGTGTAGATGGATTGGTCATACAGTGAGAATGCCGACTGGGGACATCATGCGCCAGGCCAGGCCGTCTAGTGGAACCCAGATGCGAAGCGACGAGTTGGGTGTCCGAGGTGAGGGTGACATGGGGGAGATCATGCGAGGAAGAAATGAGAGCTTGTGGGCTGTCGTGGAGCCAGGTTCGAAAGACTTCAGAGAACAGAGTGCATTGGAGACGTGCTGCTGTAAGCTCTTTGTTCCATTAGGAACGCAAGGGACAAATAATAATAATAATAATATTCGGCATGGGTGAACCCAGGTCACAATGGCACAGATGTATTCCTTGCTTTGCAAACTTAATTTTGTTTATTTTTTACATTCCTACCATTTGTCATACTCTTTTTCTTCCAAGTGGGTTACATTTTAGATAACTGACTAGCATTCTAGTCAGTTACCTTCTCTTTTACTATACTAATTATCCCTTATGTTTCAAAGATATTGTAACTCCATATATACAGTATCATTTCAAGACACAAGAAGTACATTGGATACTATTCAGTGTATAAATCACTTGACCTGCTCTGGAACTTTCAATCGATAATTATCCTTATTTATTCATTCGCATATCTTCACATAATAACAATTTTGTTTGTTTTAACTAAAAATAGGAAATAAATATAGAATCATGCTTGATATCAGTTTCACTGAATTATTTTATTCTAAACTGTCTTTACCATTCATATCAAGTAGGTAAACAAATTTTAACTATTGAAAATTTCAGGCTCTAAATAAGCATACTTTTTGGCTCCAGGTAGATATTTTTAACTAATCATCAGAGCATTTCAAGCATTTTTCAAACTAATAACATAGCTATTTTTAAAACTGTCATTTCTTTAAATATACAATATAGATGCTTTTATCAGTGTTATAGTCATTTATATTAAAGATTATTTAATTAATCCAGATTTAAGAATTGTATAGATGCATAAAAGACACATCTAGATAGATTTTACTAGAAATTAAAAAAAATTTTCTACTAGTTGCAAAATTTTAATGTTTGCTCTTTATTTACTAACGTACCTATTAAAGATGCATTAGATATCATTCATAACTAACTGTTGTCAGATACAGACCTAGGTTCACGTTGTCCATTAGATCTGGGAATTATGCTTACAATCGACTGTATTTACGTTCAGAGGAGATTTGTACCGACAGATAAATGGTATAGCAATAGGATCTCCAGTATCACCAATAGTAGCTAATCTATTCATGCATACCTTAGAGATAAATGTTATTGTAAATTGCTCTACACCTCCAAGAATTTGGTTAAGGTAGGTTGACAATATGTTTGTCATCATCAAACAAAACAGTCTGAATGGACTCTTCTGTCACATAAATAATGTGTATCACTTTCACAAAGGAAGTTGAAACCAATTTGTCGAAATTAAACTTCATAGGCTGTATAGTGGAAAGACAAGATTACAACAAACTAAAGATTAAGCTATTCAGAAAAGCAACACATTCTGATAGATATCTTGATTATAAGTCTGCATATCCTTTGATTGCTAAAGTAACTGTCGTAAGAAATCTGATTAGCAGGGTTAACCGTCTTGTTGAAAAGAAAGAAGAGTTAAAGTTAGTTTGACTCACACTGGAATCAAACAATTATCCCAAAGGTTTCGTTAGACGTATTTTAAGAAATGAAGTTAAGGATGTGCCGAAACTCCCTCCGAAGAATTAGACAAGCATGATCATAATCCCATACCGAAAAAAGACTTCAGAAGAAATAAGAAGGATTATCAACAACCATGACATAAGATATTACTTTTGTGCAACAAATACCCTACGTTCCAACCTTGAAAAAGCTAAAATTAGAGAAAATCAGCAGAACTGCGTCTATGAAATCAAATACGGAGATTGTGCTGCAGTATATGTAGAGGAAACAGCCAGAAAGTTAAATGTGAGAGTCATTGAGCATAAACTGTGCTTAAAGCAGATCCCAAAAACTTCAGCAGAGGTTCAGAAACAAGAAAACAAATCCACAATCGCGCTACAATCCACACAAATGGGACACAAAATTGTCTTTGACGGAAGTAAGGTTCTACAAAAAGGTTTTACGTCCTACCAAGAAAGACTGACAACCGAAGTTCTATAAATATGAGCGAATAAAGACAGTTTAAACACATCAGATGGAGTACAGTTACCTACATCTTCACAATTACTAATTAGTAAGCAGAAAGAGTGACTCAAAACATTTACCAGTAACACTAATCTCAACTCCATTATTTCTGTATCATCAACAAAACAACAAGGACTGATTTGATTTCTCATCATCATCGTCATCACCTTCATGACTATTCACTTCCACTCTCTTCCAGTAAGGCGGTACGAGGAGAATTCGCCAACACTATTCACCACTTTATTCCAACTGAAATTGTATACAAATCCACCTCATCCTTTTCATTTTTGCTGATAAAATTGCCAAACGACTTTCACCAATGGCCTTTTTGTCTGATATAATTAAAAAGACTATCAATTGGAGTACATACATGTGCCATGCAATAAAATTATACAATTTCGCACTGAATAATTAGTTATCATAACTTAGAAAGACAGTGACTATACGAAGAGGATTGGACAAGGAGATTAAACACAAGTTTTTTTGGATTTATTTATGCATCCTTGATATTTTAACTTTGATTATTTTCCTGAAGAAGCTCAGATAAGACTTCCGTGCAAAACGTTGGAATTATTTAGTTTCAAACCCGCTCTGACTTACACAAATACAATTCTATATCTAATGTCAACCTTTTACTCAGTGCCCAATATTTGTCATACTATACGATCAAATCCTGATCATAGTTTATATAAATAGTATAAATATAGCTTGATTAATCCTGTATATAAGAATGAAAATGAAGGCTATTGAGTCAGGAGAACTATCTCCAAATCTCAAGGTCATTGCCTTACATGCCACATTGATGGAACACGCTAAGGTGATTAGAGTCCCTCGCCTTCAATAGGACACTATTTTTAGATAAGAAAATGTTTCTGGCTTATAAGTAGAACAGGAAGCATATTTTCCTCAACTTCAATATTTCTGTAGGTGTAAGGTAAGTCACCAAGCTTGTTAACAACACTAGTAATGGGGAAATAATGGGGAAAGATAGGGAAAACGCGGGAACATGAGGAAATAAAGGGGAAAATGGGGATATAAAATGCACCAGTGGGGATTGTCGGGGGAAAGGAGGGGAAATAGGTGGACAAGAGGGAATGGATGGGGAAATAAAGCGTTGAAATAGCGAAGCCATGGAAAAAAATTGCGGACAAAGGGGAACAGATGGGAAGCTGTGAGGGATAAAATGGAGACAAATCTCACTGGTGCGGACAGTGCTGGTGTCTTGCTGCACTTCCCTATCATTTCCCCTTTTGCTCACCGTTAGTCTTCCCCACGTTTTCCCCCATCTGCCCCCCTTTTTTCCCCATATTCGTGAGTTTGGGATTAAAAAGCTTTTCATGGAGTTGACACAAATCGTTTTACCTCACCCGCTCACCAAATGTTCACGAAAAAATGAGGTTGGAATTTACCATGGACTGATTTCAGTTGGAGGAACATTGGAAACCTGAGATCACTGGACAGTCGTCTCGTCTGAGCATTGGACTCCTCAGCTGTGCTCACCCATGTCCCCTCCAGGGATCGAACCCCAGGCCTTCAGATCCCATGGCTGCATGTTTCCATTGAACCACTTGGGTTGGAATCCAACGGTCCACATCTCCTACTTCTAACCCCGGGGGTGCGGGATCATGGATTCGCACAGCTCCTGAGTCCCATACCAGGATGAAACAGCTGTTCAGTGCTCCCATGTTTCCAGTGTTCCTCCAACTGATGTCAGTCCAGAATGAATTCCAACATAGTAGTTCAATTCTTGAACATATGGTCGAGTCTGGACATATAGCTCCACTAGAATCCTGCTTCAGTTTCATTTATACAGTGAAACAGAACAGTTCAAAAGGAGTATACTTTGTACACCACAGAAGCACTAGTAATTCACCAGTTCAAGCCTGATATCATTGTCCAGAAGAAGTATGTTCAATGCCTAATGTTAACACGGTCTTAACGCTTTCACAACTATTCCAACTTTGTTATAATTCATTAGTTTACTATTATCACCTTTATTATAACCCTTGTTTTTTTTCCTTCACCTTTTGTATATCTATCAAGTGGACACTCAATAGTTACATTTCACATCTACCGACAGTTTTCCCTTCGTCAAACTCCTTGATTTCCACACTAGTTGCATTGACTAAGAGATTGTTACATAACCCCCTTTCCAGCCTCGATTTTACTTTCATAACTAGCTTATTGATGCAACTATACTCTATCGTTTAACAATAGAGTGTCAGATGTTTGTGATATACGTAAATATGACTGTACATCCTTAGAAAATGACATCTTCGATAGAGTAAATTTACTTCGCTAAACTTTCTCTTCGTTTCTTAATGACTTGATGTACATCTTTCGGGTAGCCTGAAACTGACTTGAATCTCCGGCTTTATTTCTTCTTGACACCTTTGTTATGGCTTTAAATTTAGCCGTTATGGAATGTGAAACAATTGAATACTGTATCAGAACCAGAACAAACTACTCATACATACTAACAGCGACCATACAGCATGAAAATTATTCTCGAAAATACAATTTCTAACCATTTCGATATTATTTGCTCGTTGATAGCTAGTATTTGAATCCAGAAAGTAGGTTTTATTCGATTACTCACTCGTCAGCTAGATCTAACGACATCTTAGTGAATAACAGTATTCTATAGAAGGGTACCAAGTGATATGAAAAGTTTTTCCTAAATTCCACCACTAACCATCAAAAGAAACCACCAAAGCAAAACTTTCTTCAATCCTGAGGCGTTCTGTTAGGGAGTTCATATCTCAGAGGAGACCAATAGACTCGGTCCAATATAATAATCACTTCGAAATTACAAGCGTTGAAAAACAACTTCGGGTGGGGGGGGTTATTGATTACACGTTAGTTTTCATCACTGACTGATATCAGAACATCTGCTTCGTCCTAGTATGAGACTTCCCAGAAGTACACGAACATGGTCGCCCCAAAAGCCGAATCAAGGACCTTCAGGTTCCCAATTCGACCCCATTTCCATTGAGCTACTGGGTTGTGGGTGCGCATTGCTGAGAAACCTCGTACTCGGACGAAAAAACTGTCTAGTGCTCCTAGGTTTTAAATGGTCCTCCAACTGTTGATGAGTACCAGCTTAAAAAGAACAACAATTATTGCTACTCATCAGATAAATTCACTTTCTAAGATATTGTATATGATGTAACTTGTTGTCGAAGAGTTGAGCACTGTCAAAAACAAACAACTGTAGATTGATTTTGAATAAAATCAGCTATCTTATAAGCCTCATATAGTCATACTGAAACTAGAAGGTTCAACGTATGATATGCATAAAATGCAAACTAGTATGCATGTATCTTTGGATTCCTCGAAGCTAAGGCCAACGAAGTCCAGTGGAAGCTTGGTATCACACTGCACCCTACTTGATGCCTTCGGCTTAAACGTTGTACGAATATACCATCGTTTATCATTTGCTAGATTTTGTTGTTGCTTTGGTCTTCAGCTTAGCCATCTCGTATCTATCTTATTTCATCTTCGTATTTCCAGTTACTTTGTTATCTGTCATCAAGATACCCAGAAGGGGAAAGCTTGTAAATGAATAATTCAAAGTATATAATCTTAAGTACTTGTAAATGCCATTTTCATTCATTCAAAAGAAGTATGAACAAAGAATATCCTTTCCAATCAATTTTCATCAGATGCTACTGTTAGAAAACAAAATTATTCAGTAAAATACAGCTCACGTTTACGATAAATATACTTTCAAAATGGAATCTGAATTAGAGTTTATCAGAGGATCAATTTCTTCTGAACTATCTAGTATAATTAGATTTATTTAACGAAAAAGAATGTAAAGGCGGAAAATTGATGAGTAATCCTATTATTAACCCTAATGTTTTGGATGGTGAAGATAGAATTAACCCTAAAGGTGTTGGATAGGAAGATGTAGTGTAGTTTGGTTCATTTTATAATTATAGCTTCATTTAAGTGGAAAAGACGTGAGCAAGTTTCACAAAGTAATGTTATTGGAACAGGGTATGACAATAAAACCTATAAAAGCATTTCTTTGCTGTTTTTTGTCCATCAGGTTAGCTAAGAATGAACTCTTTATTGCTCTAACTTCTTACCTTTTCCAAGCAAGATAAGTAAATGTTCTCAAATTCAGATACGTACCTGTTTTTTTTATGTTACAACCAATATAACTTATTCCATCGCAACAGTTAAGTTGACGTATGCAAGATGAGCAGCTAAGATTATGCAAAATATTCATTTTATAACTGTAGAATTTGAAGAGAGTTTACAGTCAGGATATTTCTCGTTCTTACTACGCCAAGTGTGTTGAATAAATAAGTTATACTTTTAGGATAAATCAGACTTCTTTATTGACGGAGAATATTTGTAGCTCAGGTGGATGGTCTTGGTTGTATTATGTTCTCTGAGCTCAGAGAACACAATACAACCAAGACTTCTTTATTGCTGAAACGAAAATTTCTTATATTACTTACTAGCGATTTGAAATATTCGAAACAAGTAACAGCAACCGTGAAACCGGCTTAAACGAAATGATTCCAATGAACAGTTGAATTCCTGTTTATAATAGAATACAATCATTATCAATGTGAAAACTGTGTATAACGATGTATCTGTTTTTATTTTATATCTGCAGATATTCTTCAGTAGGCGTTGTCAAATTCCACATCAAATCTTTTCCTTCGGCTCTACAGGTGTTGCGAACAAAGGCTTAAATCCAAGAACAATGAATATGAAATCTGAATGAATTACTTCATTAGAATCTTTGTGCAGCGTGATTTAAAATGCAAGTCAGCAAGATGAGAAGTTGGGAAACACTCACACTGATCTGTAGTCAGATCATAATTATCTGAACACTGAAGCGATACTTGTCTCGTTCGGAGATGAGTCCAACAGCTATAAACCACGACATACTGAGTTTACACAGCGAATTTTCATGACCAACTCAGTGTGCGTTAAACATCACACTTGTAAATGCTGCCTGAGTGGTTTCCACAGTTAAAAAGTTGAAAAACTATTCAGCTCTCCACATGTATCGTCTAGTTTATAAATTATTTGTAAACTAGTCCTCTTATTTGATAACGATACTAATGAAAATCTTACCCCCTCACCCGAGTATTACTTTGTTCTCTTCTTTTACTGACATCATCAATCCATTCGCTCCATTCACAAATAAAAGTGACTGATGGTTATGATTCCAATTTATCCTAAATAAAATTGATGCTGTTGTTGTTTATTAGTCGCAAATGATAAATAACTATGATTTAGACGAATTCTTTCTCATAATGTTATCCTTCCTATTATAAATACATCTAAGTGGAATGTTAAAATTTTGAAGCTATTAAGTATCATCAGTTGAACACAAAAATATTATGTATTGTTTTGCTGAGCGTGAAAAGGACATGAAATGAAGTCAAATTATAACAATATAGTTTCAATATTATTCTCACTAAACTATTCTATTGACTTTAACATACTAAATAATTCATTGATCGTGAGATTGAGGAATTATCAAGGCTTTTCAATACCCATAGAGTGTTTGAATTTTTCTAAGTATATCGAAAATATGGCATACAGAAAGCATCTATCTGACTTCAAAAGCCTTTTTGTGACAGACTATGGAACAGTAACAGCTACTAAATCACTGATGGAGAGATATTAACAGGTCACTTCATACTGAAGTTATTGCTGATGATGTCGCTGTCTAGCAAGATGATGGAAACTTCACAATTAAACAACGCAGATCATTTATTTACCAAATTTATCACTAGACGATTTATAATCTCTATGGCATTACCGTATGCCTCAAGCTTATTGAAACAGTTGCAAGACTTTTCAATATAGCAGACTATTAGTGAGGAGACAATCTACGCGTGTTCTCGTTTCCAATTTAAAAAACTATGGATTTTAAACTGTCTCGAAGCTGATTCCGTGCAACTATGAAAGAAAGAATTTCTTTCTTTAGGGAGTGAATTACATCATCCATAATAACATCAGGTGAATATAGACAATAAACTATATTCAAAAACCTATCCAATAAATAATATTGTTTTAATGGGTGACACATGTAATAAACAAACTGAAATGAGATTACAACCTACCGCAATGTCTACGTTTTACTTTTGGATAAATGAAGTATGCAGTCTTCCTGTCCAAAGACTAACCAACAAACTCATGAAAAGGAATTCATCTTATTAGGGTCAAATTTCGGCACTGTGGTAGATTGTAATTCCATTTAAGTCTGTTTATTAGAAATGTCACACAATGAAGGAATAGTATCACTAACTGGATAACGTTTACAACACAATTTATTGTCCATAATCATGTCACATAAAGCCACAACTTTGAGATAGAGTTTATATCAACCTACATTTCTCTCCCTTTTTTGGATGACGAGGGTAGTAGAATTCTCCATATATCTGGAGTAGGTGCTGAATCATTTCTATTACTGCATGTGTTTGGTGTTGTAATTGTATATGGAGATGTAGCCGAGCTTTTCTCTAAATTCTTTATCTTATTAGGATCTACTACTCTTGACTTAGCTAAGTTTTTGTGCTCTGTTATTCTAATCGACCCTGGTCGACTACACTGACCTATGTATTTGACTTCATAATCATTCCAAGGGATTTGGTATACCACATTATTTTGCTTAACTGCATCAATGTGATTTTTTAACCTACAAAGCTTGTTTCTAAGCGAGTTTGTTGGTTTAATTGCCACTTTAATCCCAGCCTCACTGAGAATTATTCGTAATGCTTTTGAGGTACCTTCTTTGTATGGTAACACAGCAAAGGCTTTTAATTCTTTCCCAACCCTATTACCATTAATACTATTCGTAGTACAATTATCAGTAATAACACCTGTACTACTAATAATACTACTGCTAATATTTTTATTTCGATTCCTTATGAATTTATTTATAAATTTAGGTGAGTAATTATTGAAACGCAAGGTACTTTTGATGTGTCTAATTTCATGTAGCAGATTTTCTGACCTATTAGTAGGCTTTTTCCCTAGCGTTCAGTCGGGTCAGACAAATATCGAAAACGGACGTCTATTAAAATAAATGCCTAATAGATGTGCTTCTTACAGCCTCAGAAAGCTGTAAAATAGAAACAATACATGCTGTTAGCTAAGGATTTTAAAATCCAGAGAATCTGGTACTCATATGCGAGTAACACTTAGTCGCATCTGTGATTACATAATTTCATAGATGCCTTCAAGAAAACCTATAACTGGTTTTCAGTCAGGTCTACCTAGCAGTGCGAACCCGAACCCCCACGAGAAGGCAAATCAGTGACCATTAAGTCTCCCGGTGAGCACCTTACAACTAAAACATTAAGTAGGAATCCAACGGTCCAATATGTCTTACTTCTGCTAACTAGCGAACCAATCATCTAGTGTCGGCGGGACAAATACATCTCATTCTCAATTTGATAGGCTCTATCAAGTTGTTTAAAAGTGACTTGCTTCTAAATGGATTTCCTGAAGTTCTAGTAAGAAGCCATGATCATTAGGGTTGACCAATTTGACTGTCAGAACATATACACATTGCTGGTAGCATTCTAACATAAATTATTAGAAGTAGGAAAATGTGGAGCGCTGAAGTTCAATCGAGTTACTGACGTGCTTACTATAAAACCTGCAGGTCGTGCGTTAGATCTCTGGCTGGATCGTGAGTTCACACTATTAAGCGTTTTCAAAGTAGAATGAAAGAGCTTTTGAGTGCACACAGATTTTCAATGGTTCTTCAACTGACTCCAGTGCATGATGAATATTACTCTTACCCATTGAAATACTTTTTTCAGATGCAGGCGTTAACTATGATACGATACTTTGACTTTATACTTAGCAGCATCGATCAAGTTCAATAGAATCATAAAATGTATTACTTACTCAGCAATTGTTTGAGCTTTATCATTTCATACTGAATGAGATACCATCTAATTTAACTCTTAGCGGTTAGGATAAAATAAAAATCCTTCCAGGAGTTAGACAACGTGTGCAGTCGCCAGTTCGAATCCTGCCGTGATCTAAATTTTCATTTCACCTTCAATCACCACCCAGTATCAATGTTAAAATCGCCTTATCAGCTGGTTACTGATGGTGAAGTCATAGATGAATCTCTGTGCGGCTTGTTTATTCCACCTTTAAATAGTTGAATTTCAGAAAGCAAAGATAATTGAAGTAGTATTCATCATGGACAGACATCAATTGGGGAACCATTGAAAACCTGGGAGCACTGGACAGCTGATTCATCCTAGTATGGGACTCGGCAGTACGCACCCACAACCCGGCTGGGAATCGGACTCAGGACCTTCAGGTTTCACTGCGAACACGTGAACCATCCAACCAATGGGTCGGTTTCCAGTGGTTCACAGTTTCCAACTTCTGTCAATTCATGACGTAGCGCGATAAATGAGTTATAGGTAGTCAGTAGAGATGCATGATATAAGATAACGTGCTAAGACTTCAATAACTTGTGCGAGAACATAATTTATTCAATATCATATCGAGTGTAGCGAAGACTAATGCGCTATATTGTTCTTCGCATAATTCTGTTTAAATTGATTTGAGATATCTGAAAGAAAGCAGTTCCTCTTAAATTATTTCTCACGATACACCGGCTAGATAAACAATGGAATCACAGAAGCTCTAAGTGATTGCTTCGCTTTCTTTTATAGTCTCATTCAACTTCACATAGTTAGGTGAGCCCTTGACCTGCAGGACTTGAGATAAATACGTTTCACACTCTGCACAATTATTCAAACAATGTCAGTCTGTGATGGCAACTATGTTTAATTATTCAACTGTTTGTACGCCACAAAGTAATAAAATCCTCAGAATAGATCACGTAAAGAGTGAACTTGCTGAGATTTTAGTGACAAGTGGTAAGCTTACTTCATGTCAACCAATGAGGAAGTGAGATGGTTGGAAACCAAAATCACTCAATAAAGCAGGATCACTAATTTACAAATGGTTTACAAATTGTATGGTCTACGGTGACATTTTGTGCAGCTAAATAGTCAGTACTCCGACTGTGTTGTCATTGCAGATTCAGTTGGTAGCCACTTAGAAAGGATCATAAAATGTATGATCTGTGACAAAAGAGTGCCACTAGTGGCCAACCTAAATAGTCAGAAACCACTCAGGGTGATCGGTTTTATTTCGCCGGCCAAAGCGATCTAAACACTGGAAAGCCGTTTCTCTCATTTGGGGTCGAACTAGCCAGAAAAAATCCACCTCATACAGCTGAAGTGGTCCAGCTCGTTAGTTTATCAACTAACAACTACAGATTTGATTTTTAACTACTTAAATTGTTTTTTAGTAGTATAATTCACCTGTTAATGTTTTCGTTGCTTTTATTAGTTTTTTTTAATACGGGCTAGAGTAATAATATGGTCAAGCCTTCCAAAGGATCGGTTGTGTATGTACGTGCACAAAGACAAGATACCCATTCAATATCATTTGGCTTCCATTGCTTTCCAAGCTGATATCACTTAGTTCTTTACGAGAAGTATTAAGTAATGTCCCCCTTTTTATGTATATTATATGTGAGCAACAATGATAATAACGGCTGTTATTTCGTAACACATTTCGTTCTCAGATTTCGATTTCCATGCTTTATTGTTTCTGTGCAGTGATTGTTATAAAGTATCAAATGTGATCCGTTTTCAATCCGTTTACAGGAGATAATCACTAACTTACTTCACGAAAACAATGAGTAAAACGAATGTTAATTTAACCTTTGTATCCTTCCTTTATGACTGTTATTGTTATTATAATTGCCTTCACTTTGTTTAGTTCCTGGTGTCATAAAACATTAATGTCATCTTTACCAACTTGTCTAATCCTATTACATAATACTTAATCGATTTACCACTTTCATCAATGTTTTCAACCCCTTCTGAGTAATATTATTTTTATGAACTATTCCATATATTACATAATCTACTTTGTTATCATAATCACATATGCCTATGTCAACATCCGCATTTTTACTATTGTCATCATCACCATATAGTGTTTAGTTTTCCTCACGAGATATAATTTTTCAAATAACATATATATACGATTGTACAGCTTGAGAATAAATTCGTTGAAAAGTCTCTTCGCTGAATATCTTGTTCTTAAATTTCAGCAGTCGAATGTTCGTCATTAAACTGTATGTTCTGCAGATAAATTGTGTGGCACAGCTCTTCATTTACTGTTCACTTCTTTATCCTGTCCATCTTACTGACTAAACATCTAGAACCTTCAAAAGTGCGCCAAAATGTTATGAAGGTTGAATGTTAGCAGATATGTAACATTTGTAATATCTTCAAGTAAGTTAATGTGTAACTTTTTAAGTTTCAAAAAACTGACCTTCTTTGTAACTAGAAAGTAGCTTGTTTTAACTAGTGTTCTTTGATTCTTCAATTCAAACTCTTCACACGACTTACAATAAAGTAAAGGAAGCAAAAAGAGGTAATTATTCATATTTTAGGAACAATATTGTTCTATTCACTTTTTAAGACTATGACGAAGGTTCATCCTTATCTATTTGCGTGATCATATAACTTTCAAGGAAACTCATTCACATTCTTTATACTTCCATAATAGTTGATTCAATTATGTTAGCATATGATTTTGTTTTAAAATGAATAGGCAACATTCTTGAATGATCATGACGACAAAATCTACGGTTTCATACGTTTTGAGCAGAAGTGATAAATGTAGCGCCTGAGCGAAATAGTGCAACAAACTCAAAATAGTTAGTTTACTGTCAAAATTATCTCTGACCATAGGTGAATTCATGTTACCCATTGAATAAATGAAAATATTTTTGGTTAGTGAAGAAATGTCAGTGGTAATGTGAAAAGTAGCATTGCTGTATAACAGCATAAGTTGTCACACCTTATATCAGTCAATCAATCAATATCAACATAGGACCAGGCATTACTACGTAACGGTCCGAGTTGCCACACCTCATATCAGTACATGAAGTATAGAGGTATTGAGGTGAAGAATGAAGATAAGAAAATGCAGTCAAAAGAAATATAAAGTACGAGAAGAGAGAAAAGAGGAATGACAAAATGGTGAGATTCGGCACAGTGTCGTTAAGATGAGGATAATGTGTGTGGGGATACATCTGTGCCACTCATATCGGTTCTGAGCCATATCACCTAGAGTCAGTCTCCAACCACTGGTTCCTCTTGTCCCGCGGACCCCAACCACCTAGTCTGCATCGCCCTACATGGCTCAAACCAACAGTCAGAGACTTCATACATTGAAACCATGTTTTAGTCTGGCCACCTTGGGCCTTTTTCCAGCCTGAACCTACTTCGGCCAACATTGTGCGATGAGACAATCGGTGACTGGGCATACGTAGTACGTGTCCCAACCATCTCAGTCGATGAAGGTTCATAACCTCGTCAACTGATTTACCTCTTCTCCCTAAAAATCTACACCAAACTTCTGCATTATTCACACCTCATGTCAGTAAATCAAGCTAGAAGACATTAAGACGAAACATAGAAATATAAGGAAACAATCAATGAAAAGTGGTAGAAAGTTATGAAAAGAGAATATGGAGGAGTAGTACAATAATAAAATTCGGTATGACGATGATCCACGTAAGTCATGTCATTTCAATCTGTTTTAAGCTATGCTATCCACGATCTCCAACCACCGACTTCTGTTGTCAGAATGAAACTCTGAATCTCACTTCATACTTAAAACCAACAATCAAAGACATTATAGGCTGGTATGATGTTTTAGTCCAACAGTCTCGATTAGTAAAAAACAATAATTAACACAAAATCCCTTTCCACTTCATTGTTTAAAATTAAGATCTTAAATTTCTGGTTAGAAACAAACTGGAAGCATGATATTTACGTAAAAAATCTCCTAATGAAAAAACGATATTTAACTTAAATAAGATTGAAAAACAAAATCCCAATAAATATATAAACTAATAAGTTACAAAAAAAGTGAATATTTAAGATAGATTTAGTAGAGTATAAGATTCAAGGTATATATGAAATACTCTTATACTTCATGGTTATGTAAACCAATCAACGGAAATTTGTGGTAATGAGAAAGGAAATGCCGAGGAATAAACCTTCGACAAGTAATGCATTCGCCTTTAAAGTGAAGACAGGAGTAAGATAAGACTGCCACCTACTATTACTAATGATCTTCCTCATTATGGTCGACTTGATCATACAGCAAACCGTGAGGAGCAAGATGGGCACACGCTGACTGGACCGATGAAGAGACATTAGAAGATTGCATTTTGCCGATGATGATTTATGTCTAATGTCCTTTCACACAAACTCGAAGATCTACAGGCAAAAGCCAACACGTTGACAGAAGAGATGAGACAGCGTAGACGGGATTCGCTTCAGGTGAATGTAGAGAAGACAGTGGTGATGAAGATACCCAACCAATAACAACAACAGGTACCAACCACCATCAACGGGAGAAACATAAAGGAAGTAGTCTCTTTCACCTGCCTACCTAGGCGGCATCGATTAAACTGCAGTCGGTGGCACAGATCAGGACGTCAAAGGCAGGATCAGAAAGAAAGAAAGACAGGCCATCCTGCAATAATCTGAAACCAGTGTGGAGATCTACTCCACTCAGAATAAAGGTGAACAACATCCGGATTTTCAACACTAATGTCAGTCATGCAAGTCAGTGCTTCTATGTGATGGTTTAGAGACTTGGCAGCGCGTTATGAAAAGCATTTCCAATAAACTGCACACATGCATCATCAACAGCTGCCATCTACGCTCACTCGATACCGAAGATCAGATCAGAAGGCTAGAATAATAAGAATAAGCAACAAGAAACTCTGGCTAGCAGGGCAACAAGCCAACCGACCAACAACCTATCGCCCAACAAATATGCAGAAAAGAGTGAAGATGGATTGGATTGGATTGGATTGGACATAGAGTGAGAAGACGGTTCGGAGACACCACGCCCCAGGCTATGCCATGCCCTCGAGTGGAACCCCCATGGGAAAGGAGGAGTTGGACGTCCGAGCCGAGGGTGACATGCAGTAGATCATGTGGGAAAGAAATGAAAGCTTGTGGGAAGTCGTGGAACCAGGTTAAGAAGACTGCAGAGAAGAGATTGAAGCTCTATGTCCCACCAGGAACCCAAGGGACAAATAATAAACAATAATAATAAGTAATACATTTACTGTTATGTGAAAAGAGTGAAATGATAAGACCGAACTATAAAATAGGAAGATGACAAGCTAGTTTATATTGAAAGAATTTACGGAAATGTCACAAAATTCTTGTTGTAACTAACCTATAAGGTATACCAAACAGTAAAATAGCACGAGGAAACTACTACTTATTACAAAAGCACAGTATGAATTTTTAAACATAAAAGAGTTATAGGTAAGCAGAGATGCAGAAACGAAAGAGGATCCAATGATGAATTTACCAAACATCGTCATACATTTTTCATTTCCAGACCTCTCTGTAAGCATCAATATACCTCTAAAATAAGGGAAATATAAACTTTCCACTTACTTATGGAAAACTAAGGTCAATCGTTTTTAGTATCTTAAGGAAACGTTTTAATACCTTAGTTTAGTGGATAATGGTCTTAATTTATATGAGCTTTTATGAAGTCCCATCGTCGTTGAAAGCACTAAGACCACCTTTATAACTGATTTGTACTTACTTATATTATTCATGAGATGTTATGAAAAAGGTAATTTACATTTCACTCCTAGTCTCCATCATGTAAATAGAGCCACAGTAACGTAAACAAGAATATCTGGGCGTCTGTACAATCGATATCCAAACGTGAGTCAATAACTTCAGTGGATTGAAGCGAGTACTGTAACATAATATGTTCTAAACAATAACTATGAATTTCTTTCCAAGAAATTCAGAACCGAAGCTAACAATAGATTCTCCAATAATAAATAAACTAAACGCTTGAGTTACGCAAAAAGTCCAAAACATAGGATTCGTCTAAAATGCGGTTCTCAAAATGTACGCTTTCTGAAAATTTATCGCCATCAAAGCACCCTATAGAAAATGCGTCAACAGTAAAAACAGCAAGGCTGCATCTGAATCAAACGAGAAGAGAGAATGAAAGATAGGCGTTTATCCCCACGATGAGGTAAAGACGCGAGATAAACAAATGTTCAACCTTATCAATCAACTTGCTTGTCTTGCCTATTACCCTTCACCCGACCTCAGCATTGGTCATAAAGTGATTCCACAATACGCCAGCAATGCTGTGAGGACATCTGCTATTAAAACTCTGCAACCGCTTCATATCGTCTACTTTTAACGTCTATATCTCACAGCATACAACAGGACAGAACAGACTGCAGTGAAGTAAACTCGGTTATCTCGCTGGTGCCACAGGTGACCCAAGTTAGCAAATGCCAAAAGGACCTTCTGGAAATGAGATAAGATCCTATCGTCAACCACCCGTTCAGGCTGACACAACTCCTTAAATATAAAACTAAAGATATGAAAAGAAATACATGGACAAATTAGAACAAGGTATTTAAGGAATAAACAATAATCAATAACCATTTTATAACAGAAATATCTTATGATTTATCAGTGTACTGTATATCTTTCTGATGTTTTGCTTGATTCCTAATATACTGACACCATTAGTAGTCACTTATATAAATCTATATACACCCAAAAAGTTGTAAGTATAGAGAAATGTACTGGCTGAATCCCACTTAAGGTATCATTGAACAAATAACTCAATTTCAGCTACTTTACTTGCAGTTAAGAAAATAAAGCATACATTCAAAACCTTATCAAAATATTTCTGTTACATTATTACAACGCTGATAAAATAAAACAAACTTGCTAAAAATAATGATAATAATAATTAAAAAGTTGTTCAGGTATAAAACCCAGTTGTCGAACCTCATTTCCAAAACTGAACGTTACGATTAGGCAAGGCAATCATCGTAAGCCTATTTTCTACTTCAATATATTCTATTCTACTTCTTTTCACATTTCGTTTATAAACATTTCAGTGACTACTTAAAATCTACAGAATTTAAGGCGTAATGAAAAAAATTTAATTTTTCTATCATGAAGACAGACCATGTGGGAATACTTGATCTGCTTCGCAGAAGTCTACTGCTACTACTACTACCTATCTTGAATTCACTTTTCACGCTAAGTAACTAAATAATTTCAAGCGAATATTTTGTGACTTTTTTGTGGAATTATTTTTGCTCATTAGGAAAACAGACATATTAGACGAGTAGTTCAGATAACAGACGCTTGTCCATAGAGGCAGTAGACACGTTAACTGAATTTATCTACCAGTTCCTAGATGAGTTTCATGAGTCCCATCATTAACATAATTAGATTGCTGGCAATATCCAGGCATCCATATAGGAGTCCATATCCTAATAGAGATCGATCAATTCGGTCCAATTAACGACGGTATCATATAAAAACCCTTATACTAAAAACATAGAATAGTTAGCTGTATGTAGTCGAATAGTATTCTCAAGAGACAGAACATATTCCACAACTGAAACACCTCTGAAAGTGGAGAAGAATGTCTGTGTAAGGTGTTCAGAGTCAATGAGTATACGCCTAACTTTATCAAAAGCTTCGTAGATGATTTACGAATAGCACAATTCACGTTTATATTTCTTACATCTATGCAGCTTTGCAAGTACCGACTAAACATAAGCCTGAGTGGTTTCTGACCACTCAACTTGTTCTGGCTCATGACACCTTTGTGTCAGGTAAATGTCAGCATGGAGAGTGCAATTTGTAAAACATATAGGTCTACATAAATCAACTAGTCACATCCAAGTGATTCTAACTAATTTGGCTGTATGAACGGAATTTGTCTGGGTACTGACCTAGGCTGAAGCGAGCGCAACGACTGTGTGGTGTTTAGATTACTCTGGTCTGCCTGGCTGGTTTCAAAAAGCCTAGATTTGTATTCTGTTTTCTCCTGAAAACCAATATATAAATATTAGTTCAAATGACGGATGTGTTATACTGTGAACAAACTGGTTGATCCTGCCAGTAGTCATATGCTCGTCTCAGAAATTAAGCCATGCATGTCTAAGTACATACCTTAATACAATGAAACCGTGAACAGCTCATTAGATCAACTATGGTGCCTCAGATCGTAAACGCTACATGCATAACTGTAGAAATTCCAGAGCTAATACATGCTATTATGCCCTGGTCCACAAGGGAACGGGTGGATTTACTGGAACAGAACCAACCGGAGGCGGTTTTGGCTGTCTCTGTTGCATCCCGTGATGACTCTGGATAACTTTGCTGATCGCAGTCGGCGATGGACATTTCAAATGTCTTCCCTGTCAATTTGTTGGTAGGTGATCTGCCTACCACGATAGCAACGGGCAGAGGGCAACCAGGGTTCGAATCCGGGAGGGAGTCTGAGAAGTGGCTACCACATCTAAGGACGGCAGCAAGTGCGAAAATCACCCTCTCCCGGCACGGGGAGGTAGTGACGAAAAATATGGATGTGGAACTCAGTTGAGGCTTCATAACTGGAATGAGTACAATTTCAATCCTTTAATGAGACCCAATTGGAGGGCAAGTCTGGTGCCAACAGCGGCGGTAACTCCAGCTCCAAAAGCGTATATTGAAGTTGCTGCAGCTAGGAAGCTGGTAGTTTAATCTGGGTAGTGCACTCACATGCCGTTGCCTGTTCACGGTTCTTGGTTACGATCAAGACCTGTGTTCGGCTCGGTGTAGTGGCCCTTGCAGCCTTTCAGTCGTGTCTGTGTTAAACAGGTGTTGATGGGTTGATAAGCTTGTCTTATCGGCCTGCTGGCGTGCTTCCGGACGCCTTTACACGCGTGTTGGGGGCGGACGCCATCTCCACTTTGAACAAACTTGAGTGTTCAAAGTAGACCAATGTGCCTGAAAATTCTTGCATGGAATAATGAAATAATAATGAAATGGGACTTTGGCTCTACTTTGCCGGATTTCGAGTCCGAAGTAATAGTTAAGAGGGACAGACGAGGGCATTTGTATGGCGGTGTTAGAGGTGAAATTCTGGTATAGCCGCCAAACAAACTACGGCGAAAGTATTTGCCAGGAACGTTTTCACTGATCAGGAGCGAAAGTCAGAGTTCCGAAGACGATCAGATTCTGTCGTAGTTCTCACCATAAATGATGTCAACTGACGATCCGCAATGGTTCTTTACTTGACGTCGCAGGCAGTCCCCTGGAAACCTCTAAGTCTTTGGGCTTTTGGGAAAGTATGGTTGCAAAGCTGAAACTTAGAGGAATTGACGGAAGGAAACCACCAGGAGATGGTCGGCGTGTCTACTTATGCGTAATGTGTGGGTATCACGTCACTTCTCATGCTAATGGTGTATAAATACAGTGTGCTAAAACATGCCAGTAAAATCCTCATATCAGAAAGGAAATTAGATGACCGGGGCACCTAGGCCGTCAGATATTCTGGTGTCGTTCACGTGACTATATGCTGCCAGATCTCAAAAGATGGTGTGACAGTACGTGGTCTTATGGTCGTCTGCGAGGTCTGAAGAGAGTTGTGTGTCATATGCATGCACAGGGCCCTGTTCATGTCTCTACCATTTTACAATGTTTAAGCGATAGGGTTTGGCTTGCCATTCACGGGTTTGCTACGCGCGCGTGCACGCTTCGTGCTGAACTGCACGTGCGCTGACCTAGAGGTGTCAATCCTAGGTTGCAGCGTTGAACCAGTAGTTCTATGCTTTTGGGAAACCGACCTAAGGGATTACTGGGGTACAACTTTGGGTGGTGGGTCGCCCCGCTTGTGTGTCGATAAATAGTGCGGGCAACTGTGTGAACTAATGTGGACTGCATACTGCTTTGAACATTGGCATCTTGAACGCACAATGCGATTGCGGGATATCCTGTGGCCACGTCTGGCCAAGGGTCGATTTGTCATACATCACGACGCACATTTAGTTGGGGATTGGGTGTGTGCCTACCGGCGTGCTTACCTGCATATCAATGTGGGCTGCTGGTCTAAGGCTCCGTCCTAAGTTGTTTGGCCATAGACTAGTCCAGTGTAGAAGAAAAGATTAAGTTGCTGCGGTGGGTTGTGCTCTAGCCGTGGCTTTGTGAGATATAGATACAAATAATGCGCACGCGCGGGGGAACATGACCTACCGCAAATGTATAGATATGTATGGATATTGAAAAATTTAGCTTAATCTTGGTCCTATAAACTGATTTGTGGCTTGTACCGAAGGAAACACACGTAATCAACTCTTACCCTGATCTCGGGTCAGACATGAATACCCACTGAACTTAAACATATCACTGAGCGGAAGAAAAGAAACCAACAAGGATTCCTTTAGTAACGGCGAGTGAAGCCTGTGGTTGTTTGACCTCCAAGCAATGTGGTGTTCAGTCTGGTTCCTAGCATAACTGCTCCACCCCAAGTCCAGTAATGCGTACGACCTACTGTTATGGTCCATGGAGGGTGAAAGACCCGTGGGGGGTAGAGATCAAGCATGACAGTCTTACGCAGTGCTAACCTTGGAGTCGGGGTGTTTGAGAATGTGGCCCAAAGTGGATGGTAAACTCCATACGTCCGATGGCAAACAAGTACCGTGAGGGGAAGCCGGGAAGTACTTTGAAGAGAAAGCAAACAGTGCATGAAATCGCTCAGAGGCAAGTGGGTGGGAATTCAGCTGATGAGTAAGATTTGTGCCTGAGCATACCGACCGCATTTCAATGTCCGTCTGACAGCGGGTATCCGGCTTTTTGGTGGGTATGTGTGGCGCTTATCACGTGCCGCGTGCATTGGAAGGCATGTGAGTCTACCTGTCAGTGCGCTTTCTCAGAGTGTCCACTACGACCGGAGCTTCCGTCTATCTCCCGCGGCCAAACTGATCAGGTCTGACTGGCGTCTGGCTTGGTTGGGCCGGCAGGTGACCCACCTGTCCATCCACTGGGCTGTGTTACTAGCCGCCTGTGGCGCATGTGTGCGGTGCGTTGGAGTTGCCGCCTAAACATGCGTACTGTCCTTCGGGCGGGGTTTGAGTCTGGTTGACGTGTTGCTAGCTTCGGCTGAGTCTTGTTCTGTTGGCGGTTTCGCATGTGATTTAGCTTAAGCCGACAGTCAGTAGTGTAGTGGTTTATTCGCAATTGTATGCAGTCTCCACAAGCGCCAACCTTCGCTCCTTTGTGTCTACTAAAAATCCATACCTCTCCAAAAAATCTGTACCCAGTATTGCTAGGTCTGGATCTGCTATGGTGAAAACCCAAGCGAATCGCCGTTTGAACCCAAGATCCAGGGTGATAGTCTTTTGTCCGAACGTAGCTATTTGTGTTTTATTGGCAGCCTGTAGTGCGAGTGTGGACATTTGGTGTCCGTGCTCGACCTTGTTTTGTGGGAGAATACTAAGGGCGACTCCCGTGTCTACCGAGAATTTGTGTCTGTGACAAAGGAGGGGTCTTCAGTTTCCCTTTTTTGCCAGGGGACTTTTTAGGTCAGGCGCATGGTTCTGTACATCGTTTAGACTGTGCGCCATACTCCCAGTGATACCAACAGAATTGTCCCGACTGCCAAGAGTGTGTGGGTCTACTTCGCAATTTATGTCCAAGTGGTGACTTGACTTCTTGGCTTTGACTCAGTTGGATTTGAGCCACAGCTTCTGTTGGTGTTTTCACGTTTGTCACTAGTTCCGTGAATAGTACAAAGTGATAAGTGGTTGTCCCAGATTGCTGCTCTCTCTATTACGCGACCTGCAACTTGAGCCAACCCTAGGAGCGGTGTTTTAGAATCCTGTTTGTCCAGCCCTAACTGGACATGATGCGCCAAATCCTGAGTCCAACTTTCCCATTCGTCATTCAATAGCAGTCAATAGTGAATATAAAGTCTACAATAGACAGAGATCATAACCAAGTCTACTCGGCACTGCACGGCAACTATGAGAACATGGTCTGTTGAGGAAGATAGTTGCCTACTCACCAATGCCAACCGGCTTGACTCCACGTTTTTATCGCAGCAGCGTTTGCATCTTCTCATCGCCTCACTTCTTAGCGGCCGCGCTTCCGACGCCGTCAGTAAACCAGCCCGTCTACCTCATTCCCCAACGTCCAGTCTCCACCCACCGAGCGATGGCTAATAATTACACCTGAATTGTGACCAGTGCGACGCTCCAACATCCACCACTTGTTCGCACATAGACCGCTGCAACACAACCATCACCACCATACTACGCGCCCTTCACTTCTGTGAAATCTCCATTCCACAAATACAGCTTGACACACAGGATTCTGAAACACCGCTCCTAGGGTTGGCTCAAGTTGCAGGTGGTAAATTATACGTAGTTTGTCACCTTGGTTTACCTGGCATTCTTTGGGTCCACTATACGCTGAAGGAAACTTCTAGATACACAATAGGCAAGGCCAGCACAATCACATCCTTAAACCTGGTACAATCTCCCCCAATATCAACCGAAAGGTTTAGAAATACATTGGCGGATTTTCCAAACCTGATGTCATCCAGCGCGCAGATCTCTCATATAAGTTCGTAGGTGATGCATAATATAAAACCACAAGGCCCCTTTGTATTCGAAAAACCCAGGAGACTAGCGCCAGATAAACTGAAAATCGCTGGGGCTGAATTTAATTAAATGCTTCAGCTGGGCATCATTCACCCTTCCAAGAGCCAGTGGGTTTCTCCAAACAGACTGGCGACCATGTGGTGATTATCGAGCGCTAAACAAACAAACCATTCCCGACATGTATCCAGTACCTCATATTCGGGATTTCACCAACTGTCTTGGGGGCACCACTATATTCACCAAAATAGACCTGGGCCGCGCATATCACAATATTTCTATGGCCGAAGAAGACGTTCCAAGAACAGCCATCACCACCCGATTTGCTTTATACGAATTTGTGAGCATGCCCTTTGGCCTTCGGAATGCTGCACAAACTTTCCGGCGGTATGTAGGTGATCTGCGGGACTTACCATTTGCCAAAGCATACACTGATGACTTACTGACTGCTAGCCCGGATATATAATCACATGAGAGCCACATACGGGCAGTTTTACAAAAGCTGAACGACAACGACATGGCGATAAATCAGTTTGTAATAAGAGTTGAGAACATACAACTCTTAGGATACATGGTTAATAGACAAGGAATATCATTATTGCCAAAAGAAGTTGAGGCTATCAACCAATACCCAGTGCCCACTTCTACAACGCAACTAAGAAGTTTTCTTGGTCCAGTTAATTTTTGTCGTAGGTTCATACCACGTTGTGCACAGTAAATGCAACGCCTAACTGACGCCTTCAGAGGAAATCCTAAGGGTTTTAAGCTCTCTACAGAAGCTACTGAGACTGTCAACAAATTGAAAATGGCTTTAACATAGGCCGCAGTTCTAAAATACCCTGTATTTATGGGGATTATCCGAAAATGTAGGAAATGATAAGATACACGGTTACTGCGTCACAAGATTGATACGGAAGGTGAAGAAGGTCAAAAGTGTATGGAGAGCAATAGGTTAAATGTAGAAAGTGACCAGATTGAGCAATAAATCTACACAATATGGGGAATAGCTCAATGTGTGATAGCGGGACATAGACACATTATTAGGTTGAAATATTTATATGCACAGAATCAGCAGTCGCAAATGAGTAGGATAACTTGGTTTGCTGGAGTTCGGAGTCTGTTAGTATTCAGAAATGGATATACCTTCTGGGAGAGTTAATTGTAGCGCAATAGCCATTTACCCGCTCTTGGTCGGAATTCTTCTATTTGACATTCAGATCACTGGGCAGTAATCGCATTCCATCAAAACCGGTCAGCGGACATTGCAGTGCTTTGTGTTAATTAGGCGGTTGGATTCTTCTGGCCTCTACCATTTCTGAGCCGGCAGTCGCGCGCCGGATAAGGGAAGCACAACAGCTGGACGCAACGCAGAGCAAGTTCACGCGCGTTGCTGGCTGTGCGACACTAGCAGCCGAAACCATAAACGACCAACCCCGGTCAGAGTCCAGTAGCCTTGGAACGAAGCACACTGAAGCGCTTAAAGCAGCGAAGAAACCAGCCCCCAACTTGGTTGACACGTATCCATTCTTGGCCTGTCTGGGTCGGCCCCCATGATCAATTATTCTCACAAAGTTGCGGATCCCATTTGCCAACTATCCCTACCTATATTGTTTACTTACCAGAGGCCGTTCACCTTGGAGACCTGCTGCGCATATGGGTTCGGTCTGCCACGAAAATCATACTACCACATGAGCAGTAGTGCTTTACGGAGGCTAGCTCTCCATCTCCGGATAAATCGATTTCGGGGGGTGGATGCACTCCTAACAAAGAAAAGGGAACTCTTCCCAGAACTCCAGCAGATGTCTCCGAGTTCGGTAGCGTTACCGCGCTTAACACACACTGAACCGAAGGCCCTACATGCACCAATCCCTGTGGACAGGGTCGGGAATACCAACCAGATTCCCTTCTGCTATAGCGGGCGGCTTAACAACAGTACATTTTGGAGCAATGCTGAAAGAAGCCCGTGAACGGACAATGTCAGGCTCCCCGTCTCTTTTCCAATTTATCGGATCACTTAGGACCGCCTGACCCATGGCCAACTGCGGTTCCCATGGAGCCCTTCTCCACCTCGGCCTCCAAGGTTCTCACCTGAATATTTGCTACTACTAGCAAGACCTGCGCCCGTGGTTGCTTCACCTAGGCCCGCGCCCGAGGCGTTCCGCCAGAGACAGCGCCCCTCCTACTTGTTGCCGCTACTTCATGCCTTGACCAGCTGCAGCTTGCTGCCACCCTGCCTAGGCCCAGCTTGCAGCAACAGTACGGTATAAGTCCAACGCTCGTGCGCCACCCATTTTCAGGGCTGGTTGGTTTGGCAGGTGGGTTTTTATACACTCTTTAGCGGTTACCGACTTCCATGGCCGCCGTCCTGCTGTCCGCACCCACCAACACCCTTTGTGGCATCTCAAGAGCGTCCCATTATGCACCTTGAACGCACATTTAGTTTGTCCCACAGCGCAGCTTCTGCTTACCAAAAATGGCCCACTTGTCACTCACATTCAACGCACAACTCCATTAAAGGGAGTTAAGCTTCTCACCCGTTTGAGGTTTGACTATAGGTTGGGGATATTCTATCCCCAGTACTTCTAATCATTTGCTTTGCCGGATAAAGCTTTATTTTTCGGAATGTCAGCTATCTGGAGTAAAACCTCGGAGGGAACCAGCTGCTAGATGGTTCGATTAATTTTTTGCCACTATACTCACCTTATACGATTGATTTGCACGTCAGAATCGCTACGGTCCTCCACCTCAGTTTCCTCTGGCTTCAACCTTCGCAAGCATATTTCATCATCTTTCGAATCTCAGTATGTACGCTGTTGCTCCGCTCCGATGGTGCACACGGCGCGAGACCGCATGTCTATGTCATAGGACGGACCAGTGATGCGCCTGCTGCTCGCATTTTGGGAACTGAGAGGAAAACAACAGGACCTCACCTCAGCCCCGGTCAGGCCGAACGTTTTTCTTCACTATGCATTCGGATATTTTTCCTATCAGGCAGTGTTAAGGAAATATCCACGGTTGCAACAACCGACGCATACTCTGCCGTGCATAACCGGCAATGTTATACATCACGTCACAACTGCGGGTCCGCCTGTGGCATCCAAAGCACGGCGTCTGGCCCCTGATAAGCTCAAAACGGTGAAGAGTGACTTTGACTACATGTTCAAACCGGGCATTATCAAACCCTCAAGTACTCCTTGGGGGTTGCCAATACATATGGTTTCCAAAAAGGATAGCAACGACTGACGTTCAACTGACAGTTACCGAGGGCTTGACGCCAAAAGAACTCCGGACTGCTACCCGATACCTCACGTTCACGATTTGACTGACACCTTACGCGGAATGGACATTTTCCCTAGAATCTATCCAGTCAAAGTGTACAACCAGATACCTATGGCAACAGAAGATACCGCCGTCATCACTCCTTTTGGTTTGTTTGAATTCCTTCGCATGCCATTTGGTCTTCGGAATGTGGCACAAGCACCTCAAAGCTTTGTGGACGATGTCTTCCATGGTTTCGGTTTTGTTCACGTCTACACCGATGACTGTTTAATTGCCAGTCCAGATAAGGAAACTCATCTTAAATATGGACCTCGTATTCAGTAGACCGAAACAACATGGCATCAGGGACAGCTTGCAGAGTTGTGAAATAGGAGTTGAATCACTCAGCTTCCTTGGGCATACCACTGACAACAAAGGTATATGCCCATTAAGAAACAAAGTGGCGGCTATCGCGAACTATCCAGAGCCGACCGCCGTGAAACATTTGCCGCACTTCCAGTGGCCCAGTAAGCTATTACCGAAGGTTTATCCCCAAATGTGCCTCTATCATGAGACCATAACAAGTCTACTTCGAGGGACTACGAAGTTCGTGTCTCTGGACAACGTGGCTAGACTTGCCTTCTCTAAAGTCAAGGAAGCCACTACAAACGTAATCATGCCCATGCATCACGACCACAGTGCTCCTTTGAGTATTGCTGTTGACGCATCTGACTCAACAACTGGAGCAGTTTTGCAACAGTTGACAGACAACCAGTGGCAGCCTTCAGCCTCTTTCTCGAGGCGGCTGCAAGACGCAAAAACAAAATACTATACGTTTGGTAGGGAACTCCTAGCTATGTACTGTTCTGTATGCCATTTTTGACATTCGGTGGAAGGTCGTGATTTCATTATTTTCACAGACCACAAACCGTTAACAAACAACTTAACGCGGCAACTCTTCTTTTTCACGTGGTTCTTGATCAGATGAATTTGCAGATTTCCTGTTGTGTCTGACTACTTGTTACTATATTTTTGTGGTAATATCCCAGTCTATCCCATACATTTGGCTCACAGCTCCGCTATTCTCCTCATATACTGTGTCACCAACGTTCTGGTATACTACGTATAGCCGTTCGCTGTTTTTCTATTTTAACAATAAGCTTCGATTTTGACTTCTTTCTGAATGGGAACATCTAAGGCTAAACGTTCTAAAATCGACTGCTCTAGTGAGAAAAAGCAAAGACTTGGTCACTCCAGCGCACTTCTGAGTGACAGAAGCGTTTTTACTCCGTGTAACTCAGATCTCGATGATCTTGTATGCCCCGCGCCTTTTGTCAGAACCGAAGATATCATATCAGTCATGAGTGGCAGTATTAACAACCACAGGAAAGAAATCGACTACATTAAGACCATGATAGAAGAGATTAGGAGAATAGTTGAGGATTTCCATCCATTAGCATATACTCTAGGGAAGCACGAGAATTTAGTTGAAGACCATGTAGTGAATGCAGAAAACTTAATAGACCACTTGGTGACGGGGGTAATGAAGAGACTATCGTCGTCCCAACAGGCCATCGTTTATAACATGCCTGATACCCTACCCCTGGATGTAGTTGGGACAAAGGTATTAAACCCATGCGGTATGAGAGGAATACACCGTGACTGTAAGCGCCTCCGCAAAAGGTCAGTGCAGCCTAGCTGCCCCATGATCTTCAAGTTCAATAATTCATCTGACGCCAAAAGATTTATTAAACTACAAGACCACATAAGGTTACATAGCAGCTTTAAAAATATTTCTATTACACAAGAAAAAACCCCGTACCGGTGCAGAAAACAAAAAAGTAGTCTAACCAGTTCATCACCTTTAAACACAGAGGCTGCTGTGTGCACGAACAGACCATCAGAAAGTGCTGACATGGTCAGTACTTCTGTTGGGTATACCTCCTCCTCGGCACAACAGTCTCAGTCAAATCTAGCTACGAGTGAACCTGATCCTTCAGTTGCTTTTAAAAAGAAAACCATTGGTACCCCTAAGGTCACCGTAAACAGAAGACGGCTGGGTGACAGAAGACTCAGAGGTTTGGGCGAAGCCTCACCATCCAAAGCTAAAACGTTTCTAAAGAAGGACCATTTCAGGCGCATGCTTTCTAGCGACGGAGAAGAATACCTCATAGCTAAGACACTAGCAATACACGAACCCAAAAGGCGAGTTTTCCGTCGAACCTTTCCCTTCAGAAGTGATTGCCATGACAACTCGAGGTTGCATCACACGAGACACTCCTTCGAACCACATCCCTTTAATCACGGGGGTCATAACGTGGTGCCGAGTAGCGTACTGAACGCTCAAATGTCCTACATATCACAAACACCTAGCCATTGTTCAGCTGTGCATCTTAATGATCCCAGTCAATACTTTGGGAACAGATGCACACCCCCTGTAAAAGACTTCCCCACTTATGAAACCTACCAAGACTTTTTTCGGGTCCCACACAATATGCACGACCCATGGTGTTTAGTCTCGTTCGAACCCCTGATAACACAGGGCTGCAGCCGATTTCCTGGACTTACACCGGTCGTAAATCATACCTTACGCCAACAGTAAAGAAGATTTGCACGTTAACAACCCATAAGTGCCGTGAAAACCTAAGTAATCGTATACTTGTGGGAGACAGCAACTCACCAGTCACACCGGCACACCCCACTGTTGAGTCCTGTCACGTCTGAGACATAGGTGGTGCATCGTCTAACGAACTGAACGCCAGAAATTCTTCCTCTTGTTGAGGCTTAGGAGACATAGCGAGTCACTTTGCAAACCGTAGTAGCCTTTTCACGCTTCTACTCATCAGTGCCGGATCGTTACTTAAGAGAGTATCCGATCTTAGAACAACAGCTTTGCTAACCAAACCCACTGCATTATTAGTTGCTGAATCGTGGTGTACTGACTCAATCCCAGACGTGGACCTGTGTATAGATGGTTATACTTTGTATCGCACTAATCGTGACCGCAAGCTTGGTGGAGGCTGTTTGATCTACGTGTGTGGCCTTGCTACCTCAAATAAGATTGAAGATGGTATCCTCAATGATCTGCCGGACTCACTTTAGATCGTTATAAACGGTACCAACTACAAACTCCTCATAGGCTGTGTGTATAGAGCACCATGTTCAACAAAAGAAAATGATGAACTAATGGCTAGATCATTTGCCCACGCTGGATCCCTCACTGTTGACTTCAAACTGATTGTAAGTGGCTTTAACTTGCCTGAAGCTAGCTGGGAGATCGTTCGTGGCCCACGACGATTTGATGAAATGCTTGCTGTCACAGATATCTATGGCTGGAAGCAATACATTCAGCAACCCACGCGCGGAGATAGTATACTGGACCTAGTCTTTTGCTGTGACATCATCCCCGTCACTACCCATGTTAGTAGCGAATTTTCTAACAGTGACCATGGGGTGGTATTCTGTTGCTTACCAATTCTTCCTCCCAATGAGAAAAACAAGCAATCTTCAAATTATACTCGGCACAGAGGCTATAAGAATATAGAGTGGGAAGTACTCATCGACCTCCTCAGGTGCTCTCCATGGGATGGCTACTTTACCACAGCTTCATTGACACACACACTCACTTTTCTACAGGAATATAGAGCTGTGTCTAGATACTGTTGCCCCCGTGAAAACAGTTGGGGTTCATAAGGAGCCAAACCTATATATCCCTAAAATACTCCGCAGTAAGCTTAAGAAATTATCATCTCATTACCACTCGTCGAAAAACTTTATGTCACTGCACTTAATTCATGAGACTTACGAATCTATCAAGACACTGTGTGTGAAACACGCAGTAAACGGAGAGATCGTCGCCCTCAAGAGTGGCTCTAGAATACACAAGTTGACATCCTTTCTGAGTCAACGTCTGAAGCCATCAACGGACGTAGCCAATCTAATACATAATGGGGTGGTACACAACGATCTCCTCAAGATTAGTGAACTGTTTAGCGAATCATTCACTAATTTCAACCTCAGTGCCCTCAATCCCACTAGCTTACTCCAATTACCGCTAGCTCATGTACTAGAGTGGAGTTCGCTGTCAAAAGTATCACCGAGGCTATCAAAAGCCTGAAGCTGTTGACAGGTGCAGGGATAGATGGCCTAAACTCAATAGTCATCAGAAACAGTGGTGATGATATGCCGTTCCTGCTTAAGATATTCGCACCATCAACGGAAAGTGGGGAGTTTCCCAGCGAGTGGAAAACTAGCTTTATAATTCCTCGCTACAAGTCCGGTGACAAAGCCAATGTTGGGAACTACAGACCTATCAACATAACTCCAGTCGCCTCCCGAATCATAGAAAAAGTGATTAAGAGCGGCGTGTCTGACCACCTGCTTAGCAAAAATCTCATCACAAAGTCTGAGCGCAATTTCATTAAAAACAGACCTGGCGTTACTTGCCATTTCGACTTCTTCAACCTCACCACTAGTAGCCGTGAGACACGTAAAATCGTCATTTTTCTATACTTTGATATATCAAAGGCATTTGACAAAGTGCCGCACAGTATTTTCTTTGATAAGCTACAATCGATTGGCATCCTTGACCCTTTACTTCATTGGCCAAAATCATTTCTTGGTGATCGGAGCCAAATCGTCAAAGTAAATTCTATGCAGTCTACACCTAGGCTCATAGCTAGTGGAGTAATATAGGGTAGTGTCCTTGGACCCTTGTTGTTCATAGCTTATATTAATAGTGTGTGCGAGCGCTTCACTGTAGGGGAAACATTCCTATACAAGGATGACCTTAAGGTTTTATACTCATGTTACTCCCATGAACTAGGTAATGCGCTATCTACTGCCCGACAAGAATTAGGTGAAGTTGCTAAATGGTGTGACGAGTACCATCTCCAGTTCAACATTGATAAATGTGGTTGGCTTAGCACAGGCAGCGATAACCTAGCTGCGTCTCTCGAAGTATGTGGGCAAAAGCTACCTAGACGTTCTTCAGTGCTAGATCTTGGTCTTAGATATTCAAGTGACTTAACATTCTCTGGGCAGACGGCTTGTATCACATCTAAGTCACGTAGACTCCTTGAATGCATCGCCCGTAACTTTTATAGCACTGAATCAAGGGTCCTACTCTACAAAGTGAGCACCCGTCCCATTTTAGGGTACTGCCCGTTTATCTGAAGTGGCCTTCGTATGAGCGACAAAAGAAAAATTGAAGGAGTACAACGCCACTTTACACTAAGAACACTAGTGGGCCGACTGCAGCCTAGACTTCATCTCGAGATGCGACATGCTAGGACTGGAACCTCTCTGGAAGAGGCGACTTAGAATGAATCTTATATTTTACCATAAATTACTTCGTAAGCAAGTGCACTCATGTGGCGTGGAAATTAAAATAGTTGTAACATCTACTCACCATTTGCGTAATCACAACCTATTGGCTGAAAATGAGTGTTGTAAGACCAAATTGCAAAGAAACTTCACCAATAAGTTCTCTCACATCTGGAATAGACTTCCTGAGGAAGTACGTACCGCAAGCACATTATCTACCTTTCGTTCTGCACTTAATAAGCTCCTAACAAATTATCACTCTATCACTCGCCTAGGCACTATCTATACCTTCTGGGCTAATGAAAGCATACTAGGACCTCTAAACGCATAGAGTAAAGCTATCATAAATCTCAAGTACTTTTTACCTCAATGGACTCATAAAGGGTGTTTGAATGCTAGTCCATCTGGTGGGATTGCGCAGTACAAATACATGACCAGTGTTCCCTTTAAGTTTGCCAACAAAAACTGCCTATCTAATAACTCGTGTGAACTTCATATAAGAAAAAAAGGAAGATTCATTCTCATATCAATAAATTAAAGTTAACATATGGCTCGAATGGCTTTAGAAAGATAAGAACTTCTCTCCTCCCGGTTTGTTTTACGTGGTATTCCATTGTCCAGTTTCTCCTTGCGCTTTCTTTTCTCTTTTCTTTCTAGTATCAGCCTGACGAGAAAGACCTAAGCATTAGTTTGATCAAAACGTATCAACTTACTGAAAATCCTACTTCGTACCTAATGCTGGAAACTGATGTTAGAGGTATCCAACTGGCTCGCCCTGATTTTCCTGTTTTTTGAAGAGCTTAACAACCAACTCACCTTCCCACCAGTACCCTAAATGCTACAACATACGAAACCCCAAGCACAACAACTGGTCTCAGATTTTCGGTCCTTGACAAATGCAGCGGAAATCTGGATGAACAATCAAACTCGACAGATCACTTTACCTAACGGCAACACATCCATAATAATACTATGTAACAGATTTCTCTAGTACTTTGTCTTGTATCAATCCATCTAACAGAAGTCAATCAACAGCCAATGTATCTCCGTGACAATGTTGCATGCTTTAATGTGAAGTCTGTTAACTTTTACACATGTGTAATATTCACCGCTGTTGAACGACGATTCTTCCACTCTTTAATTACTCGCACCACAACAAATGTTTTCAGTACTATCAATCTGAATTGCTGGAAAAGGTAACACTTGAAAAGTGAGAAACGCCTGAACTTAGACATTCACTAGATTAAATGACTGTATGGATACTTACTCATTCCTGAAATCATTGAAGTAAGTTGCAGTTGGTCAACAAATCTACGAACATAAAAATTGCTGTCAAAATGGACGTTTATCTGACAAAACACTTGGTCTTGTAGATGGGTCAATCGTGTCGACTACTCACAACGCAAACACCAAGTATTACGCTGTTTGATGTGAAGAAAGAATTGTGAGTACAAATGACCTAAACTCAGAACGATGTGTATATACTGTAAAGCGATATTTTCCTGCCACTTTCATGACATTTAGACACCTGGTATCATGATATAGTTTAATGCCCTCCTTCTGTAGTATTCGATACTGCTAAAACCCTTTACGTTTCTCTGCAATTATCAATTTGATGAGGCCTGTAAACTGGCTTCTCTCATGTTAACTCCAAAACTTGACAATAAAGATATTTATTTATTTGTTCATAACCTTTTCCCTCAGATCGGCCTCTGGCAAATGCTCTCCGCGTAAGTCACGACGGCTGGATTACATTTCCCAGTCCACGCCAGACATCCGCCACATTTCTGGAACAAATAACTCCGTAGCCAATGCACTATCTCGAACAGCTTCGATAAATCATATCGAGGGGGTTGATCTCGTTGACCTGGCTCGGCGTCAAAAGGAAGACCCTGAGCTGCATCATGAGTTGTCATCCACAACTCTCAAGCTGCGACTTTGTCCAGTTGGATCAGACAAGGACACAATTTTGTGCGATGTCTCTGCTAGTCAGCCACGCCCAATAGTTCCAAAGAGTTGTCGATGCAACGTCTTCAATAGGTTGCACGATCTGTTTCATCCAAGTGTACGAGCCACCATTAGGCCTATCGCACAAGGTTTCTGCTGGCCTGGGATGAACAAAGACGTTAAGGAGTGGGCTCAGTCATGATTAGCTTGTCAGAAGTGCAAAGTCAAGGGACACAAGAGAAGCCCTCTAGGTTCTTTTCTAGCCCCAGACATGCTTTTTGACCAAGTCCATATAGATATTGTAAGACCTATGCCAGAATCTAATGGATGTGCCTACCTTTTCACCTGCGTGGACCGTTTCACGCGATGGCCGGAAGCAGCACCCATTAAAGGTATTACTACTGAAACAGTAGTTCGTATTTTCGTAGAAAGATGGATCGCGAACTTCAGATGTCTATCTTACATCGCAACCGACCGTGGGTGCCAATTCGAGTGTGGATTATTTCACGCTCTAACCGCACTTTTGGGTTGCACTCGGTTCCCAACGACAGCCTGCCGTCCACAAGCAAAATGCATGGTAGAACGTTTCCACGGACAGCTGAAAGCTTCCCTTTCAGCTGGAAACACACCTCAGTGGACCGAGGCTCTGCCTCTAGTCCTACTAGGTATTCTTAACGCGTTGAAAGCTGGTGCTGGATGCACCCATGCAGAACTTGCCTGTAGGATCACTCTTCGCCTACCAGGTGAATTCGTTTCCACCTCAACTTTCAAACATGTTTTTGACAGGACATCTTACGTGACTGGGCTTACAAATGCGATACATTCAGTTGGGATTTCTCCAGTTAGACCTCAAACGACTGATGTCTTCGTTCATCCCGTTTTACGACAGACACCACACGTGTTCATTCGCCGCGATGCCGCCCGTCGACCACTTTGACCACCTTGCGATGGGCTATTCAAAGTGATCAAGCAACATGAGAAATTCTATATAATCAGGCGAAACGGACGTGAAGATACTGTTAGTAGTGATTGTTTGAAACCAGCTTACTCCGGAGGCAACCCCATCATAGGCAACGTTTCTTCTGGCTATAGCCGACTGGCGGATGGCCCAATCATCGAAACTCTTGGCGATATGCCTGGTAACACAAAGCTACCACAACCGCCGGTGCAACAAAATGTACCACCAGTTCCAACCTTCAGGTCGCCAGAGTACTCAGGATCATATTCAACTAGGTAGTGTGAAATGAAATGCGTGAACTATTTTTTAATTTAAAATTTTTTCGGGGCATCACTTGTTTACTCGCTGGGAATGCGAAAGTCCCCCTACATTTTACCTTTTCATATCAATTTTTACTGCCATGTAATGAAACGTTTTCAAAAAATAGAAACAAGCATAAAAACCATTTTTTACATTTCTATATCAATGTTTCCCACCTTTATGAAGTGTTTTCTTGGTATTGAAGACTTCTATTTACATTCCAGGTGCAACGAGCACTGAACCGAACGCTGAAAGACACAGAGGATAGAAATCGACGTACAGTCCAACGTGTGGTCTTTTATTTTTTCATTCGCCACGACACCCCAGAATAAGTTCAGACGACTAGGGGCCACTTCTCTCAGTGAGCCCATCGGAAGAGTTTTAACAGTGGAGAAACCACTGGGTTTTTACTTCAGGCTAGCTTTGTCTTAGAATCCTCATGAACCCACTACGGGGGGTGATCCGCAGTCACACTTCTCCAGAATCAATAACCTGAGGGCCGACGAGATTCAACATTGACGCTGACCTTCACAGTTTAACTGGACTCGCTAAGCTGAGGGCACTCGGTTAAGCCTCCTCGCCATTCGGCACGCCCTCGTGTTACGCTGCACCGCTGGCGATCGACCCCCTAGCCATTTAGTTCGAACGCATCGGTATCGTGGTGCGACCTCGCAAACATACTCTTCCATTCGACTGAGCTATTGTGTTCTTTCTTGGTTTCTTATTCGTGGGTAAATAACAAGTTCGAATGGTTAGTGACTGACCTCCGTGTCTATCAAGTGCATACCGGGGCAACTCCTAAACCTTCGCCCTTCATAGGCCCAGCTTGCAGTAACAGCGCGATATAGGTCCAATGCTCGGCTGCCATCCATTTTCAAGGCTGGTAGATTCAACATGTGAGTTGTTACACACTTACTGGTTGATGACCTCCATGGTCACCGTCCTGCTGTCTGGACCAACCAGAAATCTTTGCGGTACCTCATGAGCGTCGCGTTGGGCACCTTAGGCGCAGGTTTAGCTCATCCCACAGAGCCAGTTTCTGTCAATAATGCGCCGTTCATAAGCGACCCGCTGGCCTTCGTATCCGCGAGCGATCTTTTTCAACTTTATTAAGACAAAAAGAGCTTCCGCACAAGTGAAAGTATCTCACAGAGTCTTTTTTCGTCAAAGGTGGGAAGCGATAGGGTTTTAAGCGCTACTGACCTCCAGTGCTCTAACCAAAAGGAGTCTTTAACTTCAAGGGCAGGGTGACAGTGACCGGCATAGGAGGCCACTTGGACAGATGGGACTTATTCTTTCAGGCCGATCAAGGCCTAAAGAAGGGTGGGTCCTCTGCCTCCATTTTTGCGATCATCTGTGACAACATGACGGCATGTCGGAACCTCAAATTTCATGTGCTCCTAGGTTTTCGAACTTTGTTGGAGCTTTCGTTACCACTTCACATGGTTGCAGGCTCCCAAAAATACCGCGGTAGGTGTTAGTGGCTAGTCGCATGCAGGGTTGTGGACTGCTTAGATGGTATGAAGTTCTACACAAAGCCAGTAGATTCTGCTGAACTCGGGGAACATAGTACTCTGACTTCGGAGGTGGGGGCGCTTCGAGATAGCGGTGAATCCCAGTATTGGGGAATGGCCTTTCAAAAACTTGACTTTTCAACACTTCTGAGCGCTGGTGTTATAAACCTACAAACAGCCTCAGGACTCAAAGGCACTTAAATAAGCCGCGAGACAAACCCTGAACATCTGAATAATGGGTGGAAAGTAATGAAAACGCATCACACTAGAGAAAGTGCCCGAGAACCTCTCAACGAATGCTCTATTGGTGTAGACCAAACTTCTTTGTCTTCGGTAAACACGGTTCTCACACACAGACTTGGAAACATTCGGTTTTAATCATGGGTGAGCCCTTAGATGCCAACAGGTAGAATCCGGGAGATCTTCAGAGCCCCGCACAGTATTGCACCTCACGCGCAGACAATCAAGTGCGCCATCCTGTGGCCTTTGTCAGGCTTCGCGAATCATAATAGTAACCTCACTTGCAGATTTACAATTTTTACATGCTACAACGTCTCAGCATGCATCGAACTTCTCAACGAAAACACAGATACAAGTCGCAAAGGTGATCGCAGAAATGGAAAGGAAACGATGCTGAGAAGGATTGGGAAATACTGGCCTTTAAACTTCTGCGTCCTGCAGGATTCGCTGTGGCATGATAGTGCTCTACAGGGGTTCTTAGTGGCACAAATCACAACAGCGTCGCTACAAAAAGGCCGCCATGGTCCCTCTAGAGAACCCGAGCACAATTACTCATAAAACCGATGACATCTATGATCACAGATATATCTCTTTCAGTTACCATTCATTCACTTATCCCTTCTTTATACTTTTCCACTGCCCTCGCTTTCACTTAGTTCTTCCATCCACTCCTTTCCAGCTACGTTCTCCTTGTTGATGCCTCCTTTCTATGCTCACTCGATTTGTTGAAACATTCGATTTTCATCATCTTTTGCCTCGCTTTTCTATCTTCCTTTTGTTGTCTTTGTGTTTGTTTCAAGTTGTATAACCTTTCTTCGATCAATCTCAAAGGACCATGAGTACTAGCGTGTTAGTCAAAACAGACCTAAAACCATTAACCGGTGGCAGCCGCGCTAAATGCCGGTTTCTTAAGGTTGAATTGGATTCCAAAGAACAGAGGGGCCGGCTGCTGTCTATGGCGTGTACAATCGTTGAGCCAGGTTAACAGCCAGCCTTAACACACCACTGTAGGACAGAAGAAAAAGAGGAAAGGCCGTTGTGGGACCGGAGACTAGACGTGTAGACATAACTCTAGCTACTGGATGTTTGGACAGGGGCATATTGCACAGAAGGCCTGCAAGACCTATTTGGACAGGCCACTTGGAGCAAGAACTTTAAGGGCGTTGCCTAAAACTGAAGCTCCATGGTGGACGAACTTAACTTATCACCATAGCTATCACAGGGACGTGGATCATTGCCGATTTGGATGAGGAACCGCGGTTATCGGGACACGAACCATTAGAACCGACAGAAAGAAAGGAAATAGATGTGAAACGTCGTTGTTATATCTGAGCGGCAATCCTCAGAACCTATCTGCCATTCCTGAGGCACATGGTTGTAGAACCTGTGAGTCGACCAGCAGCAGTCTATTTGTATGGATGTACAAACGTTGTTGACTTTGATCCATCATAGTCAAACCCATCAGGCATACGAACTCATGTTACGGCCCATTAGAGATAGAAACAGAAGTGGCCACTATCCTACAATAAGGGGATCTCAGTATGTTAGGTGTAAACTGGGCTGGAATGGACTCGGTGGAATCGCCTAATTAATTTGGTGGTGAGCTGCTTCCTTCTGTTTTCTCACACAGCATAGGCTGTATGAGGACAAACCAGTTTGCGGGTTTAATCACTGGTAATATCAACTCACTGTTACACACAATAACAAGCGATGCGCTGGGCCTCGTGAGCAGAGACACGTAAGAGCCGAATTTAATTAAAGAAAGTTAACGCCTCGCAGGAAGCAAAGAATAAAACAGCTAAATAGCAACATGGTTGTTCAGCAGATCAAAAGAAGCTCAGCTCGAGATCGGGAATAATTTAGCCATTGTCTGAACAGTCGGATATTCTTGAAGGTGGGTTGGGTGGCACGGCTGTGACCTTCAATCTTGTGCACTCCACGTGAAGTTATGATGAGGTGGTATATGTTGACAGCTGCGATTGCCAGGGTTCCGCATAAAATGAAGGTTTGATAAGTTGGATGTGAGGTATGAATAACAGGAACCAGCAGCGGACCAAACTCAAAATAGAAGCGTAAAAGTACCAAGCGGAATAACATCACTCATGGAATATGGGTGAGTCAATTGTACTGATCACAAAGGTTACTTGATGAAGTATCTTAAACCAACTTTTTTGAGATCAGCCTGTGGGGAAGAAAATTGCGCATGCGGAAGTAGTGAAAATGAAGCTGCTGGTGAGGATACCGCTGTGGAATAGAAGGAAAGGGCGGATGTGGAACTAGGTACGTGCTCATGGTGAGAAGACCAATGTACAAAACTTAAACAAAATTATAAACATTTAAACAAAACCTTTGCTTTTTGCCATAATGGTAAACACGCTTAACGCAGTCATTTGGGGGTGGATAACCGCGGTGTTGTTTGCTAAGTGTTATTATATCAGGGCTATTGAGACGACATGGTGATACAAAGTGGGTTGAGGTAGTAGACAGGGCAGATTTATATTCTCGTGACCTCACTTCATTCTCCATTATTTTTCATCATATTTGTTTTGTTTTGGATTCAAAAGCTTTCATAAGTACGACAGCCGTAGGTTGCATAAAGATAACACGAAACAGGCACGGGTAATCCAAGTTTATCTCCCAGCCATCATGCCTGCCGATCAGCTTTTACCTTCCCATCTTTTTGCTTTTATTTTCAAATATTTCTATATTATGCTGACTAAAGTTGGCGGTTACGAAGATATCTTCAGCCTATCTTCAATTCTATGAGACCGTGACTACATGACCGGCGGAATCATCAGTCGGTATATGTCACACGTCAGACAACACTTATGACCATCTTATGTCCACTCATACCATACCCAAGCCTGATCTATCCGTACCATTGCTTGACGTAGAGACTCCAAACTCATTGAAAAAAGAAAAAGGGAATGCTGGCCGGAATATTTATTTACAGAACGGGATAAAAGTGTTGAAGCAGAGCCAAACTATGGAAGCATTGAGGGTATAATCAGTAACAAGCATCAGAGACATTAGAATAGTGTGGAATTAAACCAAAACTACCAGCTTTATGATAAACTCTGTGTATATTTTTACGTCTGCCCCACATTCTCAAGTTTTCTGAATTCGATCAGCTCTGCAAATTCTGCTGTATGAAACGTCACACTTCCATACTTCCATACTAACAGAATTCTGCCGGTTGCGTGAGCAGATAATGTCGACACTGTAACCAATGTTTAACATAGGGTAACGGATCTGTTATCAAAGGAAGGGGCTCGAATTCAACAACACTGTGCATGAATGAAAAAACTGCATTTGAATAGGGTTACATAGCATCTGAAAGCTGAAGAATTGGGCCAGCAGGACACTAAGTTTCGTACATACGCAAACCATGCGGAGAAAGCAGTCAGAATGAGGAATATTAGCACGTAAAACCGGTGAAAGTGATACTACATGACAACTGTATTCATTCGAAACAGTCGTATTATCATTGGGTGCAATGGCTTGATTTCGATTACCTGCCAACAGCTCCATTATACTTTGTGTTTGTGGCCGTAACAGGAGTTTCTACGGATAGCCGAACGCCAGTGAACTGAAGAAATTTTTTGAGTAGATGCTGGAAATGGAATGGAGACATGCAAGCGCGAAAACAAAGTGGAAGATTATTCCATAACTCGCTGTACTGTCATGGGGGATAGTGACGCAGGTTTAGGGTGGTATTTGTCAACAGCTGCAGTACACTTACGATTGCGCAGACTATATGAGGACTTGGGACTAGACGCGAGGGCGCAACAAGCATAGGTAATTCCGCGGAAAATGGAAAAAAAGTAAGGTTAGGCCGGATAAATAAATAAATGTTTTATTCTCGTGTTAAAAAAGGGATTTTAACACGAGAGAAGCCAGTTTACAGGCTTCATCACGTTGATACATCTCAAAATGTCTACAAGATTTGAGCCCTGAGTGGTACTGATGGAATGTCATTAAACTCAATTAAAAAAATTTTAAAAAAACTGCCGAAGATCCTGCTAGTTATGAAATGAACGAGGAAATATTACTTTACTGCGTACATGGGGTGTTAAAGTTTAGATGATAGTAAATGCCGCCTTCATTTAACAGGCTTAACATGAGGGATACCAGTTTACAAGCACCGTCAAATTCATAACCTTTGAAAGTATCTAGTATTAAATAATTTACATATCAAGTCATTAGTGTGCATAATCTTATTGAAAGTTGCTGAAATTCATGAGGCGGATGTGGATTGCCATCTCCCATCACATAGATAGGTTCCATTATCAATATCAAAAGGGCGCATTGTTCAAAGTTTGCGTTGTAACCAACCGACGTTGTTAATCCATTCGCATAGTTTGCTGATTAGTAATATAATAGTTTATCACTTAGAATGATCTTCAGTTTTTAGTTTGCTAACCACAAAGGACCCATTTATAAAATCTGGAGTAACAATAAAGTATCCACAGTTATATAACCAACGTGTATGGCTATATCAATGCATATCCAGGTCATCATGTTACTTTGAAAGGTGATATAGATTAATTCTGCTGGGAATACTTGTTGTATTGGATGAAAATAGGTGTTGAAACAGTCAATAGTCCATAGATTTCGGGCATCTTTTGTATTAGCATAGGCGGCATCATTCGAGAAGTGTATTTGATGCGTAGTAAGTTCCATATGAAAAGGTCTCTTGGTACAGAGTACTAGAAAATGTCTAGTGTGAAGCCATTGCAGGTAAGTGACGTCCTGAGCCAATATTTTAATTGGTCTCTGGTTTAATCATCTGTTCAGAATGCCTCTGCTACTAATACTGTTGGGAATGGTCAGACGGTTCGTCGCAAGAAAAATCATGACGAGTAGGCGAGTTAATCTTGAAGATGGTCCAGAATTTGCGAAAGAGTGGGAGTAGTCCAATAATTATTGGCGTCAATGAGCAGGTGTTATTCCCATAAAGTAATCACGTTCAGACTGAATTTGAACATCAAATGTCGACTTGCAGCTGTTTCTGCAAATGGGGAAAGAAAGGAGAGGCACGAGCAGATATGGAAATACAGATTACTACGCTATCAAATTTGGAGAAGAGAAAGGTCCCTATCCTTTTTTTATTTATTCGGACTTGATGTACATTTTCATGTACATATGTTAAGTCAACTACATAGTCCTTCCATTATAGGGTTATTAAGTCGTGTTTTTTTGGGAGGGGGGTGTACCGTAGTGGCTTTCAGTAATAAACAGTATTCTTTAAGTTCATTATACGGAGAGGAGCCGGTATTCATACCCTTGTATGCAATCGTGAGGCCATCTGCATTAAACGAACTTCAGGGCTTTAATAAAACCGATTCTTACATTTAGAGATCTGAGTACGTTCATAGCGGACGCAATGGCTTGACCATTGTTATGTGCCGATTGCTCCATTATGCTTCGTATTTGTGGATATAATATGAATGTCAAGAAATTTATGGATATCCGTGAAAAGGAAGAATTCGTTGAGTAGACGTCGAAACTGAAATGCAGACATGCAAGAGCGAATAAAATGTGGAAGCTTATTCCATAACTTGCTGTACTGTAACATAAAGGATCGTGACCTAAGTTTAAGGCGGTGCTTTTCTACAGGTACAGTACATTCACGATTGCGTAGACTATATGAAGATATAGGCTTAAAAGTAGGAGCGCAACAGGCGTGAGTAATGCCATGCAAAAGGCGGAAAAATAGGCTAAGGTTAAGCTTAAGGCGTCTTAGCCAAAGTGGGTCAATTTTTAATTTCTTACACCTTCCCACATAATCAAGTTCTTCGTGACGGCCCAGTACACAGCGGGTAAACTTTCTTTGAACATTCTCAATTAGTATCCTATCCGAAGCATACATATTGCTGAAGATGATTGTGCCATATTCAAGTACTGGGCGGATCATTACCTTGAATAAAAGCAGTCTAGCCTCATTGGTATGTACGTGTTTAAGCAAAAGGCCAACTGAGCGCCGACACCTGGAGGCAAGTGACTGGGCATATTCCGTAAACGTTAAGTTCCGAGAATACCTAATACCTAAATCACATACTGAGTTGTAAGATTGCAGCATAGAATCGCCAAGGTGTAAACTGACGTTTGGATAAGAGTTATTGAAACAGAGAATTCCGCATTTACTAGTGTTAAGTGGAAGTTGCCATGTTTCACTCCAAGCAAACAAATTCGTCAGGTCTTCCTGGATTCTATTAAAACCCTCACTTAGCGATGAGTGGGGAAAGCTATACACGATTTTTAAGTCGTCAGCAAACAGGTAGGGTTTACCATATTTTATCATGTCAGAAATATCATTTATGTAAAGGAGGAAAAGTAAGGGCCCCAACACACTACCTTGAATGACGCCACTCAGAATAGGCTGTGGGCAGGAATAGGTTTGACTGAACTTTACTATTTGAGTACGCTGCCTAAGGAATGAGCTTATCCACGATAATAGAGGATCACTAATTCCAAATGATTGAAGCTTAAGAATTAACCGATTATGAGGCACTTTATCAAATGCTTTTTTGAAGTCAAAAAATAGAGCAGTTACGAAAAGACCTTCATCTCGTCTGCAGGTGACCTCCTCAAAATAATCCAGTAAGCAAGTACTACATGAACGACCTTTTAAGAAACCATGCTGCATAGGGGAAAGAAGCTGATGCGCAGCCACGTAGTCATTGATTTCTTGTACAACCACCTTCTCCATGATACGAGAGACTACAGATGTAATATTTATGGGACGATAATTCTGAATTTCTGACGTCGGCCCAGATTTATACGTGGGAGATATGTATGACAGCTTCCAGCGGTCAGGGTAGCATGCCTCAGTAAGGGATATTGAGAATAGCTTCATGAGGATCAACGGTATATCTTCACCACCCCTCTTAAGGAGAACAGACGGGATCCCATCGGGTCCGGCAGAATATGAGTCCTTTAGTGAAGCAACTGCATCACCTATCTTTCTCTGTGTAAAGGAAACATTACTTAGCGAGTGGTGTGGTGGAATGGGCATTTGTATGTTTAGTACACTATCTTCGTGCGTGAAGCAGCTTGCATAATGTTTACTAAACAGCTCACAGATCTTTCTTGGGTCATCATAAAGAATGTCCCCATCGATGATCAGACTACTGGGAATAACTCTAGATAAGTTTGCACGGGATTTTAGAATTCTCACTAATGATTGAGCATTGCCAGTTTGTGCGTTGCAGCTGGTTTCTTGCTTGATTGCTTTCAGTAACTTATTTGATTTGAAGTTCTCATGAGCAATTTTTAATGAGACAAGGGATGAAAAGTCATTAGATCGATAGAAATTTCTGGCATGTCTGCGCATGCTGATACGTACTTTTTCAGGGATGAAATTCAGGCGTCTCAACCAAAGCGGGGCAATCTTCAGTTTCTTATGACTTTCTTCATAAGCAAGCCACTCTTGGAGGCCTAGTACACATGAAACAAATTTTTTTGAACATCCTCAATACGTATCCTGTCTGAAACATACATATTGCTGAAGATATTTGTGCCGTACTCAAATACCAGGCGGATCACCACCGTGGATAAAAGTAGCCTTGCCTCAATAGTATGCACGTGTTTAAACAAAAGGCCAACTAGGCGCCTACATTTAGGTACAAGAGACTGAGCATACTCTGCGAATGCTAAGTTCCGAGAATAAATGGTACCTAAATCACACACCGAGTTATATGGTCGCAACACAGAATCACCGATGTGTAAACTGACGTTTTGGTAGGAATTACTGAAACAGCGAATCTCACATTCACTGGAGTTGAGTGGAAGTTTCCAGGTGAGCGAATTCGTCATTTCTTCCTAGACTTCACCAGAACCCTCATACAGTGGTGAGTATGGGGAGGCTTTATACTGTCATTAAGTCATCAGCAAGCCAGCCGGGCTTGCCATATTTTATTACGTTGGGAATATCACTCATGCAAAGCAGGATCAGCAAGGGTCCCAACACGCTTCCCTGAATGACACCACTCAGAATGGGCTTTGATGGAGGAATAGGCGTGATTAAACTTTATTACCTGAGTACACTGTTTAAAGAACGAGCCTATCCAGGATACTGGGGGGTCACTGATTTTACGTGATCCAAGAATTAGAGTTAACCGACTACGGGGCACTTTATGAAATCCGTTTTTGAATTCAAAAAGTAGAGCAGTTACCAGAAGACCTTCGTCACGTCTGCCGGTGATCTCCTCAACGTAATTCGGTAGGCAAGTACTACGTGAATGATTTCTCAAGAAAACATGCTGCATAGGCGAAAGAAACGGATGCGCGACCACATAATCAGCAATTTCTCGCACGACTACCTTGCCAATGATACGAGAGGCGACAGATGTAATATTAGCTGGGCAGCAGTTTTGAATACTTGACGTCGGGGCAGGTTTATACGTGGGACATATGCGTTACAGCTCCCAGCGGTCAGGGTAACATGCCTCAGTAAGGGATATCGCGAAAAGCTTCATAAGGACGTGGTCAGTCTTCGTGACCCCTCTTTAAGAGAACAGATGGGATTCCGCCAGGTTTGGGATGGTATGAGTTCTTTAGTGAGGCAGGTGGACCGGCCATCCTGTGCTGAGTGAAAGAAACATCACTTAAAGAATGGTTTCGGTGAATGGGTATTTGTACTTCTATTGCACCGTGTTCATGTGTGAAGGGGCCCTCAAACTGATTGCTGAACAGTCCACAGACCATACGTGGATCGTTGTAGAGAATGTCAACATCAGTGGTCGGATTACTGAGGATCATTCCGCACAAGTTTTTTGCACGGGGTTTTTGAGCTCCTTCAAAAGGCTGAAAGTTGTGCGTTCGAGTAAGTTTAGGGACATTTCAAGCCGAGGCGTGCTCACACACTTTTTGTTTAGTCTTGCGTAAACCCACTTGATATCTTCCGTCGATAACCAGGCAGGCCAAAAAGCCACTCAGGTGAAGAAAGATTTGAGGCCCCCAGATTACAACACGTTTAGGTGATTTCAGAGGCTCCTATTAAATCCTGGCCAGAAAATAAAGGCAATTATACTGGATGAAGCTCAAGTGGAATTCGCAGCACTTAAAGCTAACTCTCCCGAATTATGGAAACAGAATGCCAAAACGACTGTATCCCAACACTGACGGTGAATGGAGATTTAGCACATGTAGCCAGAGTGCTTCAACAAAACATACTCGCAAGTTTGCATTCAGTTTATGAAGACTGCTTTCACCGATGAAATCTCACGAACGAAACCAACGCTTACTGAAGAAGATGTCTTCTTGTGATCACCCCTAAACCTCGACAGGGACAGGCCATTCGGTCCTGATCAGGTACATCCACGCATACGTTTGGTACTACTTAATTTATCTTCCGAAACGCCATCTTGACTGTATGGGATGTTACTGAACCGGTTCTGATCACCTGCAGATTGGAAGGACGGCATTATCAGTTCGGTCTATCTGACCATCCACAGACAAGTAGAAATTTGTCGCCTGCCTAATCTGATTAGCCTACTTGTTAGCTTTTGAAAAAGACCATCCGTAATGGCATTCTGTCGCATTTTGTATAGAATAGGACTTCTGGGGTGGAGCAGAAAGAATTGGCGGCTGGTCACTCACTCTGAACAAGCCCCACCACAAGAAAGGAATGCACGATTGCCAGCATTATGAATTCCCCAACTTACTTATCATTTATTGACTTTAGCAAGACCTTTGGCAGGGTTCCTCAACTGGACCTGGAGAAAAGTCTGAACATGTTCGGAGTCGCTGATGGATTCAGGAATTATATACAAGATTTTTTCCAGGGAAATTCAGTTATTGAGTTTAGATGGAGTTTTGATCTCATAGTGATAGGTGAAATCTGGAGTACCCGAGGGCGCGATCTTAAGTTAGACCCTTCTCCCATTCTAAGTAAAGGAACTGCCTCGGACGACTAAGTCCTCCACCCTCATATCTGTAGACCAGATCAAACTTTGAAGACTTACTTACAGTGATGAAAACAGGCTGCTGCTAAGGCCCGACCTAAGTGCCAATGTAGATTCGATCATGAGACGGTATTTGGAAATTTGTGCCACTAAGATATTAGTCATGCCAATAGGTCAGGGTGATCCAGATGTCAAATTGATTGGTGACACACCATTAACCAGAAAGCTGAACACAAGGAATTAGGTGTTTTGAACAGTCACGACTTCGTGGATAAAGCTAACTGTTGAGTAGCAGCTACTCCAGACTTTCGAATCTTCTGGCTCTTGTCAAATGTCTTTCAGAGGCTGAATGAAAAAAAGCTCCTTATAGTGAACTGAACATATAGAAGACTCCGAAAGAGGTGTGGATTTTCGGACACAAGGCCAGCATGTTAAAGGTGGTCCGAGGAGTAGGAATGAAGACGGTTAAATAGCTTCTCTGCCCATCCTGTGTAGAAAGACGCGATCGACTAGATCTTTTACTACTGCCTTGCAAAGGGAGTGATCTTTATCCCATTCGATTCCCCATACCTTGGTCTATCACTGATTTACTCCCTCGTTCTTTCCCTCAAAGACTGTTAATCCCAGGGGATGTTATCAGAGTTTACAAATGGATGAACTGTCTGAATCTAGAAACAAATCTCCCTCACAGAATTGTGAATCACTAAAATCCTCAGCGGTATCTGGATTCTCCATTAAAGCTCTCGAAGAAAAACTTGGTCTCTTCACTCCTATCACTAACAGTTATTAGTATAGGTCACTGGGCAAATGTCCTTATTTCTGATACATCTGTCATTCCACCGGTTTCACCAGAGGTTCAGAAAGCGAACAGTTATATCTGTCGCCCTGAAATCGTTCAGCGAGCATAACTGTCTAGCACTGTTAAGAAGTGGGAGTGGAGAAATCTGTTAACTAACGCTCATTGATGAAACACCGACTGCATATTGAATTCGCCGTTACTATGACTACGAACAACGCCGAAAATACAAATCACTGCTTAAGAAATTAATGACTTATACTTAGGTGGTATTACACTATATGATCAGTAAGGTTTTATGATTTGGATCTTTTTCACCCAAGTTTGGAAAAATGCATCATCAGTTCATTGTGTTAGATTCAGATTTGTTGTCTGAGGATAGGAGGCTGGGAGCCTATATTAATCCTTGTCCAGCAGATTTCTGTGCTTGTCCAATCCCTTTTTGAACAAGTCAGTTGACGATGCGGATACCACTTCTTCTGGAGGTCGGTTCCAGGCGTTGATTACTCGACGCGAGAACCAGTACTCTGCGGAGACTATGTTCGTTCTTTGCTTTTGTATCCTTCTTCTATGTCCTCTGAGGTGTGCAGACCTAGTGGGAAGGAAAAGAGAAGATAGATCAGGTCCGAATTCATTTCCTAGAATCCTGAATAGCATGATTAGGTCTTCCCTGTATCTGCGATAGGACAAAGTGAAGAGGTTCAGCTCCTTAAGTTGGTCTTCATAGATGAGGTCAGCCATCGCAGAGATCATACGAATGGCTGCCCTCTGAACTCTTTCTAGAAAATTTGTGTCACCTTTCATACAAGGATTAGCCGACCATGTACAGTTTTCTAATCTGGACCCCACTAAGGATCTGCATAAGATGGTGAACATGTCACCACCTATTTTTGTAAACGTTCTACGCGCTGCCTAGAAAGTCTAAATGCTCCAAGCTGCTACTAATCGACGGTGAGACGTCGTTTTCAAGTCGTAACTCACTGTGACTCCTAGGTCATTGTGCGTCACTAATGACAGTAGAGGAGTCCCATCAATATCGTAGGTGTTGCTGTGTATGTGTACCCCTAATACATGCTCACACATTTGTCTGCATTGATAAGCATTAACCACTTCTCTGACCAGGCAAGCAAGCTGTTTAGGTCTGCCTGAAGTGCATGTACACCCTCATCGTCCTCAATTTCCAGCCTAATTTTTACATCATCAACGTAGAAAGCCATAGGAGATTTCGTGATATTTGACAGCTCATTTACGTATAGGAGAAACAGCAGGAGGGCCAGGACTGTCCGCTGCAGCACTTCACTCTCTACTGACTTCCAAGGGGAGAGTTGGGAACTGATCCTAACTCTTTGTCTCCCACCAATAAGAAAGTCCCTTATCCACGCGAGCAAACTGCCAGTGATTCCAAAACTTTCCAGTTTCCCGTGCAACGTGGAATGAGGTATTCTATCGAACGTCTTACTAAAGTCAATGAATATGAATAAAGGTGTCCTATCATTTTAGACTAAACCCAACTTTTTCTGACTGTAAAGAGTTTCGTTAAGCAAGAGAAATTTCTATGAAAACCGTGCTGTGAACGAGACAATAGAGTGTCGAAATCTAGGTGGACTGTATTAGCTTTCTTGATTATTCTTTCTAGGATTTTCACGATAGTACTAGTCAAACTTATCAGTCTGTAGCTTGATGGGTGCTGCCTAGAACCTAACCTGTTGATAGGTGTTACTGTGGCATCCTTCCAGTCATAGCGGAGTCTGCCTTCACTGTCAGTCTGAATATAGTGGTCAGTGGGCCATCTACATAGAGTGCAAGCTCTCTCAGCAGCCTTTTGTGCAGTTCATCTGGTCCAGTTGATGTTTCCACGTCGATATTACTTAATATCCGAAGTAAATCATTGCAGTCGATATCCACAGAGTTTATTCTGTTGAATGTCAATGCTTTTACTGTTGGATAAATGTCCACAGAAGATTCCTGTATGAAGACCTCAGAAAAATATCCAGCCACGGCTTATGCTTTTTCCATATCGTCCCTAATCACAGTTTATTTTGGTCCCATTGTTTAGAGCGGGTATACCATGACACATCTTATTTCTATATTTTGTATTGAAAAATAACCTCTTCGGATGTTGTATTGCAGCCTGGGCAAGACGCGCTTCAAAGCATATTCGAGACAGACGGACAGCAACGATACATTTATTGCGAGCTTCTTTGTAATGCTTCACCACTTCGGGTGTACTGAAGTGGGTAGCAAGACTCCAACACTTTTTCTTACCTTGTAGCAAGATTCGGATTTCGTGGTTTATCCAAGGAGGACAGTGTTTCCGTCCCCTTACGACAGTCCACGGAATGAACGGTTGGGTCACTTGTGCATATAACTGTTTAAAGGAGTACCACAAACCTTCAACTGAGGCTTCTGGATTGATTGTTCAGTCCTCCGAAGAAGCTGCCAGGTTAATAGCTTCCATATTTTGGGTCTAGCTGGGACATAGGTCTGGTGCACGACGTCTTCTGTGAATCTGGAGATGATCACAGCGTGATTACTTTTACCTAAGAGTGCTAGGCGCTGGACGAAGCATGCATCATCTGTATATGAGAATTCTAAGTCTAAATCCGATGGGCGATGCTGATGGTCATATCTGGTTGGCGTCTTAATGTGCTGTATGAGGGCTAGTGGGATTGATGTTTTCACTAACCTGAGGTCAAACGAATTACGTGGTGCTTTTGTTTTTAGTCTGTCCCCGTCAACTGATGGTGCGTTGAAGTCCTCTACAGCTAGACACTGGTATTTATCTGTCAAAAGGGTTAGCTTATCCAGGAAGAAGTCTGCAGTCTCATATTCAGGCCTTCGATATATTACGATCACGTTAACATCTTATCCCTTGCATTTAGGTCGGCAGCTCAGCGTTTCGCATGTCCCACTTTCATGTGCAACTGTTTCTATGGCTTTTACAGTTGGGGTATTCTTAACGTAAATGATGACACCACCACCTTTTGTGCTCACCTGTCACTTCTAAAAGGGATGAATCCTCGTAAGTATGTTTCACAGTCACTGATCCAAGAAGAGAACCAAGTTTCTGAGATGGCAATGATGTCAAGGCTTTCATTGCTTATCACATTACTAAGCTAAATCCAGTTGTTTAAATGAAACTTTTATAAAGATAAGATTTGTTCCTATTTAAATTCATATGATTATGTTTTTGCACATAGTTGCGTCATAGATATTCTAGAAACATGAATATGATATTAAAATTTGTATTTGTTTTTATTCACCATGGTTATTATCCGTTGATCCTTGATCAATATTCCATTCCTCTTATTCTTCTTTTGTTATCACATTTTACTTTTTGGGGAAGAGGACTTTTGGTTCATAATAGACCTTACCTAATAGACCTTCGTTCTTGAGTAAATTACTTGTCACCATATTGATATGGATACTACATCTTCCGCAAGCCAGTCCATATATATATATATATATATATATATATATATATATATATATATTTACAAATTTTGAAATATAATTCAGGATTCCAGTTCAGATTTTTAGTTTATGGATAGAAGGGTATGATAATTTGATACTTCGTTTTCATTATATCCCTGTGATTTTCTGGTCCTTATCTGAATGAGTCATTTGGTGACTCAGACCACTTCTTCAGGTAGTAGTTCCCACAGTTGTTTACTTGCGGCGAAGACAAGTACTCCACGGATACAACGTTCATCCCTTACGTTCTTATTTTCCCGCTAAATTTTTCGAGGTAGTTCGCCCAAGAAGCAAAAAGGATGTAGATCAGGTCCAAAATAATTTACTGAAATCCTGTATAACATGATTAATCTTCCCTCTATTTGAGATAGTTTGACGAGAAGAGGTCGAGTTCCTGAGGATGTTTTTATCGATAGGGCTAGCCACCACAAAGACCATATGAGTAAACGTCCTCCAGACTCTTTACGGAATCATTTCTAAGACAAAATTTTGTCGTTTGTACACAATTTTATGACATGGATCTAACTAAGGATACGTTTTAGACGATAAAAATATCACCACTTAGTTTAGTGACACTTTGAAGTAATACCCAAAGTGACCTAAAATTATGATCTATGACCAATCAGCAGTGGGCTGTGGTGTTCGAAAAGTGACTTAATGCCACTGTGGTCCAGTACTGTAGATAGAAAAAATCACACCAATATCATAGGTGTTTCTGTCTGCATAACCTAAGTGCATGTTCACACACTTATCTTTGTTCAGGGGCATCAGCTATTTCTGTTACCAGGCTAACAAGCTGTTTAGATTTGTTTGAAGTGCATGCACATACACGTAATCCTTGATTTCTTGCCAGATCTATTCATCACCAGCGCAATGAACCAGAGGGGATTTCATGGTGATCAGCTATTCACCTGCGTACAGGTAAAATATCAAAGAACCCAGCACTGGACCTTACAGGACTTCACTCTCTATCAACCCCCAAGAGGCGAGTTGGCGATTGATCCTTGATGTCTGTCTCCCACCAGCAAGAAAATGTTCGACTGTTCCAAGTAAAACGCCAGTGCCTCTGAAGCTTCGGACAGACAGAATCAACGTAGAACCTCGCATTCAAGTGCATTGGTTCAAGTTGCCATACCATAGTAGTATACAAAGCACAGCTGGAGAGAAGAAGAGTAACAGCAAAGTGGACAACGTTGTGACAGAATCAGCCATTTCAAGATAATGGTTAAAGTAAACATTCAGGCTTTGAAAGATGTTAAAAAGTGAATATGTCTGCGCCACTTTGACAGATTTTCATCCATGTTGCCGAAATTCCTCAACCACTGACTTTTATTGGCCTTACGACCCCATCCACGTAGCCTACAACTCCTTACATGGTCCAGACTAACAGTGAGAGAGTACATCGACTGGTGGTATACCTTTTCTGACCACCATGAACCCTATTTTAAACTAATCCAACTTTTGCTAGCATCGCACATTGAGGTAGGAGGTGGCTGGGTATGCTCAGTACATTTTCACGCCTGCTCAGTCAACGAAAGTCCACAACTTCATCAATCGACTCTCATATTTTACCTAGTGCCCTTTGCCTGACCTTAAAGCCTCTCATACAGTGATTCCACCATACACAAGCAATGCCCAGAAGACATCTACGATCAAAGCTCGGTAACCGCTTCATATATTCTACTTTCAACGGCTATGTCTCATTCTTTCTCCATCCGCCTGTTCTTTGTCCATTGCTGTGAACTGTAGCAACTTGAACCGATGCACTTGTGTACGAGGTTCTATGCTGATTTTATATACCTGTCTGTTTGTCTCTTTATCTCACAGCCGTATAACAAGACAGAATGGATTGATGAGCAGTATATCCCGATTTTGATAGATAGTTGGGTGTATTACCAGTCGGCGCCACAGATGATGCAAGTTGGCAAATGTCAAAGGGCATTCTGTATCCGAACGAAGACTTCGTCAGCAACCAGCTTGTTCGGGCTGAAGAAACTCTGCACGTCAGTAAAGTGGTTGATTCATCCCACCACTTTACACATTTTCATTAAACTGAGAGTAGTTGCATACCAATACTTGAGCATCATCATACATACGAGACAAATGCTAACCAAGGTTACTCAGATTTCTGCTCAATGCTTTCAGAAGACTCGGCATTTTGTCAGCGTTCTCATCTTCTGAAGCTTCCCAGCTTTTGACCTGGAACGAGGTACTCTGTTAAACATCTTATTGAAGTTTATGAAGATTACATCTGAAGGTCTCTTATCACCCTTATACAACTCAACTTTTCCTGACTGTAAGAAGATTTGTTGGGCAAGAGAAACTTATGGGAAAACCATGATGTGAACCGGGCAATACAGTATCGCTTTCTAGGTGAAGCATAATAGCTTTCGTGAGTAATCTTAACAGAGTTTCTACTACAGTACTAGTCAGCCTTCCTCGTCTCTAAGTTGATAGATGCTTCCTAGAACCTGCCTTGTAGAAAAGTGCGACAATGGCTTTTTTTCAGTCACGAGAGAGCGTGTCTTTACAAAGGAACAGTTTAAATTTAATCATCATTAGGCCAGCTACCAAATATGGAAGCCTTCTGAGCAGCTTTGGGTGCAGCTCACCCGATCCCGTAGATTTTTCTATATCCAGAACATTTATTTTCCCGAATACATCGTTGCAGTCAAAGTCAAAGTCAATGCTCTTATTGTTGATATTATGTCTGCTGAAGATTTCTCGTTGAAGACCTGAGCAAAATATCCAGCCATAGCCTATACCTTTTTCCCATAGTCTTCAAATGACTGGTTAGTTTCTGTTTCTCCTATTAGGGTAGAGATACCATGATGCATTTTATTCCCCTTGATCATATCGGAAAATAAACTCCTTTCGTGTTCGCACACAGCCTGGACAAGATGCATTTCTAAGCATATTCGGGACCTAGGGACAGAAGAGGTACATCTAATCCATGCTTTTTTGTAATGCCTCTTCATTTTGAGGATATGAGAGTGAAAGACCAAACTCAAACACTTTTTTTCCTCTGCATTAAACTTGGGATTTCGCATGTTATCCAAGTATGGCAGTTTTTTCTCCTCTTCAGGAGAGTTCATGGAATAAATGGTGTAGTCACTGTTGTACACAACTGTTTGAAAGAGTATCATACAGTTTCATCTGGAGCTTCTGAGTTGAATATTCAGTCATTGGAAGAGGGTACCAAACTAATATTTGTCATGCCTGACTCGCATACGCTAGGTTTAGCTAGGTTGTCAGGCCGCCACAAGATGGCTGCAGTGAATCTAGAGATGGTCACACCATGATCACTTTAACCGAGGGGTGAAAGTTGCTGGATGAAGCTTATATAACCCATACGAAGGAATACTTAATCTGGAAATGACGGTACATTCTTTTGATCCTATTGGGTTGTAAATGTCGTGTGCCGTATAAAAACCAAGGAAGTTAGTGTTTTTACTAATCTACCATCAAACAAATCATGTGATACTTCTGTTGTTAGGCTGTCCAGTTGTTATTGGTGCATTGAAGTTCCCTACAACTAGGCATCTGCATTTATCCGTCCACAGAGTCAGCTTATTCAAGAGGAGACCTTCCACTTAACATTCAGGACCACCAAGTTCTATGACTAGGTTAGTATCTTTTCTTTTGCAATCCAGTTATCAACATAGCATTTCATATGTTCCACTTTTGTTTGCGACTGTTTCTGTGTTCGCTATACCTAAGGTATTCTTCACATAGAGAATGACACTGGCATCTCTGCGTGGTTGCCTAGCATTTCGAAAAAGAATGATTCCATGGAAGTGCGTTTCACAGTTACCAGTCTCAGAAAAGAGACATGTATCTGCAAGAACCTTCTGTGTTTACTACATGACTATATCATGTCCATTTATTCAGAAGACTAAGTGCATCTTTATAAAAGAGGATAAAACCACCTAAATGAGCTATTTTCCTATCCATAGAGGCTTCAGCATCGTTTGTTTATGAAGTCTTACCATACGAAGACCCACCATTTTTAGTTGGTTCTAGTAAGAAATTCAGTCTCTCCTCTGTTTCCTATCTTTGATTCGATCGGCAAGAAACAAGTCGTTGCTCATGAACACTTCGGTTACTCGAATTTTATGGATATTCTTCAGAATAAAATCTCTCTCCTTTGCTGACATAAAAGTAGTTTTAAATCCGTGGTGTCTGTTTCGACAGAAACTGCTGTCTTTTCACCTGTTTTGTATATCTTGATAAGAATAACCCCATGGTCTGTTTTCCAGGTAATAGCTTGTTTGATGTGCTCTGGACTTTCCCAAAGTTTTTTTCAGAATGGTTACGCGGCTCTGCGTGCCTACTCTTCATATCCGGGGAAAATCATAGCTTCTTGACAGAGGTTTTCTTTGTCCTTTCATCCTTAGACAATGACGATCAGCTCTAAGTTTTAAACTAGCTTCTTAGTGTGTCATTTAGCTTTGACTATTCACTAGCTCTAAGAGTCAGATGTGGAAGGCTGATCAAGATCTGGCTCAGTGATCTTGATAATGATAGCCTCAAGATGCACTTCTCGTCACTAAAGTGGTGGCTGGGGTTTGTGTAGTTCCTTAGTAGGCAGTAATGATGCTCTAGTCCTGTTCCTTTCATAGGAAGCTGACCCAGTTGTACGATCGGTAGTTTACAAATTAGGTATGCTAGACCTGAGGATACCAGGACCTGAAGATACTCACTTTGTGTAGTTTTTTTCATCAGTTACCACAAAATATCTTGTACACATTCTGGTTTTCCAACTTTCGGTTTGCAGTAGGAGATTTTTTAGATTCTGTGCAGTGACCTGACCTATATGTTAACAGATACAAGTTTTTCATTGCTATGACAGTCATGAGCTTTTGTTTTGGATGCTAAATTCTTAGCTATGCTGCTTGAAAGACTACCGGAAGTGAAAACCAGCAGTCTGTGGGTATGACTTTCATATTCGACTTCTCTAGTTTCCTGCCTTGTTGTCTGACCTGTTCCTACCTAGTAGAAAATTCAAGGCCATTTCTTAAAATGTTGTGTGGAATGAATAAGCTTCTGCCCTGTCTAAAACGTGATAACAGAAAATGTAGAGCTCCTGGATTCGTTTCTCTTAGGTCAGGTTATCTACCAGATGAATTATGTGAGTAGCCATCTTCTCAACTCTTCTCAGAAGTTCTGAGTAACTTATCAAACAAGGGTTTTAAACCTGTGCACGGTTTTATAGTTTGGATCTGACTGAGGCGATATATGTGAATGTGAGCATATCGCCACTGATCTTAGTAAAAGTTCTATGCACTGATCAGAGAAAAGGAGTGATCTCATAATGTCATTACGCATCCTTAACAATGACTTCGTGTTTGACATTCCTTATCTTTTCTTTCTTACTAGGATTAATTATCTCTGAAAATACCACAGAAAATCCAAAACCATAATGAAATCAGCTTAATTACAACCCTTACCTCTCATACTGAGTGATTAACGACTGGAACGTCGAAAAGCGGTATTATTTCCTTAGGTGAATATACTGAATTAGCAGCTAGGTCTTCATAGAGATAGCTATCGCAGGAATTAACGTCGACCAACCGGTCTATTATCCTTAATAACGAAAACTACAGTCTTTATGAAGACTGCTGTGGAAAGAAAATGTTCAGCAGCTGTAAGTTAATGCAAAAGCACCTCAGCTGGCAAACATTTTGAGTACCCCTTGGATATTTTGAGTGATACCAAAGCGTTCTGTCGATATACTTTGTAATTTCCAAAAGACAGAATGCACCTTAGAATTTATAAAAATCTAGGGTACGTACCTTGCTTATGGAAGTTTTAGACAATAATATTCGGATGCATATAGGGACTTTTACATGGAAAATGATCGGTTTGTTAACAGGAACTAGGTATGTTCAGACGTTCCTCTAAATTTATTTATCTGAAATTTTCGAAACGTTGGTGAAGTGTTTGCCGAGCAACTAAAAAGGCCACGCTAGCAACTATCGAAATAATCAATTAGGTTTGCCCATTTCTGCTAGAAAGGCATATTTTCATAAGACGAAGAAGTATGATTGCTTGTTTTAGTTGTTGCTAGGGTGACTTTTAAAGGCACTGATGTTTCCCAGCTTGAACTTTCCTTTTCTATTTACCATTCATGTAGGAGGATGGTAAATTAGCACGTTACAAGTGAATTCTAGGAATAAAGATAGCACCATGGAGTCCATTGTTGATAAATGAGCCTTACCGTTCCATGAAGGTAGAATTCCCCTTTAAGGAAACCAGTGTTAGGTACTGGAAATACATCCTGAAACAGAGAATTCCACTAGTTCAACTTACTTTATGAGAAAAAGAATTCTAAATGAAGACTATTTGACACTGACCTTGAACTTGAAGTCGATGACCCCTCAATTGATTACTTATTGAAGAGAGAAATAAGTGAGATGGTTTTGGACGCAAGATTTTATTTGAGATGAAGGGAAGATAAAGAGTTGGGATTTCACACCAGTATCATAGTACAAGTAAAATTAACCTTGTCAGGAAAATCCTCCTGACTTTGTGAAATGACGTCTAATGACCTGGGTCGCACTAAGGCTTTTGTCATGAACTGGTATCGATGATAAAGAAGACAAAACAGAAGTGCATTTATGTAGAGGGCAAACATTAAGTGTATCACCATGTTAATCTTGGTGACCACCACAGAAATCCAGGACGCACTTTTCGTTTCATCCCGGACTCACCAGCTGGATGTGCCTGCATCCCGGTAGGTGAGTTGTTCCCACGGGCGCTCAAACCCAGTACCCTTCACTCTAAATGCCAGAGCGTTACCCATTAGGCCACTACTGCACGACAATAACCTCTTGTGCAATGGTTATTAGTTGTTGTTATGATAATACTAATTTCCAGTTGCTATGGACGGTAGAATAGGACGAAACGTGCCTCCTAAATTATCCTACTAGTCACCAAAATCAATATAACATCATGAATATAGAGCAGTATCGAGGCCTCCGCATAGGAGCTCATTCACCAAAAGAGGTCAAGCAATTCGACCCTGTATAGCAATTGTACTGTCTAGAAGCATAGTTTTGGAAGGTACTAGACGATAAAATGATCTTCAGAATGTCATTTTCGTTGACGAATTTTGTGAAGTTATTTATGTAGACATAACCAAATAATTTGTGGACTCGAATTTTAGATTTTGCAAAAGTCATCCATAAATGTTTTCAAAACATCTCTCCTCATAGTAATCTATCTCTAAAAAGAGGCATTTTACACTGACTGAAGTGTACTATTTTGAACATTCTGAAACCACATTTATCAGTCGGTCCCCTTATAAATCAACTGAAGATCTTCTTATTCGGACAGAAAAAACAACAAGTGTACTAGTTCAAGTTGACACACTTCACAGTAGTATACAAAAAACAAGTGAGTAGGAAAGGCTGACACCAAAGTAGACGAAGGTGTATAGAAGGAGAGAGAATTTAAAAATTACGCTAAGCTTCAAAATGGCACCAAAGACTGAATATATGTGCACCATTGTGACCAATATTTTGCCAATTTTACCACGAGTCATCAACTATAGATCTCTGTAGTCTCGGGTTTCCCAGTCAGGCAGTTTACTCCTCTCTACATGGCTTAGACTAACAGTCATCAACTTCATGAACTGGTGTTAGAGTATAGAGTATATCATCTGACATCATAGTTTGCATTCAGGGTCGCTGGGTAAGAAAATGTCACTTGAAGAATAGAAAGATATAATTTAATTTTGCTTCATTCTAGCACAAATCATATACGCTTTCTCATTATAACTTTATGACAGCAAAGTAACGAAATGGTTGAAAGTTCAATCACGAGTTGACTTCGTTAAATATTTTAAACGCATCAAAATGGTAATCGCTTTTTAAAGGAATGTTGTTCAATGCAACATTATTATTATTATTATTATTATTATTATTAGTCCCTTGGGTTCCTAACGGAACATAGGGCTTCAGTAGCACGTCTCCAGTGACCTCTGTTCTCTGAGATCTTTTGAACCTGGTTCCACGACAGCCCACAACCTCTCATTTCCTCCTCGCACGATCTCCTCCATGTCACCCCTGGACGTCCAACTCGTTACTTCCCACGGGGATTCCACTCGAGGGCCTGACACGTGATGTCCTCAGTCGGCCTTCTCATTGCATGCCCAATCCATCTCCACTTCTTCCTGCATATTTGTTGCGTGACAGGTTCTTGGTTGGTTCGTTCCCAGAGTTCCTTGTTGCTTATTCTCATTGTTCTGGCCATCTGATCTTCAGTAGCGAGCGTAAGTGGCAGTTGTTGATGAATGTCTGTAGTTTATTGGAAATGCCTTTCGTGACGCGCCAAGTCTCTGAGCCATACAGAAGCACTGACTTGACGTTGGTGTTGAAAATCCGTATCTTGTTCCGCATGCTGAGTGCAGTGCAGAAGATCTCCACACTGGTTTCAGGCTAATGAACGCCTGTCTTGCTTTTCCGATTCTGACTTTGACATCCTCGTCTGTCCTGCCTGTACTTGAAACAGTGCTTCCTAGATAGGTGAAGGAGGTTACTTCCTTTAAGTTTCTCCCGTTGATGGTGACTGGAGTTTGTTGGTGGTGGTGGTGGTGGTGCGGTTTCTTCATCACCTCTGTCTTCTCTATATTCACCTGAAGTCCCGTCTTCGCTGCCTCTTCTGTCAACTTGTTAGTTTTTGCCTGCAGATCTTCAAGTTTATGTGACATCAGGCACAAGTGATCGGTGAAATCCAAGTCTTCTAGGTTCTTTTCTGTAGTCCAGCCGGCATATCCCCTCTTCTCACAGCCCCCCACTGTTTGCTGCATGATCCAGTCCACCACAATCAGGAATATCTTGGACGGATAGTATGCGGCAGCCTTGTTTTACTCCTTCTTGTCTTCACTTCAAAAGCATCACTGAGCTTCCCATTGTGGATTACTTGGCATGTGGCATCTTCATATAGTTGTTGAATGAGGCGGATAAAGGTTTGCGGTACTCCGTAGTATTGAAGCAGTTTCCAAATTACTTCTCGGTCGACGCTGTCAAAGGCCTTCTCAAGTCGATGAAGTTGAGGTAGGGAGCTGATTGCCATTCTATGCTCTGTTCTATGATGATGCGAAGCGTTGCAATTTGGTCTGCACATGATTTGTACTTCCTGAAGCCTGCCTGTTCCGGTCGCAGTTTTGAATCCAGTGCATCCTTGAGCCTCTCCAAGATGATGCGGCTTAATATTTTGCTTGCTCTGGGTGGACAGGAGAGTGATTCCGCGCCAGTTCTTGCAAACACTGAGGTCTCCCTTCTTCGGCAGTTTGACAAGGTAACCCTTCTTCCAATCAATAGGCAGGTACCTTCTCTTCCCTCCACACCTTCTGCAATAGTGGTGTGAGCATGTCCGCTGTTGTCTCTGCATCTGTTCTCAGTGCTTCTGGCGGGATCCCATCTGGTCCTGTTGCTTTCCTACATTTCAGTAGCTTTATGGCGTTCAGGACTTCCATTTTCGTTGGAGGATTTATGTTCACTTGTAGTTCTGTGGCTGTAGATGGTATTTCTGGACGAAGTGCAGGTGGTCGTGGTGGTCGATTCAAGAGCTTCTTGAAGTGGTCGGCCCATTGTTTCCTTTGTTTCTCTTCTTTCGTAATTAAATTTCCTTCTTCATCTTTTATTGGTTTCATCTGTGTTGGTCTCTTCCCTGATAGCAACCTGGTTATTTGATACAATGTCGTCAGGTCTCTCTTACCTGCAGCCTGTTCTGCTTCACTTGCCAGTGTTTCGTAGAAGTGTCTTTTGTCTTTCCGTGCACTCTTCTTCACTTCTTTGTCCAGTGCTTTATACATTGTGCTCAGTTCCTCTTGTCGTTGAGCATCCTTGCACTGGTTTATCTTCTGCTTCACCATCCTCCTCTCCTCTATCAGCTTCCATGTATCCGTCGAGATCCATTCCTTGTCCTGTCTTCTTTCTTCTTCCTTCCTAATACTGTTGTGCAGGTTTCTTTCCACATAGCTTTCAAAGACTTCCAGTGTTCTTCCACACAGGTTTCTTCAAGGATGTTCCTCGATATCTCCCATTTTGTCTTGATGGCTGGCTGACGTGAAGATCTCCTTTGTAGTTTCATCCTTCAGTTTCCGAGTGTTGTACTTGAATTGAAATCTATCACCAGCTTCCTTGAAGTCTTTCAACTTGATTTGGAAGGTTCCTTGCACTAGATAGTGAGTGGTCTGAACCTACATCTGCTCCTATTCTTGACCTTGTGTCAAGTAGACTGCGTCTCTATTTTCTTGAGATTGAGATAAAGTCGATTTGATTTTTAGTATGTCCTGGTGTCTGGTGAAATCCATGTCGCTTTGTGGATATCCTTGTGCTTTAACACACTACCTCGCCTCCAATCACCAAATCGTTGAATGCACAGAATTCTGCAAACAATTCTCCATTCTCGTTCATCATTTCACCTAGTGCTTCTCGACCCATGGTTAGGTAGTTCTCTTCTTGTGTTGTCTCCTCCCAGTTTGGCATTCATGTCGCCCATCAGAATTTTGATATCGCCAACTGACGTCTTGTGCAATGTTGATGGAAGTTGTCTATAGAATTCCTCCTTTTTCTCTTGCTCTGCATTATTTGTAGGTGCATAGCATTGTATGATTGTGACCTTCCTTCCTTTCGAGTTGAATCCATCTGGCTGTCATGATCCTGATCATGGAGGAGATTGGTTCCCACTGCATGAGAGCCTTTGATGCTCTTCGGGGGGACATCATGATAGCCACTCCATAACTCAGTGTGCTCGTGGTTGTCGTCTGGGTGACAATGTCGGAGTAGATTATTGATTCTCCAGTTGACAGTTTGGAGAGTCCACTCCCATTCCATCTGCTTTCGCAAATCCCAAGCACTTCGATGTGATACCTTCCCATCTCCTTTGCAATCTGGGCTGCCTCACCGGGTTCAAACATCGTACGGACATTCCATGTCCCCACGTTTACTTTCGCTTTCATCGATAGAGAGAAGACACATCGGCCAATTGGCTTCCCGAAGGCAGGCTTTCACCGAGTGGCGTCATTTCGCCTCTCCGATTCCAGCGAGGAATAATTTTGTTTTCACTTTTTATATTTTGTTTGTGGTTTGAAGTTTGTTTAGCGGTTAGATTTGTTTTACGGGGTAGGGTTGCTAGCCCTATGCCCAACCTTCCCTCTTTACCCGGGCTTAGGACCGGCTAGTAACTAGTGAACTAGTTAACCAGGCGAGGTTCAATGCAACATACTGAAAGTTTTGTCATTAAATGATCAACGGTATACTTACACATGCTTGTTTATTTCTCATCTTACTTACATAACACAATATATATCATAAGTGAATATTTTCTTCACACTTTTCAGGTAATACCAAAAGATGTCAGATAATTCTGGAGTTGTATCCGATCAAAAACCTGAAGATTCATTTATTCCTTGGGGTTTTCCAAATGAATTAAATCTATGTGAAGCAACTCGTCAAGGTGATATTAAAGCGATAAGTAAATCTATTGCCAATGGAGTGAATATTAACTTTTTTGATGGTTTTGGAAAAACAGCCTTACACTATGCAGCTAGAAGTAAGTAGGATAATAAGTATAGACAATGTTTATTCAATAAAAATGAATAGATGGAAATTTTGAATCAGTGAAACTTCTTGTAGCTAATAAAGCCATAGTGAATATATCAGATTCAAATGGTACAACACCATTACATTTAGCCGCTAAAGGTAATTAAATTTCTGATGTTTATTTTATTTTGAATAACTTCATAGGAAATCATGTAAGAGTTGTCAAGTTTTTATTAATGTCTGGAGCTGACGTTAGTCGTGAATGTTTAAGTGGTGTTAAACCAATTGACTTGTCAATGTATAATTCAGAGACATGGAATGTAAGTTGCTTTCAAGACTATTTCGTTTGTATTGCATCTTTTCCGTTTGATTTCTGTCTTCTTTTTTTCTTTACAGGGAAGTATATTTTTAGGGTAGGTTGACTCATTTCTTTCACCAAGAGCAAAGTGTTAAATTCATGAGTCATAATGAGTTACATCTGTTATCCTTTTAAAAATTGTCTATTTATTCTATTAGTTCCTTTCAGCATAAACGATGAGTTTGTCAGTATACATGTCTCTAATTTGAAAGATATTTGTGATAGTATCAAACAGTAATCATCTAGCAAATTTTGATTCGTCACACAGAATAACTTTCTTCCAGTATAATGAGCTAACATCAATCCATTGATGTTTACTTCTTAATCATATTTCGCGCTGAAAATCAACCTTGTGAAGTTCAAATTTCAATATTGAATGTATAAAATCTGTTACAGTCTGTTAATTATTTAGTAAAACAAACAATGTGAGCAAAGAAATATTTCTTTTCAATTAGTTCCTCATCAATGGCTCTACACTAATATAGCATTTTCAAACGTAAAATTACATACCAATCTAATGGTGAGAGTTGTTCAGTGAAAGGTTATCAATCTCAAAGTTTCAAGAAGGTGATAATTGGTCAGGTAATTAAGACAGTTAACTGAAGCAAAGATTAATTATCGTAGAAAGATTTTGCGAACAGGTTCTTACATAACTGATATTTTATATAATGATAACTAAAGAGCAAAAATGAACTGTTACGTAAAATGGTAAATTGTTGACGGTAATTAGAGACAGTAGGGGGAGAGAAAGATGATTAAGTCTGTAATAATAATAATAATAATAATAATAATAATGGAGCTATTGAAATACTAGTTATAGTGAATTGTGTGGTGGATGAAACGAAGAGTCTTGTTGTAATAAATGAGCTATACAGATGGCCAAGGCAAAGAATACTTGTCATGAATACTTGTTCATAACTGATACACAGCACTTACAAATCTAATATAGTTTAAAGAAAATGAATGGTGAAGGTATAGCATTTTCAACGTTTGAGTCAATGACGAAAACACTTTGGAATATATACGTATACAGTGAATCCTGATCTTATCAACGAATGGGAAAATAGATCTATTCGAAGTAGTAGTCTCGAAGACTGTAGGGAAGACAGATCTACTAATTCCGGCGTAGGAAAAGGGGTAAAAAGGATAAATTCTAATTTACACAGTTGAAACTTCGACAGGGTGGTAATCGGATATTTTATCAAAATTCAATAAGTGAAGTATTTAGATAATTAATCTGGATTACTTATTTCATAAAGGTTGAAAGTGGAGATTTTAGTTTCTTTGGTAATATCTACTTAAAATACTCTAGTAATAGTATTGTAGAGTGGTGAATTCTATCTAGAAAACCCATGAAGACTACTCATTAATGAATAGCTTAGTAATGTATCTCGATAATACTATCAGGCGATTCATTCATATAGGTCAAGTACTATTAGCTAACTTGAACAATATGTCTAAAGTATGCAAGTTCAGATTTGTGGTTGACTGGAATTTCTTAAAATATTTATCCCATTTTAGAAAACTAGATTGTAGTTTATAGAGTTTGAACCAAGCCAAGTAATTTTCTTAATCAATGTTCTGCCTACTGGATATGACAAGGTAGTAGAATACGATTTTCGTGTTAAGCTGTGAGTTCAGCAGCTATTCAGTAACGATTTGATCGACAGCATCGTTTATGTGGCATGTAACACTTTAGGAACGTTTCTTGTCATCAGTATAATTGCTTGTATTATACCGTCGTTGATTGGGACGAATTGATCGGTCTCTATTGGCATATAGGCCCCTATGCGGATACCTTGATATTACCTGTGTTCCAATTATAGTAATGATGGATAGTGGCTAGCAGTGAAATCCGACCAGGGGTCGAATTCGGGACCTTCAGGTTTCACGGCTAGCTCTCTAACCATTCAGCCAGTGAATGAAAAGTCAACTCATGATATAGCGTGGCCATCAGTTGGCATTTGCTCCCATTCTAACTACTTGACTCCACAGGTTACGAATTCTCATTAAAACTTTATGATATCCATCCGGAAGTATACCACTAATGAGTATTATTCAGCTATCTATATAGAGGTTAGTAGGGATTTCATTTTTAAGGTAGTAGTCACTACTGACTGACGCCAGGTGATAGTCATGCTATATAGTGAACTGATAGAAGTTGAAAACAATGAACCTAGTGACTGAATGGTGAATACGTTCGCCATGAAACTTGAAGATCCTGGGTTCGGTCCCTAGCCAAGTCGTGGATGCGTTCCGCTGAGAAGTTCCATACTAGGATGAAACAGCTGTCCAGTGATCCCAGGTTTCCAATGGTTCTCCAACTGATGTTAGTCTGTGATGAATACTGCTTTGAAAAGTTTATGTTAATTCTTCAATCTGTGGATCAATTCAGTTAAAAGTAGTTTTTTCCAGTTGTAACTCTTAGAATCCATTTGTTTCTATCACATTGTTAAGAAATGTTTAAAGAGCAGGTTATACTTCCTTTCATATACTTGACTGATGACTATCTCCTAAGATATATGCCTACGAGAGTATTACAGTAGATATTTTCGATAATAATCAAAGTAAAAAAAGTGTTCATTATTTAAATATTTCACTTCATTCAATTCATTGGACAAAATTTTTAAGTCACTAAATCTTATCTTGTCATTATACAGGTTTTACTAAACGCTGAAATGGGTGATCTACCTAAAGTTGACCACCTAGTACAAACGCGTACAGTACCATTGATTCCACAGTTTGCAATCCAAAGAGAAATTGATAAACAAGCCAAAGCAAATGAGAAGAAAAGTGCTAAGAAAGGTGGAAAGAAAAGTGGAAAAAGTAAAGGAGGCAAAAAGAGTGGAAAAGGCAAAAAGAAAAAATAGAATTTAGCAGTTATTTAAAGTAAATTAAAATAGGAAGATAAATGTCAATCTGTATACAATCAAAGGATATCCTTTATACAATTATGCATCAAGGCATAAGTGTATAATGATCTTTTTTCTTACTTATCTCTAATCTTAAAATCATACTTCCTTGAAGAATTTTGTTGAATACATTTAATTTATTTCTGTATTGAACTCGATATTTTGTATTTACCTCTCAAAAATTTATCTCCTTAATAATTTATTTAAACAATTTTTTTTATTGAACTGCTAATGAAGATCTGCTTCCTGTTAACATCCAAGTTTATTTATACAGTATTCAAGAATCATTTTTCATCCTCTTTAGACTTCATCAGTCAGATACGTTAAGAAATTAACTTTTTTTTCTTCCAAAGCATAATATATCGTGGATCTAGTTGATGGATCATGAAAATTACTGATGGTACTCAGATCTTCGTAGTGATAATGCATGAGTAAATATCCTATCTTAGTGAAGTATTGTGGATGTCATCTAATAAGGTGGTTTATATTACTGCTACACAATAAAGACTAAAGTAAAACAGAAATTCCAACCTATTTTAGTTGCTACTTTCATTTAGTGTTTGGGCTTCTCTATCACAATCACCCAACTAACCATACCGGCTAGAATGTTTATTCCATTGAGGTTTTACCGCGGCTGAAAGGTTTGTTAGCTAGTAGTTAAAAGCAAAGAATTCACGGTTGTAGTATAAATTGCTACATTGTGATGGGCATCTGAGAGAGAAGTGGTACTGATGGCTGGATGGGTTGTTACAGTAGTAAAGTGTTTCCTTCATACGACCGGCAGTACCACACTGATGCTGTTTTCCTAATGGAAAGGAGGTTAGGAAAGGTCGGCATCAAAAAATAGCATACTCGTCCCTACCTCATGGTTTTCCGGTACCAGTGGTATCATTTTCCTCTGTCTATCTTTAGAACAACTAAATCTCAAAAAGTCATTTATAAAAGACCTCACGTAGACGTAGCATGAGCTGTACGGTCACACAAATCTTTCTCTCCTTCAGGTACCTCACAAACAAATGGCCTTCCACGATGTGGGAAATCGGAAAGTGTCAACTCCGCACATGCTTCTAGTAGTAAACAAGACCCAATCAAACACAACCTATCCTCTTCATTTGTCTTCACCTCCTGACACCAACGTTAAGCCTCTTAAAGCCTCCTTAGTCCCTCATTATTAGGTCATTGCTAACGATTGAAGCCAGTGAAGCACCATTCCTAGTCTCCTAAGACACCACTATCGATTTCATATTCGTGTTTCAAAAGTCCGAACTCTACGCCAAATCCGACACCAAGCACCGCTCATCATAACTGTGGAATCTACGGTCATGGATGCATGTCGTTTCTCTGAGACACGTGTACAGGATCCGAGTGTGGTTATTAAATTAACCTCAGCCGGTCACATTGGTGAGTCTTCTAAATCCACTTTAATATCATCCGGAGGTCCAGTGGCCAGCTATCTTCGACTCGCTGGTTTATACATAATATTGAGTTGTAAAGCAGGAAATGCGCTTCTCAACTGAATACCAGTGAAGAGTCATCTATGTGCTGCTGGACTGAATAGATCTGTAAGAACTAAGAAAGATCGCAAGACTAAACCATGCCTATTCGTAATCTCCGCCTACGCAGTCGCCGGCTAGTTCGGATGATACAAAGGATGAATTTTATGCAACTCTGTCAGCTTTGCTACAGAAAGTAAAACGTTCACATGTAGTTTTGATATCAAGTGAACCTAATGCTCAGTTAGGCAGGCAAAGCCAATCAGAAAGGTATCTTGAGGGCACCTACGGAATCCCGTGCCAACGAACTGACAACATCGGTCGTCTGTTGCAATTTAGTGCTTTCAATCACTTTTTTCTACCCAGTTATAAATTCAAGCATAAGGAGAGACGCTACCTTATTTGGTGTTTGTCGACATCAAATCAACTGTGAACACCGATACATCATGCTGTTATAAGTGCGGGATTGCCGCTCTTTCTGGAGTACCAGTTTGGACCCAGATCATGTGTTGGTATGGACATGTATATGTCTGTGCCTTATCGGTCACGGGGAAGATGCGACATCGAAGCTTGTCTGTAATTGACTGGAAGATAAGAACGTGAATGTGACAACAATGCTTATCCTAAGGAAACTTGGTGTGATAATCAGTCTACTGTGGAAACAGTGATAAAGACAGTTGCTAATCTACATCCGAAGGTTAAGAAACGTCAACTGACTTCCACAACGTCATCTGAACTGATACTAGTAGTCTCATTCCAGCTTCGATATTTGACTGTGAACATTTCATCACTAGTTTAACTAGCTTCCTAAACACCCAATGAAGGAAGATAAACAAATGTTTATGCAAAATACTACCTGAACTTATAGGTCATTAGATTACTAATGAGACTGATCCCAACCTCACAGGCTGTCATGTTTTTAACACAAAAAATATCAAGAAAAATGTATTTTTTTGACTTCTAAATTAAGCCATTTCTTTCGATTAAACTTAAGTAACATTGACAGCAAATCAGAAAGAATTTAGCTGAATAACCCTTAAGTTATTTTATATACTCACCGTCGAATAAATAGCGCATGGAATAGATAAACGATTTGATGTGAAAACTTGTAACTTTTGTTAGTCAACTCATAACATTATCAGAACAATAATCTCTATGACAATTAAGGGAAAGCTGCATGAAAGAAATGGAATGTAAATGAACAACTCATAGGTTAGGTGGTCGTTGCAAAGCCTTGTATTGTTGAACTCATGATAGATGAAGACGTTGTGAGTTCAGCATTCGGGGTTAGATCAGGACAGGTAGTTAATAACCATAAACAACTAAGGAGATGAACTTGAGCTAATATAGTTCTTAAACAGTAAGGAACAGTGGTGATTGGTGGTTATTTTTGTGTCCTTTGAAGTGAACTGAGCGTATGTCAGAGGTCACATTTGCTGATCTTGATTGTATGGTTTACAGTAGGAACTCTGTTGACTTCATAGTTGAGCAGGTGGAAAACTACTCAACTATTAGAAATCTCAACGTGGACTGTGTAGTTTATAGATCATTTCCAAAGCTTCGGAAGCTATTCCTTCCCTAGACTTACCCAGGCTTTTTTAGCTTCCCGAGTTTGCACACATCTCTTTGCTAATATTCCGGCTACCTCTCTAGTTGCAGTTGATATCAGATCGCAGCTTATTTCAGCTCCTTGTGAAGTCAATCCTCATTACTTTCAATATACTATCCAGATTTATAGAACTGTTAACTGTAATCTTTTCTGAATTATGTGTCTGTAAGAATTACTTATATTAATGGTCTAAGTGTTGAGAGTACAACAACTTCACATTGTAACCCTTGAGTGCTGTTTGATGTTCATAGAGTGTTGCATAAAACTTGCTTACAAGAGGTTAAGAAAAGGTGGTGTTCACAATTTTTGTTCCGTCTATTCTTTGAATACTATTCGATTTGCCCCCCTACCTACCGCATCTTTGGATGACTTAACAAGTTTTTGAACTGTACCTACTTTGAAGAGTGTTCACAGAGTTTTTATGTCGATTAGTATATTCTCTATGGAAGACAGTATACTCGTTTCATTTACTACTGAAGAGTTGTCATTTGTTAGCTGCCTGAATAGATATTTCGAGTGGAGATTTTTACGCATGATTAAGGTCGGAATAGAAATCTAAACAGATATTCTCCTGTTCCATTCTTTAATTCCATAAAGGAATTTCTTATCTTTCGAATAGTGTTATCATGTAATTTGTCCTATGTGTAGTCCCCTGGTGACTACTACAGTTCAGGACGTCTTTAGCGTCAGCTGCCTTAATATGAGCTTGATTTTTCAAGCCTTAACCAACCACTGTGGTTCTTATAATATTTATGAAGTTAAGTAAGTTTATAGCAGGAAATAATTCTCCAAAATCAATAACGAAGGGTTCAATGAGGTTCAACATTCATACTGACCTTTCTAGTTTTGACGGATTTGGCTAAGCTGAAGGCATGTGGTCAAGCATTCATACCATTTGCCAGGTTGTTGTGTTAAGCTGCGTTGTTCATAATTGACATACTAACTAGTTGGCCAAAAAGAATGGGCATCAAATACACTATTTTTAGCTGGCTAACCTATTATCTTGTTCCTTTGTCTCTCACTCGCCGGTGGTTTTTTTCAAGTTCAAAACATGGAAAATTTGTAAAAGTTAACTTTTTCCTCTTCGATGAAGTTAATTCTTGTGAAAACAATATTTCTCGCATCGTAAGTGCTCCCATTTTTATGCTTCATTATAACAACAAACTACTTATCCGAATAACATTGGTAACTCTGATTTCATGAGTAATAAGTGAGTCAACTTCATCCATCCACTCCACATGTTACTTTCTTCTCATTTTCATGCCAAAATTAGTGAAAGAGAATAAAGTAACTAGTTCAAGGGAATCATTTCTTTGTTAATCTATCGGAGTCAAATTTTAAGGCTTACGCGGGGGGATATCCTAGGCTTTAATTTTTAATTATTTCGAAGTCATCAAGGTGTATCTTCAGACGTAAGGAGACTGGTTTGAACGTTTGGCATTCAAAACTTTTTCATTTAGTCCTGCAGTCATAAAGTTGACCAATAATCTATCTAGATCATGATTAGCCACCAGTAAACAAATAGAAAACTAACAGGTTGGCAGAAGAGGTGAGGTGGGGCAGCGAAGATGACACTTAAAATGAACGAAGAGAAGACCGTGGTGATGAAGAAGACACACAAACAACATCAACAACAAAAACAACAAACGCTAATCACCATCAAGAGGAGAGAATTAGAGGAAGGTCTTACCATCACCTACCGACCTGCCTAACTACCCAACCACCTACCTGATTACCTACCTAGAAAGAATCATTTCAACTACAAGCAGCAGCGACACAGATAACGATGTCATAGCCAGGATTGGAAAGACAGAAAGACAGGTCATCCAACATTAATCTGAAATCAGTGTGGAGATCTACTCCACTCCACTCCACTCTACTCCACTCAGCATAAAGCGTGAACAACATCCGGATTTTCAACACTAATGTCAGTCAAGTAAGTCAGTGCTTCTATGTGATGGTTGAGAGACTTGGCAGTGCGTTATGAAAAGTATTTCCAATAAACTGCACACATACATCATCAACAGCTGCCATCTACGCTCACTTGATACTGAAGACCAGATCAGAAGGCCAGAATAATAAGAATAAGCAACAAGGAACTCTGGCTGGCTGGCTGGCTGGCTGGCTGGCTGGCTGGCTGGCTGGCTGGCTGGCTGGCTGGCTGGCTGGCTGGCTGGCTGGCTGGCAAGGAACCTACCAACCAACAACCTATCGCCCAACAAATATGTGGAGAGAGGGGAGATGGATTGGATTGGATTGGACGTAGAGTGAGAAGACGGTTTGGGGACATTACGCTCCAGGTCAGGTCAGGCCAGGCCAGGCCAGGCTATGCCCTCGAGTGGAACCCTCATGGGAAATGAGTTGGGCGTCCGAGGTGAGGTTGACATGGGAGAGATGGTGTGAGGAATCGATGAAAGCTTGTGGGCAGTGTTGAAGCCAGGTTGATAAGACTGCAAAGGAAAGAGTGAAATGGAGACGTGCTTCTGAAGCCGTATGTTCCACTAGGAACCCAAGGGACAAACGATAACAATAGACAAATCATATTGCTATCCAGTCCTTGTTGCTGAGAGCTGATCGAAATCTGTCGAGTGAGAACAACAGCTTTAGCAAAATAGCACGGATCCATCTTACATCGCGGTTTTTCACCGGCTGCTCACAACCTAAAATAGTTTTTACATCAATTTTTATTGGTATTTGCATACTTGAGTTAGTTCGGTAGAAGACTGTCAGCTTGAAATAAAGATAACAGCTATATCACGAAACTGAATAAACAAGAATTGAGTGAATAAGTGAGAATTAATGATAAGTTTGTCAATGTATAGAAAGACTAGACGAATATTCTAGAGCGGAAGTTGAACAAAGCTTATACGGACAGAAAGAAGGATTTATGACCATAGATCTAAGCATTTTCCAAGGAATTTACACATGAAAGGTGGAAAAGCCTTCAACAGCCCTCTTGTTCGTCACTCTTTTGATAGTGAACATGAAGCTGACATTTAGGGTTCATTCAAAATAATTAATAAACAGACCAATTCGAATTTGTTACGTTTCGCTAGAGTGTTAGTCGCTGAACGATTAAAACTGAACTTATGTGTTCAATTATCAGTTTGTGTCTACCGTGCTGAAAATTTTTGTTGTTAACTATAAACGTGTTTTTACATATATTAATCGATTCATACACCCTGGTATTTTTTTGTTATCTCATATTTCACAACTAAGATCACATTAATTCTTAGCTAACGTATTCCATGTAATCTTTCTCAATACATTAAATATGTTTGTCTCCCTCACTTGTCCAACTCCCACTTTAGAATATTCATCTAATCCTTGGATATATTAGCATTTGGACTATCTGAGATAGCAGCCGTGGTTTGACAGACTAGTATTGATACTGGGTGATGATTGAAGGTGAAATGAAAATTTGAACTGTGGTCGGATTCGAACAAGCGACCACTATAGCTATCGCAGATAGTCATAATGATAATCAATACGATGCTCCCCCTCTTAGATTTGTGTTGGGATGATGAATCCTGATTAGGCGACCAGTGTGAATACGATCAAGTGGTAGTAATGTGTCACGAATTCACATAGTAGTCCGGCAAAACCCAAGGTGATTGAAATGAAATAAAAGTCTGATCAGCAGTTGGACTTCGTAACTCAGTTGGTACAACATCGAGCCGGGAACTAGGTGGTCACTGGTTCGAATCCGAACGTGCTCCAAATTTTCACTTCACCTTCAATCATCACTCAGTAAAAATACTAGTCTGGCAAACTATGGCTGCTATCTCATATAGTCAAAATGATACTCAATACGATGCTCCCCCTCTTTAATTCAGCTAGATTTGGATTGGGATGAGAAGTCCTGATTAAACGACTACCGAGTTTTTAGCTCGATGTTATACTAAATGAGTTACGAGGTCCAACTGCTGATCAGATTTTTATTTCATTTCAATCACCATGGGTTTTGCCCAAATACCATGTGAATTCGTGACACGTTACTTACCACTTGATTGTATTTACCCTGGCTGGATGATCTGAAATTCACCACAATCCGGATTTTCACTCCACATTCAATCATCACCTAGTACCTTCCACATATATTTTAACAAACTATTAATTCTTGCGTATTCAATCTGCTGATCATGTTTGCTGAGTGGTGTGACACAAATTCATTGTATGCACAGCAAACATCATTTCTTTCATTGTTGCATATATGTCTTGTGGATTAGTACCAACCGGAAGCCAGGCCCAGGGCATATTGCAAACCTGACTGGTGAGTTTCGATCAACGCTAAGAACAAGGAACTAGATAACTACATAGATTAACCACTGGTTAATGCTTTGTGATTTTGTCTATGGATGGTTTCTCGAGGGACGATATACACGACTCAGGCAGCAGATATCAGTTGTTGTTCATTCATACTTGCAATTTCTTTTTAATACAATGGGTCTGAGCTATATGATTTCTGGTCTAGTGGATAACGCTGCAACGTTTCAAGCGGTGCGTATTGGTTCCAAGTCTCAGTGGGGATAACATCACTTCCTGGGATCAAGGTACATCCAGGTGACGAGCCCCAAATGGGACAAAAGGCTCGTTCTGGATTCCATTGCTAGCCATCAAATAATGTACGAGATTATTTCTTTACCTTGTTTTACCTTCAAATAGTTAGGTGGAAACCATTTTAATTTATTTCATACTAGATGGAGAATAGTTTATGATATTCCTCATTATCCGTGGGCTAGAAGTCTTGACATTCTAAAGAGTCTAAATGACTCTGAAGAAAATCCTGGATAGTTATTATATTCAACTGTGAAATTCAGTTTTCTTCCTTTTACTTTCGTCCACGCTGTCAAAAAAAACTGCTTCAACGGAGTAACTATCCTGTTAAAGTTAATTTCCTACTTTATTTTGTGCCGAATTCATGCATAAACGTGCTTGTTAATCGCGAACTTGAAGTAGTTGATGTCAGTGGTGATACCAACATTTACGCAAAACCTTATAGTCAGATGAATTTCAGTGTCCAGGATGATTGCACTCAATGTCACTGAAATTTATACATTTAACTTCACGAAACCTCTTTCTGGTTTTTGATTCGATAATGCAGCGACAATAGTGAGATCGAGGTAATTCACCTCATACAGTCATATTACTTACGATTAGTTAGTAGTACGAATGTGTTCATAAATTAAATTAGGGTGTAAATGACACCAGCATCCGTTGGGAAAATGGTTTACACCATACTGACTACAAACTGAAATAAAGTGTAAAACTAAATGAGAAAAATTGTAACCAGTTACATTAAAACAGGTTTCGTTTGACAAAGGATGCGAAATTATGTACCAGATATTGATTGGAGAGCTATGGAACAGTAAAACAACGGGTTAAATAAAACACCTGATGTCTAGATGAATTCGTCAGATAGTTAAGAATAAGTGAAGGAGCATTGAAAGTGTCCAAGATGAGTTAGAGTAATCTAAAAAGGCTTAGAAAAAGTGTAAGTAATTATGGACAAGAAGAGCACTAGGTAGTGAAACAGACTAAAGTTGTTAGAAGGAAAGTTCTACGACAAGATTACAAGTTATGTAACAAAAGTTTATCTTCAGGGTTATGTATATCCGAATCTTGCTGTAAAATCAATTAATTTAGCTTATCGGAAACACATTCTTTGAAATCCTGTTTTGTGCACCGATGCATGTGGCTGTTTCTATAAGCCAAGTTATTGGAGAATAAATTAGTTAATTCACTTCGAAATACCTGTGATTTCCTTAATGGTTTATTACTTAGCTTTCATCACATCAAATAATCTTCTCCTTTTATACACATCCACTTATTTCGAAATCAAATTAAAGCAAGAAACCCTACAACTTACTGAGTCATACTACAATCACTTGAAGATAATGTGCCTTCTTTTGATTATAGCACTGGTTACTTGTTAATGGGTAAGCAACTTGAAGTTACCGAATCATGAGTGCTAATCAAATTCTAATGATCAATTTTGTGATATGGTCAACAAGCTATTCAATTCCCTATCGTAGTTAGTACCTTCTAAAAGAATTAATTTAAAGCTTAATCTGACACATTTATAGGATTGAATTAGTATTGACTAGTAAAGTGGATCCACAATCTTTGATGATATCTTATCTTCTATTATTAAAGAACCGAATTTACATAAACAACTCCTGGATTCGAAGTTACTTATTATTGAGTTATTCAGGTGAAATAACAGAAATGCGTCAATTATACAGACTAAAAGGTCAAAAAATGAATGAACTTTATTAAAATTTATTTTGTTCTCAATGAACATATGATTTTTATGTATTGCATTGTAGACTGATGTTTAATATAATATGAAATTGCCTAACTACTTCTTTTTCACCTTAATCTTATTTGATAAAAACATTTTACACTTAATTTATACTGACACATAGAAAAGCACAGAATATTATTTCAATGCAAGTATAATATTCGACTACAGTTTTTTTTTTTTTAATAAATCAAAATCAAAAAATTTATATCCATTCAAGCAATAAAGAAAACAAAAATTGAACATTGAACATTGAACATTGAACATTCTCTTCTATTCAGTTTTGTTTGTTATTTATCCTTCTCTTTATCCTATTGAATTTAGATTGTTAATTTTTAAGTACGATAGCATACAGCACCAATATTAACACTTAGTGAACAAGTGCCTTGTTTATCGAAATTACGAACTTTAAAGTCAATAATTGGTAAAACTTCTAAATCTTTTGTTTCAATCAATAATTTTGTTGCTGCACCCTTTGATAGATACTATAATAAAAAAGAAAGGAAAGAAAACTAAAGAAAATGGTGTGAATAGTGTCCAGAATTGAATACAACTTATTTATGATTCTCTTTAGAATTCAATGTGAATGTATAAAGTTGGGTTGATAGTTTGACAGCTTGCTTAACTGGTAGGTGGTTAACATGAACTGTAAGGTATAAATTTCATAACTTTCACAGTAACATTCGCAAACAAATTAACTAAATCAATACATTTGAATTTAGGGGTTTGTGTGGATTTAGAAAATTTTTTTCAGGTTGGTATTCATCACTAACTGACACCAGTTTCAGGAACATTGGAAACCTAGGAGCACTGGACAGTTGTTTTGTGCTAGTATGTGACTCTCCAGTAGTGCGCACTCACTACCCCACCTCGCCAGGAATCGAACCTAGCGACTTTCAGTTCCCGGGGTCAGGACGTTATCATTGACTCACTGGGTCGGAAATCCAGTGATCCATATTTCCAAATTCTGTCAGTTCATGACAGTGCGACAGTCACCCAATATCGTTGTTGAGTATTTGTCCTCATGGCCACCAGGTTTGCTCCATTGATCACGACTTCTCATTTTAACTTCAGGAATCTCCTCTTGAAGTTAGTCACCACCAATGAGCACTAGTTCTATTCAATTTGGGGTTTTGTGGGGATTAAGAGATTTTTCAAGTTGATATTCATCATAAATTCACAATCAGCTTGATGAACATTGGAAACATGGGAGCACTGAACAGCTGTTTCGTCCTAGTATAGGACTTTTCAGCAGTATGGACCCACGACCCCACCAGGGTTCGAAATAGCTGTTCAGTGCTCCTAGGTTTCCAATGTTCCTCCAACTGATGTCAGTACATAACGAATTCCAACCTGACAAATCGATCCAGATGTACAGTTTCAGCATCTATTCACACAAAGAGCTGGTTTAGTTGCGTCATCTAGTGCAGAGCTGGGAAGATTTAAATCAACTCTAATAGACTGTTACTATTAAGAGGAAACGACAAGACAGAGACATAGGAAGGAATGCTTATTGTTTACAAGTGGTACAGTAGTCGTAACGTATGGTATACCTTGCACTAAGGTCATCATTTGCAAAGTGTGCTTCATCTCCTCTCATGCTTCTCTGTCGATCTGCTCTTCAAACGTTTCTGTTGTCTCTTGCGTTTCTCTTCGCAGAATCCTTACCCATTATTGGTAATTCCCTATGATTTCTGCCACCCACTCAACATATACTACTTATATCCATTCTTATCAGCAACGCCCACTACACTATCAGTATAAAAACAATAAAAATAAGTCAAGAGGTATATTGACTAGTGAGGCCCTTAAAATAATCAGAAAGGATGAAAACCTCATCATCATAAGCCCGGATAAAGCAGCTGGAGTTGTAATTATGAAGAGAGTTGATTATGTACAGAAACTAAATTTAATATTGTGATTATTATTATTATTATTATTATTATTATTATTATTATTATTAATATTTGTCCCTTGGGTTCCTAATGGAACATACAGCTTCAGTAGCATGTCTCCATTCCACTCTCTTCTCCGAAATCTTTCTCACCTGGCTCCACCACCGCCCACAAACTCTCATTTCTTCCTCACACCACCTCCTCAATGTCACACTCAACTACGACAACCAACTCGTCGTGTCCCATCTGCATTACACTCAACGGCCTGACCTCGCGCATCATGTCCCCAGTCAGCCTTCTCAGTCTATGCTTCATCCAATCTATCTACACTTCATTCTGCAAACTGGTTGCGTGATAGCTTCTTGGTTGGCTCTTTACCAGACACAGCTCATTGTTGTTCATTCTTATTATTCTCTCCATCTGAGCTTCAGTAACGAGTGAGCATATGCGGCAGTTGTTCACCAATGTCTGTATCTTGTTGGAAATCCATTTCGTAACTCGCCAAGTCTCTCAACCATCACATGGAAGCACTGACTTGACAATAGTGTTGAAAATCCGGATCCTGTTCACACTATATGCTGAGTGCAGTGCAGAACATCTCCACACTGGTTTCAGCCAAATGAACACCTGTCCGAACGCTTTTCCGATTCTGACTTTGACATCCACATCTGTGTCTGTGGTGTCTGTAGTTGAAATGATGCTGTCTTGACTGAGTAGATGAAACAGACTACTTCCCTTACGTTTCTCCCGTTCATGGTGATTGTTACCTCTTGTTGTTGATACTGTTGTTGGTTGGTTATCTTCATCACCTCTGTCTTCTCCACATTCACTTGAAGTGTCATCTTCTCTGCCTCTTCCGCCAACTTGTTAGTTTTCTCCTGTACATCTTCAAGTTTGTGTGACATTAGACATAAATCATCAGCGAAATCTAAATCTTCTGAGTTCTTTCCCCCGGTCCAGCCAGTGTATCCCCCTCTTCTCACAGCTCCTCACTGTTTGTTGCATGATCCAGTCCAGTTGACCAAAATCAGGAATATCATGGGTGATAGTAGGTGGCAACCTTGTTTCACTCCTATCTGCACTTCACTTCAAAGGCATCACTGAGCTGAGCTTTCCATTGTGAATTAATTGGCTGGCATGTGACCTCTTCATATAGTTGTTGAATGAGGCTGATAAAGGTTTGTGGTATTCCGTATTATTGAAGCAGTTGCCAGATTACTTCTCGGTCGACGCTGTGGAAGGCCTTTTCAAAGTCGATGAAGCTGAGGTAGAGTTGAGTTGAGTTGACTGCCATTCTATACTCTGTTCTATGATGATGCGTAGTGTAGCGTTGCAATTTGGTCCGCACATGATTTATACTTCTTGAATCCAGCCTGTTCCGGTCGTAGTTTTGAATCCAGTGCATCCTTTAGTCTCTTCAGAATGATGCGGCATAATATTTTGCTTGGGGTGGACAGGGGTGTGATTCCGCGCCAGTTCTTGCAAACACTAAGGTCGCCCAAATTTAATATTGCAAGACGAAAGCAAATTTCAGAAACTATAGTCAACGAAATACCTAAACGAAAAGCATAAAAGGACCTTATCATCTAACGAAAAAAACTGAAAGATGATTGACACATTTCACTAACCTTATCTAAAATATTCAAGCCTATATGCAGCACGATCCCACGGATACATGGTTTAATAAAAATACACAAACTTGAGGTGCCTCTTCACTCTATCCCAGACGTGACCAACTTGCCTTACAAAGTTATCGCTAAATGGATTTTATGATTACTTCAACCTTTACATGAAAGACACCTTCCATTTTGTAGACAAAATAAAAAGCTTAAATGTTTTAAACAGATGCATGGGACCAGTAAATATCACATCTTTGTTTACTAACGTCCCTCTAACAGAAAAGGTGAATTATATTTGTGAACAGTTATTGGAAAGAAAATTAGATACTGGCACTTTGGTTATGAAGTTGAAAGAACTGCTGCTAAAATGAATGTCTAGTTTATCTTCAACAGTAATCTGTACAGACAAGTTGATGGTATGGCTATAGGATCTCCGTTGGGTTCAATATTTGCCAATTGCCAATATGGAGTTGTACTGTCGATACATAGATGATACGTTTTTAGTCTTTGATAGGTCTACATGTATTAATTCTATTCTGAACCAGTTCAACAGTGTTCATGCATCAATTCATTTTGCATACGAAAATGAAATCAATGATTCAATGCATTTTCTTGATGGGTTAATGACAAAAAACAAAGATGGCTGTATACTGAGAAGTATATATGGAGAAAACTAACGTCTAAGGCACAGTATACGCACTTTCTCAGCTTCGAACCAACGAAGTACAAGTGTGATGTAATCAGTTGCCCAACTTTTAGAGTAAGATTGATTTGTTCCAAGGAGTGTATGGAAAAAGAACTATTGTGTATCCATGATATTGTAAGTGAAAACGGATATCAACTACATTGGTCCTAAACAAGAAGAAGAAGCCTTTGTTTCTGTGCTTACAATTTAAGGAAGGTGTTGCAGGTGAAATTCTACCACAATGCCTAACTAAAGCAGTCAATAGGACGTTTTATGCAGGTCGCCCTTGTATATCATTCAGTAATTGGCTAGTGCTCAATGAGACTAAAGGATAGCCTACCTAATCTTAGCTCTTTATCTTACATATAACATTCTAACTGTTCCTGTGGAACTATTTAAATAAGGCGTACGATTAAGCAGATGCTTTTCCGAATACAAAAGCATTTAGCAGCTTGGTTCGGAAAGGGCGAAGTGAAAGTGATGAAAATTTCGATCCTAGAGCATCCAGTCGACATAGTCCATCACACAGATGTTAATAAAGCTTTCATTGTCATTCATCATGTTCCAAAAATGACACCACATGCAGCTCGCCAAAGCCTACTCAACATAGCGAAGGCTGTCGCAATAAGATTGAATAAGCTTGAACTCTTCATTTAGAAAGAATATGTCCAAGCGTAGCTTCTCCCTTGGACTTCAGCAAACTAAAGCCCACTCCTACCATCTTATTTGTTATCTTTTGCTCACCATCACATCATTCTTCTGTATATGTATCATCCCAATATTGACTAATTTAAAAAGATAAATGGACTTCTCTACAATCCCTAAATCTCACTCCATTTTAAAAATGCACCTGCCCCTAACATGGCTTGTTTTTACGCTGTACAAATGCATTTTATAATTGTAGAACGTGAAGAGAATTTACTGTAAAGAATATTTTTCCTTCAGTTTATTGCTTTCTATAAATATTATAAGAATCTTTAGTTGTTTGAAACCTTACAAAACTATTATCTCATGATAGTGCTTACCATTCGGCCATCGAATCAAGTTAATTATCACAAATGGTTCATCAACTGATGTCAGCTCGCAAAAAACATCCAAATGTTTCACACTACTGTTAAATAGAAGTAGTTAAGAGCCACTCACGTAGATTAGTTAAAAGTGATGAAAACACCGGATGGTCTGTTTGACCGTTAAGGTACGCTGATAATGAGTTCAGGCTTCGTATGAATGATCTCATTGGTCAATCATACAAATTAGTGCTTGTAACTGTTACTAATAAAGTTGTTGTCTCTAGTTCACGACAATCTTGCGCAAAAGATCAAACTTTATAATCTTGAAACAAAAGTTATATGTTCAAGGGCAAATCTCAAAGATCGGAGAACGCCATACAATTATTATCTTCATTTTGAGCTATGAATCACCTCCATTGTTTCAAACGTTCCTATTCTCTATATCGCCTAGCTATACATTGATTGTTCACTGGAGGGGGACCAAGTGCATGTTGTCAAGTCCTGAGTGCTGACCGGACTCTGTCGATGATTTTGCAATGTAGCTACCAACCTGGGAGGCTAACAATCACGGTTTACTTGGTTAGATGTTACTTAGCTTCAGGCGGTCAGCGGGGAGTCCTGCTCAACCTAGGCTTCATGCATGTTAGTATTTGTCAGCAAGACTTATTTGCGATTTCGAGAGAACCAATGTCCCCTCTGAGACTGAAAACTATGTCACCCAGTCAGCAACGTTACGTCGTTGCTTGCAACAACATTTCGAATGATTGTTCTACGGATATTGTACTATCATCAAAACTTTTGTCAAATTATCAAAAACTATTACTTTAGCTAAATAAAAAAAAGCCCTACGATCAACTCACTTGACATCCATCATATTCAACTATGATACTTGTATCCACACGATCCAAATTATTTCGATAATTACGTTTATCCATATGATATTTTCCAGGACCTAATCTTTCACCAGATGTCAAGTCAAGCATACGTTCATTATGAGCTAACAAAGCTGTCGCCTTATCGAAATTAGATTGACCTATACGTGGATTCCATGAACCGTAAATTTCTGTTCCATCACAAAGAAATTCAAGCTCTTGTGATGCATATCTATGCTGTATACGTAACATATTAACTTGTGAATGACTTCCATAATTGTGTAACTGAAAACAGCATTCATGAATAAAGCAATCACATTAGTTTGAACATAGATTATAGAATACACATAAACATCCAGCTACCTCTAAAAAGATAAACTATTAACCAAATAGGATGTTGTTAATTTAGTCGAAAAGAGGATAATGTGAATCTCAGATCGACCGTACCATGCATCCATTTGTGAAACGTGCAAGTGAACACAATCCAGCCTGGCTGACTGGCAAAGGGAGAACGGAAATGTATCTTCAGTTCGAAAACAGAATACCTCATGAACTCGGGCAACTTGGCTCCTTTTGAAAGGTCATTCAAACTATTCTACAGGGTTCGATCAAACCATTCGAAGGGAGTAAGATTAAGGCATTTCTCTATAACTGAACCACTAGCCATCCAAAAGTTCGAACAAGCGTTATGCGTCCAATCTTTATTTCTTTTTTCCGCGGTCATCACAAAGCCTTGACTGTCATAGATTCATCCCGTATTAGATAATTACACATGTATTTCCATAATCCCTTGTTTATTTTCCTACTCTGCCATACATTCATCTTGTATTGCATAATTACATTTAATTTCATAATCTTTTGTCTATTTTCCTACTCTAAACCCAAATGTGTATTAATTAACTTCCTTTAGTCATTAAATATATTTTGCCCCCTAACCAAATATAACCCTTAAACGTTTTGCCCACAGTAATATATACTCACGAATGTACAACTTAGTAAGTGACTTCATCGAAAAGAAAATTTCCTTTCTTCGCTCCAACCACGGTTTATCTTTTCCTATGGTCAAATGGGTGTATTCTGCTGTCTCAGATAAGTGTTACTGGTCGTATTCCTTTATTTAATTTAAAATTCCTTCTACGTATGACCTAAATGACAACACTGTTGGACAGTGGTTCAAGAGCTTTTGAATGACGTCTCCTATATTTCGAAAGTAACTGTTTATTAAGGGAAATTCATTTTTGCTCACTGGAATTGCGTAACTCATCGTGTGTGTGAATTGAGTATATGAGACTGGGCAAGTATACTGGAGACCAATCCCATTCAACATCAGCGTAAATGCTGAATGAGCCGAATCATGTGCTGAAGTCAATTACAACCAGACAAAGTTATAGCAAATCGGTCACACAGTTAACACAGGAATATAATTTATATTAGTAACAAAAACCATTATTTCACATCAGTAAGAATTCCTTTCCTTTTTCTAACCCAATATAGACAGAAAGAATCAACATAGTACCTCGTACACAAGTGCATCGGTTCAAATTACCACACTTCAAAGTAGTATAAGAAGACCAGTGGGTAGAATAAAAGTAATATCAAAATGGACAAAGTTGTGTGAGAGTCAAAAATTCAAGACTTAGAAAGTATCGAAGAGAGAATACATCTGTGCCACTGTGGCCGATTTTCAGTGATGTCATCAAGAGTCCTATACTTATCGTCTCAGGAACTACAGCCAAGTAGTCTAAACCCCCCACATGACTCAGATCAATAGTCAGAGACTTCATTGACTGGTGACATGTCTTGGTTTGGTCATCCTGAATCCTCTTCTAACCTAATCCAAATTCTCCTAGAATGGCACGTCGAAGTAGACGGTGACTAGGCTTGCGCAATACTTTTTCAACCTATCTCAGACAATGAAGGTCCATGACTTAACCAGGTGACTAGCCTATCTTGCCTAGCATCCTTCACCTGACTTCAACATACCACTCATCGTAATTCCACCAAAAGCAAACAATTCTACGAAGACATTTGTGATCGAAACCCATGGCTCAACACACCTCAAAGATGACGGGATCAAGGCACGACAAAACTCTTCTCCCATTCACAACACTCCATGGACATTTGTGTAACTTAAAAATGCTTTACTTTTTAGTGATTTCAGTGTTGATGAAGTCACCACAACAGGCGACGCACTATTATCGACCAAATATCGAAGTTTTGAATGTGTATAATTTTGTTCAGATTAAGTTGTGCCTAGCGTGATACTGAAATGTGTCTCAATCATAACCCGAGACCAGAGAACAACTCATTCTGAAAATCCACATACTGAACTATAAAAAAAAAAATACCCTTCACTATTTCACCGTGATTTTCATCTGCATTCTAAACTCTGAATTTTTATTTTTTTTCAAAATTATGTTTGGCAGTCAATTCTCTATGACTGAGAAAGTTTGAAACAAAAATAATCAGTAATATATCAAACTATGACACAACACGGAGTAGCCATTAAGAAATTTGGGTTGTTTAGATCTTAACCTTCATCTGCGTTACATTAAGGAATGGCCACTGTGTAAAAAAAAACTCAACTCTAAAAGGTGATGATAAGTTGTATTTCTCTGCTGAACTCAAAGTTGTTACTTACCACATAAACACGGGAATGTTTCAACTACTTTTGACATTAATTTGTTCAGTAAAACATATAGTCCCATGAAAAATTAACAAAAGACACTAGTGAAGAAAAGAAATCTAATTCATTTTCTATGCACTAAAAATGGAAGGATTTCGCAGATGATGCAGTAATTCAGAAACTGAAAGTACTTTGAAGAGTATTCACTGGGAACGACTATCCTTCAAGGTTCATTGAGGAAAACATGAAACCTAAACAGTATCAATAAAGAACTTCTACGGTTAAAAAGAATGATTCAAGAGAGATACAAAGGAAGAAACACTCAAGAATCCATTGTATAAAGAACACCTTCCTTTACACTCAATTTCAGATTATTTTATTAAGTCAATAACTCATTCGACAGTGTGTAAGGGATAAATTACTACTTCCGACCACCTCCATGTGTTGTTATCAATTCACCTGTACTTGTGGAATGACCTACGGATCCCGCTGAGCACGAAACGTGTATTATCCAAAGGAGTCTCCTAACACTGTTCTATTTAGCTGTGTAAAGAATAGTGCAAAGTGATCAACAGCTTGATTCTTGAATATCTGATTAAGTTTGGTCACTCTGCTCCATAGAAATCTTTCAAAGTTATTTGTAAAGTGAAGTGAAACATTATGAAGGAAGTGTATATTTGTCACCTGAAAGCAGAAAAAGGTTTGGTGATTCATCAGTCCAAATCTGATCGCTGCTTTCAAGATAGGTATGTTCAATTGCTAACTTTTCCTTGGTCATAATCTCCTAAAGACATTTTATTCATTTCTCTGTTTATTATTTGTTTATTTATTGTAATCTTGTAGGCAATTTTTGATGACCTTCAGTTGACCTTCTGGCCGTTATTACCTTGTGGTCTTATTGACCGTTTTTGATGACTTTATACTGACCCATTTGCTACTAATAGATATTTATTTTGTAGTAACTATGATCAAAATTGTACAACTTTCGAAAATGATTCGTCGAAATGAAAATTTTCTTTCTTGAGGTGTCTTTTGCGAATGATTCCAATAACTTCATTTATTGTTATTGTCACGTACTCTTCTTCCATAAACTGTTGAAACATACTGATACCGAAATATGCTACTGAATAACTTGAGTAGTTAGAAACCAATCACACTGGTTTGTAGATGTCAGTTAGTGATCTAGGCATAGGGCGATCGTTTCGCTTGTTTGGGGACGAACTAATCAGGGGTTTACCAAGACATTGATCAGCAGAGTTGGTTTCTAACTACTTAAATGATCAGTAGCATATTTTGATAGTTCATGACATTTCTATGTCAGAGATCACACTTTGTGATTCTGCCTCAGAGGGGGTTTCCAATTCAAATCCTGCGGATCCCACAGTTTTGTAGTTAAAAAACTCCTCAGCTGTGAAAATTGCCAACGTGGGCAGTGGAATTTGTACAGCATATGCAAACTGTTCATCCTTTCTATATCCCAAAGGTAGTATTCATCCTGGACTGATATCACTTGGAGAACCAATGGGACAGAACCTGGGTGCGATAGACAACTGTTTCCTCCTAACATGGGACTCCTCAGGAGTGTGCACCCACAACCTCACCAGGGATGGAACTCAGGATATTCAAGTTTCACGGCGAACACATTAACCATTTGATTAATGAAACTGTCACATCATAAAGACAATGTTTATACTGTTTCACAAAATGAATGATACAACTTACATCTAATGGCATTGTGGAATTCATCACTCTTAAGTGACTTTGCCACTCACTGTCACTTGGTAATGGTTTCAAGTATGTGACCAGTATACCCTAAGATAAGAACAAACTTAATGACAATAGAGAATATGCAAAAATAAAATATTACACAAAATTCACTTGTCTGTAGACAATTTGAATAAATTTTACTTCGAATAGAAGAAAAAACTAACCACTTTCATGAACAAATTAGATTTGGGGAAACACATTCCTGATAATATCGTGAACTGACAAAAGTCAGCATATCTTAGCAAAACGATCATTGGTTAAATATTAGGTGAATTTTTAAGTTTACAGTAGTTACCTCGAGGTTTCAATTACACCTTCCTTATGAGTAGCAACTAACAAAAACATCAGGTCAAGCAGGGCTTACTTAAGATCATCTCTAGTAGCAATAATATGAAAAGTAGATCAATGCAGGGTTGGATATGCTGGTAATGAAGGCAACTGGCAAGAAAGGGAGGGTTATATGACTTGTAGGAAATTAGATTTGCTGAAAATGTTTAGCAAAAATGATTATTTATGGAGGTATTTTTCTGCTTCTTGAGTATAAGTCAGAGTTCATGATCCATTGTAAACTTCTAAGTAATTAATGACCTACAAATACACTTGTCGACTTTATAATTACAGTCCAGAATAAGAGTACAAGAGAAAATCTGTGCTGTTACCTATATTAACTAACTTGACTGGTGATTTCATTAGGTCATTGTTATATTGGCAGATAGCTAAATCGATAACTTACCATTCTGAAGACTAAGTGACAATCAATCAAATATTCATAACTACTGTCTGCTAATCAGCTGACCCCGTTTAGTGTGATCTCATCAGAATGCTTACTTTCTTTTCAGCAGTACAACAACTTCATGGGGAAACAAAGAAAATTACTTGATGTACATCCTAAAGAAGAACGGCTACCCACCAAACTATTAGACAACACCTATCCCGTACATCATCAACTACAAAGTAATCGACAGAAATCAAGAAACGCATCATCCTACCATACATAAAGAATATATCATAAGTCACGACAAGATTACTCAGACCACTTCGAATTCGCTTGGCTCATTAACAAACAAATTCCCTCCTGACACTATTATGCACACCAAAGCATGCAACAACCAAAGAAGACAAACCCAATTTCATTTACAAAATCAACTGCAATAACTAACTGTAGTCAATACTACACTGGACAAAGTGGTCGCCCTCTTCGCCTTCGTCATTTACATGAACACCAATTGCCTATTAAACGTGACACACGACATCTCATCAATCATTTCAATGCAAGTGGATAACAACTATCCACATGAATTCAATATTGACAATGTAGAAATTTTTGACAGAGAGAGTAAACACAAAGAATATGTGAGAATTCCTAGGAGCTTGGCATTCACGTCAGTCAGTCAGTCAGTCAGTCAGTCAATCAGTTAGTCAGCAATCAACAGATATATAGACATAAACCCAATCTATCAACCAATAAGAGAAATGATAAACAACAGAAAGGCATAGAGGTGAAGCAGAGGGATAGCCAACAGGAGAATCTATGCAGTCAGTCAATGACACAATAATCGAAGGAAACAACAGTCAGTCATAGACCACTTCGTCACGGTAAGCTACTAAATCACTGATGGAGAGATATTGACAGGTCACTTCATACTGAAGTTAGTGCTGATGATGTCGCTGTCTAGCAAGACGATGGAGGCTTTACGATTAAACAACGCAGATCAGAGAACACAATACAACCGGGACTTTTACACTGCCTTCGTAATTTGTAAATACATTTTGGACTGACTTAACTGGTTGATCTTTCCATTGTTTATTACTGCAAACATCATCTTAGTTGATTTCTTTATTACATGTATCACGTAGTGGGACAGTTTTGTGGTTCACTGGATTGCGTTTCGGATTTTATTTATTGTCCATAGTCTTGTCAAAATAACTCCACAACTTTAAGACATGGTTTCCACAGTTCTAATTCTCTCCTTCATTGTGATGAGTGAAGTAGAATTTTCTATATATCTGAATAAGAGAGAATCTAAAGACCACACTAACGACCTCTGTTTTTTTAAAAAGCTATTATCCTAGCTGTTATACTTGAAACGCCTTGTTTATCTCGTCCGCTGCTAGGATGACCCTTTAAATGCCACCCTAACAACTACTGAAATAACCAATCAGATTTCGTAATTTCGCCTGAGAAGCCAGCTTTTCATAAAACGGAGAGACGTAATTGGTCGTCTCGGAAGTTGCTGTGATAGTCCTTAAAATTGGGTGACTCTAAAGATGACCCTAGTAACTGATGTGAAAGCCAATTACATTCCTCTAGTTTATGGTAAAAGTACTTCCTTAGGCGAAATACCCAAACCTGATTGGTATATTCAGGAGTTGCTAGGGTGGCCTTTAAAGTCACTCTTTAAAATCCCTCATAAAATAGGTGCTGAGTCATTTCCGTTGCACATTTTGGTGTTGATTCAATAAACAAAGACTCACTTATAAATCTCTAACTCCACCCTCCAATAAGTTAGTCTCAAGGATTGTTACTCTGTTCCATCAATTTGTATGGTTGTGTGGTTGAGCGTTTTGCTAGATTCCTCATCGAAGTAGGATCTAACAATTTTGATAGCTAAGTTTTTGTGCTGGGATGGTCGAATGGTAACTTTAATCGACTACTTTGACCTATGTATTTGACCTGGCAATTGTTGCAAGGGATTCGGTAAATCAAGTTATTTTACTTCACTGCATCAATAAGATCCTTTAACCCCCAAAGCTTGTTTCGAAGTGAGTTTGTAGGTTTAAATGTCATTCTAATCCCAATTAGCCTTATTGACAATCCTACGTAATGTTTCTGAGGTACCTTCTTTGTCTGATAATACTGTAGAGGTTTTGGATTCTCTCTTGACAGTATTGCCACCACCATTATCAACAATACTACTGTTAATACCTGTGTTGATAATATTCCGGTTACGATTCTTAAGGAACTTATCAATTAATTCAGGAGGGTAACTGTTGGTGAGTAAGGTGTTCTTAATGTGTCTGTTTTTTTGTCTCAGATCTGTTTTGCTAGTAAGTTTCTTGGCCCTGTTACTGAGAACTTGACTGAGCCAATTTTAACTGCCAAAGAATGACATGATTTGAAGTTCAAGTAACGATTCGAGTGTGGAGATTTTCTGTTCCAAGTTGACATCTTAATGACATAAAGGTCACTGCCTTAAAACAGAATTTCAACTAGAAATCTATTCATTTTCAATAACGGCGAAAAACACTTATCGATAAAATTCTCTTACCTGGTCCATACTTGAATCTACGCACGTTTCAACAGTTCCATCATCGTAAAATGTACACTTGGCTTTAATTGCATCCTTGTTTGAACCTTCATTTGGATCAATCCAATAGCTACATTAAAAAAATATTTACCAAGAATGCATTATGTCATATAGGTGTTTGGTGACAATATTGTAAGCTTAACTGTTGAGATTCTCGGATACGGTTAATTAGAGACGCATAATCTAGTCACTGAATGAACGATACAATCCCCACAAACCTCAAAAGAAGGAATCACTCATCAATTAGATCAAGATAACCCGTGTAGAACGCACCAAACTCCTGTGCTTAATCAGTCAACAAAAACGAATAGCCCTCTTCAGTCAAATTCAACCAATCAGCAGCGGCTAAGACTCCCCCAGTTGGAGTAAATCAACCTATTAGTGTGAACCGTCCCCCTTCAATATATGCCAGCCAGCCAATCAAAATAAGGTGACCTTCATCGATTCGTTTAAACAAAAAGGATGGGCCAACCACAATGAAGTGACCTCGACGTACTGTAAGCGAACTAAAGAAATCAATCACACAGTTTCACACACCTCTAAGAAAACTACAGGTAGTAAGTTAGTCGATTAGGTTCAGCATGCACTCACGCGCTCACCAAGCGACCAGTCAAATCACACTCAGGCGAAGTAGCACTGATGATGATGCATAGTATGGTATTGAGACGTTTGCCAACTAAAACCCTAGTTCAAAGTACACCCTATTCTGAACATCCACACACTGAGCTACAAATATTCGCTATAACTTCTGAGTAAATTTCTTTTGGTAAAAGTGCCTCAGTGTATTTTCCGGGTCGAAGCTAAAGTTTACGGAATGCGAATGCGTCAATACTGTCGGTAATTTGAATTTGACAATATTTGAATCTCAAGTGGATGATCTCGATTGTATTATGTTCTCTGAGGGTGGTTGGATGGTGGAGCTTTCATTGTCTTTCTAGACATCATCATTAGTACTAACTCTAAATGAAGTGAGCTATCAATATATTTCATTGAGTGATTTAGTAACTTGCTCTGAAGAAGTAGATTGTGACTGGTTGTTTCCTTTGGTTGTTGTGTCATCAACTGAATAGATTATCTTGTTGGTTGTGTTTCCCGAAAGACAGTGAAAGTTCCACGATCAAACCATCCAGTTTAGAGACCAAAACATACTCAAGATACTTCTAGTTTCTCGCTGGTACTGCGAACCGAAACGACTGACATCTGTTGGCATATAGTATCCTGGACTTCACGGTTGCCCCCCCTCCCTCCGGCTAATCAAATTAATTTAAAATGTTGGGTAAAATCATTAATATTGCATATTATAACCAGTTAATTATAATTTAACTTCTTTCCATGCAAACTGCTAACTCTAAACGGACAACAATATTCATGTCCTGTCTATCTTTAAAGAATGTTTTTGCAAAACTATTTACAAAAGCTTAAATGGACCTGGTTGAATGTTTAACTTTATCGATGGTTTCTAAGTTAGGATTGAATATAATATATCTGAAATAACCTGTACGGAAAGAATGTATCAGAATCCAAAGTAACTCTAGTTATTTGTTAGCTTAGCAGTCTGAGATATTTAAATCAACTGGTCCCTTTAACAAATATAAACAGCGTAATGAGAAGACGAAGATTATCCAAACTATGTAATGTATTAGCGTTATACATTTTAACCTATCTGATGACACATTGACTTGTCGAACTGTTTATATGAAGTGAATCGGAACATAGGAATAGGAAGGGCAGAGAAAAAACATCTTAATCACGTTACTCTTGGTATGAAAACTCACATCAGTACTACCAAGGTAGGTTCAACGTGAGTACGAATTGTTTTTGTATACGTAAAGGGGGTTCAAATTTATGGATGGCAAGAGCTTCAATAAATTGAAGCACTCGGCCATGACCACATTTATGTAATACTTTAAAAGCTGTTTTTATGTCTACGTTGTTGTTAGTTTCTAGTATATATTTAGCAATAGATGAAGATGGATGTTTGTCACCTGCACTTAACGGATCTATTGAGGTTATTTGTTTTTAAAGCCTCTTTGGTACATGTTCAACCATCAACTTCATCTCAGTAGATGAAACGGTGCTTGGACTCGCAATCCTCTGACTGAAAATCAACTCCGTGGGACAATGAGCTAAAATTCCACAAGGACAGGAATATTCTTTATAATTATATTTCAAAAAAAGTATAATCAGTCTGCAATCAATAAATCCCCGCAAACCTCAAAAGTGAATTAATCTAGTGCTCATTCATGACTCGCTTCGAGAGGTGTTTCCCTAAGTTTCAATGAGAAGCTGTGATCAGTGGGACCAGCAAAGTGGAACATAAGGACAGTTACTTAATGAAGACATCGGATGGAGATTGCGTTATATCGTGAACAGACAGTAGTAAGAAATGTAGACTACTTGATTCCGACCCAGTGGCTCAATGGTAAGGTGATGGCTAAAGCACTTGAAGGTCCTTGGTTCGACCCCCTGAGGGGGCGAGAGCGGGCATTGCTGAAGTGTCCCATACTAGGAAGAACCAGCTGTCCAATGCTCCCAGATTTCTAATGTTCCTCTAACTAATGTCAGTCCGTGATGAACACAAACCTGAAATCAGTAAATCTCTACAAGCCACAAAAGCAAAGTATTGCTTTGTGTGTACATTTATGCCCTTAAAGCTCTTTCAGAAATATATATTCCGCACTGATGGATCTATAGGGAACCGGTTACTGTTATCTAGTCAGAAATGCTGGCTAAATTCTATCAAACATTTCGCTGTGTCCCCACCCAACTAGGAGACTCAGAATGATGGTGCACTTCCATTGATTCTGTATGACCTGAATAAAGGTTTCGTGATTTTCGGCGCTTGTTAGGAATCCGTCAGTATAATCTGAAGGGATTTGATACTATGTCATAGATTTAAAACCTCGTCAGTCAGTGATATAATCAAAGACATTATCACTAAACAATTCACATTATGAGTAATCATCTGTAGGATTGAATGACATACAATGTTTTTGGATTTTCTTGAGATAATTTTACCTATTTATATCATTAGTGTACAATCTTAAACTGAATAAGACAAAATGTTATTTCTTTACAACAGATTTCCAAGTGCAACAAAGACAAGGAGTTATTTCAATTGATTGTGAAAAGTATCTGTAATAGATCAGTACGAACCAGAAGCGGTGAAATTCTAGGAAGCAATATCATATAAAAACTATACCCGTCAAACGAGAAGTGTCTGTCGTGATTTGGTGGTGGTGTGAACAGCACTCTGGCGTTTGAAGTGATTGGTCGCGGGTTGATTCCTAGTGAGAATAACATCGCTCATTGGGAGCTAAGTACATCCAGTTGACGACTCTTAAATAGGATGAAATGAGGGTCGTCGATTCCACTGCAACCATTATCTATCAATGAGGTATTCCTATGATTTAAGGAGTAGTTGTAGTGATGAATAAACCGCTAGCATCGGTGGCGTACAATTCAACGATATTTGGCAATAGTGTCCGCCTTCATAGCTATAATGGATTCGTTTGGTACCTCACCATGTTAGATTTAGCTACTCGTGTATAGTATCACTAGGTACATAAGTCATACATGTTGGTTCGTTGGTACGACGGCCATTTTGTGTTGTTTATTGGTACACAGACTTGTCAACTGTCAACAACTGCAATAAATTACTCTCAATCTCAAATTCTAAATATGTAGAGTAGTTTGATACTACTCAAAGCCTTTTATTGTTAGCTATTAAACTTACGTATCGTTCTCAGCGAATTTATTCGTCAATCTGACATCTTTACACGTTCGTGCTGGATTCTGTGGAGTTAAACCAGTTGCATAACGTCTTGATCGTACTTTCTTATTTAATGCATCAACACGACCAAATATATTTTTATTGATTTCTTCTAATGTTTCTTCTAAAGTGTACAAAAAGATGAACTATAAAATTGTTTAAATGTACTGTAAAGTAGTGGAGAATATTTGTAGCTCAGATGGATGATCTTGATTGTATTGTGCTCTCTGAGCTGGGCTGTTTAATCGTGAAGCTTTCATAGTCTTTCTAAATGACATCATCAGGCTGACTATCATTTAGTCAGGGCAAGCTACTAAATCACTCACGGAAAGACATTGACAGCTCATTTCATACTGAAGTTAGTGCTCATGATGTCGTCTAGAAAGACAATGAAAACTGTACTGCACAGTTGTTGTTTCATTACCAGTTAATACTTGAAAACGTATAGAGTACATAAAAAGACTGAATTCCAAATGACGCCATAAATAATTATTGCTCATATGTTATACTTTGATTACTTCGTGTGTTATGAATTGGGTTTTATAGTTAAGGAAGGAAATTGTGACTCAATTTAACACCTGACTTGCATTTAACATGAGATATTCATCATGAAGTTCGAATCTCCTGAAAGATACTACTTGTTTCTAAAATTACTCAATTTACTCATTACGACAGATGAAGTTTGATGGTTTGAGCAGTTTCTTTTTACTGAGTTGATACAGCACAAGCCCACCCCTATTGAAGTCAGAGATATAACTATGAAGACAAAACACGACCTGGTGAAACGGTGTAGTGATTCACTCTGTCGAACCTCACATGAGTAACAACCAGAGAGAAGACAATGAAAGTACCAACATTGTTGAAACAGATAAAAAAATAAGAAGAATAACCGTATAGTAAGTTGTTTTTCTACACGAAAGAGGATATCAGCGGAAATGAAACTGATTTTGAGTCATATCCATTAGGTTCAATAGTCTATTTAAGTTACTTTGTAGAACCTTGTTACAGCTAGAAAGTGCAAAGCTTTAAACCAAATGGTAAGAGTTTATTGGTTGGTTGCCAACCTCCATGTTACCTGTTTGAGCGTAGGATTATAATTATGTTTGTCTTACCATGGTAGTTTACTTGGTTATGGTAAGTAGAAGAATCCAGGAGGGACATTTTGTCCTAATTGGGACTCTTCAGCTGGATGTACATTCACCCCAGTGAGTGATGTTCCCACTGAAACTTGAACCCCGTACTCATCGCTTTAAAAGCCAAAGAGTTATCCATTAGGCCACTGAGGCACGGTGGCCATTTCTTGTACAACAGGCAACAATTCTAAGAAGAAATGCACCTCCTGGATTCTTCTGCTAGCCATAACCAAGTGAGTTATCGTAATACTTATTCAGACAATATCGAGGCGTCCGCATACCAGCCCATATGTCAACAGAGGTTGAGTAATCCGATCCATCAAAACAACGGAGAATTATAAGTAGATCAACAAAAAGTTGTATATTTAAGAAGGTTTTCTTCATGAATTTTTTGATCGTTTTTAATTCCTTTTCAACTCTTGAATCACTAAGTTCACTCTAATCTCAACCACTGGTAGAATTTTGTCAACCACTTTTGTAATGTGGTCACTAGGCTAGGATAGTCACCACTGTGATGCATTGAGATAGATGTTAGTTAGATGAAGACAGTTGGCAGGAGGCTATGATACGTAGGTTTTAGGATCGATAGAACTCGACCAGAACTTGGAGCTAGACAATATGAAGTTAGTTTTCCTCCAGTGACTAATCTACAAACTTGGCTTATGGATTTCTAGAAATCCTAATGAGTTGCCATGACTTATAGGAGCAGCCGGTTAGGGTGAGAAGACAAATATTCGCCAATGGCTTTGGACAGTGGTTGGACTATATCGTGAATTACCAGAAGTCGAAATTCTGATCCAGTCACTGAATGATAAAGTGCATGTCACAAGATCCCACCGACCTGGATCCAATCCCTGGTAGTTTCGTGAATATGCACAGTCGAGAAGTCCCATAGTACAGGTTGTAAAGGCTTCTCCTATTGATATCAATTCATAGTGATTTATACCTTGAAGCCTGTTCTTTTGTTTTCTTGCTGAATAAACATTACAAATAATTAAATTTACTAATACCTTTTATCTAATTAATGAAAACAGAAATGGCTAATTAAGACATAAGTACAGTAGAAAAAGAGGGGCATACGCTGCACCGATGAAAGGAGCCTCAAAAATTTGAATTTCGCCGATGATGATTTATGTTCAATGTCGTAAAAACTCGAAGATCTACAGGCGAAAACTAACAAGTTGACAGAAGAGGCAGCGAAAATGGGACTTCAAGTGAATACGGAGAAGACAGAGGTGAAGATAACCAACCAACAACAAGAGGCAACAATCACCATCAACGGGAGAAACCAGTCTAGGCAGCGGCAGAAGTACAGACGAGGATGTCAAAACCAGGATCAGAAAGACAGCGAGACAGGCTTTCATCACTTTGAAATCAGTGTGGAGATCTACTGCACTCAGTACAAAGAACAAGATCCGGATTTTCAACACCAATTCAGCCAATTCAGTGCTGTTATATGGTTCAGAAACTTGGCGCGTTACGAAAGGGACTTCCAACAAACTACAGACATTCATCAACACCTACCTACACTCAATACTGAAGATCAGATGGCCAGAAAGGATAGGCAAGGAGGAACCCTGGGAACGAAACGACGAAGAAGCTACCACACAAATATGCAGTAGGAGAAAGTGGAGATGGATTGGGCATATACTGAGAAGACCGACTGGGGACATCACAACGCCAGGCCATACCCTCGAGTGGAATCCAAAGGAGAAACGACGAGTTGGGTGTTGGAGGGTGGCATGGAGGAAATGGTTTGAGGAATAGATGAAAGCTTATGGGTGATCGTGGAGCCAGGTTGAGAATACTGCAGAGAACAGAGTGGAATGGAGACGTGCTACTCAAGCCCTATGTTCCACTAGAAACCCAATGACAAAATAATAAATAATGATAAATGCAGTACAAAAAAGCAATCATGACACCAAAATGTATATTTATTAACTGAAAGGTTTCAGTATACTCCCCAACAAAGTTGAATGGAAATCCTACATAAAAGATTGATTCCATCTAATTACATTGCCGCTTATTCAGTCCATGTATATCACAGCGAAAAAAAATATTAACCTGTGGATATCTTCTAGTGTGTCAACGATAAATTATGATACCCCAAGCTAACTGATTAATAAGACTTTCTAACTTCCTTTAGTTCAACTTGAATAGAAATTGAAAAATGTCATGGGAGTTAAGGGGTCAAATGATTGATTTATTTTTTATTGGCTTTCTGTGGCAATATAAATCATCCTAGATAGTTTAAACCATTAAGTGATTGATAAACTCATGTAAGTTTTTGACATACAAAGCTTAAACTGTTAAGCGTATAGCATTCCAGGATGTAACTTATGCCTTTTTCCAGGATTTTAATCTATCGATAACTTTTTAAAATAGGAATGTGTATACTTTGAATGCTTAGTGAACACTTGGTCTCTTCAACTAAGAGAGATCCTTCCTATTCTGCTTCAAAAGTCAACCAGTTTTTCCAGATACATTTAAATCAAACATCAAGATGATAAGCTTGTAATCTTAAAAGTACTTTCCATCGATATTCTGCAGTATAAAGGAAGCGATGAGGAATACCAGATTCAAGCTATTGTTACTCGGTTTGGGTCTCTATGAGAACAACATTGCTTACTGAGATGCAGGTACATCCAGTTGATGAGTCCTATATAGGACGAGATGTGCATCCTGGATTCCACTACTAGACATGAAACAGACAACAAAATAATGAGTATTCAGAAAGTATAGAAGCACCTGCATAGGAACCCGTCTTCCAACAGATGTCGAGCAATGCGACCCAGTATAGCGACATGTATCAATGTTGTTTCCAATTGATGACGATAGGACACAAAGCAGATACCTCAATCTTTTGAAATAGTCAAGAACATGAGTTAACAAGGGCATTCTGTTTTTCGGACTCTTTTGCAATCAAATGTTTTGAACCTCTAGTTCATACACCAGAATAATACCATCTTATCGTTTTACTAATTATTCTAAAAACAACAAAGAACTCGAGTTCCTTTATATTCTGTTCGTAAAAAGACATGATGATTCTTTAAGAAAATCGATTTACAGCAAAAATAAACCTAGAATAGACAATTTTCAAAGTTAGGTTCCACCATGCAGGAAAACAGATCTAATTTATTCACTATTCATAAGAAATAGAAGGATTTGTATACACGATGTAGTAATTGAGAAGCTGGAAGTACTTTGAAGAGTATTCACTGAGAACGACTATCCTTCAAGGTTCATTAAGGAGAACATGAAGCCTAAACAGTATCAATAACAAACTTCTACGGTTTAAAAGAATGATTCAAGGGAGATACAAAGGAAGAAACACTCAAGAATCCATTGTATAAAGAACACCTTCCTTTACACTCAATTTCAGATTACTTTATTAAGTCAATAACTCATTAGACAGTGTGTGTAAGGGATAAATTACCACTTTCGACCACCTCCATGTGTTGTTATCAATTCACCTGTACTTGTGGAATGGCCTACTGATCCCGCTGAGCACAAAACGTGTATTATCCAATGAGTCTCCTAACACTTTCTGTTTAGCTGTGTAAAGAATAGTGCAAAGTGATCAACAGCTTGATTCTTGAATATCTGATTAACTCTGGTCAGTTTTGTTTTCTGTATTTCATGAACACACTTATACTTTCATTCTTTCTCGCTGTTACCGCTACCCCCGGAACACCGACTGGTCATTTAGCAGATTTAATCTTGATGTTCAAGTTATTAAAAAAAAAATTTGTTGTACTTGTAAACTGTCTCAAGTTGACAAGTCTTAGAGTGGATTAGAAATTTGCTTTGCTTTTACAATTGACTTTAGAAGCTACTCTAACTACTGCTGGATACGTAATCACTCAATTTTATGAAAAAAATGCCCTCCAGGCAGTCAAAATCGAAACCTGACTGGTTATTTCAGTATTTGCTAGAGTGGCCTATAGTGTCACTTGACATTTGCAACTCTCACCCATTGTTGTTGTAATCTGCTCTAAAGTTCACCCTTCTACTCCCACAGCTACTGAAATAACCAGTTAGACTTTGTTATTTTCCGAAAATCTGCCTTTTCAATAGGCATACAAAAACCTGACTGACTATATTATATCTTTCCAAGGTGGCTTTTAGCGACACTTGTTCCTGTTCTTGGCTGACTACTGAGTCTGAATATTCTCCATTGGGTTACAGACCAATTTTCGCTCTCCATAAGTTTGTTTAACAACTCGTCCAGTTTATAATGAACTGAATATAATCAAGGACATAAGGAATACTTTGAAATACCTGACTATTACACTGTACCAAGTGGTCCAGCAAGTTGACCCGAATTTTATGAATGGTAAAAACAATGAAGCAAGTGCACTATCATGGATGATCCTGAGCCAATATCACCTAGCATTATCAATCATATATCACTATCGTCTCATGAAATCATATCAGTAGAGGTACTTATAAATTCGCACCTCAGACTAGCGGGTATTTCACGAATTGACGTTAATTATAATTTACACACAGCAAAACCTCAGACGAAGATTTGGATTTCGCCAATGATGATGATGATGATGATGATGATGATGATGATTCATGTCTAATGTCTTGTCGCACAAACTCGAAGATCTACAGACGAAAACCAACAAGGTGGCAGAAGAGGGGAGGTGAGGCAGCAAAGGAGAATGGGACTTCCTTCAGTTGAACGTAGAGAAGACAGTGGTGAGGAAGATACCCAACCAACAACAACAACGACAACAACAACAACACAATCACCAATCACCATCAACGGGAGAGATCTAAAGGAAGTTCTCTCTTCCACCTACCTACCTAAGCAGAATCATTTCAACTACAAGCAGCAACGACACAGATAACGATGTCATAGCCAGGATTGGAAAGACGGAAAGACAGGCCATCCTGCATTAATCTGAAATCAGTGTGGAGATCTACTCCACTCCACTCCACTCCACTCCACTCCACTCCACTCCACTCCACTCCACTCCACTCAGCGTAAAGCGTGAACAACATCCGGATTTTCAACACTAATGTCAGTCAAGTAAGTCAGTGCTTCTGTTTGATGGTGAGAGACTTGGCAGCGCCTTATGAAAAGTATTTCCAATAAACTGCACACATACATCATCAACAGCTGCCATCTACGCTCACTCGATACTGAAGATCAGATCAGAAGGCCAGAATAATAAGAATCAGCAACAAGGAAATGGCAACAACAACCTATCTCCCAGCAAATATGTGGAAGAGAAAGGAGATGGATTGGATTGGATTGGACATAGAGTGAGAAGACGGTTTAGGGACATCACACTCCAGGTCAGGTCAAGCCAGGCCAGGCCAGGCCAGGCTATGCCCTCGAGTGGAACCCTCATGGGAAATGAGAAGTTGGGCGTCCGAGGTGAGGGTGATATGGAGTAGATGGTGTGAGGAATAGATGAAAGCTTGTGGACAGTGGTGGAGCCAGGTTGAAAAGGCTGGATAGAAGAGAGTGAAATGGTGACGTGTTACTGAAGCCGTATGTTCCACTAGGAACCCGAGGGACAGAAGATAATAATTATAATTTTTTGTTCAGTATGCACCATTTCATTCCGCATGATGTAATTAAACAGTGTGTATACGTTTCACGAAACAGTACTTACCAGTTGCCGTAACAGCTGATCGTCGGTGTCTCATCAATAATTTTTCTCCACTGTTGGTAATTTTCACTTGACCTTGAGGTCCTTGTTTACCCATTGGACCAGGATCACCTGGATGTCCCTGCTCTCCTCGAGGACCTGTTTACACATGGAAAACAGGAAAAACGAATAAAGCATAGTGAATCACTGAACACCGTTTAAAATTAAGGATTTGTTGTTCATCATTTTAAATTTATTATGATGTATTTCAGAATAAGATTTTATTAAGTCTGTTAAACGTGTTAGGAATTTTCTCGACATGACAGTAAGAGTCATTATGTATCTAACGCTTTTACCGACTGATTATGGAACATTTAAGAATTTCTGTTCATCAAATAGGTACGGAAAGAATCATATCAGGTCTCAAACTGTCATTAAACCATTTATTGACATACTTGTTATTCTCCGTTGTTTTGTTCGATCGAATTGTTCAACCTCTATTGGCATATCGGCTCCTATGCGGATACCTCAATATTGCCTGAATGTTAATTATGATAAATTGGTTGGTTGTGGCTAGCAGAAGAATCCAGGACGCGCGTTTCTTCCTATTTGGGACTCGTCAGCTGGGTGTACCTGTACCCCAGCGATGTTGTTCCCACTGAGACTCGAACCTCGTACCCATCGCTAGCCACAACCAACCAATTTATCATAATTAACATTCAAGCAATATCGAGGTATCCACATAGGAGCCCATATGCCAATAGAGGTTGAACAATTCTATCCAACAAAACAACGGAGAAAAATAAGTATATCAATCAATAGTAATAGCTACTACCCGTTGTACAAGAAGTGGCTGTCTTCCCTCCGTGGCATAATGGATGACGCTTTGGCGTTAGAAGCGATGGGTACGGGGTGCGAGTCCCAGTGGGAACGACATCACTGGGGTGCAGGTGCGCCCAGCTGAAGAGTCCCAAATAGGACGAAACACCTATCCTGGGTTCTTCTGCTAGCCACAACCAACCAATTTGTCACTTAACCATATTGAAAAATTCAGTAAGACAACCTTGCCATTTCACCTTCATAATCAGCTGCAATCAATACATAATTTACCTGTTTTATGATACTGACGTACAAAAGTTGAAATGATTTAGTGAATTCAATGTTGAATAAACTTACCCTGTAAGCCAGGTGGTCCTGCTGGACCTGTTGGACCTGGAGGCCCAGATTCACCCTCATCACCGTTTGGTCCCCGTGAGCCAGGCGGACCCTGGTCTCCATGCTCTCCCATTTCACCTTGTTTTCCAACTGGTCCAGGATCCCCCATGCTACCTTGCTCACCCTTAGGTCCCGGTGGACCAACAGTTCCAGGATTACCTCCCACTCCTTTAGGACCAGCTTCTCCTTTTGGACCAATTGGACCTGGTGATCCCTTGATTAGATTCAGTAGAAAAAAAGATTGAAGCAATCTTTCCCAATTTATGATACAGACACGAAAAGAATATGTTACGCACGAGATAAACACTTACAGTTTTACCGGCATTTCCCTTTGGTCCAGCAACTCCTGGTGGTCCTTGAGGTCCCTAAAATATTTTAGAAAGTAGTTAAACACTCGAAACGTTTGCAATAAAACTTTATATAATTGTTGAAAGACAACTCACCTGCTCTCCTTCAGGCCCCTGTGGACCAATTTGTCCTTCAGGACCCATAACTCCCGGTAGTCCACGTTCCCCAGGTGATCCTATTGGACCAGGAGGCCCTCGGTCTCCTGGGTCTCCAGTAGCCCCGGTTTCACCAGCAGTTCCAGCAGGACCTTGAACACCGGGGACACCAACTGGTCCAGGTGACCCTGGAGGGCCGTCATCTCCGAATATACCTTCTGGGCCGACAGATCCTCGAACACCATCTTTGCCTGGTGGACCTGCAGCCCCAGGTTCACCTGACAGTCCTGGTGCACCCACTGGACCCATTGGGCCTTGTGGACCCTGAAAAACATTAAAAACACGTAAAGTGGTTTCAGGTTTGTTTGTGACATCAAATGAGCGTTTTCAGAAATAAGTTTCTTTTAGGCTGAAACCAGTTAAACACTATAAAAAAGTGTTTCATTAAAGTTAAAATTAGCTCATAGGAAATAATTTGATAAACCTTGTTATTTACCTGCATGCCGGGTTCTCCAACTATTCCAGGGGGTCCAGCAGGACCAGGTTGACCTTGTCGGCCTGGTCGTCCAAGTGATCCTTTCATACCTTTTGGTCCGACAGGTCCGATACTTCCTTGTACACCTTGTTCCCCCCGTGCACCTGGTTTTCCTTGTTCTCCCTTCAATCCCGGTAATCCCGAAGGACCAGTAACACCAGGTATTCCCATTTTACCTGGAGCTCCAGCCAAACCAACAGGTCCAGGAAATCCAACCGGGCCTTCTACACCAATCGTTCCCTTTATACCGGCTCACCACGTGGACCACTTGGACCAGGCGAGCCCTGAAAGATAAAATTAGCAGAAGGTTAGAATAGGCTTTTCATACTTTCTGTCCATAATGCACATATTTTTCAGAGATATACTCTCCTCGTGTTATCGTCTCTAAGGTGTCACAAATGGCTTCCTTGTAATATTTAGGACCTAAGTAAACTCGCATAAGACTAGAACAGGCTGGCTGGCTTTAGGAAGAACAAATCATATGCGGATAAAATTGTAACGCTACACTACGCATCATCATAGAACAGAGCAGAGAATGACAGTCAACTCAACTCTACCTCAAGTTCATCGACTTTGAAAAGGCCTTCGACAGCGTCGACCGACAAGTAACTTGGCAGGAAGCTGTTCCAACACTACGAAATACCACAAACGTTTATCAACCTCATTCAACAGCTAGATGCTATATGACGACGCCACATGCCAAGTGATTCACAGTGGAAAGCTCAGCTCAGTGATGCCTTCGAAGTGAAGACAGGAGTAAGATTAGACTGCCTGCTATCACTTATGACCTTTTTGATTGTGGTCGTCTGGAATGGACTTGATCATGCAACAGACAACTGTTAGGAGTGAAAAGATGTGCATACGCTGGCTACACTGATGAAAACATCCCTGACGAAGATTTGGATTTCGCCAAGATGATGATGATGATGATGATGATGATGATGATGATGATGATGATGATGATTCATGTCTAATGTCTTGTCGCACAAACTCGAAGATCTACAGACGAAAACCAACAAGGTGGCAGAAGAGGGGAGGTGAGGCAGCAAAGGAGAATGGGACTTCCTTCAGTTGAACGTAGAGAAGACAGTGGTGAGGAAGATACCCAACCAACAACAACAACGACAACAACAAAACACCAATCACCAATCACCATCAACGGGAGAGATCTAAAGGAAGTTCTCTCTTCCACCTACCTACCTAAGCAGAATCATTTCAACTACAAGCAGCAACGACACAGATAACGATGTCATAGCCAGGATTGGAAAGACGGAAAGACAGGCCATCCTGCATTAATCTGAAATCAGTGTGGAGATCTACTCCACTCCACTCCACTCCACTCCACTCCACTCCACTCCACTCACTCCACTCCACTCCACTCCACCCCACTCAGCGTAAAGCGTGAACAACATCCGGATTTTCAACACTAATGTCAGTCAAGTAAGTCAGTGCTTCTGTTTGATGGTTGAGAGACTTGGCAGCGCCTTATGAAAAGTATTTCCAATAAACTGCACACACGTTAGTTGGTTGGAGGCAGTCGGCAGGATGCACTGTACCTAGGTTTCGTGCTCTTTGGCACTCGTCATCAAGGCGCATCTGCAACGTCGACGGAACTGATGTCCCATCCGAGATACGAACCTGGCGTCACCCAGTGTTGTAGTCAGCGTCTTTACCACTGAGGTATTCGGGCCACGACTGACTTCCTGTAGGACTGGCTTACATGTAGTGATTGGTCACGGGAGTGCAACCAATCAATGCAAACTGCACACATACATCATCAACAGCTGCCATCTACGCTCACTCGATACTGAAGACCAGATCAGAAAGTCAGGATAATAAGAATAAGCAGCGAGGAACTCTGGCTGGCTGGCTGGCAACAACAACCTATCTCCCAGCAAATATGTGGAAGAGAAAGGAGATGGATTGGATTGGATTGGATTGGACATAGAGTGAGAAGACGGTTTAGGGACATCACACTCCAGGTCAGGTCAAGCCAGGCCAGGCCAGGCCAGGCTATGCCCTCGAGTGGAACCCTCATGGGAAATGAGAAGTTGGGCGTCCGAGGTGAGGGTGATATGGAGTAGATGGTGTGAGGAATAGATGAAAGCTTGTGGACAGTGGTGGAGCCAGGTTGAAAAGGCTGGATAGAAGAGAGTGAAATGGTGACGTGTTACTGAAGCTGAATGTTCCACTAGGAACTCAGAAGACAGGTGATAATAATAAAATAAATCTTCCTAGGTGGAATTTATAATGAATAGTAAGTGTTGGTACCTATTTTCGAACCACTAAACCAGGAGATCTCATATTTTTTCCTCCTTTTTTACTTTAGTTTAATATCAGATTTGCGGAAAGCTGAACTGGAAAGAGTAGAATACTCATTTAAGTTGATTTTTGTGCTCCTATTTCGCCAACCAGTACTACCAACATTCGGTTAAGTGAATGTGTAGATAACAATTATAACCATCAGGATATTTTGAAAAAATAATGTTATTCGTTAGAGGGATGTCTATCTACCATAATGATTCTATGAAACTCAGTATTCAACTAAAACTTCATGTGAATGAAATGGAATTAACTATTAACTATTTATAAGACCATTAAAATTTGTTCATTTCAGAAAGACAGACAACATCTAATAAAATCACTACGTGAACAGAATTCAAAACTCACTTGCACTCCAGTAGGTCCCAGTGGTCCCGGCGGCCCTACTTTACCTTCTATGCCCTTCGGACCTGCAACGCCAGTTTGTCCAACCTCTCCTGGTTCTCCGACCATACCTTGAGGACCTGGCGATCCTACTGCTCCTTGCTGGCCTGGAGAACCTTGTTCCCCCTAAAGGAAATGCAACAAAGCCTGTTTCAAACATATAGTTATGGGCATCTAACTCTTAAGATGCTTACTTACTATAAGGTGAATAGTAGAAAAACATGTAACAAATTATTTTATTTGAACAACTCACCGCTTCACCTCTATCTCCCTTGGCACCTTGCGGACCTGGGCTTCCTTGATCTCCTTGTTCGCCATCTGCTCCTGCTGGTCCACGTAAACCAGGTTTGCCTATTAATCCTTGAACACCCTTTTCACCTTGTTCACCAACTGGACCAGGTGGACCACGAGCACCTTTATCACTTTTTAAAGTTGACAGGAAAGATTTACAAATATTCAATGACAACTGGTGAGAAAGTTCCAATTTATATTTTTATCTGCCAAAATGAGCAGTGAACTTACCCAGGCTCTCCTTGACTTCCTGGTAATCCTTGTGGTCCTACCGGTCCTATAGGACCAGGTGGTCCGTGAGGTCCAGGAGGACCTCTATCGCCTTTATCACCAACGCTCCCAGAGGGGCCTGCACGACCTTCATCTCCCTTCGCCCCAGCATCTCCAGGTGGGCCAGGTGGACCACGGGTTCCTCGTAGTCCAACAGGGCCACTAGGACCTGGAGGACCAGCAGCACCTTTTGCACCTTTTTCACCCTGTAGTTAATTATCAGAAGAAATTATGACACAAAAGTAGTCTTAACTAGTTTCATTTATCTTTTAAAATCATAGCAACTGTGATATTGCTACAAATAGAGATTTTAGCATATTCAGAGGTAACTTAAGCACATTTGTAGTAAACAAAAATCAAGTTAATGAATAACTATTCAGCATTACGGTGAGTTAACTACCTTAAAGTTCAGATATTTTTCCTGTTTTACTAAAATACTTTATGACTCACCTGTTCTCCTTCGATTCCCTCTACACCAGGTTTCCCGGGAACGCCTTGAGTCCACGTGGTCCTGGTGGGCCACGTTCACCTGGAGCTCCTTGTTCTCCCACTTGTCCTGGTACACCAACCATACCTATGGGTCCAATTTCTCCAGGTATTCCTGGCTCACCAGGTTCACCTCGATCGCCTAAAAGTCCTGGTGGCCCTGGTCTACCTGGTAAACCCTTAATTAGGAAAAAGATAACAATATTTACTGTTATATATATATATATATATATATATATATATATATATATATATATATATATATATATATGATTGAAAGGGAAAATGCTAAAGTATTTTCAGAAGCTGTTTTTCATTTTACAGAATATAAAGGTTTTGTCAAAAACTTTCGTATTCAAATTGAAATTCAGATTAGCAAAAGACATTTGGAAACACGTTACAACTGAATGCATATTTCGTTCCAAATTTTGCTCAAACTTATAATTCCCTTGCAAATGTTTGAAGACTGTCATCTGTGTCATAGTGTTGTCTGTTGTCTGTTACATAATATTAACATCCACAACAAATCCCAAGGTTTATCATGTTTCTTAAGTGACTTTTAAAGACCATCTTAACAACAACCGAAATAACCAATTGGATTTCTTGATTTTGTGAAAATCTGGCTTCTCAGACGAAATAAACAAATTCAGTTAGCCATTTCAGTAGTTACTATGACGTCATAAAGTGATTCTTATTGTTTGTGTTCTAGTCTAATGGGCACAGACTAGTCCCTTGGGAGTCACTGTAACAATATGGAAAGGGTAAATTTCAATTAAAACTGACAGCCACGCAGTTTCACCACCTCAGATTAGTCCATTCTACTAATTTGTTAGCCCGTTCATCAGTGTCTAAGTATGACCAAATCATCCAAATTCATTTACCACATCAGTAGTGTTAAGCGTTGTTCGTGGCTCTTACATCACTCTATTAATAAAGCAGCTGTTCATTAACTACATCCAAGTAAATGTAAAAACCACCTTAGCAACTGAAGAACTGACCAATCAGGTTTCGGTATTTCGGTTGAGGGAGCAACTTTCATAAATAGATAAACGTAATTGGTTATCTCAGCCGTTGTTACGATGATCCTTAAAGTAATACTATAAAAACGCTAAGATATCCTTAAATATGGGCGACTGAACAGACCAATCAGGCTCTCTGAAAAAGTACTTTCACATAAGACATAGGAATGTAATTGGCTGTCTCATCAGTTGCTGGAGGGGCGTTAGGTGATACTTAAATTAGGAATGATTTTAAGAGTGACTTTAAAGGCCACCCTAGCAACTGCTAAGATAACCAATTAGGCTTCTATTTTTTATGCAAAACTGCCTTTCTAGCCAGAATGCCGAAAAGTGATTGATTATTTCAGCTGTTGCTGGGGTGACCTTTGAAATCGCCCCAACCGATAAGATAACATTATTCTGTTTGATGAAAAACTGTCTTCCCAGCCAAATTACAAAAGTCCGATTGCTTACTTCAAGTGACTTTAAAGGTAACCCTAAGAACTACTGAAATAACCAATCAGATTCCGGTATTTTGGTTGCAAAGGCAGTTTTCATAAATAAAAGAAGTTTAATTAGTTGTCTCTAAAGATGTTAAGGTGACTTTTTAAGTTGAATTACTCTAAAGTCCAACTTAACAATTACTACGATAACCAGTTAGTCGTTGGAAAGGTAGATTTTCCAAAACTCAAGAACCCAATCTGATTAGTTAGGAGTATTCCCAACGCCTACCCTAGCATTCACTAGGATAATCATTCAGGAACCTGGATTATTGGAGTGAATTTCATGCCAACCTGAGCAACGAACAAATAGCTAATTAGGCTTCTGTAATTCGGCTGGAAAGGAAGATTTTCATAAAAAATAAAAATCAAATCGGTTGTTTCAGTTATTTCTAAGGTGACCTTTAAAGTCGCTCCTAACTTTAGCTAGGAAGGTAGCTTTTTGAAAGGAAATAGAAATGATCGACCATTTAAGTAGTTGTTAGGGTAGCCTTTAAAGCCACTCATTAGGCCACTTCATCTAACAGCTAGTGCATTTCGTACCAATGATCTAATGCACGTGACATCAACCGAGCAATAAGAAATACACTAGGCACCGGTGTTTCAGAAATAAGCTTCAGTCAAATCCGAGTATCTCATGTGTTGGATAAATGAACAGGTCACATGACCCCATTAATAAAACAGAATACGCTGCCCTCAGTGCTTGTTTTTAGTTCCTACAGTGCCAGAAAGATCTTGGATAGCGATAAGATTACAAGCAGTCGTCGTTATAATGTAGGTAGCTACGTTATGATGGGAGATTTGAGGGCAAAGTCGTACTGCTAGCTGAACGGGATGTTATGGTAGCAAACTGTTCCCCTCGTTTTACTAGCAGGATCATGCTAACGCGCCCTTTCCAGTGAGGTGAGACTACAGATAGTTGCCACTCTCCCCCACCTTCAACATCATGCTTCTCTCTTCCCTACTGTATTTCAGTGCTGGGAGCATAGATTTTTCTTGTCCAGGATTGGCTCAACCCGTTCTCAATCCAACAAGCTTAAAAAATATCCTGTGTGACAGAGCTCAAGCTGGAAGTTCCATGGGCCCTGTGATTACGTGAAACTAGTCTCTTTTCATTTGAACGTACCTTGCAGAAACAACTTCATGGTGTGGTCATCCTGAAAGTACCAAACATCAGCCCCTTTACCCGTATACAAATCCAAATCAGGCGCAAATAACCTTTCGTGCCACTACCTCTTACTTTGCTTTCATTTAGTAATACCGATATTAGGTCAATTATAACTTCCTCAACCTCTTGCTCTGTGACCATTGTTAACGATCTAATTCAGTAAGATACCATTTTTAGTTTTCTAATACACCATTTTCAACTACACATTAAAGCTTTGAATGTCCAAACCTTATACCTAACTGGACAATAAACATCTCTTGCCAAAAATATGGAATCGCAGTCACGTGAGTATGCAGTGTTTCTGAGACACTTACATTTGTTCCGGAAGTGGTTATTCCCTTGACCTTATCTGGCCGATTTGATGAATCTGTGAGATTCCCTTACGAGTGGTCGCAGGTTAAGTAGCTAACTCTGACGAACAGACTGGTACAGACATAGCATAAATTTGTACAACAGAATGCACACTTCTAGATCAGATTTTGGTCAGTGACTATGTGTATATGTCTGACTGAATGGATCTGCAGGAACTGGGAAGCATCGTGACACTCACCGACGCCTATTTGTAATCTCCGTCCACCCACTCATCAACTTCAGTCCAGATGATACAAAAGATGAATTCTACCAAGGGTATCAGTTTCGCTAAAGAAATAAAAACGTTCAGACATAGTCATGGTAGTAGGTGGATTCGAACTTCAAATAGGAGAGCTGAGCCAATATTAAATGCATATACAAGGTATCTACGGTTTCTCATCGTTGATTGTCACTTGCAATTTTGTTCCGACAGACACTTGTTTCTAGCCAGCTCGAACGTCAAGCATAAGTGAAGGCAGTGTTTCAGTTGGTGTCTGCCGACATTAAATCAACGGTGAGGATAGGTAGATCATATTGCTACAAGCCATCGTTGATGAGGACCGGTGAAGAATTACCGCTGTTTCTGGAGTACCCGTTAAGACTACTACCTCGACTTACTATGGGCTCTATTGCGTTTATACCTTAATGATCGCAGGAAACAGGTAGCAGTGCAATATATACGCGTTCCTTTAGATGATGAAAACGTCAGGTGTGTACTTACAGAGGAGATAGCTAAGTATTTATCTGAATCTGAAGTTTGGCGTAGTGCACAGTCTGGTGTAGAAACAACTATGGCGAAAATCGGTAAACTACGTTTAGAGATTACCAAAGGTCAATAGATTACTGCAACCTTTTACAAAATAACCAATTCAAAAAGACTCATTTCTTCTTGCTCTGATGAAGATAACGAGCGAAAGGAGCTGAAACTCAGTTTTATGCTGCATACATCATCAGCCGGATAAAATGATAATCTTGTCTGCTTTTGACTGTGGAAGTTGACTATGAAATACAAAGTAGTAGTATATTAGCGAGAAAACAACGGTGAATACAGTGACCAATTATATTTTGCGAGAATTGCATTCAGCGTTGGTCAAAATATCTTACCACCTTATCATGTTGGTTTTCTATGAAAAGATAGTTTTCTTCTCCCAGCTCCAACCTCTTTCAGTTTCTATTGATTCATCTTCTTGCTTTCCACACTGCAAACCAATCTACTCTGTTTCTCTCATCATAGCATTTAACAGCCGATCGTCTGCTTTTTGCGACTTCTGCCAACGGTACTGAACCATACACTACTTAAAAGCTTGTTTAGTAGTAGCATATACTACAAAATGACATTTCACTTAGCTGTCTTGACCTACATTTTCATACTAAGATCAATAGATTTCGACCTGCTGGTAGTTTAGTCCACTTTGTGGGATTAGTTAGACTGAAGGCTGGAAGATGATTTGTTGGATCACACAAAAATATCAAGAAAATTCAACGTTTCCGTTAACAGGGCAAGACAAACATAAATGAAATATGCGGATCTTTGTTTATTTATTTTTCATTGAAGTGAAACTATCTTGTAAATGTCATGACAAAAGGTAAAATACTTACTGGAGGACCTGGAACTCCCACAAATCCAGGTGTACCTCTAGGTCCTTGGGGTCCAGCAGCTCCTGGAGGACCAGTAGGTCCTGCAGGCCCTTCGTCGCCCTTGAATCCAACTGGTCCAGACTGCCCTGGAGCTCCACGTGGCCCAGGTGCTCCACGTGGTCCAACAGGTCCATTCAAACCAACTGGTCCCATATGACCTGGATCACCTTTTTCACCTGGACTTCCAATCGCACCTATTGGTCCAACAGAACCTTTTGGACCTGGACCACCAGGATATCCTGCACTTCCACGTGCACCTTCATTACCCTGGTAAAAAAGATATAACACATACTCGTTAGTCTTAAAAGCAAAAACGTTCCTACTTTCACATACTGTTTATTCACGAAATGTAAATTTTGAGCCAAATTTACTATTTAACTGAATTCTATTATTAGGAAGTAGACATCGCATTGATGAATGCAGACGCAGCTTTTCTCATTTAATGCAACTACAGTGAATACTAAATGCTTACCTTTTGTCCTTCAAGTCCTCGTGGGCCAATTTCACCAGGTAGGCCGGGTTCACCTTTAATTCCTACGGGACCTTCACTACCTCTTGGTCCAGGAAGGCCACGCTCTCCTTTCGAGCCTTTTTCACCTCTGTCTCCACGAACCCCAGTGAGGCCATGTAATCCTTGAGTTCCTTTAGGTCCAGGCAAACCACGAGGCCCGCGATCTCCTTTGTATCCTGGTGCCCCAACTGGCCCAGTGTCTCCTGGTTCTCCCATTAATCCCGGTTCTCCTTTAGGACCAGCATTACCCTTAAAAAGGATTAATTATTTCACAATCAATATACGTTATGCATTTTAAAGGCAAGCGTGTACACCCACTACTCGCTAACAATTTGCTTCATCGAGTTTTTTAAAAGGCTGTGATTCACAATGTCACTTATTTCCGAAGGACGAACAGATATTGTATAATAAGTTAAACTGGTTCCGTTTAAACAAAGCGTTTACAGTTAGATTGTTCATTAAGCATTTTTGTAAAACTTGTATCAAATAATACAGTCCTTACGGTCATCAGCCAGGATAATCCACAAATGTAAACTGTAATAAGCACCAATATATGATGAATACAACTGAAAAATGATTTCCTTGGAGGGGAAATATTCCACTAGTACACATTGTAACTATTGTAAAAGGTTACTAGTTGGCCTTAACGAAAAACTTGTAACTGTGACTCGATTGTTAATCATACTAGTTACATTTCAGCTTCATTCACATCCGCTTTCTGCATGTAAATCTTATCAAAATTAGGATTTCATTTCTCTGTTTGGACTACGAAACATGCCTATTGGGTCATAGAGAAGAGATAATTCAGTGAAGAAAATTTTCTTTTTCGACGATATCATTTTCTAAAGCTGTACAATCGTATTTATATATATCATAAACATAAAACAGTCCATTATAAAACAATAGGATATAATTACATCACTAACCAAGTGCTACGAAAAACCGAATCAAGAATGCAAAGTAGTTGCGTAATAATCTAAGACAGTAGAAATATCGAGGAAGGCGAGTAGTTTGACAAGGTGAAAATTGTTGATCGATAGGAAACGCAAATATTGAGTGTCCCCTTGATAGGTAGGTGTAAAGAAGGTGAAGAATGAGACAAGGGTCATTATGAAGGTGATAATAATAAACTAATTAATTATAATGAAATCGAAAAAAAATGAAAGTGTTAAGACCATGGTAAGATGAGAGATTGAACATACTTCTTTTGCATGCAGAGATCAGGCTTGAATTGATGAATTGCCAGTGCCTCAGCTGTGCACAACTGTCGAAGGCGTACTCCTTTTGAACAATTCCATCTGACACGATAAATGACATTGAAGGAAGATTCTGGTCTAGCTTTATGTCCAGAGTTGACCAAATGTTCAAGAATTGAAATGTTAATTGATTTACATTCTCCCCTCGACAACCATGCAGGATAGTGCTCCGAGATACGTTTTGAAAGTGTGCGCTTTGTGCGGCCTATATAACTAGCTCCACAGGAGCAAGTAAATTTGTAGACACACATTGAGGTGGTTTAAAGTGGTAACTTGTCCTTAACGCAATCCGGAATGAGTTGTTGACTAGAGAAACTGATCTGCAGTTTTGCAGAGAAGAATATCTTCTTCAGTGATCTGGACAACTGATCCTTCAGGATCTCCGTTGCCGTATCACCTTTACCTTCATTATGACCCTTGTCTCATTCTTCACCTTCTTTACACCTATCTATCAAGGGGACACTCAATATTTGCGTTTCTTATCTACCAACAATTTTCACCTTGTCAAACTACTCGCCTTCCTCGATATTTCTACTGTCTTAGATTATTACGCAACTACTTTGCATTCTTGATTCGGTTTTTCGTAGCACTTGGTTAGTGATGTAATTATACCCTATTGTTTTATAATGGACTGTTTTATGTTTATGATATATATAAATACGATTGTACAGCTTTAGGAAATGATATCGTCGAAAAAGAAAATTTTCTTCACTGAATTATCTCTTCTCTATTTGTTACTATGGCAACTTTTTGTAACTCTGTCATATTTTAGGTTATTCGCCGTATGTAGTTTCCTATTTTTCAAAGTCAAAATGTAGACTTCATTCTGAAAGGTAATCCATGTACACGGTCAACTATGAGTACCTGAAAAAATAGTGAATATATTGTCGTGAACAAGTAATATGAATACACAGAACAATCTGAAATAATGGAGAAAATTCCTAGCTCAGATGGATGTTCTTGGTTTTATTGTGTTCTCCAAGCAGGTTGTTTAATCGTGAAGCTTTCATCGTCTTGCTACACGACATCATCGTCATTTACATGAACACCAATTGGCTATTGAACGTGACACACGACATCTCATCACTCATTTCAATGCAAGTGGATAACAACTATCTACATGAATTCAATATTGACAATGTAGAAATTTTTGACAGAGAGAGTAAACACAAAGAATATGTGAGAATTCCTAGGAACTTGGCATTCACGTCAGTCAGTCAGTCAGTCAGTCAATCAGTTAGTCAGCAATCAACAGATGTATAGACATAAACCCAATCTATCAACCAATAAGAGAAATGATAAACAACAGAAAGGCATAGAGGTGAAGCAGAGGGATAGCCAACAGGAGAATCTATGCAGTCAGTCAATGACACAATAATCGAAGGAAACAACAGTCAATCATAGACCACTTCGTCACGGTAAGCTACTAAATCACTGATGGAGAGATATTGACCGGTCACTTCATACTGACGTTAGTGCTGATGATGTCGCTGTCCAGCAAGACGATGGAGGCTTCAAGATTAAACAACCCAGCTCAGAGAACACAATACAACCGAGACAGAGAGCAACCTTTTAAGCAAAACAGGCGACCGAATAAAATGCAGTTTGGCAGCTGATAACTGTTGGTTTATGGTGAATAGAATTTGCATGGAAACGCCTAGATTATTCATTAGGAAACAAAAATCAGTATTATCTGTAGCTCATTGGTGACAATCTCCGACATGGAGTTTTCCAATTTCTAATAAGAAACCTTGACCTATGTAGAGTCAGAAAGGTAGGATGTGAGGACAAATATTCGCCGATGGTATTCGATGGTGGTCGCGCTTCATAGCGCATTGAAAGAGGGACAAAAGTTTTGACCATTGGATTCTGACCTAGTAACTGAAATGGAACGTACTCGCCATGTGACCTTGACGGTTCTAGGTTCGATCACAGGCAGGGTTGTGGATCAGCACTGATGAGGACTATCATACAAGGACAAAATAGCTACCTCACTCTACTAGGTCCCTACTAGTTCTATGACTGATATCAATTCAGGGAATGTAATACCTTGAAATTTCTCAAACGCCACAAATCTAAGGAATGATGAACGTACTCAACTTTATATTAAATCACAATAGAGAATATTTTCATTTTCGGTACATCAACACACAGTGTTCTCATCCTCTGTTTTTCTACTTGATGTCTTGTCTTTTTCTGTGAGAATCTTTGTCAGTCGAAAATTGCTATTTCTTGTATTTCCCGGTGTTCGGATACATATTACTGATAAAGGTTCTTATAAGTAGAGTTCAACACAGTATGAAATATATTATACCTATTGTAAGTAGTACTATGGTAGCCACAAAGATATCATGATTACAGGTCAAGTAAGTATTTTTAGCTGTAAATGGAGAACTGACACTACATTTAATGCATGGATAAATACGTTTTGTTGAAATGGGGAAGTGAAATTATCTACCAGGAGAGTTCGAAGAGAGCGGTATGGAAATGTTTAACATTACTGGTGTTCCTAATCAAGTAATAATAAGATGGAAATAGATTCACTTGCCAAAACGTACAACAGCTTTATCACTTATAAGAATAAGAATCAAGGCATTTAGATATTTGCATTTGACAGACTTACGATTCTTTCAGATGACCGATTATAGTTATCATACAAAGAGTAAATATTCTAAACTAGTTATTTTTCTCATCATAAGCTGTGATCTTCATGTAGATATGAGTTTCTTACAGCATGTATATGTAGATGCCTGAAATGTTCAGTTAGTGAATTCCTACGCTCATCTTAAAACTTACTGTAGAGGAAATAACTGAATGTTTTACTTGGTATGTATCGCAACTGACTGTTTTAAAACATTGTAAACGTTGTTAACTAACTTTGGGAACTAATAGACTGTACTTGATCAGTATGCCTAATGAACATGGATGATAGTAAAAGAAAAAAAATTCCAAAATGGTTTTGTGTATAAACGTTTTCTTATTACAAGTTCGAACTCACCGCAACACTAGCACACTCACAATGATATGATGTAGAGATGCATCGTGGAGCTTTATATTGAGAATAAAGTATTGCTAATTATCTGTCTCTTAGAAAAATAAGTACGGGACTTCAAGTAAATGTGGAGAAGACAGAGGTGATGAACATACCCAACCAACAACAGTATCAACAACAAGAAGCAATAATCACCATGAACGGGAGAAACCTAAAGGAAGTAGTCTGTTTCACCTACCCAGTCAAGACAGCATCGTTTCAACTACAGGCGCCACAGGCACAGATGAGGATGTCAAAACCAGGATCGGAAACACAGCAAGGCAGGCTTTCACCAATCTGAAACCACTGTGAGATCTACTGCACTCCACTCACCACAAACAATAAGATCTGAATTTTCAACACCAATGTCAAGTCACTGCTGCTACATGGTTTAGAAAGTTGGCGCGTCACGAAAAGCATCTCCAACAAACTACAGACATTCATCAACAACTGCCGTCCACGCTCACTTAATACTGAAGATCAGATGACCAGAGTAAAGAGAATAATCAAGGAGGAACTCTGACTGGGAACGAACCAACCAAGAAGCTATCACCCAACAAATATGTAGTAGAAGAAAGTGGAGATGGATTGGGCATATACTGAAAAGACCGACTGGGGACATCATACGCCAGGCCATGCTGTCGAGTGGAATCCAAAGGAGAAACAACGAGATGGGCGTCGGAGATGAGGGTGACATGGAGGAGATGGTGTGAGGAAGGAATGAGAGGTTGTGGGCAGATGTGGAGAGAGGTTCAAAAGACTGGAGAGAACAGAGTGGAATGGCAAGGTGCTAGTGAAGCCTGATGTTCCACTAGGAACCCAAGGGAAAAATAATAATAATAATGAATAGAAAAATAAGTATGACCTGTTTATTTTTCAGTGATAATGTTTTAAAAGAATTCAAACAGTTTGAGTCTAAATAAGAATATTTTCTTTACTTGTGGTCCAGGATTCCCAATCATCCCAGGACTGCCTGGTAAACCCGTTACTCCGGGAGCTCCTCGTGCTCCTGGCTGTCCAGTTAATCCACGTATACCTTGTGGTCCAGGTACACCTGGTGGTCCTACTGGCCCTTGTGGACCAGGAGGACCCGTTTCACCTGCATCTCCTAGTTCACCTTTAAGCCCATTCGGTCCCGAACGTCCTGGTAATCCACGTAAACCAGCTGGTCCAACTGCTCCCATAGGACCCTAATTAATAGAAAACACAAAGAAATTAATAACGGAACATTTCATATACCGATAAATACATATGTAAATGAATATTTATCATTCAGAAATGCTTTATTGCTTAAAAACAAGTAATCCAATCAAAAAACTGCAGTTCGGTTAAACTTGATGAAGAATATGGTGTGTTAAGTAATCCTTCAAGAAGTTATTGAATAACAGATGAGAAGTTAGCTAGGTCCACATATCCAACAGACTTATTCAACTTATTTTTATTGAAGTGATGTTTTTCGCTGATATCATATCATGACTAGAAGATGGATTTGCTGCACTCATACTAATAGGCAGTGTTTACTATCTTACTATACACAATCATCATGTATAGACGTCTTGATGTACAGTTGAACATCCATCTAGTGTTACTGAGTTCCTCTCTTAATAATATTTCTGAAGGAGAACCACAATATCAAAAATAATGCTGTAAAAATTCTAAAAAAGCCAACTTCAGATGTCAACTCTATATAATGCATGTTTTCTGCTAGATACTTATAACAGAAAAACTGAAAGGTTGAGGATGAAAAATTGAAAAGCCAATAAAAATCACTTTTCAGTCAACTTTTAGAATGCATTTGTATTTTTTGGTTATACATCAGAGTGAGAGAATTGAATCCTTTATCGTTTATTCTTATCGCTGATAGTATGTATGTAGCCATCATTCACTGTTTCTGTGTCGTATTCCTTTCAAGTAAATACAATCATACTAGTCACTATGATAGCAGCAACCTGTGTGTGTGTGTGTGTGTGTGTGTGTGTGTGGTCACACATACATAGGGAGGAGTAATCGAGTCATGCAGTTGAGGGTGGAGAACATGTGCCTAAATGGCTTCAAAAACAAATGGAGTGTGAAACAGTGATAAACGCCGATGGAAGACGACCCTCTTCATCTACAGCTAAACATATCATAGAAACAGGTCACAAAGTTACTGTTAAAACAGCTTTCAAAGTTTTATATAGAAACAGTCAGGGATGTATTCTGAGATTTACGGAAACCATAGCCATACATAAATTTAAACCATCTTTATGTGTACAATAACAGTTTGTTCTTACACTACACCTACCGCTTGGTAAACTTTGTTTTCTTACCAAGATTAGGATCAACTATGTCACTTCCTGTTTGTTCTCATCTTTTTTAACTTTAATCCCCTATTGTGTTAAATGTTGTATTTCTAAAAGGATTAAGACAATTAAGTGAAATAACATTGAAAATTAATTAAAGTGAAGGCGATTATAATAACAATAATAGTGATAAAGGAAGGGATACAAAGGATACAAGACTTCAGTTGACTTTTATTAGCCGCAACCTATTCTCCGCCTGCGTTAAAGACAAGCTTCCTCGTTTGGCCGCCTTTATGTGCATCTACCAGTTCACCTGCTCTTGTGGAGCAAGGTACATCTGCCGTAACCAGAGAATGCTTTCTACACGTATACGAGAACATGTTCCTGCTTGGTTTTATAAAGGTGAAAGAAAGTCTGTTAGAAGTTCGATTCTAGAACATTTGATTGACTTCCATCACACAACAAATCCAGGCAATGACTTTGAAATTATTTATCAAAATCGCCCAAACCTCCCACGTTCTCTTCGTTTCCAACTCCTTAAAACAGTGGAGGCTTTAGCTATTCATGAACTAAGACCTGATTTGTGTGTGCAAAAGAAGTATGTGCAGTCACTGTCTTTATCATGTCCATAACATTTTCCCACCCCCACCCATTAGCTCCCCCTCCCACTTTGTTAATTTAACCTTTGTATCCTTCCTTTATCACTATTATTGCTATTATAATCGCCTTCACTTTAATTAGTTTCCGGTGTTATTTCACTTAATTGTCTTAATCCTTTTAGAAAACATTGACTTCATCTTGTCCAACTTGTCTAATGACATTACATAATACTTAATTGATTTACCATTTTCAACAATTTTTTCACCCCCTTCTGAGTTATATACTCTCTATGTACCATTCCATATATTACATAATCTATTTGTTATCATTCGTGTCCTCCCTCGCAGTCCTTGTTTTAATATATATTGACTTGACAAGTAAATGTGTGGTCAGATTGTACGAAATATGTTGCGCAAATACATCGCATTGTTCAGATAAACTTCGTCTTCTAATTACGCTATCGAAATTCATGATGGGACTAACTGTTTCAAACCTCATACTGGACAACATTATTTTCAATAGTCGAATAGTTGCCGAACTACTTCTGTTGAAAGTATTTTCGCCATAAAACTGGATAATTAAGATAACAAACTTCAATCTTTGACGTAGAAGTACAATAATAATTAACGAAATATGTTATTTAAAGTCATAATCAGTTTATTAATGACACTAATGTTCAAAATATGAAGATTTTGAAAAGATATTTCCGAAAATCGTCATTTAATTAAGCTATGAGATACACAGTTCATTACTTGCCTGTAGTCCAGCGGAACCAGGTTCTCCTGAAGGACCTACTTCACCGTCTCGTCCATAAGGACCCGGCGCTCCTCGTTGTCCAACATCTCCTTTGACACCACGTGGTCCAATCTCTCCTTTATGACCTCTGTGACCAGGAAGACCTGGTAGCCCTGGCAGCCCAGGTAGTCCCTTTGGACCCACCAAACCACTTGCTCCAATCTCACCATCAATACCTGGTCTTCCCTATTAGAAAGAAGTGTTTGGTGACAAGTCAGTAACAAAAAGAACATCATTTATAGACGGGTTAAAAGCTGATTTTTTCATTAAAGATGATAACCCTGAAAGTATTCGATGACACACCAGACTCACTTTTATTTCTGGACGCATAAGATAGATAACACGTCTAACCATACATGGTCAAATATGCAAACACCAACTGAAAAACTTTTATGAACTGGGAAGACTTGAAAACACAGCTATTACGCCACACGCTTTATATTCAAGTTGTAAATATCCACTGAAAAGGCAAACGGCCTGCCTTACTGGCATGTTCAAACCATTCTGAGGTCGACAGAAAGGAAAAACCAGGTATCCTCCAAATGTGTCAAAAAAAGTGATTAATAGAACACATAATAGATAATCTCTGGGCCTGGTAGACTAATGTTATCAATACTGGATAATAGATGAAGGTGAAATAAAAATCTGAGTTCGAGTCCTGCCTCCATCCAGGCTTGCTTTTCAACTTGAATCATCGTTCTGTACGCATAAGATAGATGAATTGCTTTAGACGACTACCTTATCCGTTGAAATAACCAACATTAGGTATCTTCATTACAGTTGGACATGTGTTTTTTGAAAATCTGATTTTTTAAAGGCTGACCTAATAATTGAAGAGATAACCAATCACATTTCTTCATTTTGTGAAAACTGCTTTCACGACCGAAGTACTGAAACCTGATTGGTTACTTCAGTAGTTGGCAGGATGGCTTTTGAAGTCACTCAGTTTATTAGTCGTTTCTAGGGCGATATCAAGAGGATTGACCTACGGGAGTGATTTAAGAGCCACCCCAGCAACAACTGGAATAACCAATCAAACATCTATATTTTATGAAGATCTGCCTTTCCAGCTGAAATGAAGAAACCTAATTGATTATTTCGATTGTTGCTAGGGTGGCCTTTAAAGTCACTCTTAAACCACCCCAAAATCAGAAGTGACTCAAAAGGCCACCGTGGCAACTGGTGAGATAGCCTATTTCATTTCTTTATTTTGTGGAAAAGACCTTTTCCAGGCTAACTACCGAAGTGTGATTGATCATTTCAGTAGTTGCTAGGGTGACTCTTTAAAATCGCTTTAAAATCAGCTGTAGACTTTGTGTTCTGCTTTAAATGTTTGGACGGGTGGAGTTACGTGGCTAATGTTTGTGGGTGGACTGAGTAAACGGGACTGCTGGTAAATACGAAATTAATCACGTTCAAAGTCAGTGTTAAGATTCAATTACCACCTCACGTGGTCAAGACAACTTCAACTGTACCAAGGTACAGTGTAAACCTATCTATAGTGTTAGCCAGTCATTGGTGAGGTTATTTCCAGCTGGTACTTTTCGAGTCGTCATGTTTGGTGATTTCGCGTCTATGTTTGAACTTTGTATTGCTTACTCTATCATCCTTTCCGCAGTTTCTTCTACGGTTACCTAGTTTAGGGTTATTGTACTGTTGTTAATTCGATGGTGTAAGTGATTACTACACTTACTAAATCCAAATTGTTACATTTATGTGACCAGAACTTAAGTAGAGGAAGAATCAAAGAAACTCTAGATATTCAAATAGCTTATATGTTGACCTCGATAAGTAACTCACACCCAATCACATTCAATCAGCTATCATGCAAGTGATTAGGTGATTACGGTGAGTGAATATTTTCTTTCAATGCAAACTACTTTAGGGTATTACTTTCTACTCGGTTTAGTTATTCAGCTTCAACCAAAGCTTCAATTTCCAGCAATTTACTCAATTATCCTTTTGACTATTTGAGAGAGCAGTTATGGTTTGGTAGACTTGTATTATTGATACTGGATGATGAATAAAGGTGAAGTAGAAGATCTGGGTCACGGCAGAATTCAACCAGAAACCTACGGTTTACCTGCTCTGTGCTCCGATAACCTGAAGACCACTCGCTCGAATCTTGCCAGGATGAAAGTTTTCATTTCAGCTCTAATCACCATCTAGTGTTCATACTATCAACACATCATCCTACTTGCTGATTGCTTCTTAACACCACTATTAGTAACGATTTCAAACAGTAGGATCTCTTTGCTAAAAAGTAAAAGCATCAAACTTTTCAGAAAACATGCCGTAATTTACTAATTTTCAGAAAAATGTGTAAAAGTTGTAGCTACTCGATGCACTGGCCATAATGCCATTCATAGATGGAACAATTTATTTGTCATAAATTAAGAATAACTAACTTACACGTGGACCAACTGGACCTGGTGGGCCTCTTAAACCTGTTGGACCCATAAAGCCTGGTTCTCCAATAATTCCTTGATCACCTTTTGAACCTCTTGGACCAGATGGACCTTGTATTCCAGGAAGACCAGTCATACCTTGTTGACCTCGACTTCCTTTCAACATCATCTATGAAACAGAAAACAGCAATGTAGTTTGATTTGTTCTTGAGACAACTAGAGGAATATCAACACTTGTTATAAAAGAGATTTAAATTTGGTACCTTCACAGAGTAGTCGCTTACTCAGCTTTTTTACAGCGTTTTCAACCAATGAAATTTCTCTAGACTATTATTTATGTACTCATTTCCATTATCAGTAGTATATGCATACTTTCACTGGTAAGACTGAATTAGTTTCCTATTTATAGTCCCAATGTTTCACAGTTGAATTATATACATATCTAGAAGTCTACTAGAAATGTATGAATGATACTCTTCCATCATTTCTTCTGTATGCAGATGTTGTAGATTGGTCAATGAACTGCTTTACTGTTGGCTAACTTTCAGACTGATGTTTAGAATTTTGATGGAACTTATATTTCTGTTCCAACTGTAAATATTCTCCCTTCAAGATAGGATCAGTCTGTGGAGTCACAATGATTCTAGCTAGTTTGTTCAGTAATAATGAAAAGCAGTTTAATTTGAGATTTATTGGGATTTTATTTCAAGAGAGTATTTATGATGGACTGACATCAGCTTGAGAACCGTTGAAAACCTAGAGCCTTAAACAGATGTTTCATACTACTATTTTAAACACCCATGATTCCACCAGAGATTGCACTCATGACCTGAAGATCTGACGGGGAACGCGCTAACGGCACAGCAACTGGGTTAAAGTTCAGTGGTTCAAAATTTCCTAACTTGGTAGATACCAAAGTCTCCAGTTGACATTCGCTTCACTTCCGACTGGTTGACCTCGAAAGCCAAGGGCTAAGGAATTACTACAAACGTACAGCAAAAAGAAGTGGATCTGTGAGATCATGCACAACAGATTGAAATGCTTTTTATAGATGTAGCGCTCCACATCATTCACTAGTTATTTTATCCCGCTTTAAAGTATTTCAGATTGGAATCCATCATAGACTGATATCAGTTAGAGGGACATTGGAAACCTGGGAGTACTAGACATCTACTTCGTCCTAATATAGGACTCTTCAGTAGTGCGGACCTAATACCCCACCAGGGATCGTGACCAGTGGAGACAATCAAGTCGAATGTGAAGACAGTTACTCAACGACGACGTTGGATGGAGGTCGTACTGTATTGGAAAGTGACAGAAGTATGAAATATCCACCATTGGATTCTGATTCAATGGTAACGTGCTGGCTGTGGAACCTGAAGGTCCAGGGTACGAGGTCGGAGGCGAGGTCACGTGTGCGCACCCTTGAGGAGTCTTATACTAAGATGAAACAGCTGTCCAGTGCTCCCAAGTTTGCAATGTTCTTTCAACTGATATCAGTTCATAAGGAAATCCAACCGGAAACCAATTAATAAATTTTCAGATTCAAAATTTTAGTTAAAGTATGAAGTACATCTGCAATATAATCCCTTGAATATTCATTATCATTTGAACTATGGTTGAATTTGCAGTATATGTTTATATAACGAGGTACTGTCAAACATCTCAATGAATTATCACACCATATTCAAGAGTTTCTATATCCTTCTTCATTACTGAAACCAATAATATTGAAGATAGTTGAAGCAGGTCAAAGAAATGCATGTATTCAGTAGCCTTTGGTGAAATTCGGTGTCATTTGTTTCGTCAAGAAACATATAGATGGTATTGTTAATAGTTCATTAGTTGGTTTGACTGATTCAAAATACTTAGTTGAAGCTGATATTGTGCTTTGGATATTACGATGTACAAACTATCGATTAACATTTAGAATTACAAGGGGATTTCGGTAGTCAATCATTGATGTACAACTGACAAACTGATTCAGAACTACTGACATTACTATTTCACTGTAAGCCACCTACTCCTAGAAAGTATCTCAGCGACCTTTTTCACATTCTTGCAGTAAACCAAGAATCACATCTCTAGTGTGTGTGCCACTGATACTAATTCAATAGGTGAACCTGGACTTCAACCCATGACTGATCATTAGAAACCAAGTGTCCAAATACATGAACCACAACATATATTATACTGTTGGTTATGGACTAACCATGGATTCCAGAGGTTCCATTTAACAGCTTAGTTTGAAACAAATGATGTGGTGTTGTGATTGCTTATCGAATTTGAAAAGCTAAATTTCAGTTTATCTATTCGAAGCAATAAACATTAACTTACTACAGCCTGTTGTACTGTTGTTCTAAAACTGGCCATACGACTCAATTCATTCTTTCCAAAACTTGGTAATGGCATCATTAGTATATGACTTGGTACACCTGGCAAACCTGGAGCTCCAGGAATCCCACTACGACCATCTCGTCCCTGTAATAGTATAAAGTAGAAAAGTCAGTTTTATTTACAGTTTTGATACTAAAGTAAAAAGCACATGTAAATTTTGATAATCCTAACTATATTTTCTTCCGAAATATTCAGTTTCTCTGTGAATATGAAATACGAAGGAACATCATATTCAACAAAAGAGTAATTATATTTGGTGATGAAAGTAGGAAGCTACAATAAAATCTTGCTGACAGGGTCAAATAGAAGTTACTCACTTTAAAACCTTGATAAAAAGCAGTAAACTTTCGTTTAAGTAGTATGTACGTAGCTAATATGAAAAAAATTCTGAGTAGGATAAAGTTAATAGCTTCACTAAATAGGTATCCATCCCGTGGCTTGCGATAAATGTTTCCGTAGGAGAATTTGATATTTTGGTGAACAGATAAAAAAGGTACTTGTTGTGGATCACTTGAATTTCAGTGATACATGCTTGAATTGTCCTCGATGATGAAAACTATTCTCCATTAAGTAAAATAGAAATTATGACAAGCCAACCTTCTAGTATGGTAATGTAGATTACACTGACATACATGCTGAAAAGTACTTCATTTATTTTCTGTTCTCTTCTTATCTACTTTCAGTTTTACAGGGTTTTTTTCAAAGGAGACAGATCATTTCTACAACTATGGAGATCATTGTGTTTTCTGAAAAGATTTTGCTTTAAAACAGCAGCTGTCAGTGAAATCTTACCCATCATATACAGTGATACTTCAAAGATGGTCATGTCTTATCTGCAAATCCTTTCGCATTTTGTCGATGTTTACACAGTTAATGCCTACAGATCTAACCTATAGACTAAGAATCAATTTTTCAAGAGATATTACGTTTATCATGATAATTTGGTTGGTTGTGGCTAGCAGAAGAATCCAGGGCACGCCCCACTTGCCTTTCTGGTATTGTGGTCCCTGGCATTTCATCTAATCTGGTCCACATAAACAACATCGATATAGGGACTGTAACGCTAGGGGCCATAAGAACGGCTTTCGTTGCAAACACACAATGACGAGTACAAAGGTCATCCTCCAAATACCGCTGCAGATCTCATTCTTGATCGGTAGGTAAATCTCTTGGGTTGATAGCTGATCCACATGCTCATACACCTACACACCGAAAGAGTACGGAAAAGACTACCGATCCCCCAGTAAGCATGGAGAAACTTTCTCTGAGTCGGTCAGATAGATGCAGCTCAGTATAACCCTAAATAATATTCTTTGAAAGAGGAAGGTGATATGGGGATAGAAAGAAAAGCCTAGTCTGAAGAGGAACCAATCAAAATGTACTTTAAGTGATCACATCTACACTAAGAATCAGTCAATCAATAGTCTTTCTACCCGAATACACGTTACTACACGTCCATTGCGTCTTCTCCATTAACTAGTCGGGTCTGGAATCAACTAGGAACTTGTTGAACGTTGGTGGCTGACAGTCGATATCCGTGCATTTTTAGCCGCCAGATTACAGAGCAGTTTATAAACTATAGTATCTATCAAAATAGCGATTTATCTTTTGAAGTTATATTAAAAGTAGGAATAACATTATGCAAGTAGAAGGATTTAAAAATTCCATATGCATGGTGATGGCTAGCAGTAGAATCAGTAAGGAGATGATATTATCCTGTTCGGTGAAGATGCTGACAAAATGTTTTCTGAAAGCCTTGAGTAGAAATCCGAGTATGCTTGATGGATAAGCTTTTCATACCTGTCCAATGTAAGACACTGCTCCCACTCTAAAACGTTGAGCAGTTCACGAACTGAAGGAGTTGCATAAACCCATACGGACTTCTTGCTGTGGAAATTTCAGCTTGAATACAGATGGTTCCTTTTGTGACGTCTGTGACACCGACAGATATACAACTTCTTGATATAGAAGTATAATTCTCCGGAACTTCAAAGCGTCCTTGTCATAAATACAAGATGTAATAGCTAAATTAAACATTAAGACTGAAGATTTTAAAAACCACTTAAAAAGTAATTCATTTTCCGAGTTTTATTTTTGTGTATAAAAAACTCACAGGTTGACCTTTTTCACCCTTTGGACCAACTTCGCCTTTTTCACCTTGAGGACCCTAGATAGTATACACAGTGACAAAAAGAAATCACACTTGATTACAGAAAGGCAGCATGTAATTTCTAACTTTAATAATGTATAATGCGAACCATTAAGAATAGTTTGTTTTGTATAATATTCATCACAAATAAAAATAACTGAAGATAACACTGCAGCAAAATGATTATCCGCTTAACTTCATAAGTAAAAACATATCGAAACTCAGAGAGAAGATAAAGAAAGACAATATATTACTAAGAAGCCTATATATCTTAGACTAAGTTTCAGAGGAGAATATTTCCTCGGATATCTGAACACATCGATCAAGTAGATCAGTCGAAAAGACATTCAAAGCAGCGAAACGTTTTGTCAGTTTCAGAACTAAACTATTACTGACACAGTGAACCAAGGATAGGTTACCTATGATGACCACTTCAACGTACATTTATGAGTTCTACTGCTATTTAGGCGCTAGTTACATAGGCTGTACTCAAAAGGGCTTTGTCCACGAGTGCTCGTGAACATGTACCAACTTGGTTAGGGAAAGGAATGACAAAGAGCATCAACCGTGCAGTCCTGTCACATCTAGTAGATACCGGATATCAGATCTAAGTAGATCATGCCTTTTCTCTGATATATCGTGTCTCTTACAATCTCCCTGAAGATGCACGACTTCATATGTTATCCATACCCAAAGCCATAGGGATCAACGCAAGAAAACCTGACCTATGTGTTCAAATAAAATATCTATATCCACTTTATTCATCTTAATCCACAACAGGGTCGACACGTTCTTTATGAACTTTCTTTGCACAAATTACATATTTTAACTTCCTCTCCTTTTCTTCTATATTGTCATAATATTCATAAACATTCATTTTCTTAGTATTATTGCTTGTATGTCATTAGTTTTATGACCTTCTTTATTCATATCACAACCTGTAGTCATTTTCAACGATGACGTAACATCACATTTGTTGTTCTCCATTTCGTTATAGTATTCACATAGTTTTCATCCCACCTGAATATAAGTCATCACTACATAATTATTGTTTGATCCTTAGTCATCACCATATAGTGTTTAGTTTTCCTCACAGGAAATAATTTTTTCCAAATACCATATATATACGATTGTACAGCTTGAAAATAAATTCGTTGAAAAGAGTCTCTTCGCTGAATATCTTGTTCTTAATGATCCTTAGTCAACACACACACACACACACATTCATACACCAATAAATGCATACAAATGAAACATTATTTATAGATTTTGTCTCCTCATTTCGTAATTGTTCTGTCAATATTGATTTCATTGCACAACTAATATACTTGACTGGTAACAATTCCACCATTGCATTCGGTTCGATCTCGATTCCTCTATAACACTGATCTACGATTTTCGTCAATTTTACGCCCCTTTCCGAGTTAAATACATTCAATGGACCATTCAATGTATTACATAATCCATTTTGTTATCATTCATCAGAAGTACCTTTATCGTTATCATTATTTTCATTTATTTATTATGTGTAGTCTGGTGTTCAAATATTCATCCTTCCAAACTAATAATCTAATTTTTCATCCTTGATGACTCACAACCCCATTGTACTTTTCATCGAAGAACTAAATTTCCTCACCCTATTTTCGTTCGACCTTACTCGCACAACTGAGAAAAGACTCTGTGGCCGATTTGCTTATTCATTCACTCACCAGTATTACATCGATCTTTACTCCATATAACGATGTAATTGGATGACTGTAAAGGTCACCGCCTACTGTGTCAAAACTTGAATATTAACCTGAAAACTTAATGTAAGATTTATACTCTTGAAAGGATCTTCCTAGCAAGATCGAAATGTTGAGGAATAACACAAAATATTTGTTTATTTTGTTATTTGTTCTAATATACTACGCCGAGATTACACAAATAAAAATACACCTTATACAATGAATCATAACACTGACTGTTTCAATATAACAAAAATTGTACATCATGCCTTATTTTGGCTATTGCATCTCATTCAGAGCTAACCAGAAGATTCACCCATTCCGAAACTTCCTGAAGGTGATAGCATATGGCGTGTATCTGATTACAGTTTATCCCTAAAAACTGCTATGTAGTGTCATGCTGTTAGATTAAATCTGTTAACAATTGAAAGTTAGAGAAAATATGAACTATAAATTCAATTTCGAGGTTTGTGGGGATTCATTGACTTCAGGTTGGTACTCATCATGGTTTGATACCAGTTGGTGAACCATGGGACTCTTCACCAGTGGGTATCATTACTCCGCCAGGGATCGAACTCAGAACCTTCAGGTTCCACGGCAGCACTGATGTCTTTTCATAATGAGTAACAACCTGAAATCAATAAATCCTCACAAACCTCAAAATTGAGTTTATTCAAGATATCCAGTTGAAAACCAGTAAAGCTCTTATGAAAATATGTACTGCTTATGTTTTCTTCAGAGGTATACATTTCCCAAGTATTATTGTCTTTTTATTCATAAAATTGCCTGTAATTTGTAGCATTCTTATTGATGCCTCTCTGATGTCATACTACTGAAAACACAAATCTCAAAGAACTGTCAACTATTACTAAGCTAAAGCTAAAGGTTAATGATGGATTGTGGTTAGCAGTAGAATCCAGGATGCACATTTCGTCCTATTTGGCACTCGTCAGCTGGATGTACCTGCTTCTCAGTGAGTGATGTTGTCTCCACCGGGATTCGGACTTCAGAGCGATCATTTCAAACACCATCACGTTATACACTACACCACCGAGCCACGATAGCCACTTCTTATGCGACGAGTATAGTTTTTAGTATAATTGTTTCTATATGATACCGTCGTTGATTGGACCGAATTGCTTGGTCTCTATTAACATATGGGCTCCTGTGTGGATGCCTCGATATTGCCAGCGTTCTAATTATGTTAATGATTAATGTTAATAAAAAAACAATTATACTAAAAACTAAAGGTTATTTGCCATGTATGTATAATGATTACATCTACGAAGTCCTAGGTGAAGGCGATGAAGGCAGATTTATATAATTGTTTGCTTTAGTAAAAACTTTGAGGTGGATACTTACTTAGATGTAATTGTCATCAGTTAAGAAATATTGATTAAAATCTTTCAAGTAAATAAGTCATCAAAGATGCTTAGAATATTCATAGTGTATTACTGAATCATCCATCGATGCAGAACAGAAGTATATTTCTTGGATAGTTTTTGTACTTGTACGCCTCAGAAACATCTCTCTCAATCTTTAGAATGCTTGTATTATCAGATTTTTCGAATACTTAAAATGGTACGTTTCCAACTAGAAACTGTTAAACATATGATAAGCATTTCATAGAATTAATAAATCATTTCAGATAACGTAGTTTTATAGTCGTTTTAAGTGAGATATATTTCCGTCACTGTGGTTGATTGCTTACTAGTTTCTTCTGTAAACGAAGTAACACTATAGGTAGTTATTCATTATCACACGGAATATCCCAAATGAGGCATTTCAATTAAGTATACTTTTACAGCTATTCATTGAAACAAATAGAAGGCGTTAACTGTGTCTTTAGCCATCAAAAGTTGCTCAGCTATCTATCAGCTTCTCCAATCTCTGCATACAACAAATAGCTGCTAATTCTTTGATCACGAGGTCATTAAAAGGGATTACAGCTGTAACAGTATATTAAATAAATTTGACCGCTTCATTCTATGTTTTTCAATAAAGCATGAAATTATATTTCACTAGGTACCATGAACTTGTGAAGCATTATGCAATTAAGGTAGTGGTACTTCTGTATATTCACTAAACATTATAATCGGCAGGATAACATCTGTAATGACCAGTAGGTATTTTTACAAGGTGTCTGTTATGTTTGAATTGACTACTAATACCGTTACAACTGTTAGGCTCTCAAGCAAAAAATTACGCATACCACTTAGCTGATGTCTATATGTCATATACAGCAATCCTAGTCAAGGATTTAGTCAATAATATTTCTCTGTACAACATACATTTGGTTTACCGTCTAACTGACACTATAGAAAGCCATATCATCTACTCTTTCTAGACATATTGAATAAAAGGGAAGATGGGTCTGCTAAAAAAGGAATGTAGACAGATTCTGCTCAATGTTACACAAACAGGGTTGACCTAAGTGTCTATTCAATAAATCTATACAATATGCAGAAAGGAAGAAATCAGACCCTGAAGAGAGACATTAGCGAATAATGCATATCTCTTGAAGTTCATGAGTCGGTGCGAAGACATTTTAAGCTTGCAATTTACATAGTATTTCGTCTTCAGAAATGATCTGAACATGATACAACCTTATTGGTATGTCAGTGAAGGGGGGGGGAGGCGTGTTATGAGATGAAGGGCTAATTCATTTCAACCAAACTTATCATTCTAGATGAAACAAAACTCATATGTCATCATTTCATCTTATTGCTGCATAGATGATTACAATCAAGAGGCGGTCACCGGTTTGGATTCTGCTGCTGCTAAGATTTTCATTTCACCACCGAATATTAGTAATACAAGTCTGCGAAACCACCACTATCTCAGATAATCAAACTGATAAGAGATGTATTGCGAAAGTACATCACATTTTTCAGATGAATCCATCTTCTTGTCCGATTGTGTAAATTAATTAAAGAGACTGACTATTTCTAATGTCACTTATTCTCTTGCATAACGTAAGTGGAAACTCCCATTTGACATCGTCAAATATTGGCTGGAGGTAATACAAGTTGCTATATCTGGTTATTTTCTTGAATAACAAACTTTTACTCCATTTCATTTAGTTAACCTTTTATGTAATAAGGAAACAAGTGATAAAATCATAACGAAGCAAGTGATGGCAAAAAAGGACATTCAGATGGCTAGCACAAACCCCTGCTCCAGCACTATTCATTCGGATACAGTTTAGAGGTGGTGTGTCTAGCGAGATATTGTTTCACAAACTATGCATGTTAATTCAAAGAAGTTTTAATGCTAGCTGGTAAGTTTTCATTTACGCTGTAAGATGACTTGACTAGACTGGTTACTTCCCGCTACGCTTAGCAATTTGACTGGTCCTGTGAAGCTAGTTGGATCAGTCGCTGTTCTATGAATTTAATTTTCCCGCTTACAAACATCTTTCAGTGTCGTGAAGTAAAGGTATGGTAAAGACCATTACCAGCTCTGTATTATTATTATTATTTCAAGAAAACCATATAACGGATGTGAATAATTCATTTTTTATTATTTGCTGTCAATTTACTAAAAGGCAGCCGGCTTTTAATCCTTCAGACTGCAACAGCTGTGGTAATCATAATTAAACAACCTGAGTAATATGTACGGAAAAGCAGGTGCTACTAATACAACTACTTTAACGCGATTTGCGACTCACAAATTCCTTATCATCCTACCCCAGATAATCTAATTTCATACTGCTGATATCCGTTCCACCTTATAATCTGAAATAACTTGTTCACTAATATAGGAGTAAAACTTGGACACTGTGGTCGATTGTAATTCCCTTTTATTCTGTTTCATAGAAATATCACACAGTGAAACAGTAGCATTTACTGGATAACATTTCGGACATAATTTACTGTCCATATTCCTATGAATTTATTCATAAATTTTGCCGGGTAATTATTGAGACGGAAAGTATTCTTGATGTATCTAACTTCTTGTTGTAGATTTTTTGGTCCACTGTTGAACTTTTTCTCCCTATCACTTGGGAATTTAACTAAGCCTACTTTAACTGAAATGGGGTGGGAGAATTTGAGTTCTAAGTAGCCATTCGAATGGCAAGGTTTCCTATAGACCCTGTCTGTAGACTTCCGTCTTGTGTTCGTTAAATCTTGAAATCTAACATTGCTGGCTCACCTTCATTCCTTTCTAAGTCATAGGTAAATTGGATTCCAATCACTACTGAATTTATATGTGCCAATAGGTTCAATAAACAAAGATTCGGTTATCAATCTCTCCCTCCTTCGACACCAAATACATGCAATCGAAATGATTCTGCACCTGTCCTAGATATATGGAAGATTCTACTGCCCTTGTCATCATAGAGAAGGACAGAAAACTAGGAATATATAAACTCTGTCTCGAAGTTGTGTGGTGACCTGATATGAATATGGACAGTAGATTATGTGCGAAACGTTATCCAGTAAATGCTACTGTTTCACTGTGTGATATTTCTAATAAACATACTAAAATGGCATAACTTGGTCACATTCTCATAACCTGTTTTGTTCCCTACCATAAGTAACATCCTACCAAGTTATTATTCTTTGTTCATTGGACTCCTATTGTTTAACTAAACCATCACCTTATAGTGTAAGATTGGCCGTATATAATCGCTTAGCGAATCATTCATGTTGAATTGAATCCCAGTGAAAATTGATTCTGATATTTAAGTTCACCTGAGAATTTATGAAGGGAATTCCTCAACTGGACAATACTATTCACAAACTTTAAAAAAACCTCATTATTGCTGACGCAAAATTACACCATATGAACATAAAACTGTAGGACTTGAAGAAGAAGTTTTCGAAACAAATATTCTTTGTCCACTGAAATGGCTTTTGAAGTATACTGCAATCTTTTAAGGATTTGTATCAGTTTTTGAATCCTTACTGTGGAAACGAATACTATCTAGATAAATTTTTTTTTCATAGATACACCTCCTCAATAAATTGAAAATCCGGTGAAACAATATTATAGCAAAACATTGTGAATCCATTTTATGATGCGGTTTCTTATTGGCTGTTGATGAAAAACCAAAATGTACAATATATATCGTGAGCTAACAGAAGTTGGAAATATGGGCATTGGATACTGACCCAGTGGCTCAATGCTAAGGCGTTGGCCGCGGAACCTGAAGGTCGCGGGTTCGATCCCTGCTGGTGGGGTCGTGGGTGCGCACTGTTGGGAGTCCCATACTAGTCTGACGAAACAGCTGTCCAGTGCTCCCAGGTTTCCTTTGTCCCTCCAACTGATGTCAGTCTATGATGAATAACAACTTGAGATACAATATATCTATTCTATTCTGTTAAAACTGTCGTTCCCAATCCGGTTAAATCTTGCCTTTAAAAACAAGATATTCTTACATTGACTGGTCACTAAAGGGGGAACCGGTTTCATATGGTCTAGTCCTGACTGTTGACTGAATTCTATCAATCATTTTCCAATATGATCCAGAGCAAGGGAGCTCATCATTACAGTGTACTTCATTAGGTCTTAGTTGGTTGGATGCAATAGGTAGGAAGCCTAAGACCTAGGTTTCATGCGTTCTAGCAATCATCAGCACGGTATTTCTGCAATCTGAGAATGGAATCCATGGTACTCAGTACTAAGTGAGACACGTTACTACTGGGCTATTTGGGCAAGAAGATACACTTTTTTCAGCAATAGTACTGCACTCAACACTCAACAATTTTTTATTTCCAGTTTTCATGCAAAGTACCTAGTGAAGTTGGGAAGATGATTCATAGTAGGGCTCTCTACTGAGTGATGAAAATTCATTTCACAATAAAATAATGTTGTACAGATAATAAATAGTAGTAATCAAATAAACTTACAAAATTTCTTGTTTGTTCATATGGATACTATTGAATAATGACAAAGAAAACAACATTAAATAATTGTTCAGTCAGTAATTCATACTGAATAATAAATAAAGATTGCATACTTGAAATATTGACTTCAAACTTATCGGTTAAGTTGACTGCATCTATTCAGCACAAGATGAAACCTATAAGAGTTATTAGAAATGGGTTTTTAATCATATCTCATTATATCAAGTTGTTATTCATCGAAGACTGACATCAGTTGGGGGAACAAAGGAAACCTGGGAGCACTGGACAGCTGTTTCGTCCTAGTATGGAACTCCTGTGCAGTGCGCACCCACGACCCCACCAGCAGGATCGAACCCGTGACCTTCAGGTTCCGCGGCCAGCGCGTTACCATTGAGCCACTGTCCAGCGCTCCCAAGGTTCCTTTGTTCCTCCAACTGATGTCAGTCTTCGATGAATAACAACTTGAAATATTTCCAAATCTCCACAACCCCCTCAAAAAATATCTCATTATAGTTTGAGACTATTTTAGCAGAACACAACTTCAACTCTACGAGAACTTGAACTTGGAGTCCTCAGATCTTACGAAACCAAACTATTCAAGTTTTTAAGGTGTGTAGAATTATGATATTGCTATCCAGTTGTTCAATGCCATCGGTTAATGTTTTTCCTTAAACCTGACTTTATCGATCCCCATAGACTACAGCTTCTTACTGTACCTTGGAACATTTTTTCTGAAGTTAGTCAATAAACAGCTTTAAATTACATGGATGAGCACTGTTGAGGATTTCCAAACTAAAAGAAAACAGTTTTGAATTACTTCCAGATTATAGTTAAGTAATTTAGGCTGTAAACGATGTGAAACTATAAACATGGTATGAGCAACAGTATTTCGCCATCAAAAAAGGGTGTTTATTCTTGTTTAATCGTTGAACAGCGATATCAGAAGCTGTATTCACCAACACTCGGATATACAAACACAGAAACCTCTTTGATCAGCTAAAATAATCCAAAAAATAAGACTGAAACTGAACTTATGTTATTTCTGATAATTTCCCGTTATTGAGTTAACCGAATTAATCAGTCATAGTGGAAACCAAATCACTCATTAGGAGGCAGGTACAAAGTTTGAATGAATTACAACAAATAAATATTAATTACTTTTGGAGTACTACAATTTTGTCCACATAAAGTAAGAGAATTAAACAACAAGGAACTTTGACTGGGAAAGAACCAACCAAGAAGCTGTCGCTTAACAAATATGCAGAAGGAAGTGGAGATGGATTGAGCATACACTGAGAAGGCCGACTGGGGACATTACGCGCCAGGCCAGTTGCTTGAGTGGAACCCGATGGGAAGCGACGAGTTGGGCATCCGAGTTAAGGGTGGCACGGAGGAGATCGTGCGAGGAGGAAATGAGAGCTTGTGGGCAGTTGTGGAGCCAGGTTCAAAAGATTTCAGAGGACAGAGTGGAATGGAGACGTGCTACTGAAGCTCTATGTTCCATTAGGAACCCAAGGGACATATAATAATAAATAATAATAAGGTAACAGAATTACGTACATGTAAACGGCTGAAGATAGACCAAGGTAAACAATTTTTGTGGACAGTGAACTTCAATGAAGTCAAGAGGTATGATTGCATGTCAATATAGTTGCCCAGTCAAATCAGCGCATTCTTCATGTAATGATGACGTCACCTTCCTCTTAGACTGACTTTAGTTTGCATTATTGAGCAGCCTATCAGGATTATCATAATGAGATGTAAGACTTGGAACTTACCAGGATTCGAACAGGTTTGAGGCTTTATAATATAATGACCAGTGTACAGAACTCAAGTATTACCGGAATCTACATATCACAACCATTTTCTCCTAATTTTTTGTTGATGAACCGGTTTTAAATAGTTCTTTCCACAATAATGAAAGTCATTCTAAACAAACTCTTAATATAAGTCTGATATTGAATGTCTACCTTCAGTTTGATAAAAGAGGAAACCTTTCAATCAACTAAATAATGAGTACTTTTAGTCACAAATGAATATCATTTGATATACCGTTAAGAACCAGCCAACTCAGAGCAGTTATTTAATCCTATTGATTTCAGAATCAAAATTTGACCTGATAGAGTTAAATAAATTGAGCTTTGGGTAAATGGATTATAAATGAATTATATTTTTAAGAATCCCAATAAGGTAGAAGAAAATTTTTTTGACTTTTCGCAACTTTGTTGAAGTCGTTTCTTCAGAGAATAAGACTCGTTCAATTCTTTATATACTAAATCCATATAGATGAACTGTCATTTTTAGACTGCTTAGTTAAAAGAAATGGAAAGGGAAATAACAAACCAATACATTCAGATCAATATCTTGATTTCAACTCAGAACATTCACTTAGTACTAAACTTCCATTTTTTCTCGAGGCATACACAGGAGAGTCACAAAGGTAGTCATGAATGAAGATGACAAACAAACGCAAGTAAGTAACATAATAGATGTGTAACTACTCTGAGAATATCACTTTAAAAAAGTAAAAGTCATGAGCATACGAATCGAAGAGAAAAATCTTGGATTAGTACAGCAGTTCGACCATTCTTCAAATACAACCGAAGAGGATTTTAGCAAAACATTGAATTAGAACGTTCTATAAGACAACTAACACTCTTAGGAATGCCTTAGTTCATTTTAAACACATAATTCCTCTTACCTCCATGCAGAATTGTGTCTGCAGATTCAGCTATGTCTATTACGATGTCATTATATCAAAGGGAATCTGCCCAAAATTCTCATTTGTGCTAAAGAACATGCAAGCTGGAAAACTGACCTCAAACTAATCCCATAGAACTATAAGGTTTACAAATAAAACTGGTAGTTGCTGTTCGTTTCATCTTTTATAGCCAAAAAGTTGACATTAATGATGTCAAAAAGATTTTCAAAGTAAAAGAAAAGATGGGTAACTGAAGCAGTTCACACTATGTTGAATCCTATTCAGCTCAACTGGAAGAAAGGCCTAACCATCCAACCAACTTTTATCAACCAAATAAAAGGACAGAAATATATAATTTACTAACTTGTAGAGGTTTGTTATCTGAAGAGGCAACTTCCAAGAAGTTGCGAAATAGTCAGAAATGTATTCTTCTACCTCATTGAGATTTCACAAATATATTTCATTTATACTTATTTTGTACGTTTTCGGGACTCTCCTACAGTCCCTACAGATAGTTTCAAGAATCAAAATTCTTGCATAAAGTGATACCTTTTCTAAAGTAATAAGACGTACTGAGATTATAAGGTGAAATTTTCCTTGATAGGGACTATAAATAATGAAAGTCTAAAGAGGAGAGCGAAAGGTTGAATAGGATACTCCTTAAAGACAAGATTGAATATCGAAGTAGCTAAAGTTTTGCTACATAGATTTATCATGACACAGTGATACACAGATAAAACAGTTGGAGAAGTGTATATATATCGAATGTAGAATTCGATTAACTTTATGAAATATGATTTCTAAAATTAGGTGGTCTGACTGACAAGCGCTATAAAGATAAATGTAAATACCTTTTCCACTAAACTTCGTTAATTACTTCGACAAAGTAGTAAGAGTGTCGGAAACACATTTTTAACACAAGTTATTATTTCAAGTTGTTATTCATCGTAGACTGATATCATTTGGAGGAACAAAGGAAACCTGGGAGCACTGGGCAGCTGTTTCATCCTAGTATGGGACTCCTCAACAGTGCGCACCCATGAACCCGCCCTCCAGGGATCGAACCAGCGACCTTCAGGTTCTGCTGCTAGCACGTTACCATTGAGCCACTGGGTCAGAATCCAACGGTCCATATTTACAACTCCTGTTAGCTCACGATATCCAATTGAACTGGTGCTCATTGGTGACTAGCTTCAAGAAGTATTCCCGAAGTTCCCATGAGAAGTCATGACCGGTGGAGTCAAAGCCTGATGGTCGTGAGGAAAGTTACCGAACCATGACGTTGGGTGTCGGTTGCACCATATCGTGAGCTAACAGAAGTTTGAAATATGGACCATTGGATTCTGACCCAGTGGCTCAACTGTAAGGTGCTGGCCATGGAAGACTAAGGTCGTGGTGCGCACCGCTGAGGAGTCCCACACTAGGACGAAACAGCTGTCCAGTGCTCTCAGGTTTCCTTTGTTCCTCCAACTGATGTCAGTCTATGATGAATAACAACTTGAAATATTTCCAAATCTTCACAACTCCCTCAGAATTCAACCAAGTCATTATATTTTTACCCATTACATGATATGCATACCTGATATCCTAAGGTCGACATTAAAAGCAATTAAATAAATGAATTAATTAAATGAAGGAAAGAAAAAATGTAGACGAAATTTGAAGATAAGCCTTAATTATTAAAACAGCATAAGTTTACTGATACCTTTCATAGATTAGTTTGACCGGTATAATTAAAGTGACTTCACATTCCTCTGAATAATGATTTTTTGATGTGGTATGCTTCAATCATTAAGATTAAACAAAAAGATCATACTAGGAGATATTTATATCACAGTTATACTGTATGCAATGCATCCTGAATACTATTCAAATAGCGGTAGAGAAATTGGCTACATTTGAATACTGGAGAAAGTTGTATATCACAACTATCAAATAATGATGTGTCCAAAAGACTACATGAAGACAAGTCAAGTAGGTGAGTATGAAAGTGGTTTACATCCATTTCATTGCATTTCCAGTTCCATTCCACAATGTGATATGCTAAGTAAATTAAACACTTGGACGTATTTCAGTAAACTGATAACTACAGTTTGATAAGAAGGTGACTGATAATTTTCGAATGGCATGAACAATTGATGAAACCTAGTAAGGTGGTTGGTCATACCGGTTAATCCGGTTAGTAAGACAGAGGGGATATAGCAGATGTATCAGAAATCTTCTGACTAAATTATGATATATCTTCAAAAAACAATCACAATTTCATAGACGGTTAGCGTTAAAGAATTAGAGCAGGACATGAATACTGTAGTAGGATATAATTTCGTATTCGGTTTGTTTATTTGTTATAACCACCTAGTGATACAATTTTATTCACCGGATAGTGTTTTCGGCCAAAGTTATTGCTTACGATGTACATGCATTGATTTGAAAGAAAATCACATACAAAGAAATAGCCTAGGTAAATGTTACACTTAGTTACCGACCCTACTGAACAACAATGCCCTTGAAGTGAAGACAGGAGTAGGACAAGGTTCCCACCCTCTATCACCGATGATCTTCCTGATTGTGGTCGACTGGACTGGATTGGACTGGACTGAACTGGATCATGCAATAGACAACTGTTAGGAGCTGTGAGAAGATGGGCATACGCTGACTGGACCGATGAAAAGACCCCAGAAGAAGATTCCGATTTCGCCAATGATGATGATTCATGTCTCATGTCTTATGGCACAAACTCGAAGATCTACAGACGAAAACCAACAAATTGACAGAAGAGGTGAGATATCGAACGAAGAACGAGACTTCCTTCAGTTGAACGTAGAGAAGACAGTGGTGAGGAAGATACCCAACCAACAACAACAACAAACACCAATCACCACCAACGGGAGAGATCTAAAGGAAGTTCTCTCTTCCACCTACCTATCTACCTACCTAAGCAGAATCATTTCAACTACAAGCAGCAGCGACACACATAACGATGTCATAGCTAGGATTGGAAAGACAGAAAGACAGACCATCCTGCATTAATCTGAAATCAGTGTGGAGATCTACTCCACTCCACTCAGCATAAAGCGTGAACAACATATGGATTTTCAACACTAATGTCAGTCAAGTAAGTCAGTGCTTCTGTTTGATGGTTGAGAGACTTGGCAGCGCCTTATGAAAAGTATTTCCAATAAACTGCACACATATATCATCAACAGCTGCCATCTACGCTCACTCGATACTGAAGATCAGATCAGAAGGCCAGAATAATAAGAGCAAGCAACAAGGAACTCTGGCTGGCTGGCTGGCAAGGAACCTACCAACCAACAACCTATCGCCCAACAAATATGTGGAAGAGAGGGGAGATGGATTGGATTGGACATAGAGTGAGAAGACGGTTTAAGGACATTATGCTCCAGGTCAGGTCAGGTCAGGCCAGGTTATGCCTTCGAGTGGAACCCTCATGAGAAATGAGGAGTTGGGCGTCCGAGGTGAGGGCGGCATGGGGGAGATGGTGTGAGGAATAGATGAAAGCTTGTAGACAGTGGTGGAGCCATGTTGAAAGGGCTGGATAGAAGAGAGTGAAATGGTGACGTGTTACTGAAGCCGTATGTTCCACCAGAAACCTAAGGGACAAATGAAAATAATGAGTTGTAGGTTTTCAAAATAGTATTCATCATGGACTGACATTGGCTGAAGAACCATTGAAAACCTGGAAGTCCAGGAAAAATGCTTCTTTGTAATTTGAGATTCTACATTAATGCTCACTTACAACCCTATCGGGGATCTCACTGCTGAGGAGTCCCATACTAGGACAAAACAGCTGTCCAGTGCTCAAAGGTTTCTAATATTTCTCCAACTTATATCAGTCCGCGATGGGTATTACCTTGAAATCAATCAGTCCCCATAAACCTTCAGGCTGAATTACAATGTAGGTTATTCAGTTACACTAAACACTATCCAGCAATAACTTACACTTAGCGAGTTAATCATCAAACTTTTATGAAAAGAATAAAAGGATGGAAATATATAATTTATTGACTGAAATTAAGATAACTATTTATGCTTCACTTACTGGCTCTTGGAGCTGCATTTCTTCATTATCTTTGCTAATTTCATTACATGAAGAATAAATGTTACACTGATCGTATGCTGCACTGGGCGTTGGAATGATTAACAATTGTTCAACCGCACCCTAAAAGAGAAAATAATGATTTTTACAATTGCAATGTAATCACTAAACACTTTACATATTTACTGCCTTGATGAGATGATAAAATTGTTTAAATGAAATGTTATTCTAGGTGAAGATCTTTAAGAAAGGAAACAAGTTATAATTCATTGAGTGGTCACTGGAAGTTAACCGACTCCAGGTTAACCAAGTTATAGGTGCCGGTCAAATTCTGTCAATCTCTAACAAGTTAAAAAATTTTTTTTATTGAAGTCTAATAAAAATTTCATCATAAGGTAAAACCTAACATCAGTTTGGATGCTTGTACACATAAATTGAGAATCTTACAGTTTGCATAGTGTAGTAATAAGAAGATGGAGGTTATCTGAGAAATGCGGATATACACGATTATAAAGACAAAATACTTGGTTGTATTGTGTTCTCTGAGCTGGGTTGTTTAATCTTGAAGTTTTCATCCTCCTTCTAGACGACATCATCAGCACTATCTTCAGTATGACAAAATACTATTCATTCTCAATGACAAAGGTAAGTTCATGGTGGACCACCCAAGAGAAGACATCAGAAAATCCCAAAGAAAAGTAACGTGTGAATATCCTTAGCGAACAGGAATTTCACCCAAACTGATATGGTCTATCAAAAATACACAAACCGCATATCCCATCATACCCAATACTGTAGATGTGTTGCTCCTTAACACATAAATTGGCAAAATGGCTAGCCCAAATACTGAGTACAGTTAGAAACCAATTGTGTAAGTTTACATCAAAAGATACTTTTGGACTTATTGACTATATAAATGACATTGATATCAAAGATAAATCAATGTTTTCTCTGAATTCAAAGTCTTTATTTACCAACATGCCTTTAACCAAGACTGTTGACATTCCTTGTGATTATATATCCTTCAATATTCCTTCTTTCCTCATCACTCCTAAGTATTTGAAAGAGCAATTACTACTATACACCGATAAGGTTTACTTCACTTTCGAAGGTGGATATTTTTGATAAGTTGATGGTGTTGATATGGGCAATCCTTTTGGACCATTGTTAGCTGATGTCTATATATCATATGTAGAACTTTTGACTGACGATATTATCAGCCAAGTCTCTCTGTAAGGGAGATATGCTGATGATATCTTAATTATCACATCCCACTGCGCATACCAGTTTACATGTATGTCCAATGACACATACATTGGTAGGAGTAACCGACATATACAGTCGAGGGTAGCGGAGCATATCCCTAAATGGTTAGAAAAACAATCACATTCGAATAATCCGATAAATATAAGGGGTAGACAAACGTCATCCTCGATAAGTAAAAATATTATAGAAAAAGGTCACAGGATTGACCCTAAAGCAGTCTTTAGACCATTGTAGAGAAGCCGTCAAGACCGTATACTTAGGTTCATTGAAGCCTTAGCTATAAGAAAGTCAAACCCCTCTTTGTGTATTCAAAATGTTTATTCTTACTACCTTCATAATCTTTATCACATTTTAATACCGAGGGAGGTATGAAAATGTATTATTCCTCCTTATTATCCCTATATTTTCGAAATCTTTTTATTATCTTAATTTATTTATTTAACCTTACTCTGTTTTCATCCTTTATAAAAAATCCCTTGACAAGTAAATGTGTGATCAGACTGTTCTGAATATATTGCGCGAATATAACACATTTCTCAGATAACCTCCATCTTCTTATTAGTAGTAATTCTTGGGGAGTGTAATGATGATCACATCAATAATAGTAGTGATGGGTAGAGTTCAAGTAACAAAACTAGACTTATAGTACCTAAACTGAGATTTAGTACAACTCGTATTCGATTTAAATGAAATAACGATTAAGGGAAATCACAGTTAATTATATCGGTCAAGCTACGTTAGCTTTATAATTTGTTACTTCTGTGTTGCAGAAAATACTTGATTATGAAAATATTCCACCCAAGAAGGCAGGAATCTATCAGCAGGAATCCCTTCCCTATCTAAGCTTCTTGCTTGTTGATACTCATGAACATGGTGTATCTACAACTTCAAGGAAACTGTTGTTTTCTCGGTGATTCATAGCTGTGTCACTCAGTGCTAGACTCAGTAACTCAACCTCTTAGCTGTTTAGGACACGACTGATCTCTTGTGGGAATAGATTATGTACACAAATTGATCATCAGTGGACGATCGATGGAACTATCTATTCCTTAGTGCTTAAAATCGAACAAAGCCCATCATCCAAGCTTTGCAGTGTTGCCACAGAGCGAAGTGAAACGACACCTCAGTGCACTGTATTATGAACTGAGTGACGTAAGCTTGAATTGCTAAGAGAACACCAGTTTTCTTTCATGGTTTCAGGTTGTACTTGCTGGTTGGTACAAAAGCTGTACATTTGTATACAGCTAATTTTTTCCTATGACCAAATAGGGGATTACTTCACAATTATTGATGCTATTGTGTTCTTTTAGCCATATGATTTAATTGTGAAGCTTTCATTGTCATTTCATGAAAAGTTGTGACCAGTGGGGCCAACGAAGTCGAACATGGGGACAATTACTCAACGACGATATTGGATGGAGGTCACACTGTATCGTTAACTGACAGAAGTGGGAAGTATGCGCCTATGGCCAAACTGTAACATACTGGTCGCGGAATCTGAAAGCATTGGGTTCGACCCCTAGAGGGAGGGCTCATGGATGCGCACTGCTGAAGAATCCCATACCAGGACGAACTAGCTGCCCATTACTTTTAGGTTTAAATCGGTTTCGAGATTCTTTCAAGTCTATCAGTCTAAGAATCATCAGTTTTTACAATCTCTCGTAGCTCATGGCGTTATATGAAGTCACTTTAGGTACAATGGTAAATTACCAATCCCATATGTATACTGCATTATGATTGGTTACTTAGACCCAATACTCTTGTATCAAGGGTTGACAAAAACAAGTGGGGAGAAGTTTAATTAGTGCTACGTAGTTACTAAGTCAAAAATGTCTAAGCATTAAGCATTTCACTCTCGTATTGACCACACGTAAAAATGGGAAGTGAAACAGTCAACTTACTGATTTAAAATGAGACTAGAAGCATCTTTCAAGCTATACTTTCAACACGAACAATAATGTTATATGGAGGCGTATTTTTTTTTGAAATGTCTCCTTTTCTGCTAGTGTGAATCCATGACATGCACAACTACACTGTCTGTAACATTTGCCTCTCTTTCTACAAAAAAGCTGTATTGGACTTAAAAATTCTTATTATATGTCTAGCTGATGCGTAATAGTTTTCGCTGGATAAAACGGATTAACAATAAGCTTGCGTAACTAACAAAGAAATTTTAGACACTACACATTTCATTGCTTATTACACTTTTTTGCAAACTTACTGGCTTAAATGAAACTTTATGTGGAAATTTTTAAAATTCCTTTCTGAAATAACATAGTGTTTTATGTTCCTGACTTAACATTTATATCATTTTGATTATGTGAGATAGTCATGGTTTGGCAGACTAGTATTGATACCGGGTAATGATTGAAGGTGTAATGGAAATTTGGACTGCCACCGGATTCGATTCATCGACCAACTGGTTTCCAGCTCAGCGCTCTACCAACTGAGCTACGAGGTCCAACTGTAGCCGCTATGAGTATCATGTAGCTATCTTAACGAGTCACGAATTCACATCATAGTCAGGTAAAACACTTAGTGACTGAATAGAAATAAAAATATGGTCAGTAGTCGAATCTCGTAGGTTAGTTGGTAGAGCATCAGGCCCGGAACCTAGTAGTCGCTAATTCGAATCCGGCCGTGGTCCGAATTTCTATTTGATCTTCAGTCAGAACCCAATATTAGTCATTTATATCTTTTCTATAGGTTTCAAGTTCACTTATTAGTTAATTAACGGACTATCCGCAAAGGAAACATCTTGACTTGCTGTTTATTTTTTAGTTGTAATATGGCTCACCATTTCCCTGAAAAAAGGTTTTTGCCATTTGTACTTTACTGTCAGCGATTAAAAAGTCCCTGTGGTAGTTCATAACTTTAAAGATATATACTGCTCACTGATATTTTTTGGCTGTACATATACGACCGTATAACAGAAAGCATAGAACATTGGAGAGTGATTTTCAGTAAAAAAAAAGGAATCTTATCAATTCATTCTTCTCAAGAAGACAAAGAATATTCATGGCAGATGCAATCTATGATGAACCGGAAAACTTGTGCGAAATCCCAATGAAAAATGGATCCTCATGGAAATTTAAAGATAGGAATCTAAACCCTCAAAATGCCAAGGGGCGCTTGCATGCTGCACCGAAAAAGATCTTACTGGTGAACGTCGAATTCAAGATATCTTTAGAAAGCTAATATCTGGATCCATAAACAGGATATTCTTTGCCGCCAATCATAGAATCATAATCTGTCACAAACTCATTCTTCAGTACATATAAGAAAAGCTTGAGTATTATGCCACATCAGTGTATGTATCAGTTGAATTGCACCGGTGGAGACGAGTATATTTATTGTATCATGCGCCAGCTTATGCAACGCACTCGCGAACACTACCCAACTTGATATAGGAATAAAAAGTGGGCACTATGGTAGATTGTAATTTCATTTAACTCCGTTTATTAGAAATGTCACGCAGTGAAGGGACATTATCATCAACTTGATAACATTTTGGGCATAATTTACTGTTCATATTCATACCAGATCACTCCACAACATCAAGATAGAGTTTATATATTCCTAAATTTCTCTCCTTTTTGCGATGACGAGGGTAGTAGAATATTCCATATATCTGTGACAAATGCAAAATCATTTCTATTACCGCATGTAATTGATGTTGATTCGATAAACAAAGATTCCATTATCAATCTCTCCCTCCCTCAACTCAAGACAGTTTTTAGCACTGTCACTCTATCCCACCCTACAGTGTGACTGTATGTAATTGCGTGCAGAGCTAGAGCCGAGCTTTTCTCTTAATTTCTTATCTTATTACTATCTACTAATGTTGATTTATCTACTTTTTTGTTCTTTGTTATTCTAATCGGCCCTGGTCGACTACACTGACCTATGTATTTAACCTAACAATCGTTGCGAGGGATTTAGTATGCCAAATTATTTTTCCCAAGTGCATCAATAGGATCTTCTAACCTACAAGGCTTGTTTCTTAGTGAGTTTGTTGGTTTAAATGTCGATATAATCCCAGCCAGCCTTATTGAGACTTCTTCGTGATGCTTATGAGGTATCTTCCTTGTTTAGTAACACAACAGAGGCTTTGCATTCTCTCTCAACTCTGTCACCATTAATACTATTAGTAGTAGAATTGTTATTAATAACACCTGTATTACTACTACTACTGCTAATGTTTTTCTTCCGATTTCTTACGAGTCTATTTATAAATGTAGGTGATTAGTTATTGAGACTTAAGGGATTCTCGACGTTTCTAATTTCTTGTTGTAGATTTTCTGGCCTACAAGTAAATCTTTTTGCCGTATTACATAAGCATCTAACGAAGACTACTTTAACTGAGATGGAGTTAGGTGATCTGAAGTCTAAGTAGAGCTTCGAATGGGAAGGTTTCTTATAGACACTAGTCTGTAGACTTCCATCTTGTTTTCGTTCATTCTTGCAATCCAACATTACTAGCTCACCTTCATTACTTTTAAAGTTGTTAAAACCAAATATATGCAATAGAAATGATTCTGCACCTGTCTCAGATATGTGGGAAATTCTAATACCCTTATCTTGTCACAAAGGAGAGAAAATTAGGAATATATAAACTCTGTCTCGAAGTTGTGGGGTTACCTGATATGTATATGGACAATAACTTGTGTTGGAAACTTTATCGAGCAAATGACATCTCTGATAAACAGACTAAAATGGAACTACCCAACCTGGCTGTCAACGAAAGAACGGAAATGCATCTTCAGCTCTGTAAGACAACACCTAGTAAACAGCCTGCTCTCCTGGATTTCAGCAGCATTACAGCGTTCAGGACTTCACTTCTGCTCTTGTCGGAGGGCTTGTGTTCACTGGTAATTCTGTGACTGGGCTACTGGTGGTATTTCTTGACGAGTTGCAGGTGGCGGCGTTGGTCGATTCAAAAGTTTTTTGAAGTGGTCAGCCCATCGTTTCCTTTGTTTCTCCTCTTTGGTAACTTGGTTTCCTTCACTATCTTTCATTGGCTTCATCTGCGTTGATTTGTTGCCAGATAGTAACCTGCTTATTTGATATAGTGTTGTCAGGTCTCTGTCTTTCCTACCAGCACCCTATTCTGCTTCACTTACCAATGTGTCGTAGAAGTGTTTTTCGTCTTTGCGTGCACTCTTCTCCACTTCTTGTTCAGTGTTTTATACTTTGTGTTCAGTTCCTGTTTACTTTGTTCATACTTGCACTGGGTTATCTTCTGTAGGTTTCTTTTGACATCTCTTTCAAAGAATTCCAGTGTTCTTCCACGTAGGTTTCTCCGGGAATGTTGCCTAATATCTCCCATTTTCACCTGATGAGTGACTGGCGCGAATATGTCCTTTGTAGTTTCGTCCTGCAGTTTCATTTCTGGGTTTTGAACTTGATCTGTGGTCTATCACCAGCTTCTTTGATGGCTTTCAACTGGATTTTGAAGGTTCCTTGCACCAGACAGTGAGTGGTGTGAATATACACCTGCTCCCATTCTTCATCTTGTTTGTGTTCAGTGGGCTGTTTCTCCACTTTCTTCACATTGAGATGAAGTTGATCTGATATCTAGTGTAGTGTGTCCTGGTGTCTGGTGAAATCCATGTCGCTTTGTGAATATCCTTGTGTTTGTACACACTGCCTCCATTACCAAGTCATTAAATGTGCGGAATTCTGCAAACAGTTCTCCATTCCTATTCATTTCACCGGGTGCTTCTCCACCTATGACTGGTTCTCTTCCTATATTGTCTGCTCTCAGTTCGGCATTCATGTCACCCCACCCATAGGAATTTTGATGTCGCCAACTAAGATGGGGTCTTATCCAGTGCTGACTGCAATCGTCTGTATAACTATTCCTTTTCTCTTGATTCACATTACGTGTGGGTGGATAGCGTAGCATTTTACGATTGTGACCTTCCTTCCTTTTGAGTTGAACGTTGCCGTCATCATCCTGGAGGAGAATGGTTCCCACTGCATGAGAGCCTTCGATGCTCTTGAGGACATCGTGATAGCCACTCCCTCAGTGTGCTTGTGTTTGTCATCTGGGTGATAACATCGGAGTAGATTATTGATTCTCCAGTTGACAGTTTGGAGAGTTCACTTCCTTTCCATCTGCTTTCGCAGATTCCTAGCCTAGCATTTCGATGTGATACCTTCTCATCTCTTTTGTAATCCGGTCAGCCTTGCTAGGTTCAAACATTGTTCTGACATTCCATTTCCCCATTTTTACTTTCGCTTTCATTGAGGGAGAGAAGACTTATCGGCCAATTGGCTTCCCGAAGGCAGGCTTTAACCAACCGGTATCATTTCACCTCTTCGATTCCAGCGAGGAATAAGTTTAATTTTATGTTTTATATTTTGTTTGTGCATTGAAGCTTCTTAAAGGGTTAGATTGGTTTTACTGGGTAGGGTTGCTAGCCCTATGCCCAACCTTGCCTCTTTTTCCGACCTTGGGAAAGGCTAGTAACTAGTGAACTAGTTACCTAGGCTAGGATGTAAGGCATTCTGACGGCTACAATATGCCAAAAAGATGATGTATTCACAGGAAGTATTGTAGATATAATTCCCACACTAGTCACATTATTTATTGTGTGCCATTGGATTGAGTATAATGGATTTTCTAGTAACCTAGACGCACACTTACAGATAAATCTTTGTGTAGTACTGAATTTAAGTAGAGTATCAATGAATGTTAGCATCACTAAATAACATTTTAGTAGCTGGATAAAGGATTGTAGTGATATTGACATAATTAATCAGATTATTCAAAGTATTCCTACTTCAAAAGAACTCCGTTCATTTAGGGAAGATCCCTGAGGTTAGTTGAGAAGCTCCACTGCTCTAACATGCATAACAACTACCTAAAGGTTATAAAGAATAAGCTCTACAGACTGAGACAAAAAACCTGACCATGAACTGAGTTTCTGTTTTACTTTTCTCCAAAGGTTTCTATACATAAAAATGATTTTTACTTAGTTACACTTAGTCCCGTTGTCAGTAACCAAAGAGGTCAAAATTCAGAAAACTATTTACTGTTTCAGTAGTGAAGTAGTATATGTTACAAGTATGAATGCATCCTGGATAAGACCGTCAGGTGAATCAAGGTGTTAGTTAAAGCATAGAACTTAGACGAATCATATATTCCTTTATCATTTAACTATCTTAGATGGCCGTAGTTTGGCAGACTAGTATTTATACTGGGTAATGATTGAAGGTGAGATGAAAATCTGGACCGCGGCTGGATTTTCATCTCACCTTCAATCATCACCCAGTATATATTCCTTTATCCAACTTTATGGATTACTGAAAGTTCTGAATTTCCTAATCACCATCATAATAAGTTAAAACTTTCAGTTTCTTTAGTAAAGTTCATCCAATTGATTTCATTATATAATCTGCAACCACAAATCAGAAGAAAAATAAAACAGATCAATTGTTCTCCTCAGCAAGAACTTAAAATTAAAATTGAAGGAGAAACAGATACTATTTCAGTCAATTTGCATCAAACTGATACCAGGGGATTTGTTGGAAACTTTATAAATTAGAACTTAAAGTGGCCAATCAATATAAATTCAGCAGACTAATCTTTTAGTTCTGCTCTGAAGTCCTTTATTGGTACTACGAATAAAGCCACTGCTTCCATGATATAACGAATTTGGTATGTTCATTGCTGCATGAAGCTTACTTGTTCCGATTTGATATTCACTGAAATAAGTATTCCTATCATATACTAAGCTGGAAATGGTTTGGGCATGCACTGAGAAGACCATCCGGGGACATCACGTGCCAGGCCATACTTTCGACTGGAACCCAAATGAAAAACAACGAGTTGGGCGTCCAGCTAAGGGTGACATGGAGGAGATGGTGTAAGGATGAAATGAGAGCTTGTGGGCAGTTGTAGAGCCAGGTTCAGAAGATTGCAGAAAACAGAGTGGGATGGAGACGTGCTACTGAAGCCCTATGTTCCACTAGGAACCCAAGGGATAAATAGTGGTAGTAATAATAATGATAATAATATAATCATATACTAAGCTAGATTGTTTTTTAGGATGATAAAAACTAATTTACAAAACCATAAATAAAGAAGCAAATAAGAACGTACAGTGAAACTAGGTTGACCAATCTTATCTTGTAGAATATACAGCATGCCTTTACCAAATTTCAAATCACCAGTAACTGTTCTGTTGAGTAATTTTGACATGATAACTTTACAGTCAACAAGTAAAGTTACTGAATCACCCTTAATACTGAATGCAATTCGATGCCATCTAAAATTATAAAATAAGTTAACATTAAGCAAAGTTAAACGCATACAAATGAACAAAATATTCAGTGAAGTCATTAAGCAATGACTTATAAAGAAAATTTACATGAAAAAGAAACTTATTTTGTTGTTCATATGGAAAGAAAAAATGCAGATGTTTTGTTGATTGATGGAAATCGGCAGGAATTTCTGAAGACATCGGTTTTAGGCTTATCAGCAGTCGTCAGCAAGTCGTATCTGTTGCATTGACGGAACTGATCCATGTTGTCCAGTATTTTAGTCAATGATGTTACCACTATGTTATTCCAATTGTGACTGACTTTCTATAAGCCTGATCACTGCAGAACAAATTGTTTCTTGTTGTCTAGTCGTAAGTAATTACTGAGTTTTGTCAATGAACATCTCATTATGAGATGATATAAAGTTCATCGTGAAGAAGTGAAGCACTTTACTATCAAAATTTAGTGATAAACGGCAAAAACAAACAGTACAGAAGATAATTTCAAAGTAGATAGCTCTTTAAACCAAGACCGTTGGGACCGTTGATATATTTTACTCATAAGACTTTTCTTTGCCACAGTGTAAAGTGTGTGAATCTAATATGTACACATAATGTTAGTGGTGGACTGGATCATGCAGCAAACAGTGAGGAGTGAGAAGATGGACATAAGCTGGTTGGACCGATGAAAAGACCCCACAAGAAGACTTGGATTTCGCCGATGATGATTTTTGTTTCATGCTGCACAAACTCGATGATCTACAAGTGAAAACTAACAAGTTGGCAGAAGAGGCAGAGAAGATGGAATTGCAAGTGAATGTGGAGAAGACAGAGGTGATGAAGATAACCAACCAACAACAGTATCAATAACAAGAGGTAACAATCACCATGAACGGGAGAAACTTGAAGGAAGTAGTCTGTTTCACCTACTCAGTCAAGACAGCATCATTTCAACTACAGGCGCCACAGGCACAGATGAGGATGTCAAAACCAGGATCGGAAACACAGCAAGACAGGCTTTCACGAATCTGAAATCACTGTGAGATCTACTGCACTCCACTCACCACAAACAATAAGATCTGAATTTTCAACACCAATGTCAAGTCACTGCTGCTACATGGTTTAGAAAGTTGGCGCGTCACGTAAAGCATCTCCAACAAACTACAGACATTCATCAACAACTGCCATCTACGCTCACTTGATACTGAAGATCAGATGGTCAGAGTGAAGAGAATAAGCAAGGAGGAACTCTGACTGGGAACGAACCAACCAAGAAGCTATCACCTAACAAATATGTAGTAGAAGAAAGTGGAGATGGATTGGGCATATACTGAGAAGACCGACTGGGGACATCACATGTCAGGCCATGCTGTCGAGTGGAATCCAAAGGAGAAACGACGAGTTGGGCGTCGGAGACGAGGGTGACATGAGGAGATGGTGTGAAGAAGAAATGAGAAGTTGTGGGCAGTGTTGGTGGCAGGTTGAAAGACTGGAGAGAACAGAGTGGAATGGCAAGGTGCTGGTGAAGCCTTATGTTCCACTAGGAACCCAAGGAAAAAAACAAAGTAACATCAAAATCATTTAAAAATGCTTATAATTTTCTAAGCTACATATTTCGGATTTACTTTCATTATTCTTGTATTCATTGTTTACAACGTCAGGAAGATATGTCCAAAAATGTGGAATAGCGCCACAAGTTTGATCTATATAGTCTAGAGATGTCTAAGCAGCAGTTAATCAGATACTGAGCTGTGAGTCATGTATACTTATAAAACAAGGAATGTTTATCATTGGGGAGCATTTACATCATTATATGAACTATATTTTATCACCTTATGAGGCCTACAGTCATCATGGAAGGAGTATGGTGGGGATAAACTAAAGAACCGTGTTTACGACAAGGTCAGATATAAACGAGGAAAGTAATTAGAAGTCAAACGCATTTTTCTGCATCTCTGAGTAAATAGAGTCATCTGTGAGATAGTAGAAAAGATTTGCATCTCAAGGTGAGGATGATAATTGTATGATGTTCTTCAGGCGTTGAGGTCTCTTATTAGATGTTTCATCACCTAGTTAGGAAACTTTGTCAGCATTTACTACATTTCAAAGTGAAGCAATCCTATATTCTATGTGTGTTTAAAAAGGATATTTGTCAACTTCAAGCGTTGTTTTTATATGGGTAGGAGAGGCCTATCCTTCGTTCTTATCACAGTTTGACCTATGTCGTCAACCTAATGTCTGATTAGTGATATGCCTGATTGGTTATCAGTTGTAAGATCCCCTCTTAGTTGCAACTATGCTGACCTCAAGGTTAGGAGAACACTAAAAAACCATCACAGTCAACTGTGTCGGCAAACGATGTAATTACGAGAAAGAAAAGTGTTTATAAAATGTCATGAAATCCTCAGTTGATTCTTCCAAGTGGAAAGAGAAATGGTAGAAGTGTAGGTTAGGTTTGAATGTTGCCTGGTTTTATAATCATGCCCATATGAAGCTCAGGTAAAAGAATATCAGACTGTTGTTACAGTTTCTGACTGTTTGCCTGAGTTGATTAAGGAGACATAGACTGACTTCTAGGTTAGAAGTCCCTTGACAATTGAGGTCAGGTATCACAGACTCGTTCATAGCTTTACTGTCTCTTCGTTCGCTTTATAACTTTTGATGACTAACTGTATCACATCCATCTTCATCTTTTATCTTGTTATTTTATATCATGATGTCGTATGTGTGGCAGATCTCATGCTGTGTTGATATTGACTAACCATTTAGGAATTCCTAAAAGTTTTTTTGCCAGTATTAAAAAATTCCAGTTCTCCTGACTGTAAATGTATTCAAGATGAGGCAGGGTAGTGTTGAAAGAAAGTGTATCAAAAATGTAATTCCACCCATTAACACATATTACTAACTCAGTGTAGATTCTAGTTGGAGAATTTTGGGAGGTTTATTCGAATCCATAATATAAATTCTATGAAAAAATGATATTAAATTACCACTGACTAATTTCAGGTTGTACCATTAAAAGAATCAAAGAGATTCTTAGATTCGGGCATAAATATTAGTGTTTCGATTTCAAGTTGGTATTCATCATAGATTGAAATCAGTTAGAGGAACATTGGAAATCTGCGGACACTGGAAAGCTGTTTCGTCCTAGTAAAGGATTCTTCAACAACGGGTACCCATGAGCTCGCACTCCAGGGATCGAACCCATGACCTTCAGGTTCCGTAGCCAAAAGTTATCATTGTTCAGTATTTGTCCTCACGTCCACCAGGTTTGCCCTACCAACTTGAAATCAATAAATTCTCACAAACCCCCGAATTGAATCAGTCCATTGATCAGTTAATCCAGCGGTAGACAAATGCAAAGACAAGTTTAAGAGTTAAGGCTAAAGTGTTAGAGAATGACGGTGAATAGTGCATGAGCTTACACTTGTATCTTGAATCACATAATGCTGAAGTTCAACGTTCATACAGTTTCTTTGAAATATTTTCTTGGTATTTGAAAAAGGACTCAATCTTAGCTTCTAAGCAACTGGATGGATGTTGTTTTTCACAACTATACTTACTTACCTCTGCATTTCATATACCAGTAAAAATAATCTAAGAAAGTTACTCTCTCATTACTGAACTCACTACGGTGCAGGTGTATCCAGGTGACAAGTCCCAAATAAGATGAAACATCCACCATGGATTCGGCTGATAGCCACCAAGCAGACTACGACATAATGAATATTCGGACAGTATCGATGCATCCTCATAGTATTATATATCCCAGTAGAGGTCGATTAATTCGACCAAGTTTAGGAGAATGGAATTGCGAATATGCAAAACTATGTGCCTAATCACTTTTGCTCTGTGGATACTCCGATTTCAAAGCTAACTGAAATTGACCTTCTTTCTTATGATAGTACAAAGACTTGAAGCGTTTGCTTATAGAAGTGACAGTTGGTTACAATTTTTCAAAGTATATCGCCTATTTCACCTTCATGCTTCATCTTCCAAACAGTAAGAAGCCTTTGACGCTCATAGGATTTTGAGATGATAGAGAATATTTGTAGTTCAGGTGGATAAGAAACAATAAGAATGTAAAATTTTAGGTAATTGAGACAACAAATCGAAGTAAATGTGAAGACAATCACAAGACCTTGGTAGAAACAACCAATCACACACAAAGTCATCAGGGTAAGCTAACAGATAAATTATGGAGAGAACCTTATAGCTCACCTCTTTCTGAAGTTTGTACTGATGATGCTGCCTAGAATGATAACAAAAGCTCGACGATTAAATTATCCAGCTCAGAGAAGGCAACACGACCAAAATTATTGACGTGAGTTAAAAAAATTCTTCACAATTATGAAGTATTATGTGCTAGAGTGGAGTTTCCTAGACAGTAATAAAGCTGATAGGAGAGCGGATTCTGCTTACCAGTTGCAAATGAAGTATTCTATTTGTAGCTACTGTTGAAGATTAACAGAAGCCTAGAAGCATTTACTTAAATGACCAACAGTAGCCAAATACTTCAGCTTAGGAAATCAGAAACTGAATTACAGCTCATAAAATCTAACTATAATCCGCTTCACTGTTGAAAAACGAGAATTGAGTTGCCTTATTACTGGTGTCTCCAAATAGTTGCGAACTCGCATAACCCAGTGTTTCAGTCAGAGACGTGGCATCAGGTTGGTTATTGTCCAGTGATAAATGAATGTATGTAATCCAGTTCCAAAAGGGTTCAGTCACGTCCGGAATAGCTCAGTGGTGATATCGGTGACTACAACACCAAATGACAAGGGTTCGGATTTTGAAGGGAACATCAGTGTCCTGAAGGTTGCAGACATACTTAGCTGACGAGTACCAACAAGTGTGAAAAGTAAATCTAGCAGGGTTTTCTGTAGATTGCTTCCAAACAACTGACATCTACCAAAGTGCACCACAATGATAACCTTCTTGGCTTGTCGGCTACATTGCAAAATGATCGATATAATTCTGTCAACACTCACAACTAGATAACATGAAATCGTTTCTTATTTTTAATGTATTTCAGAAATATTTGACTCATTCGGCAACATTATGAAGACGCCACATGCCAGCCAAGTAATTCACAATGGAAAGCTCAGCTCAGTGATGCCTTTGAAGTGAAGTGCAGACAAAAGTAAAACAAGGCTGTCTACTATTACCCGTGATCCTCCTGCTGATTGTGGTCAAGTGGACTGGATCATGCAGCAAACAGTGAGGAGTGAGAAGATGGACATACGCTGTCTTGACTGTGGAAAAGTACCTAGAAGATTTGGATTTCGCCAATGACTTGTGTCTGATGTCACACAAACTTGAAGATGTAGAGGCGAAAACTAACAAGTTGACAGAAGAGGCAGAGAAGATGGGACTTCAAGTGAATGTGGAGAAGACAGAGGTGATGAAGATAACCAACCAACAACGGTATCAACAACAAGAGGTAACAATCACCATGAACGGGAGAAACTTGAAGGAAGTAGTCTGTTACACCTACTCAGTCATCGTTTCAACTAATAATAATAATAATAATAATAATAATAATAATAATAAGAATAATAATAATAATACTTACCATTCAAAGTGGTAAAGGTAATTAAAGAACAGTATAGATTCCGTTCAACTGAGTTTCCATATATATATATGGAAAGTCAACTGAAGGGAATCTATACTGTTCCTCAGTTGCCTTTACCACTTTGAAAAGCAAGTTTCACTATTATTTGTCCCTCGGGTTCCTAGTGAAACATAGAGCTCCAGTAGCACATCTCCATTCCACTCTCTTCTCCGAATTCTTTCTCACCTGGCTCCACCACCACCAACAAACTCTCATTTCTTCCTCACACCACCTCCTCAATGTCACACTCAACTACGACGACCAAATCGTCGTTTCCCATCTGCATTACACTCAACGACCTGACCTCGCGCATCATGTCCCCAGTCGGCCTTCTCAGTCTATGCTTCATCCAATCTATCTACAATTCATTCTGCAAACTGGTTGTGTGATAGCTTATTGGTTGGCTCTTTACCAGACACAGCTCATTGTTGTTCATTCGTATTATTCTCTCCATCTGAGCTTCAGTAACGAGTGGGCATATGCGGCAGTTGTTCACGAATATCTGTATCTTGTTGGAAATCCATTTTGTAACGCACCAAGTCTCTCAACCATCACATGGAAGCACTGACTTGACAATAGTGTTGAAAATCCGGATCCTGTTCACACTATATGCTGAGTGCAGTGCAGAACACCTCCACACTGGTTTCAGGCAAATGAACACCTGTCCGAACGCTTTTCCGATTCTGACTTTGACATCCTCGTCTGTGTCTGTGACGCCACCTGTAGTTGAAACGATGCTGTCTTGACTGAGTAGGTGAAACAGACTACTTCCTTTGTGTTTCTCCTGTTCATGGTGATTCTTGCCTCTTGTTGTTGATACCGTTGTTGGTTGGTTATCTTCATCACCTCTGTCTTCTCCACATTCACTTGAAGTGTCATCTTCTCTGCCTCTTCTGTCAACTTGTTAGTTTTCGCCTCTACATCTTCAAGTTTGTGTGACATCAGACACAAGTCATTGGCGAAATTCAAATCTTCTAGGTACTTTTCCACAGTCAAGACAGCGTATGTCTATCTTCTCACTCCTCACTGTTTGCTGCATGATCCAGTCCACTTGACCACAATCATCAGGAGGATCACGGGTAATAGTAGACAGCCTTGTTTTACTTTTGTCTGCATTTCACTTCAAAGGCATCATTGAGCTGAGCTTTCCATTGTGAATTACTTGGCTGGCATGTGGCGTCTTCATATAGTTGCCGAATGAGTTAATGAATTCTGTACATTATTGAAAATGATACCGAATATGGAGTGGAGATGATCATGTTTCAATTTATTATTTGATTACCTCGATACATGTTTACCATTGACATTCGCTTAGGTCGAAGAGTCTATTAGTGGAAGAAATAAATTTAGTTTCATGTTTGTAAGAAGACATCAACTATTAGATTGATTCCATATTTCATTATTCAAGGGTTTCACTTCTTTTAATGTGCTATTAGTGAATAACTGAGGGAGATAATTTTTTTGTTATTTCTAACTGTAAACAATAAATACCACTTTTTTTTATCTAATGATTTTATACTGCATACATTAAAACAATTACTGAATGTCAACAAGTAAAATCTGATTACCTTAGAAGATTCAGTCTAACTCCTAAAAATTCTAGAAGAAGAAATGAATTGCCTGACAGTTGATAATGCAGTGCAATAGTGTTTCCCACTGATACAGCCAACATAGTTTCTCCTTTTTCATTTGTTAAATCAAATATCTTTTGATTTTTTTCATGACGTAGACGTACAGTTGTAAGGATAGAAAAGTCCTGAGGAAATGGGACTAAATCAAAAACAAAAAAAATTTAGGTTAAAAATGATTACATGATTTAAGTATTTATACAGTAGATTTACACAGTGTGTGCAGACTCCATTCAAAAGAGCGAGAACACACTACAATACAACAACTTCATGGGGAAACAAAGAAAATTACTTCATGTACATCCTAAAGAAGAACGGCTACCCACCAAACTATCAGACGATACCTATCCCGTACATCATCAACTACAAAGTCATCGACAGAAATCAACAAACGCATCATCCTACCATACATAAAGAATATATCATAAGTCATGACAAGATTACTCAGACCACTTCGAATTCGCTTGGCTCATTCACAAACAAATTCTCTCCTAACATTATTATGCATACCAAAGCATGCAACAACCAAAGAAGACAAACCCAATTTCATTTACAAAATCAACTACAATAACTAACTGTAGTCAACACTACACTGGACAACGTGGTCGCCCTCTTCGCCTTCGTCATTTACATGAACACCAATTGGCTATTGAACGTGACACACGACATCTCATCACTCATTTCAATGCAAGTGGATAACAACTATCCACATGAATTCAATATTGACAATGTAGAAGTTTTTGACAGAGAGAGTGAACACAAAGAATATGTGAGAATTCCTAGGAGCTTGGCATTCACGTCAGTCAACCAGTCAGTCAGTTAATCAGCAATCAACAGATATATAGACATAAACCCAATCTATCAACCAATAAGAGAAATGATAAACAACAGAAAGGCATAGAGGTGAAGCAGAGGGATAGCCAACAGGAGAATCTATGCAGTCAGTCAATGACACAATAATCGAAGGAAACAACAGTCAGTCATAGACCACCATGGTAAGCTACTAAATCACTGATGGAGTTAGTGCTGATGATGTCGCTGTCCAGCAAGACGATGGAGGCTTCACGATTAAACAGTGCATATCAGAGAACACAATACAACCAGAAAAAGAGAAATCCTATTGACAGGTGTTTTTAGAATTAATATTCTCTCAAGGTACAAGTTGTATTAATGAGGCTCCCTAGGTAATAGGGGGAAGTACCGTAAGCACCATACTGGTAAAGATATTCCAAGGTTCTAAATCTTTGGTGGGAACCAAATATTTATTTTCGAGATACCATGTTTCTGTGAATGATTCGTGGGAGACTGTAACAGTACTGATTCAAAACATTCCCCTGTATTTGCACTGTTGTATTTCCTTTGGCAACTAGTTCTTTATGCAAGCAACGCTTATTTTACATTTAAACTGTGCTTATTTAAGCGTTTTGTATGTTCGTAATCAAATAAATACTCGTTCAGTTGTGCGAAACTCGATTATTGAGAAGAAAATTTCTTCTGTACAGCTGATATTGTTCTTTTGAAGAGATGTAAAGGCGGTATCGCCCATAGTTACGGTGATGCGCCACCTTCTTATCCTAGTGAAAGACAGCTGAGACCAAACGTTGGCTGAAATTAAAATTTTTCCATCTTTAAGTATCCAATGCATCCATCTCAATAACTAAAGAGGCTATTGTGAAAATTCATAAGGCATAAAAGTCAGTTGCTGAATATGTGACTGAATACTAGTGCTTCATCAATACATTTTATGACAGTTTGTCTTTTTTAGGCAGACTTTTAAGTTTGCTCACCATATATTTCCTCCATGGCCCTATCTGTTGTCTTATTTACTGTCTAGCAAGCGTCAAGCTTGTAATCTCTCTGAATTATCGAATGAGTCAGCAATCCTGGAACGTGGAATTTAAACATAGTTTCTGAAAATGCCTTACGAAAAATCAGTGATCACCTTTACCTAGTGAAATTTATTTGCTTTAGGTTCACGCATTTGTTTCGTCTCAAATCAATATAAGTCAGTCCGTTTCAGTTCTAAACCGATTGAATGAAGGGCAGAACAGCATATCCTTGACATGTAAAGAAGTGGACGATGGTTATTTGCCTTTCTTGGACACATAAATTAGTCGACGATACGACTGATCCATAAAACGATCTTCCTACAGAAAACCTATACGAATACGCCAATATTTAAACTATCATAACTTTTGTTTATTTCAGCACAAGCAATCGTTAGTTAGATGCTTATTCAATAGAATTCACCGAATATGCACAGATCATACTTTGGAAGAGGAGACAAGAACACTGATTGAAAGACTGTCGAAAGATAACTATCAATCAAAATTTATTAGGCGGCACAAAGTAGCTAGAGTGACGAAAAAGCTCTTTACCTTGTCTCGAAAAAAATTTCATCAGCATCTCGTACCAACGTGGCTCTCATAATACATTCTTTAAGTAGAAGTATTAAAAGTATTTACTATGCAGCTAGGGTAAGATTAATCGAAGCCACAAAATCTGTTTATTCTCACAAACTGCCACAGCATGTTAACGACGATGTTATATCCCACTGTATCTACCAATTCAAATGTACATCGGTAAAACATACATAGAAATGGCTCATAGATCCATATAAATAAGGGCCTCGGAGTATAATTCAGAGTAGCTTTAAAAGCAAATTGAATCACTTGAACGCATAAACGTTTGTAGTAGACGTTGAGACAGGTCACCAGATTGGCCATTCTACGTCCTTTAGACCTATTTACAAAACCTGTCAGGGATGGATTCTTTAATTTATCGAGGTCTTAGCTGTTAGAAAGTTTAGGCCACCTTTGTGTGTACAAAAACAATTTGGCATGGCATCAAATCTTCTCTGGTGAATTCAACTCTGAAACCAAGTTCAAGGTACTCTTATTTTCGCTCTATTGATTTTCATTGTTATTTGGCCTTTAATTCAGACTTCCTACTTGACCTCATTTCATATTTTCATCCCTTCTCTTTATAAATTTTCATATAAATACCCATAAAAAGTACATGTGTGATCTAATTGTTCAAGGAGCATTGCACAAATACATCACATAGTTCACAGAATTTACATCTTCTCATTGTTATGTCAAAGTTTGTAAATGTGATTATTTGATAAAGAAAAAAGGAACTTACGATGGAATGCTTTCTCTGCAGGTATTTTTAATTTATCCCCTCGATGATATGAATAAGCTGTGTCTGTATTATCAGCAGATGTAGGACAGAAACCATATTGACGTGTTACTTCATGTCTATCGGCTTTGTCGATTTCAACAAGCTGTAGTAAATCTACAATATCTGTTGAAATAGAAAAATTCGAAGTGAAAAAACAATCGATTAAACAGTTGAATAAATGATTATAAATTGAGTATGAAAAACTTATATCTTCATAATAAAAGTGAGATAAAGTGGGTGACTTTAAAGGCCACTGTAGCAACAAGCGAAATAACCAATTAGACTTCATTATTTTATGAAAATCTGCCTTTCCAGACGAAATGCAGAAGCCTAATTGTTCATTTCGATTGTTGCTGGGGTGGCCTTTAAAGTTGCCCAAAAAGTAGTTTAGTAGGAATAGAGTAATAATTTTAAGCTTTGCCCCACCGGTCACGATTTCTTATTGGAACTTCGGGAATACCTCTCAAAGCTAGTCACCAATGAACACCAGTTCGATTGAATTTTGAGGGGGTTATGGGGATTTGGAAGTGTTTCAAGTTGTTATTCATCGTAGACTGGCATCAGCTGGAGGAACAAATGAAACTTAGGAGCACTGGACAGCTGTTTAGTCCTAGTATGGGACTCCTCGGCAGTGCGCACCCACGACCCCGCCTAGGATCGAACCCGTGAACTTCAGGTCCCGTAGCCAGCACGTTACCATTGAGCCACTGGGTCAGAACCCAATGGTCCATATTTCCGAATTCTATTAGCTCATGATATAGCGCAACCGCCACCCAATGTCATTGTTGAGTAACTGTCCTCACGACCACCACCGGTAGAGTCAAAGCCTGATGGTTGTGAGGACAGTTACTCAATAATAATTTTAAATCAAAAGTAACACATTACATATGAATATTGGTTGGCAAAGGAATCCAGGAGACACGTTTCTTTCTTTCTAGGACTCGTTAACTGGATGCTGAATTCCAATCCACATCAGGAAATAAAAAATGCCAACATTTAAGCCAACACAAGTAATAATTACCTTTGGCGTACTTGACAATGAACAACTTGAACAATAAAATAGGACCTGTTCATTCCATTGTTCAGATGATAAATTACTTGAGCATTTCTTTAATGAGTTAAGATATTCTCCAGTTCTAGATAAGGCTATGGTAGGTTATGTGTTTTACAAATAAGTTTCACCAATTTCTTAGTTTATCATAATTTTGTTATATTTTAAGTGCATATTCCTTGCAAATGCGTGCAATGTTTTCAGGTTTGTATTCATCATGAACTGTCTTTGTAAGAACTAGTGCGAAAAACAGACGCAGAGACAACAGCGGATATGCTCGCACCACTATTGCAGAAGGTGTGGAAGGAAGGGAAGGTACCTGGCCACTGATTGAAAGAAGGGCTACCTTGTCAAACTCCTGAAGAAGGGAGACCTCCGTGTTTGCAAGAACTGGCACGGAATCATGCTGCTATTCACCCCAAGCAAAATATTAAGCCGCATCATCTTGGAGAGGCTGAAGGATGCACTGGATTCGAAACTACCACCAGAACAGGCTGGCTGGCTGGCTTCAGGAAGTACAAATCATGTGCGGACAAAATTGCTACGCTTCGCACAATCATAAAATAGAGTATAGAATGGCAGTCAACTCAATCAACTGATATCTACCAAAGTGCACCACAATGATAACCTTCTTGGCTTGTCGGCTACACTGCAAAATGATCGATATAATTCGGTCAACACTCACGACTAGATAACATGAAATCGTTTCTTATTTTTAATGTACTTCAGAAATATTTGACTCATTCGGCAACATTATGAAGACGCCACATGCCAGCCAAGTAATTCATAATGGAAAGCTCAGCTCAGTGATGCCCTTGAAGTGAAGTGCAGACAAGAGTAAAACAAGGCTGTCTACTATTACCCGTGATCCTCCTGCTGATTGTGGTCAAGTGGACTGGATCATGCAGCAAACAGTGAGGAGTGAGAAGATGGACATACGCTGTCTTGACTGTGGAAAAGTACCTAGAAGATTTGGATTTCGCCAATGACTTGTGTCTGATGTCACACAAACTTGAAGATGTAGAGGCGAAAACTAACAAGTTGACAGAAGAGGCAGAGAAGATGGGACTTCAAGTGAATGTGGAGAAGACAGAGGTGATGAAGATAACCAACCAACAACGGTATCAACAACAAGAGGTAACAATACCATCAACGGGAGAAGCCTCAAGGAAGTAGTCTGTTTCACCTACTCAGTCAAGACAGCATCGTTTCAACTACAGGCATCACAGACACAGACGAGGATGTCAAAGTCAGAATCGGAAAAGCGTTCGGACAGGTGTTCATTTGGCTGAAACCAGTGTGGAGGTGTTCTGCACTGCACTCAGCATATAGCGTGAACAGGATCCGGATTTTCAGCACTATTGTCGAATCAGTGCTTCCATGTGATGGTTGAGAGACTTGGTGCGTTACAAAATGGATTTCCAACAAGATACAGATATTCGTGAACAACTGCCGCATATGCCCACTCGTTACTGAAGCTCAGATGGAGAGAATAATAAGAATGAACAACAATGAGCTGTGTCTGGTAAAGAGCCAACCAATAAGCTATCACGCAACCAATTTGCAGAATGAATTGTAGATAGATTGGATGAAGCATAGACTGAGAAGGCCGACTGGGGACATGATGCGCGAGGTCAGGCCGTTGAGTGTAATGCAGATGGGAAACGACGATTTGGGCGTCGTAGTTGAGTGTGACATTGAGGAGATGGTGTGAGGAAGAAATGAGAGTTTGTTGGTGGTGGTGGAGCCAGGTGAGAAAGATTTCGGAGAAGGGAGTGGAATGGAGATGTGCTACTGGAGCTCTATGTTTCACTAGGAACTCAGGGGACAAATAATAATAATGCTGACATTATCTACCTATAGCCATAGGTTTGTTATATTCAGCAGAATGCTGATATGATAACTTACATGATTGTGGCTATTAGAGGAATTTAGAACGTGCTTTCCGTTCTATTTGCGGCTCGTCAGCTTTGTGTAATAAACCGGATGAAATGCTCATGCTTGATTCGTCAACTAGCCAGAAGCAAGTTAAGTATACAGGCAATATGTAGGCATCCGCATTGGAACTCATATGCCAACAGAGGCCAAACAATGCGATCCAGTAAAACAGGGTAGAATTACAAGTATATCAACAAGAAGCTACTATGTTTTGAAATATTTAGCAAAAGTCTTTTATTTGTACCCTTACTATTAGCCAACTCAATAAACAAGTGGACATAACATTTCAGTGTGTTCTATTGATGGCTATGAAGTATAATTCCAAGTAGCAAAAGCTATCTTAAATTTTCTGTAAAAAATATAGCATTGTTGGCAAGCAAATACACAAACACTTACGAAGAAATTTATGGACGTCAGTTTCAACAGTCAATCATTCAGCAAATTGTTTTAATCATATGTTGCTTTATTAAAATATACTGGGTTCTACAAGTTGTTTATGACGATTTTCCACTTTCTCTTTTTTCTACTGAACCCTTTTTAAGATGGTTTCATCCAGTTATTAACTACAATGGGTTAATATTTGAAATAACTAACAAAATATGTTAGTGAACAGCATGAGTAGTTCTAGATTTCGTCAACCATATCAGAGTGGTCTAAACACGGAATAGTCACTTCGTGGTTTGGGGATCAAGGTGGTCGACAGCATACCCAGACAAATTAGGCTCATAGGCCCAAATTATTTCAAGTCACTTGAACCTTGGTGGTTGGTTTACAACAGAAACACTGTTATTACCATTGTTGAACAGTTGAAAAACTACCCAGTTGTGAGAAATGTCAACGTAGATTGTGCACTCTGCAGATAATTTTCAAATACATTATCCTAAGAGAATGAAGTTTGTGGTTTTATAGTCACAAATACTCTTTGACTGATTTGTCACTGTAAAGTCACAAGAAGCATTAGGTTTTATTCCTAAGTAGTTACTTATATAAAATGGTTAGGTTTGTAGTTTGGTTAGTAAGCCCGAGCACTTCAAATGATTGTTGTGAGCAGTCAGTTACAAGTCTTGCTTTACTCAGGTTTCGGATTTTCAGCCTTCGTCAGAGAAGAGTATTTCAGAGATCTAAACTTGAGGTTGACAACGTACCTAGCTAATGAATGCAAACGGGAACAAAGCCTTGGTCATATGTGGCCTACGAATAAATGCACTGAACCTCCTAACACCAGTTAAAGCATACTGCAATAGCAAACCTTCTAGATTGGTGGCCGCCACTGTGAAAACTCCACCTTCAGAATTTGTTTAGTACTAATGATGGTTTGCATGGTGGTGATGAATTAGAATTCCTGATCGATTTCAATGGGTAGTCATAAGTGGCATAAACAGTTCTGAGATGATAACTTTTGCTAGAACACTATACGACTCGGATTCCAGTTACTAAAATGACATCGTTTCCCTACAGATCGAAGTATGCACTGCTGGATTGTGGTGGACAGCACAACACTTGGTCAAACAGCGCTTTCTGTTGGTTGTTTTAACTGAACTATCACAGATGAACTTATTCGAAAGTAGGTGATCTAAATGTTAGTCGTGTACACCAAGAAAAATTAACACAATGTGCTCTGTTAGTCCACTTGCACAATAATTCAGTTTCTGTATAGCTAAGTGTTATTACTGAATTTAGGAGTAAAACTATTCAAGCATCTAAACCCCATTTTATCTTCAGACTGTGGTCATATGGAGAACTTCACCGATCATAATTTACCGACTGAGTTATGATGAGAAAGAATAGAATGTAAGAGTAGGAGTAACCATGCCCCTCTTGAAGTGGCATGAATCCTCTTCATAGTTACTTTCGAGGCGCCGATATTAAGAAGCTGTAGACGATGAGGTTTAGCAGTACTCGATTTGTATTGCTGGCCTGGAAAACTGGAGATGGCATGTGTATTGGTGATTACGGTGAGCCTTCCCACGACCCCGTTTGATATCAACCAATGTACCGTCAAGGTTGACTTAGCGTTAATCGCGGTTGACACTACCCATATTTTCAATATAAGTGGCTTGGGTATTCAGACTAAGGATGGTCTAGCTGCCACCAGGATTCCTCCTAGTGCACAGGGAGAAGTGCAACTGGAAAGTAAGAACATTCAGCTTCCTTATCCAAAAGTCACTCTTGTAAAAGCAGTCTCCAGAGACGGGTGAAGTCTCACTTTGCAAAGGCGAGTATTATTCGGTCTGGAATGCTTGGTGTCATTAGCCATAGGTTTGGTTGTATATCAGTAGCCCAAAAGGAGCCGTCACTATGAAAATGTCAGCATTTCGATTCATAGACCAGGTATCCTGAAAGAATATAAACTCCGGAAGATGAGCTGTGCTTAGGCCTGTAGGCTTGTGTAAACTCAATGAGACGCGTCCTACGTATGTCTCACCATTGGGAGGTGAGTACGGTCAAAGAATCGACTGCTTGGCGAATGTGGATACACTAGGGAGTAACTGTGAGAAGTGTTCTGAGACAATACTGATCATTTTGAGGGGGTGTAGCAAAAATCTAACTGCAGTGTTCGTTTTTATATAGAAGCATAGTTTATATGTTTTCTGCTTGGTCAAAAGATCGATTCATCAGATTTTTGAAAAATGACACCCATTTAGATGAGATAACCAAGCTGAAATTTGGAATTCAGACGAAAAGTACAGTAAAGCTTAAAAAAAATGTAAGGCAACATAAATGTAACTGATTACCACATCCCTATATATAAACACCAGTCAGAAATTCTAGATTATGTAAATAAAATCAATAGTTTTTTTTATTTCCCTCTATGCTAGTGTTTATTTTCTCCTGTATTACATAAATACCAAAAGATGGAACATGCTTTTACAAAAATATTTTTGAAAAGAGAATCCTATTTGGTGGACAAAGTGTTTTTTTGCATTTTTATTATTTTCTACTACCGGCACTATAATAATAATAATAATAATACAGTTCCTCTTACAACTGTCCTAAAATAGGAGTACATCTGTTTAAGAACTCGTATGGATTAAGACACTCTATTGGTAGTGTTTATTATTGTTTATACCCATCTAGAAATTGGCATACTACAAAACATTCTTTACAGTTTCACATATTGAATTATGCCATTTGTAGGAGTTAAACAATACACTTTTCCAATTCATTATAATTTCTTGATACATTTTAAAGTCAGACAGTTAGTTCTCTACCATATCAAATCAATTCGATAAGCATAACATTAGTCATTAGTCAAGATTTTCCGTGTTTTTGCCACCTAACCTCTATCAGAGAGTGAATGATCAAGTCTTTATTTGTGCTTAATAATATGTCAATTGATGAAAATACCAAACGGGTATATATGTGTGCATACACAATTTCATATTTGTATATATATGAATGAAAAGTAGGACATAAATAAATCATTTGAAAAGCGCAACTGGTTATCCTACAAAGTCAACCAGTATAGTGGCTGCAGATCACAGAGGATTTGGATAGTCAAAAGAAAGCCCATTTCACTTATTATCTATCCAACAAATATTATGAAGACAGACAGAAGAACAACAATACCTCTAGTCTAAATTAATGAATCAATACGGAAGAGTATACAAAAGAAGGTTAGGTAGAAAGATTAGGCAGAAAGAAAGTGACAAGACAGAAAGAATTGAATGAAACAGTTTTATTTCAATGCAAATTAAGCATTTTAGCATTGTTGACTATTGGAATTAGTCTCTTTATAATATCCATGCTTATTATATATAACCTGTATTTCTCTACCCCTTTTTCTCGAACATAAGAATATAAACAAAAGGAGATTCTTGTTGGACAAGACAAAAACTGACTACATTTTTTCATTGTAAGACCCTGAATATCATATTATTTGAAGGTAAATGTCGTGTACATGTAATATAAGTAAATATATGTATAGATGTACGTGTAGTGAAACAAAAGATTCATTGATTACAGCCCAAATTGACATTTTTTCGAACTGGTTCAGAAGTTTTTGATTCAGAAATGTAATTGGTATATATTAGCTAGCTAATATAAATTTATATTCAGAAATGAATTATTTACATAGCATCAACTATGTTCTATGTCATATTTACACAATGCATACTAATGGCTAGAATGAAGTTATAAACTATTCTGAATATTTTTCATTGATACTTGTAATTTCGTGTTGTTATATTGGATCAAAATGCTCGACATGTGCTAGCAGGTAGGCTCCTATATGGACTTTTCAATACTATCCGCATACTCATTATATTGTCGTCTAAGTGGTGGCTAGCAGTAAAGTCCAGGATATGGGTTTTATCCTACTTGGGACTCGTGAATGATGTTGGTTCCACTGACATTCGAATCTTACTCATGGCCTCAAACATTGAAGTGTTATCCACGAGGCGAAGGGTACACAAAAGCCACTACTGTGACATAGCTGTCTATGGGGGAAGAGTCCCAAATAGGATGAAATGTGCATCCTGCATCCCACTGCTTTCCACCAAGTAGACTACTATTCTGAATATTCAGTAGTGATTGATGACTCGATCATCTCAAGCTGATTACTTGACAGGAGTACGACGAGGAACCATATAGTCAACTATGGAATTGTATAACTTCAGGACTACGGTGGAATGAAATGTCACATAAAATGAATTGATATAACACAACACAGGGAAGTACAGAATTAGTTATCAGAAGACGTTTCTAGTACGGTGCATTAACTTCAGTCATATCAAAGCAACCACACGACTTTCTACCCTAATTTTTATAGCTTTAATACCTTATCCCCTGTGTTATTTTTTAATAACAGTAGTATTTTCAATGTAAACAACAAGTACTTCGAAAATATTAACGAATTAGAAGGTTAGGATGATTGTAAAAACTAGGCTAGAAAGTTGTATGATTGGTCTGATATGGTTTCAGCTAATGTAGTGTCTAAGTTCCTGACTTGTATAGCTCTCACTGGTAAAAGCGTTGGGTTATAATTTAAGTTTGTTGACTGATGTTTTAATAACAGAACTGAAAACTGGTTGACAACAAGTAGATCTACCAAGTAGCAAATCAGGTTATACTGCTTCAAAATGTAAAGTGAATAATTTATTCTTGGGCTTTTCTGACAGAAATCTAAACACAAATGGCAGGAAGATCATAGTTGGTCGACCATAATCGAATTTTCCGGCTGAATTTTAGGGCTGATAGCGACACTGGTTAAGGATTGCAAAATAATTCCAAGTTATCTGGGTGTTCCCTCACACTAGAGCTATAATTTGTGTCCTAAATTATCAAAACTGTAACTAAGACTCATAGCATCCTTACTTAGACAAAATAGTAACTGCAAATAAGTTTGGAGTTAAGGATTATTGAGGTCGTTCTGCAGTGTACTGAGCATAGAAAACAAGAACTACTATACAGCGATAAATCTCCTCAATCTAAAGTTCCTCTCTACTGGTTTGTTAATTACTGAGCTATAGTCTTTACGACTAAGTTGAAACACATTCAGCAACCTTGTGCACACTTGTGCAGTAATCACACTTGTTGGATGAGGGCAAGTGATAATGCTCGGCTGTCTAAACCTCGGTAAGTGTGGCAGTATTCAAACCCATGGCCCACTGAACGAAAGTTAGCTGCTTAGATCAGTAAATCATAGTTTCCTACTTCTTACTGCCATTTACAAATAGATTTATGTATTTTTGACAAAGGTTATCTTATCTCTAAGCTTTTATTCTCCTTCACTGAATGTGGAAGTTACAGATATTGCCAGTGAACTATTCAAGCCATGGGTGACACACTGAATGGCTAAAGTATGTAGACGAATCAGTCGGTGAATGGTTGCTGTTTATTAGTAATATAGTTGCATGCATCAACATTTGAAGAGACAAATTCACTTTTAATTGAAACTGGTTTGGAGGTGTATACTTAAAGTCGGCCGAAATATAGGTCGTATATAAATCAATATTTCATTTGTTAGTGTATGATCAAGATTCTTGGAGGATACAGGCTTGAACTCACCTAAAACTTCTTCCGGAAGTAGACTATAATGCATAAAATATCGATCATACTGTCTACTTTGTTTTCTGTAGGTTTATGTGTAGCGATGGTATGGGAAAGCTCTATTTAAGTTTGCGTTTTAGAGTTTGCATCATGCAGGGCTGTAACTAACATTACTGCATAACCTTGGAACTCCTATGTCACAGTTATTATTATTTATCCTTTGGGTTCCGAGTGGAACAAAGAGCTTTAATATCATGTCGCCATTTCACTGTCTTCTCTGAAGTCTTTGGAACCCGGCTCCACAACTGCCCAGAAGCTTTTATTTCTTCCTCACCCGATTTAGTCCATGTAACCTTTGGATGCCCAACTCGTCGTTTCCATTTTGAGTTCCACTCGAGGGCCTAGTGTCCCTAAATAGTCTTCTATGACCAGTTAGGCATCCTGTAATTGCAGGTTTAATGATTTCTGTAACTATACTATTCAAAATTACTCCATTCAAGTTTTCTCAACAGATGCAACAATTTTAAAAAAAACGGAAACAATAACTTAAAGAAATTCTGTGGAGCTACATACAGCTGTCTCAACGTAGTCATACTTCCTAAAGCAACTATTAATAATAATAATAACATGAAAGACAACTCAAGTGGATTTGGGGTACTTTTACACTTCATAGGAACTTCAGTATTATGCAGATCGCCGTAAACGGGTTCCCTATTCATAATTTTTTTCTGTACTAGAAAAACATTTAATACACTGGTAAATTCCATATGATTTTGGGTGGTCTACGCACACAAGGAAAAGGAGTGAAATTAGGAGAAATATACACTTAAACGCCAACTATTTGATTAGTCTATTTCATATCATTTTTTCCCATAAAATCCCTTATTTTTGTCTATCAGTTTACGAAAGAAATATACTAAGTAAATATTTAAGGGAAAGAAGAAAATTGAACATTTTCCTATTGAAGCTTTTTTAATCTTCATAGGATATTCTTTAAGTGTATGTGTTTTAGACTGCAAAATAAGAACCTTTCATTTAATTCTGCAATATGCATCGATTATGAACTCACTTACAAACCTAACTAAAGTGTAGATGTAGCTTGTGAGGTTTTAGAAGGAAATAAATTTATTTCAGAAATTTAGTTTTTGTTCCATTCTCTGTCAACAGAATTTCATGACTTCCTTAAGTCACTTTATTTATACACACTGTCAACAAGCAAGATCTTTTAATAACGTCTAGAAGTAACTACTGTTTAACACGATCAGTAAGTTCTTGAAAATTTTCGTATTATCCAAATTCCTTATATGGATGTTAGTTAGTTGGAGGCAATAGATATGGTTAACCTCGACTGAAGATACCGCACAAACAACTCCAACAACAACAACAACAAACTCCAATCACCATCAACGGGAGAAACTTAAAGGAAGTAACCTCCTTCACCTATCTAGGAAGCACAGGAAGGACAGACGAGGATGTCAAAGTCAGAATCGGAAAAGCAAGACAGGCGTTCATTAGCCTGAAACCAGTGTGGAGATCTTCTGCACTGCACTCAGCATGTGGAACAACATCCGGATTTTCAACACCAATCCAGTCAAGTCAGTGCTTCCATGTGATGGTTGAGAGACTTGGCGAGTTACAAAAGGGATTTCCAACAAACTACAGCCATTCACCAACAACTGTTTACGCTCGCTGCTGAAGATCAGATGGCCAGAAAGAATAAACAACAAGGTGCTCTGGGAACGAACCAATCAAGAACCTATCACGCAACAAATATGCAGGAGGAAGTGGAGATGGATCGGGCATGCACTGAGAAGGCCGACTGGGGACATCACGCGTCAGGCCAGGTACTCGAGTGGAATCCCCATGGGAAGCGACGAGTTGGACTTCCGAGGGTGACATGGAGGAGGAAATAAGATCTTGTGGGCTGTCGTGGGACCAGGTTCAAAAGATCTCAGAGAACAGAGGTCACTGGAGACGTGCTAGTGAAGCCCTATGTTCTACTAGGAACCCAAGGGACTAATAATAATAATAATAGGTATGGAGCCCTGGACCTAAGTTGTGTGCTTGATAACGTATCTATAACCTTGAGGGAATTGAGGTATTCTTTGAGATTTGAACTTGCATCAACTAGTGTTCCAGTCAACGACGTTACCACTAGAGAGATTCTCTCCCATCGAGGTTGCAGATACACCTTGATAAGCAGTGCAAACAAGCACAAAACTTTAGTCTAGCAGAGATTTCTGTCGATTTCCTCCACCTAATAAAGTATACCGCACTGGTTAGCCTCGTAGCTTGGTGGATACATTGCAAAACTGATCGACAGAATTTGATCAATACTCAAGATCACACAATATGAAACTGATTGCTCTCCAGTAACCAATCATGGTCAACCCAAGATAACCAAAACTAATTATGGTTGCAAAAAATGGTAGTTAAAAGTAGAACATATGAAGCGTTTATTTGGTTTTGATCATAGATGCCTTCATAGCATAGCTAGAATGGTAGAATCACCATGTGAATAACGTTGAGGTCAGATGAAAGGTTCTACGGAAGATAAGTGGATTGATTGATGGGGTTATGAACCTTAGTCAATTGAGATGGCTTAGACATGTAATATGAATACTGTGATACACCGTTCTCCTCGACTTGCCATGGTAGGTGAAGCTATGCAAAATTCAGAAAGGGTTCAGGATGATCAGATCAAAACGTGGCACCAGTCGATGAAGTCTCTTCCTGTTGGCCTAAGTTACGTTGGAAGATATAGAGATGAAAGAAATGAGTGATTTAGATGATATGGCTGGAAATTGGTCACAATGGCGCAGGTGTATTCACTTCTTCTTTGTCTTTTAAAAGTTGAATATTGCCCTAACAGTTATCTCCACATTGAACCCCTCATACAATTTTCCTTACTTTGATATAACTCTTTTTCTATCCACTTGTTCTTTTTATACTATACAGTAGAGTGTGCCAAATTCAGACTGTGCACTTGTGTACGAGGTTTTATGGTGATTTTGTCAGTCAGTCGGTCATGAAATATCGAGTCACTGTCAAGGCTTTCTAAAACTAGCGTACTGTTCGCAGTATTTTTGATAACAGAAATATAAGGCTACTAAATTTCTTATTGTTTTTTTTTCATTTAGATTAGTGGAGCAGTTTCTATCTGAAAATTATAAGTTCAGTGGTTAGGTTAGGACTAAATCTTTCGATACGAAAAGTGGTGTAAAATATACAGTAGAATTGAAAATATCAGCATATGATAATTTTCGCCAACTAAAGCCGTTTACTTGTGTTTTTATTATACTAGAATGTACTGAATTATCGTTGAATAAAAGTTATATTGTGCAAATGTCTGCATCACCTATAAAACTAAGTTAGAAAAAGACCATACTGTAAGAATACTTAAGAGTTAAGCGCATATTCGATTTATGTGGTTCTTATTTGAAAACATTTGAGTAGTCCTACCATCGTGTTGTTGGAGTTTGGTAGCCAGTTAACCTGTTTGTTGTTTCATAACAAATAGTGAGTTGAATCGTCAAACTCCCAAAGAAGGGAGACCTAAGTGTTTGCAAGAAGTGGCGAGGAATCATGCTGCTGTCCATCCCAAGCAAGCAAAATATCAGGCCGCATCATCCTGGAGAGAACAAAGGAAGCTCTGGATTCAAAATTACCACCAGAACAGGCTGGATTTAGGAAGAATAAATTATGTGGAGATCAAATTGCAGCGCTACCCATCATCATAAAACAGAGTATAGAATAGCAGTAAACTCTCTACCTCAACTTTGTCGACTTTGAAAAGGCCTTCCACAGCGTCGACTAACAAGTAATTTGGCAGTTGCTTCAACACTACGCAGTGCCACTGGTTTTATCAACCTCATTCAACAGCTATATGAAGACGCCACATGCCAGCCAAGTAATTCACAATGGGAAGCTCAGCTCAGTGATGCCCTTGAAGTGAAGTGCAGACAAGAGTAAAACAAGGCTGTCCACCATTACTCGTGATCCTCCTGATGATTGTGGTCAAGTGGACTGGATCATGCAGCAAACAGTGAGGAGTGAGAAGATGGACATACGCTGTCTGGACTGTGGAAAAGTACCTAGAAGATTTGGATTTCGCCAATGACTTGTGTCTGATGTCACACAAACTTGAAGATGTAGAGGCGAAAACTAACAAGTTGGCAGAAGAGGCAGAGAAGATGGAATTGCAAGTGAATGTGGAGAAGACAGAGGTGATGAAGATACCTAACCAACAACAGTATCAACAACAAGAGGTAACAATCACCATGAACGGGAGAAACGTAAGGGAAGTAGTCTCTTTCACCTACCCAGTCAAGACAGCATCGTTTCAACTACAGGCACCAAAGGCACAGACGACGATGTCAAAACCAGAATTCGAAAGACAGAAAGACAGGCTTTCATCAATCTGAAATCACTGTGGAGATTTACTCCACTCACTCACCACAAACAATAAGATCTGAATTTTCAACACCAATGTAAAGTCAGTGCTGCTACATGGTTTAGAAAGTTGGTGCGTCACGAAAAGCATCTCCAACAAACTACAGACATTCATCAACAACTGCCGTCTACGCTCACTTGATACTGAAGATCAGATGGCCAGAGTGAAGAGAATAAGCAAGGAGGAACTCTGACTGGGAACGAACCAACCAAGAAGCTATCACCCAACAAATATGTAGTAGAAGAAAGTGGAGATGGATTGGCATATACTGAGAAGACCGACTGGGGACATCACATGTCAGGCCATGCTGTCGAGTGGAATTCAAAGGAGAAACGACGAGTTGGGCTTCGGAGACGAGGGTGACATGAGGAGATGGTGTGAAGAAGAAATGAGAGGTTGTGGGCAGTGTTGGTGTCAGGTTGAAAGACTGGAGAGAACAGAGTGGAATGGCAAGGTGCTAGTGAAGCCTTATGTTCTACTAGGAACCGAAGGGGAAAATAAATAATAATAATAATAATAATAATAAAAGCTTTTCTAATTAGCCGAATTATCCCAACAATATCGAAATCGTAGGATGGTAGTATGTGAAATATACTACTAACCAACTTGAGTGGTTTAAAACAAACTAAGCTAATTTGTAGAATTTTCCAGTCAAATTTTTGATTTAGCATTAGCTTGGACATGTATGGATATTCAGAATTCGACTTAACCCAGAGAATGACTTTGGGAAGTTAATGAATACCATAAAAAACTTGATGAAGCACAGTGTGTACAGGAACGAGTTGAATAACTCTTCAATATTTGATCTGACTAGCTAACATTGCTAGCTTACATGAGTGATCTACAGCCACTTATGCTTGTTCGAAGTATATTTCGAATATTGGCAGTTGTATAAATACTTTTTTTTTTCAATGTTTGAAACTAGGCTGTATGTGACTAAATTCCTTATTTTAAATAAGAAACTATTATGATAAACCGAAACAATGGAAATGGAACTATTTGTCATGTTTCTCAAATAATTCTTGCTTCTCTGAAATGAATTTTTAAAGGTCTACAGTAGAACTTATCAACACATTCCATAGTCTATTTAAATAGATTAGTATGTAAATGTCATTAAATTGAAAACAAAAGTAACTGGTATGATTACCGGTGTATAACTTCGTGAAACATTCACTTAGTTTTGAATAATTGACTCAAATTCACCTATTCAATGTTCAATGATAATAATACTAATAATAATTCACTTTATTCCAAACAATTAGTCATACAATTTGGAATTCTCAGCATAATATATACTGCAATAACAATAAAATATATCTGTATATATACATACTACTTTACAGCCTTTTGAATTGTTTTATTATACAAATTTATGTGAAGAATATTAAAAACGAGAAAATTTTGCATTGAAAGTTAAATCATTGAAATGAGATTTTTAACTGTTACAAAGTTGATGTGTGATTTCTGTTCTAACACCCCCTTTTTCCTCACAAAATATACGTGCAAGGTAAGGTACAGTCGAATTCTGATACTTAGTTGTACGAGCATACAGTCAGTCTTATGTAGTTTCTCCTTGTCCTCCCTATGAGGAGATATATGGAGAGAGCTGTGAATGAAGTGGATGCTCACTGTCAGTTAACATTTCTGTAGCTAGTAGCTTGCAGGAATTTATATGTCGATCCAATACAGTGTTAATCAGTTGAGCCAGAGACACACCACTCACCCTGCTGATGGTCTTCAAAGCCCTATGCAACATAACATAGTCCTTTTTTAAGAAGATCAGGAAAGATTAATGGGGAACAATATAGAAGAATAGGTAAAATGCAGGAATTAATAAATTGTAAAAGAAGCAGTTGAGTTATTCCGGAAAGTCTCAATTTCTTCAAGTAATAAGTTAAACGAAAGATTTTTTTACAAGTCAATAAAATATGGTACGACCAACAAAGGTCAGAAGTAAAACGCAACACAAGATAGTTCACACTTGATTTACTTTCTGCAGAAATACCTTTGATGCAGCAGGTGTCTTGAGGTTTAACCAGCTCATATAAGTCTTGTTTACGCCTGAGGCTAAAATTAACAGTCTGATATTTAGAGGGGTTTAGCTCGAGACCATTTGAAAACTTCAGACAAGAATTCATTTAATTTCGAGCAATCCAAAAAAAGAGTTTACTGGAATAGAAATCTTCAGGTCGTCAGCATACTTGATAAAATTGGTTTCAACAGAATAAAGCAAATTGTGCAGGAAAAAGGAGAAAGTACAGCACCTTGAAGCACTTAGAAAAAAAGGATCATTCTGTTAATCCCTGTAGTTATTTAATAAAAAATATCATAATGTATAAACAACCCGCCGTTGAATAGACAAAGTTACTAAGTTACCTTTAGTTCAAAGTGTTTTCAGCTACTTCATAATAATTTTAATTTTCTCCTGATTTTTGAAGAAAAAAATACTTTGATTATTATTTTGCAAGGCAATAAATAGTTTTAACATGAAAACCAGTTATCAACAAGTATCTAGAGAAAAATCGACATCATTATCTACAGTTTTAAAAAGTTCACAGTTGTTTTAACTATAAAGTATACCAAGATTTATTACTTATTTTACTGAACAACATTTGGAATTCAAGCTATTTTGATATTTTAGTACCGCCATTTAGGTAATGGATATATATGATATATTACCAGTCACAGTAGTCCTGTGTACACTTCCATTTATTAGATGAATAGTCAGGAACTAGATTACTTCGAGCTAAAGTCAATGACTTCAACACTCAGAGACATAGATTCTGATATGCCTTGGTGATAAGTGGCTTAGCTGAATTTTCATATTCACTTTCAGAAATGGCTTAAGTCTTATGTGTAACTTAAATTAACAATTACATCCCTTAAAACAAAAAGCCATCTACCTGGAGGTCTATGTAGGTTTATTAATCCGTTTTAGCTAGGAATTCACCATGAACTGTCATCATTTGGAGGAGGATTAGAAATCTGGGAACACTGGACAGCTGTTTCCTCTTAATATGGCACTCTTTGGCAGTCTGAACGCATGACCTAGCCCCAGCAGGGATCAAACCCAGGACCTTCGGGTTTCGCGGCCAGCAGGTACAAAGACGAAACAGCTATCCAGTGCTCCGAGGTTTCCAATGTTACTTCAACTCATGTTAGTCCATGATGAATTCCAACCTAAAATCAGTTAATAAACCTCCACAAACCTCCAGATAGAATGAATCTAGAGCTCATTGGGAACTACCTTTGACAGGTGATTCCTGAAGTTCCCGTAACAAGCTGCTACCAGTGAAGTCAACGAAATTCAAACATAAGGACAGTTACTCAACGACGACATTGGATGTAGGTCACTCTATATCCCGAACTAACAGAACTAGGAAATATAGACCATGGGATTCCGACCCAGTGGCTCATTGGTAAGGTGCTGACCTTGGAATCTGAAGGTCATGTGTTCTCACTGCTGAGAAGTCCCACAGTGAGACGAAACAGCTGTCAACTGCTCCTAGGTTTCCAATGTTCCTTCAACTGATGTCAGTCAATGATGAATCCCAACCTAAAAAAAACAATCTGAATAATTTATTTTACCATGTGCAACTGAGCTGTACATAGTTCCGTTGCATCCAGTTTGTTGGCATGTGTTACTTCAAATCACATAGCAACTTACAATGATATATTGTAGACATGCTTGAAGGTTTTGCTAAAGATATGATACATGCGTAGACAAAATGACCTGCCATGATGACTACATGTTCTGATGAAAAATGTTTAGTGTCAAGTAAGATACACAATTTTCCACTACGAAGCGAAGGATATTCAGCTCATCATTTAGTTCAAAAAAAGAGAAATACTTATGGAAAGGGTGCATAAAGCAAATCTTATGATACTTGACAATATTACTAATTTTAACTTTGATCTCAATCGTAAAAGTGTGTGTGGCTCTCGGATTACCTTCTTCTTCTTGGCAACTAGCAGTGAAAACCAGGATATGCTTTTCATCCTATTTTGGACTCGTCAACTGGAGGTGCCTGCATCCCGGTGAGTGATATCGTTGCCACATCTAGATAGCAAGTTATGCCCTATGATAATCTTTAATTACTCAAAGCCCATAGCGATTGAATCCGTTCATCTTTTAACTGTCATTGTCTTTCTAATTTGTCACCTTTTTACAAGAGTCAAAACCTATGACTGTTTATCTTGAACAGATATATCTGGTAATGTAGAAAACTATTAACTTTCAAGAATCACATCTAAAGTGTTACTATAACCCTAATAATAATAACCAAATAACCTCTAAAAGTCTATTAGGCACTGATAAACTATTTGATGAAGGCATTTAAACGCTTACAGGTTCACTATGGAATTTGGCTGATTAAATTGAAGCATAGCTTTATATTTCAGTGCTCTTCAAAAAAGCATTTGACTAAATAAGAAGTTGGTGGCTTTATCAGTGGTAATGTTTCTTTTCATTCAATATTTCACGCATTCATTGTGCTGGCTTTCTGCCTTATTTATGATTAAACTTTATGCTAAATCATACAGCTATCAAAACTCTAGTCAATATACATTTGGACTGTGATAGCCAAATATTTGACTAAGAAGTTAGAGAACTGTCTATTTTTTGTTTGTCGAAGAGCAAAATTGTTTTGGTCTGATAATAATAATAATAACAATATACTTGTTTTATTTCGAACTATAATTTTGTTTACAGTACAGAATTCTCAGCGTGTGATATTACAACAGTTTACTTACTGCGTAGCATTTTTTAAAACTTTAACAAAATGTTTCATTAATATAAGTGTAAAACTTGGGCACTGTGGTCGAGTGTAATTCCATTTTAGTCTGTTTATTAGAAATATCACACAGTGAGGGAACAGTAGCATTTAATAGATAACGTTTCGGACATTATCTAATGTACATATTCATTTCAGGCAACTCCACAACATCGAGACAGTTTATATATTCCTAGTTTCCTCTCCTTCTCCATGATGACAAGACTTGTAGAATTTTCCATATATCTGAGACAGGTGCAGCATCATTTCGATTGCATGTGTTTGGTGTTGATTCGATAACAAGGATTCAGTTATCAATCTCTCCCTCCACCCAAGTAAGTTAGTTTTCAACACTGTCACCCTATCCCACCCTACTGTGTGATTGTGTGTCATCACATGCAGAGCAACAGTCGAGTTTTTCTCTAGATTTCCTATCTTATTAGGATGTTGATTATGCAAAGTTTTAGTGCTGTGTTATTCCAATCGACCCAGGTTGACTGCTTTGACCTATATACTTGACCTCGCAATCATTGTTATGGATCTGGTCAACCAGATTATTTTGGTTAATTGTCTCGATAGGATCTTTTAATCTAAAAGCTTGTTTCTAAATGAGTTTGTTGGTTTGAATGCCACTTTAATCCCAGCCTTATTGAGAATTCTTCGTAATGCTTCTGAGGTGCCTTCCTTGCATGGTAAACAGCAGAGGCTTTAATTCTCTCTTAACCCTGTCGCCATTATTACCACTAGTAGTGGGATTATTATTAATAACATCTGTATTATACTACTACTACTACTACTACCACTGCTAATATTTTTCTTTCGATTTTTTATGAATTTATTGATAAATTTTGGTGGGTAATTATTGAGACGTAGGGTATTCTTGATGTATCTAATTTCTTTTCGCAGATTTTCTGATCTACTAGTAAGCTTTTTAGCTCTATCATCCAAGCATTTAACTAGGCCTACTTTAACTGAAATGTGGTGGGAGGGTTCAAAGTCTAAGTAACGATTCAAATGGGTAGGTTTCCTATAGATACTAGTCTCTAGATTTCCTTCTTGTGTTCCTTTAATCTTGCAATCCAACATTGCTAGCTCACCTTCTTCACTTTCTAAGTCACAGGTAAATTGGATTGCATTTACTACTGAATTTATGTGCAAGAACTTATTGATGTGTTCCGATTTCAGTACTGTCAACGTATCATCTACATATCGGAACCATATCTAAGGAGTAGGACTAAATGTTTGAAGGGCTACCTGTTCGCAATTATCCATAAATATGTCTACGACGATAGGGGATATTGGTGATCCCATAAATATCCCTTCAGTTTGTTCATATACTTTATTTTGAAGCTTAAAAACTGTAGATGTTAAGCACAATCGTACTCCTAGTATGATTTCCTCTATCGGCAGCTTAGTTCGCTGCGTAAGTTCTTTGTCATCTTTAAGCCCATTTCGAACTGCCTCCAGAGCTATGTCAATCGGTATGTTTGTGTAAAGGCTAATTATGTCAAAAGTAACCATTTTTCACTATCGTCTAAGTGTATGTCGTCTAACCTATGCTTTAAGTCATAAGAGTTGGTAAGTCGAGACTTTGAGTGATTTCTTATTGGACCTAACACCATTGCTAAATATTTAGACAACAATATATAATGCAGAATAACAAGATTGCTTAAATGTTTAATGACTTCAAAGTCATAATAACTGTTCTTTGTTGTAAGGTTGATTGATGAGATTATGTCTAACAATATTTTCTTGATACAATACACAAGCTAAATACGATGCTATGGTTGAATTTTTGTATGAAGTTGTATGTGCATAGATTCTAATATATTTGCTTCTTATCTTCCCAGACGACAGATATAGAGAGAAGTGCGGATGCAGAGGATGTAAAGTTCAGATGCCTACTCACCACCGCATTTATCAACACTGTTAATAGTGTACCGCTTACTCTACTAACAGCCTTTAAAATCCTATTCATTACAGCGTGGTTTTTTCCTAGGAGTCCAGGAAACAATAAACGAATACAATAAGTAAATAAAGGTATGACACAGGAATTATAGAAACGCAAGACTAGAAGTTGAGTTATGCCAAACAGTCTGAGTGTCCTTATTTAAACGGCAGGTGAAGTATTTTCTAGAAATCAGTAAGAATACTGAAACTCGTCAGAAATTGGCGGCCCATGATGGCTCACAGAAACACAAACGATATTTCGGTGTATAAAGTATCGTATAGTATGCGTTTCAGTTAGATGCAGTGAATGAATGTAGATAAATGTTATATCACTTAATACATCACTTCCCATCAACTGTCCTATGTGAAATATTATCCATATTTTGTCGCATAGTCCTTACTTTAGGGTTGTTTAAAGAGATTCTTTGAAAACACCTAAACTCTATGTTAAACTTATGAAGCTATAAAGAATAAACCTATTATTTTATGAGTCTTGTTCACAAGACAGATCTTTATTGTCATTGTATTATATTTACAAGAAACTAAAGGGTGAAACAGGAATGAAAATAACATTATCAGGAATTTCACCTAATTACTCTTGATGGTTCCATGTGGTGGTGTATCACATTTGATTTAAACGAAGAGATTACACTGAAATAAAGTGATGTGAAATTTTTCTGATGGTGGTTAGCATCGGAGTCTACGGCACATATTTTGTCTTAACTAGGACTTGTCATCTAAATGTACCTGTGTCCTAGTGGGTGATATTATTCCCAATGAGATTCGAATCACATACCTATTATCCATCAGTTCACTGAATTATGATAGCCGTTTCTTTTACAACTAGTATTGTTTATATTACTTGGTAGTATTTGTTATTCTCTATTGGCATACTGGGTGGAACTGATCGACCTGTGTTAGTATACGGGCTCCTACAAAAATGTCTCAATATTGCCTAAGTATTTATTTTTATAATTAACTTGGTTGTGGCTAGCAGTGGAATCATCGAAGCGAGTATTATTCACAAGAGGTGGCTTCCATGCATCAGTGTCCTAGTAGGTAACACCTTGGCGTTTGAAACTGTATGCATGGGATTCGAGTTTCAGTAGGAACAACACTACTCACTGGGATGTAGGTTCAACCAGTTCAAGAGTACCAAACAAGACACATTTTAGTAGACAAGGTAGACAGAAGAAATATATTTCTTCAAAATTAAATTGTAATTCAGAAGCAAGAGGAAATGGTAAGTAAATAAATTTTTGAATTTCATGCCTTAATACATTGTTCAGTACATTTTTTCCTTCGGTTTGTTATTACGCTGATGATGCAGAACCTCCAGTTTTTTCAGTCTTGTCTCTCTGAAAAATATCACTTGATTGGATAATGAAAATGAATGTCTAATGATATCTAATAGATGTTTTTGGCATATCTAACCGAATTACAAAATTACCTCTGTTCCAAATTCCTTCACTAATCGCCTACATATTGAAGTATACACTGGAACATCATCATAGGTATCCATTCTCTACTTCTGATAGACTATCTAAAGGTATACATTATCACCGTTTCAAGAAACATACTAGCTGTATAGTTTGCGGTAGCATGATAGCCAAATATTTTTCTCAAACACTTAATATCTTTATAATAGATTGAAGATATCAATGCTTTTCTGGCTCTAATCCTACGGTATCATCGAACAAGAGACCTAGTTCGTGTACTTCTGTTCATCTCTGTCACTTCAGAAGAAAAAATAAGCCAGAAGAACGTTCCAGGAGTCTTTCTATTTAAAAGTCGAACAGTAGTGTTTGTTATCAGTCAACGAATTAAATATCAGTTGTATTAACATCATTACACATAAAGTTTAGGAAATAAAGACTAATGGCAGGTTAAACATACCTTTCGAAGTGCTTTCCTCTGCTTTCTCCTTGAATAACTGTGATATCTTCTGGTCATTAATTTTGTCATTAAGGATACTTTCAGCTGTAAATTGAGTGTTTATCTGGGACAACTTGTTAGACAACAGCAGCAGTATAAAGGTATATGAGAAGACGTTTGCTATTGTCACTCTTCTATACTGTTGTGTAATGGTCATTGCTGTCTTTCAAACTGTTAAACTGGGTTAATTAATGTGTCATAATGTTGGTTATAGTCGATTAAAGTGAGCGGATTCTTACTTTCTAATATTAACAGAAAAAAAAAGTGAATAACTATCAAACAGTGTTTTGTTTACCCCCTTGAATTATTTAAATATACTTATTGTTAGTATGAAGTTAATTGGTGAGGTGTAGTGATAGGGAGTAAAAGTATTGAGGATATATTTCTTGATGTTTCCCAATCTGTATTTTTATTGGTCCATTACACTGCACAATGAACACCATTGTGACATTTAACATGTTAAATCCATTTCTACGCTTTGGTAGATCAATATTCAATGGAATATATATATATATATATATATATATATATATATATATATATATATATATATATATATATATATATATATATATATATATATATAGGATACTTTGTTGCATTGAATTAACAATATTGGAAGTGAATTTCTTCGTCAAAATGAATTTCACTATTTGTTTTTTATGTCCCTACTAATGGACAAAGTTTTATTACTGTAGAGATATCATGAATTGAAGATTACTTTTCGGCCAAATTATTTACATAGATACTTAGTTATATAAACAAACAATTTTCTTTGTATAATGCAGGATACTGGGAATCAAAATATTTTCTCTATAAAACACTGATTAACAATGATAAATATAGCTCCAGACTTCCGACCGTTTAGTTTTAACTGTAAAAGGTTACTTCTAACTGGAATTCTGTCTATATAAGTCATCCTCGCATCATTGTATGACACAAAACTGTAATTTATCATTCCTATTACTTAATTCTGCTGGACACTGTAGGGATTGAAAATCCTCAGATACAGACTGTGAATCTTCTATGTATCCGAAGATCTCTTCACAAGTGAATCATATCGACATTCTGTCTTTTTATTGGAATATCAGGTTAACTTCACGGGATTACATTTAGACTAGAGAATGGTAAGGTTTCATCAGGGCTTATTGAGTTCAAATAGTCATTGAAATATACTCATGAACACGAAGACTGATTACAAATCTTGTACGCAAACTTGTGGACTTCGTTAACCAGATTAGAGGATAATTCCATATTAGTCTGTTTATTAGAAATATCACACAGTGAGGGAACAGTAGCATTTAAAAGATAACGTTTCGGACATAATCTAATGTACATATTCATTTCAGGCAACTCCACAACATCGAGACACAGTTTATATACTCCTAGTTTCCTCTCCTTCTCTGTGATGACAAGGGTAGTAGAATCTCCCATATATCTGAGACAGGTGCAGCATCATTTCGATTGCATGTGTTTGGTGTTGATTCGATAGACAAGGATTCAGTTATCAATCTCTCCCTCTACCCAAGTAAGTTAGTTTTCAACACTGTCACCCTATCCCACCCTACTGTGTGATTGTGTGTCATCGCATGCAGAGCTACAGTCGAGTTTTTCTCTAGATTTCTTATCTTATTAGGATGTTGATTATGCAAAGTTTTAGTGCTGTGTTATTCTAATCGACCCAGGTTGACTGCTTTGACCTATGTACTTGACTTCGCAATCATTGTTATGGATCTGGTCAACCAGATTATTTTGCTTAATTGTCTCGATAGGATCTTTTAATCTAAAAAGCTTGTTTCTAAGTTAGATTAGAAGGTAGCTAAACATCTGCTAAACGTTTAGTTCGTTTGAACCGAAGTTTAGCTTAAAGAACTGAATGGTTGAAACCAATGAAATCTGTTTAGGTGACTTGGATGATACAATACTTTGGCCGTTGCAGTTGAAAGTTTCATGTTCAGATATCTTTACAAAATGTTTAAAAGTGGATTATAACTTAGAGACATTGGAGCTGAAAAAGGTTACAGTTTTTATTTCATTATATTGAAAATTGTCAATGATAATCTACTCTTCTACTTACTCATAATTGTTCTCGAATGTCAATTTGGTTTTCAGTGATAAACAAAAGGAAACTGGTTTTGAAAGCTGTTCTGATATCCCATACTTACCATATACATTGGAAGTTAATTCGGTTACAACAGTGAATCAAACTTGATCATTCTGAATGAGTTATTGAATACTATTTAAACAGAAACTTCCATTTTACCAAATGAAACTTTGAATTTGTGAGTATACAATGGTAGAAAAATTAGATGATATGGGCAGGCAGTTATCATATGAAACATCATTTGTATTCCTTACATTGGATCCCAAAGCTTTTATATTTGTAATGGAATCTAATACATGGGTTTCGACCTTTTCAGGACACATGAGGTGCACTACAGTAGGTGTTTTAATTTACATTAGGACACAAACCTTAATCTGGAAGTGGCCAGGTGTCACTGTAAGGCGCCTAAATCCTTACACAAACAAAACAATTAAGTAGAGTGAACTAGCAATGGGAACGATTGAAAAATTCGATAAAAGAGCGTCACTTTCTTTCAACAATGTTACTAAATCTCTGAATGTAGAGAAATTGGTAATAAGATGTCTTCAACTAAACTCTAAAGTTTGAAAAGTTCATGTATTTATCATGATTAGAGCTGTAGAAACTCAAATGTCTCGGGTTTGTATATGACTACGTTTCATGTTAATTAGAAGACTAGGGTTTATTTAAACCTAGAAGTATTTGCATTCAGTAGGTCGAATATCTGTGCACAACTAATAAATATCTCCGTTTGATCTGTCATTAATACTGATCTATTCATTATGAAAGTTGACTACATGAAATGGCAGTATTTATGAGAAAAAACATCTTGACCTTCTTGCGATATATGCCTACTTTGTTTCTTTCGTAGCCTAATTTACAAACCATATTAGTGATGGACAGGGGAAGACAGTGGAATTGAGAACAATGGAGATCCATAAGCTATGGCATCAGACCTATACTATACTTGTCGTACAAGAAGTGGCTATCATCACTCAGGGACCTAGTGGGTAACATTCTGACGTTCAAAACGACTGGTTCTGCGCCCCAGTCTTAGGAGGAACGAGATTACTTACTGATAGGCAGATACATTCAGCCAACAAGTTCTAAATATACACAGAAATGTATGTCTCATAAAACTAAATGATTCTATTTGAACAATTCTTTGTGAACTAATCAAACTGATGATTTCAAAAATGGTTGTTAATGTGCAGTAATTACAGTTTGTTGGATAGTTATCAATGTTAAGGGATCACCTACAACTAATGCTGTATTATGAAGTACATACTTTTATCTAAGGGTTGCAACTAGAAACCAGTATACGTGTACATTATCTTTCCGATTGCTTGAATTTCTAATTAAGTACGTTGTTTATGAAAGATGTATCTTTTAATTTGTTAAGGCATATAAAGTGCCGACACATGTTCAATGACAAACATCCAGCCAAATGCAATATATCTAGTGAAATAGCCTTCTCTGCTATATGAAGAAATGCAAGTAGGAATTACAAGAATCCTAGACATTCTATGGAAAAGACTATTTCAAAGTAAGCGCCGACCGTCGTTTATCTTAAGTATCCGTACAAGAATCATATTTTTAATATAAAGGTTGGTACAGAAATCAAAAAACCTTTTATAAAAGAAGTAATGCATTGTCAATTTATTGGCAACCAAAAGGTGAAAGAAAGAAAACGAAGTTAAGGTTTGTTGATTGGTTACTGGATGGTAACCAGTTTCAGGTCGTCTAGTCCTAAGTGGTTACTGCATTTTATAGACTATTTTGCAATATGGCTATCACACTCGGAGAATCATTGTCGTGAAACACTTTCATGTATATATATATATATATATATATATATATATATATATATATATATATATATATATTAGGTGGATGGTTGTAATAAGTAAAAAGCCAAATTGACCTTGGTTTCATGCTTGTTGGCACTAATCAACAAGATACACATGGAATCCTAACAGAACTGATTTCCCGCCTGACATTCGAATCCGCACCAACGAATACTGCAGTCAGAAACGTTACTACTGAGCTCTTCTGATAGTGATTAATTTCTATTCCCTCGAGATTGAAGATGCACCTTCTTGACGAGTGCTCAAATGCATAAAACCTAGGTCAGGTAAGTTTTCCGGCTGATTGCCTCTATCCAACTGGGAAAGTTAAAATTTTACAGCAGAAAATGAATATTTAAATGAGACTAAGTGACTCATTTTCAGACTACGTTTGATTTTTAGAAATATGTCAGTCGCTGTGGTAAATGTTCAAGAAGTTATAGTCTACAAACAGCTTCATCCCCAATAGAATACTGTACTACCACTCAGAAAAAATTAGAGAACAAATAAGAATTCCAAAATAAACTACAACAATGGTAGGGACAGAACTAGAAAGAAACATTCGATTTAAATGGCTTTTTTAAGACAAATCATCATTATCAAGATCAGCATAGGACCAGGCATTGCCGTGTAACGGTTCAGATTGCAGCACTTCCTACTAAAGTAGGAAGGAAAAATCGATCACAGGAAGTAGAAGTAGTAGTAGGAAGTAGTAAAAGAGCAGAAGAAGGAATGAGAAAATGAGATTATGTATAGTGACTGAGATGTGGATAATGTGTGTATGTATCTAGATAATTGACAGTGATTCTGAGGCGTATCACCTGGCATCTCTAACTGCCGGTTCCACTTGTCCCGCGGACCCTAACCGGCAAGTCTCCATCACCCTACATGGCTCAAACGAAAAATGTACTGACACCATGTTTAAGTCCGGCCGGCTCAAGCCTTTTTCCAGCCTGAACCTACTTCAGCCATTATTGTGTGTCGAGGTAGGCAGTGGCTAGACATACGTCACTCATGTCCTAGCCATCTCAGTCGGTGAAGGTTCACAACCACATCAATCAACTAGCCTCTCCTCCCTAAAACTCTACCTCAGACTTCTGTGTTAATCAAGTGATGACACCATGAAATATTTTTTGCAAATGCCTTACCTTTATACCATGAGTGGTGCGCTATGTCGTGATAATATGGTTTGAAATAGCATTGCGTATGCACTCTGAGGAATTAGAGCAGAACATGAATACTGTAGTAGGATATAATTTCGTATTCCGTTTGTTTATTTGTTATAACCACCTAGTGATACAATTTTATTCACTGGATAGTGTTTGCAGCCAAAGTTATTGCTTACGATGTACATACATTGATTTGAAAGAAAATCACATACAAAGAAATAGCCTAGGTAAATGTTACACTTAGTTACCGACCCTACTGAACAACAATGCCATTGAAGTGAAGACAGGAGTAGGACAAGGTACCCACTCACTATCACCGATGATCTTCCTGATTGTGGTCGACTAGACTGAACTGGATCATGCAACAGACAACTGTGAGAAGATGGGCATACGCTGACTGGACCGATAAAAAGACCCCAGAAGAAGATTTGGATTTCGCCAATGATGATGGTTCATGTCTAATGTCTTGTCGCACAAACTCGAAGATCTACAGACGAAAACCAACAAATTGACAGAAGAGGTGAGATATCGAACGAAGAACGAGACTTCCTTCAGGTGAAAACAGAGAAGACAGTGGTGAGGAAGATACCCAACCAAAAACAACAACGACAACAACAAACACCAATCACCATCAACGGGAGAGATCTAAAGGAAGTTCTCTCTTCCACCTACCTATCTACCTACCTAAGCAGAATCATTTCAACTACAAGCAGCAGCGACACACATAACGATGTCAAATCCGTGATTGGAAAGACAGAAAGACAGACCATCCTGCATTAATCTGAAATCAGTGTGTAGATCTACTCCACTCCACTCCACTCCACTCCACTCAGCGTAAAGCGTGAACAACATCCAGATTTTCAACACTAATGTCAGTCAAGTAAGTCAGTGCTTCTATGTGATGGTTGAGAGACTTGGCAGCGCGTTATGAAAAGTATTTCCAATAAACTGCACACATACATCATCAACAGCTGCCATCTACGCTCACTCGATACTGAAGGCCAGATCAGAAGGCCAGAATAATAAGAGCAAGCAACAAGGAACTCTGGCTGACTGGCTGGCTGGCTGGCTGGCTGGCTGGCAAGGAACCTACCAACCAACAACCTATCGCCCAACAAATATGTGGAAGAGAGGGGAGATGGATTGGATTGGATTGGACATAGTGTGAGAAGACGGTTTAGGGACATCACGCTCCAGGTCAGGTCACAGGCCAGGCCAGGCTATGCCCTCGAGTGGAACCCTCATGGGAAATGAGAAGTTGGGCGTCCGAGTGAGGGTGACATGGGGGAGATGGTGTGAGGAATAGATGAAAGCTTGTGAGCAGTGGTGGAGCCAGTTTGTAAAGGCTGGATAGAAGAGAGTGAAATGGTGACGTGTTACTGAAGCTGTATGTTCCACTAGGAACTGAAGGGAAAAGTAATAATAATAATGAGTACAGTGGCTTTATCCCATCCCATTGTGTGGCTTTGTATCAGTGAGTGTATTGCAACAGCCGAGTTTTCCCTAGATTTTTGTTCTAATTGCAGTCTAACATTCAATATGTAGCTAAATTCCTATATTCGGCTATTCTAACTGACCCTGACCGGCTATTGTATCCTGCACCAAGAATTTGGCGGCGATGTGTGTATGGTCGGGGTCGGTTAGAATAGCCGAACATGGGAATTTAGCTAAATATAGAATGACAGACCCGAATAAGATCAATAATCTAGGAAACCACTTGACTATCACAATGCACGCATCAACACACAACCACACAATGGGGTGGGATAAAGCCACTGTACTCAAGTTTAATATATTTAGGTGGAGAGAGAGATTGATTACTGAAACTTTTTTATCGAATCTACACCCAACACATGTAATTGAAATGACGCAACACCTATACCAGAGATATGGAGAATTTTACTACCAACAGAAACAAACCATATGAGGTAATATAACTATAAAAATAGCATGTCGAAGGTAGCGTGATTACATTCATATGATTATGAGCAGTAATATTTTATTCACGAAAGGTTATCAAGTAAATGATACCACATCACTGTGTGTTATAAATCAAATAAACAAATATGATATGGAATTGAGTTATATCACAGCGCCCAAGCTTTCCACTTATATTAAGTTTTCGTTAGATTTCTGAAACTATTCGAGAAAGCTAAAATCCTGAAGCTCAATGGCCTGGTGGATAACGTATCTGAGTTTGAATCTATGGGGACAAGGTTCAAGTCTCAATGGGAACAACTTCACCTCCTGAGGTGCAGGTACATCCAGGTCACGAGTCTCAAACAGGACAAAAAGAGCATTCTGGCAATATCAATATCCATATAGGAGCCTACATCCCAACAGAGGTCGAAAAATTCGATCCATTAAAACAATGGGGAATTACAAGCTTGTCAATGAATAGTGATAATCTGGATTACATTTCCACGTAATTCCTGGAAGGAGCAAAATATATAATGAAATCTGTTGATCATTTCATTTCATAAATTCATGTGTGGAGAGTTTGGATCTCTGGAGATCCTCGTGAACAGTATAATAATATTCAAATATGAAAATAGAATTGATTACTTTTCTTTTGATCTAATTTATATCCATTGGTGTAGAACTTAATTTGCAGATGTAAAAGGATACTACTAAATAGTGTTTGTTAGTAGTTTTTTGAGGTAAATATTACGTAAGTACGAATGGAATCACAAAGATAATTCTCAGTGCGATTGCACATGGTATAAATACTCCTAATTCTGTTTTCCTGTAAATTTGAATGTTGAAAAAGACAATTATTTTCTTTAATGTTACACTGTTGAATAAATAGACTAGTATAACTTCGTAATTCTAATTGTGACATTAAAAACGAGATAGTCAACGAAGAGGACTCTTTTCAACGAATTTATTTTCGTACTATATATATGATATTTAAAGACTACAATCCGTGAGGGTTGAGATAACAATAATGTTGGCTACAATATTCATGTTACTGGTTGATGATGCAAAGGTTGAATGATAACAAAAAGAGGATACATAAAATTTCCTAAGTTGATTACAAGGTGCAGATAGATTACAAAAGGATGAAAATGTAGCAGAGTTAATAAACAATCAAAGGATTAGGCAATATGAATGAGAAAAGTTAGTTCGGATGAATTTAAAATGTTTTATATTTTGAAGTTGATGGGATTTTATGTTCAAGGTAGTATTTATCACGGACTGACATCAGTTGGAGGAACATTGGAAACCTGGGAGACAGGACGGCTGTTTCGTCCTGGTATGGGACTCCTTGACAGTACATAATACGTAGCCTCAAAAGGCAGCCAATAGGGAATTTGATTTCAAGCCATGACCAGATCATGTTCAGGTCATGATTGATGCATGCGCTGACATGAAAACCTGGTTGGAGAAATTTGACCTCATACAGGAAATCTGATTGGTTCACTTATGGCTTCACTTTCTGAGAGTTTTGTAAATACATATATGTCATGTATTTGCCTAATAAAAGTTGTCACTGTTCTTGCAGTCTTTGTCTTCTGATTTCTTCGCCGCTTAGTGAAGCAGAAGGTACCGAAGGAGGTCAGTCGTAAAGGTATTCGGTTGAGGTGTCTATCGAGTCTCAGTATCATTATGCGCACAAACGCGCAACCCCATCACTAGGTCACAACAGTATATACCCATGACCTGGTGACGGATGTAACTCAGGACCTTCAAGTTTCACTGCGAACGCAATAATGCCATGATAGGCGCGCAGTATTATCAACTAGGAGAAGTAGGCAACTGTGGACGACTGAACTTTGACTTGGTATCGGAGTGGTTAACGCTTTCGCCGTAAAATCTGAAGGTCCTGAGTTCGATCCCTAGCTGATCGTGAATGCCTACTGCTGAAGGGTCCCATAATAGGACAAAACAGCTGTCCGGTGCCCTCAGGTTTTCAATGGTCCTCTCACTGATGTCAGTCTGTATTGAATACTACCCTGAAAATGTTATGTTGATGGTCGCAGTTATTGGGAAGAATAAACGAAGTAATATCGGAAAGTCTTAGATGTAAAAATAAAACTGATAATCACGATATAAGAGTACAAAGATTAATCTAGCAAAAGGAGAAGTTGAAAAAAGGAAAAGAAACGAAACAAACCAAGTCCAAACTAAGTTAAGGTCAAGGTAGAGACATAGCCTGTACATAATTCTTTTACACATAAAGGTCAGGCTTAAGTTAATGGATAGCCAAGGCTTCTGTTGCTCTTATAATTTGAAGACGGAGGAAAAGTGAATGTTTGAGCGAATTCAACGAACAACCCCAAAATCGGGTCGGTTGAATGGCTAAAAATGCTTAGATGTTCAAGGATAGAACTTCTTATGCATTTCTTTCACTTTATAAAACGAGGCAAAAATATGTTCTCATATACATCTTGACAGAAATCTGTGACCACGGCTGATGGACCTTGCTCCCCAGGAGAACGTGAACTGGTAGATACACATAGAGGTGGCCTGTTGATGGATACTGTCTTTATACAAATGCAGAACAACTTACAATTAGTCAAGGTCAAATGGTGTTTGCCTGCGAAAAATGTCCTGTTAACTGATTTCAAAAGACGATATTTCTGGACGTCTGGTGATACATCACGTCTGGATTTCAGATTCATGAACAAAGTCTTCTTGGGATCTGAATTGATGGCTGACTTAGTGGATCTTTCTCGTATATTCTCTTCAGCAAGTCGCTTAAGACAGCCGTTTTCCATGAGCGCACCTCTTAAAAAGTCAAGTTTAAATTACACACAGTCTGTACGACATATATTTTGTATTCGATAGTAGAGCGAATGAATGAGGTTTCTTTTCCTCATTTTCGGTGCCCAACTGTAGAAATTGGTAAGCCATCTGTCCAACGTGGGTTTTCTTCCTATCTTTTTAGTGTTTCACTGCTAAATTTCATAATTAGCACACAAGGAAACGAATAGCTGATTCCAATTCCAGGTCTATTTCGGTCATAAATAACAAATATATCATCCATATATCGTTTGTAGATGTCAAAGTGATTAGTAATATGACTAAGATTATAATTTTGACATATATAACAAACAGTTTCAGTGGTTGGTATACTGGTGAATAATGAGGTGACATCTAAAGAAAACATGACTTTACCGGCGATGTCAATATCTTTAATGCTATCAATAAACTCAAATGTACCACGAATAGAATAAATAGACACTTTCCTCCTGATTGGTTTCAGTATTTCAGCTAACCACTGGGCGATACAAGCTAGTCACCAATGAGCGCCGGATTAATTCTATCCAATGAATTCCAAGCGTAAATCAAATAATAAATCCCCACAAACCTCGAGATAGAATGAATCTAGAGCTCATTGGGAACTACCTTTGACAGGTGATTCTTGAAGTTCCAATGAGAAGTTGCGACCAGTGAAGTCAACAAATTCGAACATGAGGACAGTTACTCAACGACGACATTGGATGTAGGTCACTCTATATCCCGAACTAACAGAACTAGGAAATATGGACCATCGGATTCCGGCCCAGTGGCTCATTGGTGAGGTGCTGACCTTGGAATCTGAAGGTCATGGGTTCGATCGCTGGGGTGTGGGGGTCATGGGTTCGCACTGCTGAGAAGTCCCACACTAAGACGAAACAGCTGTCAATTGCTCCTAAGTTTCCAATGTTCCTTCAACTGATGTCAGTCAATGATGAATTCCAACCTATAATCTAATATATATTTTACTTATTGCTTCCGCATAGTGTCCACCATGTCATCAGAAATCAGTGAGAAAATACCTTTAACCAATAACTTCTTGATACAGTTTGTATAATTTCTTTGATAAAAAGCAGATGTTTTTCGCTTTAACGGTGATTTGATTTTCATTGAGCTTTGACCACCCTCTGCTAGTCTCTCAGTTTCTCCTTATGTAGAAAAGGCAGTAATAGAACAAATGTCTTCCCAACGTCAACGGCAACATCCACAATATATACAGATTACAAAGTTTATATATATTATAATGGCCTAGACTATTTCTAGGCCTACTAGATTGAAATTCTATTAACATTTTCTTCTCTTTAACCAACCTGATACTTACACGTTGGTTTACGTGTTTCGTCCCAAAATTTCGAAGCAAAGAGGATTGGTTGATAAAGGCTTTAGGCATATGCAGCTTGTCAATCTTTCTGAACACTAAAACAGTTGTAGAGTTTTTACGTTCTTCAGTGGAGGATGTTATCAAGTTTGATATTAAAATGTCCATGACAAAATATCAAAGCTCACGGGACACTAAATCCTTATCTTGAGCTATAAATATTTTCTAAATTTTGATTGCGTTATACTCACTCGACAAATAGAAGCTAGTCTCAACCCATTTGTTTTCTTATTTCATGGCTAAGAGAAAGATTGAATGTACCATCATTTGACTCACCTCGCTGGGTTGAACTTCTGAATAACTGATTTCATTTACATCCAAGTAGTAAGCTAGCAAAATATGAAAAGGTATACAATAAAGATTTTAGGGCTACTAGACATCCTGAAAACTCAATCCTTACAGATAAAAGAGAATTTTTTATGATGTTCCCTTTCCATACGCTTCTTTGATCAATGATACTGACTTACGAACACAATGAAATTCCTTTAATTTATGAACTATCCCCTTAGGATAAAGCTAACAAACCTCAATCAGAAGCATAATTGAAAACTGAACCACGAGTGAGTTAGAAACGTGTGAAAAATATCCATAATGATTTGAAGGAAGAACAAGCATTCCAGCGAAGAGTCTCTTGTCGGCGATTTCATTCTCAAAGCTGTACAATCGAAAATCTATACATTCTTCTAGTATAAGTATTTAATAGTTAAAAACGGTTTGTCAAGCATGACAACACAAATAGTGTCAATGAATGAGTTGTCATTAAAATCAAAAATTCGAAAACTTGTGATGAGTAGTGAATATTAATGAAGATAATGTATTTTTGAGATGAATGGGGATTTTTAATTTAGAAGTAGTATTCATTATGGACTGACATCAGTTGGGGAACCATTGAAAATCTGGGAGCACTGGACAGCTGTTTCGTCCTAGTATGGGACTCCTCATCAGTACGCACCCACGACCCGGCTAAAGATCGAACTCAAGACCTTCAGGTTTCACTGCGAACAAGTTAACCATTGTGCTACTGGGTCGGTTTCCAGTGGTTCACAATTTCCAACTTCTGCAAACTGAAGACCTTGGGTCACAGTCGCGCTATGTCGTGAATTGACAGAAGTTGGAAACTGTGAACGACTGGGAACCGACCCAGTGGCTGGATGGCTAACCCGTTCGTCGTTTAGCCTGAAGGCCCCGAGTTCGACCCCTAGCCAGGCCGTGGGTGCGTACTGCCAAGGAGTCCCATACTAGGACGAAACAGCTGTCCAGTGCTCCCAGATTTTCAATGGTTCCCCAACTAATGTCGGTTCAAGATGAATACTACTTCTAAATTAAAAAATTCCCATTCATCTCAAAAATACTTTCATTAACTGTTTATTTTCATGAGATGCCATTAAAAATTGCATAGATCAGGAGATCTGTAGCCAGACGTAGACGGTATATCCTTTACAAGATACTCTATGCTCTCCGTATTCATTTATAGTTTCAAGATTATGATGGTAAGGAATATTACTAGGTTTCTGCCTGAGTGGAATTCAACTATCATGATTAAAGGTTCCATATCTGTTGATGGCCTTACTGTTGTTGATAGTTTAATGGGATTATATTCATTCTTCAGGAGAGAACATCAGTTCAATCGTTTGTTATCTGCCTAGAGACGTCACATCATTCGGCCCAAAATAGCCATGGGAAATTAAAGATATCAATAAACAACAGCTGATATCCATTGCACATGAGGAGGCTATCATACCTGAGGGGCCAAGTGGATAAAGAATTTAAGTTTGAAGCAATGGGTAGGGGGTCCGAGTCTCCATGGGAACAAAATCACCCATTGGGGTCTAGGTACTTCTGATTGACGAGTCCCATATAGGACGAAAGGTGCGTCCTGGATTCTACTGCTATGCACCAAGTAGACTAAAGCAACTTTACTAAGCAACGTGACAACATAAAAGACATACTAGCCATCACGTGTCAGTAAAATATTCGCGAAAACATATAAACTATTTTACATTTCCTCGTTCATTACAGCGTCTAATTTATAACATCATTGTTGTGCTGCGTTTGGGGGGGGGAAGGGGGTGACACCTATCAATCTCATTATTGTTACTGTTGTTTGTGATGCTTATTTTACGGTGGAGTCGGAAGAGAGTTCAGTTTTCAAGAATATCACCGTGGTTATCAAACTAAACGTCACCGTCGTTTTGAACTAAACCATATAAAGATATAGTTTTTCTGAAATGTTTGGTGCATTCATACAAAACGTGTTAAGGAATCTGATCGTACACTTACTAGTCGTGTATATTTACGTGAAATATAACGAAGAATTAGAACAAGGTAACCTACATAAGTAAGAGTAAACTAATTAGTTAAGAGGTCAAATTAAAGGTGGAAAGAGATACATAAGCTGAGTTACATGGGGGACGTTTATCGTAACAAAAGATCATTTATGAGTGCAGAAAAAGGTCTAAACTTCCCGTGTCTAAGTCATTCACAGAAGTAAAGTAAAGATATATAGCAAGAAAGAATAATCAACAAGGAACTGTAGCTGGAAACGAGCCAACCAAATCGCTCAACAAACGTGCAGAAGAAAGTGGAGATGGATTGGATTGGATTGTACAAACAGGGAGAAGACCATTTGGAGTATCACGCACCAGGCCAGGTCAGGCCATGCCGTTGATTGAAATCCAAATGTGAAACGACTAGTTGAGCATTTGAGCCGAGAGTGACATGGAGGGGGTCATGTGAGGAAGAAATGAAAGCTTGTGGGGAGTGGTGGAGCCAGGTTAAGAATACTCCAGAGAAGAGAGTGAAATGACGACGTACCACTGAAGCTCTATGTTCCAATAGGAATCCAAAGGACAAATAATAATAATGATAAATAAAGTAAAGACTTAAACATGGCGTAGGTGTTTACATATGTGTTCATCTAGAGATTGTAATACTATGACTGGAATTACCCAATTACCTGGTTAGTTAGTCAATTTTCAGTAGTCTGGATTAATCCAGAAACCAAATCTAAAGTCTTATTTTCTACACAAAAGCCTCATTATAATTGCAGGATACATTAACATCGACACTGTAATACATCGCTATTGCTTGTAAAAGAAGAGACGTTTATGCAGTCAGTTTCACTTTTATTTATCGATTTAATTGGAAACGGTATTTACATAAATCAAGGTTGTCTTTTCAACAAACTAGATCCCCTAGTTGAAACATGGAAAGTTAGCAAAGAGAAATTAAGTTCAAGAAATCCTCTTTTTAATGAATCATTTTCAGAATCTGTAAATCAGCACATATGATTACAACGAGAAAGCTTGTCCATCCATGAGTAAAATAGGAATACAAAGTCATTAAAAATTATTTCTAGGATTATAAGGTATATTTTCATCAATAACTGGAAGAGTTACAATCTGATTGCGCAATAAACTATGGGATACTACATTGATTGATCACTGGACAGCAACCAATCTGAGTGCTGACCAAATTTTTTCTGTTATCAGGCTAGGGGGTTCATCACTGCAGTGCAATTTGATGGGTATTAGTTAATTGCAACCATTTGATAGGAAGCCGAAGTTGTTGGAATATGTCAGCAAGACGTATCTGCAACCTTGCAGGAAGTAATATCTGGTATGAGATCCGAGCCCTCGTCACTCAGCGTTGCAGTTAGCGACGTTACCCCGAAGCTATTCCCACTGTAACTGAATTATTGTGGGGATGGATAAGATAAACTGATTAATCATCGGAGCAATAAGTTTGATGAAATAAGTGAAAGAAGTTTCAGGAAGAATGAATCCACCTCTTCTGAACACACAGATTAGGCTTTGACTGTCATCTTCAGGTGATGAGTTTGCACTCTTCCTGAAATGTTTGACTTTGAAGTCGAGTGAATCGGATTAACTAAGGTTAAACAGATGTTTTAAGATCAAAACCAATTGATCAATTAACACTCTTCTCTATACTATAGTGAAGGATACATATCAAAGATGCGTTTGTATAAAACAGGTTTTATATGACCCCTGGACAGGAGCAGGTGAAGTGATAGATACATGAGGTGAAGGCGCAAAGTTTTACTTTATCCTTCATACACCTTCAAGTCACTTGTTGAGTGGAAAAAGTTGAGTTGAGCGGAAAAGGAAGCATTACTCTGTGCTTTACATACTCAATAATAATAAAAGTGTCTTCTATGGAACCGTAAGAAGTTGTTTCTGAAATTTTTTTGGCTTCAGTTTCTTCTCACAGAACCTTTAAGGATGACAATTATCGATGAGTGCCCCGCTGATAATGATTTGACGAGGAAAAACTGATCTCCGGTGAACTGTTTTTTGACTAAAATTCTCCTTTTCAAATAAATGAATAAATATCTCAGTTCCTCTGTACATTATTATTATTTGTTCTTTGGGTTCCTAGTGGAACATAGCGCTTCAGTAGCACGCCTGTCTTGCTTTTTCGATCTTGGCTTTGACATCTTCGTTTGTGCCGCCTCTAGTTGAAACGATCTTGCTTGCCTAGGTAGGTAGGAGAAAAAGACTACTTCCTTTAGGTTTCTCCCATTGATGGTGACTGAAGCTTGTTGTTGTTGGTGGCGTTGGTTGGGTATCATCATCACCACTATCTTCTGTACGTTCACCTGAAGGAAGTTCCGTTTTCGCTGCTTGGTCTCTTCCGTCAACTTGTTAGTTTTTGCCTGTAGATCATCGAGGTTGTGCGACATTAGAGTCATAGGCGAAGTCCAAATCTCCTAGGTTCTTTTCCCCGGTCTAGCGTATCTCCCTCTGCTCGCTCCTCACTCTTTGCTGCATGATCCAGTCGACCACAATCAGGAAGATCATGGGTGATAGTAGGTGGCAGCCTTGTTTTACTCCTGTCTTCACTTCAAAGGCATCAGTGAACTGAGCTTTCCATTGTGAATCACTCGGCAAGTGGGTGGCACCTTCATGTAGCATCTAGCTGTTGAATGACGTTTATAAATTTTTGGTGTCACTCAAACCGTAGTGTTGAAGCAGCTGCCTGCCAAATTACTTCTCGATCGACGTTGTCGAAGGTTTTTTCAAAGTGGATGAAGTTGAGGTGGGGTTGAGTTTACTGCCATTTTATATTCTGTTCTATGACAATGCGTAATCGTAGTGTTGCAATTTGATCTGCACATGACTTGTACTTTCTGAAGCTAGCCAGCTTGTTCCACTCATAATTTTGAATCCAGAGCTCCCTTCAGTCACTCCAGTATGATGCATCTCTTCACCACCATACTTTGCCATTAAATCAGAATTGTTTTCATTTGCGTATTATACTTTTTGGCTAAAATCCGTTCACAAGTTTACAGAGAACTCATCAAGGTTTACTTTTGGTTCACAACAGTTAATCTATCTACTGCAATACATAGACATTGAACCGGATCTTAAGAGTGATGAATGAGTTTGTCATTCAATAAACATGGCTTTTTATTAGATGAATGTCATATATTCGACATTATTCATATCTGCAAAAAATGGTTTTTTTCTACTTATAAAGCCAATTTTCATATGACTTTAGGCCGAATTATTGTTTAATAATGATGGGTGGTGGCTAGCAGTGGAATGTATGATGCGCATTTCGTCTTATTTGAGCATCACATATTCCACTGCTAGCCATACCCATCATTATTATATGTAATTAAAACACAGGCGATATCTAGGCATCCACACAAGAGACCATATACCAACAGCGACTGATCAATTCGGTCCATTCAACGACGGTGTAATACAAGCAGTAACACCAAATGTTTGTTTACTGATTTAAAAATAATTTAATAATTATCATAGTAACATCAAGAACAAAATATTCAGCGAAGAGACTCTTTTCAACGAAATTATTTTCAAGCTGTACATTCGTTGATATATGATATTTGAAAAATTATATCCCTTGAGGAAAAATAAACACTACACGATGATGATGATGATGACAATAATAGTAGAACGAATGGTGATATAGGTACTTGTGATTATGATAACAGTTGAAGTAAGGATAGATCATGTAGTACATGGAATGGTTCATAGAAGGTGTATGACTCAGAAAGCAGAGAAAAATTGATGAAGATGATATACATTATGCAATATGATTAGACAAGTTGGTCAAGATGAAATGAAGGTTTCCTAAAAAGAATAAGACAATTAAGTGAAATAACATTGGAAACTAATCAAAGTGAAGGCAGTTACAATAACAAGAATAGTGATAAAGGAATGATACCAGTGGGATGGGAAAATGTTATGGCCATGGTAAAAATCGTGACTGCACCTACTTCTTTTGTACACACAAAACAAGTTTTAGTTTATGAGTAGCTAAAGCCTCCGCTGTTTTAAGGAGATGAAAACAAAGAAAACATGAGAGGTTTAGGCGAATTTGATAAACAATCTTAAAGTGTAAGGTGTATTGTTACTAGTGTAATCCAGGTGTAGTATATTAGAACAAATAACAAAATAAACAAATATTTTAAGGTAATTTTCTTGGTTTATTGAGTGATGGAAATCAGTCAAATGTTCAAGAATCGAACTTTAATAGACTTTCTTTCATTTCTATAAAACCAAACTGAATGATATTCTCGTATACATGTAGAAAGCATTCTCTGGATACGGCCTATATACCTTGTTTTACAAGAGTAGGTGAACTAGTAGATGCACAAAGGCTTTCTTCGCAGCAAGACTTCAAATTATTTTTACCAGCCGTTTGTGTTAAAGATAAGTTTCTTCGTTTGACCGCCTCACGACTAAACAACCCAGCTCAGAGAACACAATACAACCAAAACCATCCACCTGAGCTACAAATATTCTCGAAGACATATTTCTCATTATTATCAAGTGAACGAAGAAACTTACTATTCTGTCAAATATTAAACTTTAGGCTAATTTTTCGTGTACATGGAAATCTGACGAGTTTCAAAATTCAAGAATCATTCCAGTTATTGTTTGACTGTACTATCCTTTCAACGTACATAGACAGAAAAGATGCTGAGGAGATTTTTGGGGGTCCTGATATTAGCTTATCCTTTTTTCTACAGTAAAAGTACTTTTCAGAATTCTACTTTCACATGAATTACTTCTCTGTGCAACTCCAACAGTTAGTAACGTGTATAATTCCTAATTGGTGAACTGCTAAACATGAAGAAACCTTGGAGATGCAAGCGATTAGAGTTTAAGCATTTTAACACTAGATACCTTTAGGAATCATTCATATTCAACTCTACATAATTTCAAGTTGTTATTCATCGTAGACTGACATCAGCTGGAGGAACAAAGGGAACCTGGGAGCACTGGACAGCTGTTTCGTCACACTAGTATGGGACTCCTCAACAGTGCGCACTCACGACCCCGCCGGGGATCGAACATGAGGCCTTCAGGTTCCGCGGTCAGCGCGTTGCCATTGAGCCACTGTTTCAGAATCCAGTGGTCCATATTTCCAACTTCTGTTAGTTCTGAATAATTTCTTGTGAAAATCTGTCTAGAGCCTGAATTTATATCATTTTTCAGTAAACCACTCAGAATACAAGCGTTTCGAAATAACTTTTCAACTATGAAATTTTATTTCATCCCTCGATAGTACTAGGAGTGAATCAACCTGCAAATATAAATATACTAAGGCATACTACTGTTCATTATTCAGTAGTACCATGTCGACTTTTTAATTGCGGTTGAATATTATACAGCTATCTATTCAACGATTTGCGTCATGTATATAAACATAAGTAAAATTCGCTCTTATAGGTCTAAAGTTTACAAAATTACCTCATGCCCGGCGAAAAAGAGAAACTTTAAGCTTCATTGGTGAATGAAAATAATAGTCTTACAAAGATGTATCATGATGCTTCTGGCTACTCTATCCTACAAACTAACTTTATCATTCATATTGGAGCTTCTTGTTTCCTGTTGTTGACTAGTTTGAAGCGAATTGACCAACCATTGTGTGGATGACTTAGAATAGCCAATAACTTCATTTTGCTGTTAAGTATAGATGGTGACCAATAGGGAAATCCGGGACATACATTTCATGATAATGAAACTCGTCAGCTGGATGTCTCTCAGCAGTTCAGAGTTTTGACTTCCGGTTTGATATTCAGTGGAAATAATGTAGCTGATAAGAATGCAGGTTAATCCAGCTGATGAGTCGTAAACAGGATGAAATTCATATGCTACATACTATTACCAATCATTATCTTCCCTGCTGTAACTTCGTCCTCTTTCAAATGCAAATAAATCAGTTAAAGACTGTTCATTTTAAAAATCAAAACGCAGCCTGTGATGACATCTTAGAAAATATTCTTGCCTTTGGTGAATCTCTCAGTACTAAGAGCTACACACAGTACTAAGTAATGAAGTCACCATCAAAAAAATTTTAATATCACATTAGCTTCCATTACTAGAGTGACTTCTCATCAGTGTGATGGACGATTTTTCACGAGGTCTCGAGCAATTAACGAAATGACAAGCGGCATCATGTTTGATGACAGGCTATGGTATGATGGTAACGGCTTTGTCCAGCTTAATCGTCTCAGTGTATAATCATGATAGAGAATAGGCTGAGAGAATAACATGTTCTTAAAACACAAGTATATTTTGAACGAGAGAAAAGTCTCATTTTGCAGAAACTTCATTCAACAATCCCTTGCAGAAAGTGTTTGTCTTTGGAAAGGTACAGTTTATGTCATATTCAACAATTTGCTGAAAAGTGTAAATCATCATTGTTGTTTGAAGTATAGAATCAGTCGAAGAAGAATGTAAATTGCAAAGGAATAGTATTCCTTTCCTTGATGTCCTCCTCACCAGGAAAACATATAAGTGTACTAAAAGGAATGTTTTGAGAAAGACACATGAACTGGTCAATATATTCACTTCCACTCCTCCACACCATTTCAGTACAAATGAAGCCTGGTCAAGTACCTGAGTTACGCAGTAAGAAACATTGGTTCTGATGACTGTACTGAAAAAGAAATGAATAAGCTGAAGATGACATTGCAGCAATATGGTTATCCGATAAACTTCATAAATTAACATATTCGAAAACTAGAGAGAAGATAAAGAAGGACAATGTTGCCCATATACCTACATATTTTAGACTAAGTTTCAAAGGTGATGTCACCTGGATATCTGAACACATCGATTAAGTAGATCAGTGGAAAACAAGGATAGGTTACCAATGATTGCCAGCCACTCCATTGTACACTCATGAGTTCCACTGCTCCTGTGGAGCTGGTTACATAGACCGTTCTCAATAAGCTGTATCTACGCGACCTCCTGAACTTGTACCAGCTTGGTTAGAGAAAGGAATGACAGGGAGCATCAACAGTGCAATCCTCTCACATCTAGTAGATACCAGATATCTGATCAAGGTAGATCACGCCTTCTCTCTCATATATCATGTCCCTTGAAATCTCCCTGAAGGTGTACGACTTCACATCTTATCCACAGCCGACGCCATGGTGAGTAACGCAAGAAAACTAGACATGTGCGTTCAAAAGAGATATATATTTACACCCACTCTCTTTACCTTGGCCCACAACAGAGTCGACACGTACTTTATGAACTTTTCCTCCACAATTCGCACATTGTAAATTCCAACCCTTTTCTTCTATATTGTCATTACACTGTTAAACACTCATCTTCTTATGTCATTATTTTTATGCCCTTGTTTATTAGTACCACAACCTGTAGTCACTTTCAATCGTGACGTAACACTTCACACCTGTTATTCTCTGAACCCATAAACGTTGGTAGTAGACGTCCAAGTTGTTCCATTGACAAAACTGACCGTTAAGACAAGTCACAGGATTCATGTGGCTACTTCCTTCACACATATTCACAAAACGTATTGGGGACGGATCCTTAAATTTGTTGAGGCCTTACCTATTGGGAAGTTCAAACCAAATTTGTGTATTCATAAACAATTATTTGTGACATCAAATCTTCCTCCCTAAATTCAACTATGAAAACCAAGTTCGATGTACTACCATTTTCACTCTATCACTTTTCATTGTTATTCAGCCATTCAGCCTTCCTACTTCACCTGTTTTCCTATTCTCACCATCTAGCTTCAAGAATTTCCATATAAATACCTATGACAAGTAAGTGTGTGTGTGATCAGATAGTTCGAAATGTATTGAGCAAATAAATTACACGGTTCAGACAATTCACGTCTTCTCATAGTTTTGTCGAAAACTCTCTATTTCGTTTTAGTATTTGCACGATTTTCATCCCACTCGAATATAATTCATCACTCATATAATTTTGAAATAATGGAGAATATTTGTAGTTCAGGTGGATGATCTTGGTTGTATTGTGCTGTCTGAGTTGGGTTGTTTAATCGTGAAGCTTTCATCGTCTTTCTAAACGACATCATCAGCGTCAGCATCATCACTTACTTCAGTATGATGTTGAATAGAAAGACGATGAAAGCTTCACGATTAAACAACCCATCCCAGAGAACACAATACAACCAAGATAAGTCATCACTACACAATCATTATTTGACCCTTAGTAAACAGACACACACACACATACACACATTCATGCCCTAATAAATGTATATAAATAAGTCATTATCTGTAGAGTTTGTCTCCTCATTTCGTAATTGTTCTGTTAATAGTGATTTCTAGGGAAATAATTCCAAATCCCCACAACTCCCTCAAAATTTAATTGAACTGGTGCTCATTGGTGACTAGTTTCGAGAAGTATTCCCGAAGTTCCAATGACAAGTCGTGACCGGTGGAGTCAAAGCCTGATGGCCATGAGGACAAATACTCAGCGATGACATTGGGTGGCGGTTGCGCTATATATCGTGAGCTAACAGAAGTTGGAATTATGGAGCATTGGATTCTGACTCAGTGGCTCAATGGTAACGCGCTGGCCGCGGAACCTGAGGGTCGCGGTTTCGATCCCTGGTGGTGTGGGGTCGTGGGTGCGCACTGCTGAGGAGTCCCATACTAGTGTGACGAAACAGCTGTCCAGTGCTCCCAGGTTTCCTTTGCTCCTCCAATTGATGTCAGTCTACGATGAATAACAACTTGAAATAGTGATTTCACTACACAACTAACACACAGGACTGATAACCATTCCATTCGATTTGATTTTGGTTATTTTTTTTCACTTATCCTCATGAATTTATTAACTATAGAACCTGAAGAAGAAGTTATTAAAAACAAGTGTTCGCTCAAATTGTTATTGTGCTAAAATGCAAATTATGCAAGATAAGGAATTCCAAGTTATTGTTTGTGGATTTATCATACTACTGAAACTTTGAACTTGAAAATTATCTTCGTTGTTATTAAGTAGGGATGAGCTTTGATAGCTTAGAGTATAGAAACTGTGACCGACACTTCCTTTCGTTCATTTCTAATTAGGATCAAAATATTAGTGTATACGTTAACTGGTTATTTTAGCTTCATTTACTGAATTCTCTAGAATGAAGAGAAAGAGGCAATCATTTATTAATGTGGTCACTTAAAGATTTCAATAAATCTTGTTAATCGATTCCAGTTAGCACCTAGGTCGTTTTCGTTTTGATTTATAATTAGATATGAGGAAAATTCAATTTTACACAACTATCTGATAAACCGGTTTATATTACTTCATATTTGTTTCCATCTAGCGACTACGTTGCAGCATGAAGATATCATTAGACTATGATGAAAACTTACCGAATAATCCGGAAATCTGAACGCTGAACAGTTGAAGGGTTCAACTCGGATCCTCGGATACCCACATCATCAAGATAACCTTCTATGATGACAACAGGACACAAATGAGGAAAATACGTTACCAATTCTAAACATTCCACTTCTTTTCGAAGCAATGAAACTATGCTCCCACGAAAATTACTGTCCAATAAGCAAGAATTACTAATCCCATTCACTCATTTGACCCTGTCACCATATGAACATATATCAATCCTCGAATTACTCAAATTTCTGGACGGTCATAATGGCATCGAAGATCTGGACAGACAGTAAAATCCAGGGGATCAACTCACTTATTAACTTTAAAGTGAACATATTCACAACAATGCTATGAAACAGACTTCTGTAGTACTTCATCTAACAGTGAATATACGTCCTTGACAATGCTGCATACCTTAACGTGAACAGTATGGAAAAGTCAGTGCAATTGGTTCGCAGATTTTTCAAACGTTCATTTCTTTGCACCACAATATTTTATTCTGATGGCGTAAATCCATATTGCTGAGAATGATAACACTTGAATAGATATTCACTTGGATTACATGATTATGTGGAAACTTACAGGTTCTCAACATCGTCAGTGTGGGTTCTTCTGGTACCCGAAGCTATAAGCATAAGAATTCATGGTAAAATAGACGTTTATATAGCGTAACGGGGCATCGCGAAGAGGAATCAAACAAGTCGACTGCTCGTAATGGAAATTTAGAATTTAGCGCCACCTTGGTGCCAGCAATGGTGAAAAAAGAAAGTATGACCGAAAACGATCCAAACTTAAACACTGTATACGCTGAAAAGTGGATATTTTCTTGTTCATTTCATGACTTGTGTAATCTCTGATGTTTTTAATCTATTTTAATGACCTCCATTCCGTACCATTTAGATCCCATAAAATCTTGTAAATTTTCCAACATATATCAATATGATGATGCCTGTAAACTGGCTTCTCTCATGTCAAATAACTCATATGAGAATAAAATATTTATTTATTAATTATTTATTTACAGTCTTAAATTTTTATAAATATGGTTATACGTATTATCCCATCGATTATTGAACCGAATCGGTTGGTCTCTTTTGGTAAATGGGCTCCTGAGTTGATGTTTCGGTATTGCCTATGCTCCCATTTTATATAAATGATGGGTATTGGCTAGCAGTGGAATCTAGGATGCGTGTTTACGTCTTATTTGGGACTCGTCAGTTGAATGTACCTGTAACACTTATTTTATAGTATTTTATTGGCATATTTAACACCTTATAATTATTGGACATTTGTTTAATTGTACTGATGAAAATTTTTGTCGGCTCGTTTGTCAATACAATATCCTACTTAACACTCTACCTTATCTTCTAATATTCACACTGTCTTACTGAGGTGGATCAGCAGTGTCGAGGAAAGTAAGAAAGACGATAGTTTATTAGGAAGCTTACATAAGTGTGGAGTCAGATATCAGAGTTCGACAAACTAATGAGCTTGCTGTGGTTAAAGTTTCGCAAGTTTTGCTGGTGGATACTGTTATTGCTTTCAATTACGTACTGCAACCACAGTTGCCAACAACTGTACACAATACGGATATATACACTGAGAATATTTTCAGCTGCTTTGTGGTAAGTATTTACATATTTGTTCATTGTATTTTTCCTACTCTTATTATTTTAGTTCTTAGCATTGTTGTATTTTTTCTGTACCAGTACTGATGTCTTTAAACTTTGAAAGCTTTTCAAATCTAGGGTACGTGGATGCCATTAATCTCCTATGCCTTCTTTTAAGTTTAATGACCCGAAATTGTAGTTTGTCCGGCTAAAACATTTCTTCATGGCTAATCGTATAACTTCATAAAACACAAGGTTCGGATACACAAGTTCTGTTTTACCTGAAGAAGTTGCTGAACAAGTAAGATAGACGCCATTGAAGCCTCAGTCAGACACGCCTTATGATGTTTTGAAGCAAGAATTGATGAAAGTTACTTGTTTATCTGACCAAAAAGCGTATGCTTTGGTGACAGAACACCTTCGCAACTTAAATGACATATGCAGTCTGTTGAAAGATAGAAACTTAGACAACCGTCTATTCTACCAGCTTTGACCTAGAAGACTTCCTTCATGTATTCAACAGATATTAACTGTTGGAGATGCAGACACTGATATTCATCAAGTGGCTGACATCACCGACGATATGTAAAAAAGAATGCCTAACCAGGTCTAAAGTATTGCTGAGCCAACATAGAATGACCGAGTAGCCGCTCTAGAGAGGAAGATCGATATACTTACAGGACACCTGAAAGCTTTGCAGTTACACCAACGGTCACCAAAGTTCTATAGAGTAGGTCCCACAATCGTGATAAAAACCACCAGTAGAACTGCGTTTAAAGGTAACACGAGCTGCTGTCATAAGAAGTTTGGCAGTAAAGCATGTCACTGTTTGTTACCACGCAGTTTTAAAACCTGTTTTTTGGGAAACAGAAAGGTCGGTGATCAGTGAAGACTACTGTCGCTGGCGTACAACAATGTAGTCATTTGTTTCACGTGACGTTAAGAAGACCGGCACTCAGTTTCTGGTTGACGCTGGAGCAGAGTTGAACGTGATCCCACCAACATCTTCGGTTTTCATACACCATTCCAGTGGGGTTTTGTCATTGCTGACATATCTTCCTCTATCATCAACATGGATTTCCTACAACACAACGAACTACTGGTGGATTCTAATTGCCATAGATTGGTTGGTCGTAATAATGAATTTTCTGTTGCGATATCCTCACGGAGACAGCTTCGATAAACGACACTTCCGAGTATGATTTCTTTCTGCGAAAATTTCTTGAGCTCACACAAGCCAATTACACGGAGTCCTCGCCGAAGCATTCGGTGACACACCATATTGTTACAAAACGTTTTCCAGTCATATCGAAATCTCGATGATCAGACCCTAAAATGTTGCAGATGGCGAAACAGAATTCGTTAAACTTCTACAGCTGGGAATTATTCGTCCTTCCAAGAACTCACGGTCATCACTCCTACATATGGTTCCTAAAAAGGCATGAGGTGAAATGCGACCTTGAGGTGGTTACCGAGCGTTAAATAAACCCACGATCAATGATAAGTATCCAACTCCCCACATACATGATTTTTTGAACTTCATGATGAAAGTAAATATTTTTTCCAAGATTAACCTCGTGAAAGCTTATTACCGTATTTCCGTAGAACCCAATGGTGTTCCTAAATTGGTGATCACCACTCCTTTCAGATTATTCGAATTTATTCGTATGCCGTTTGGTTTGACAAATTCTACTTAAACCTTCCCAAGATTTATAGATCAGGTACTTCATGGTTTACCTTTCGTCAGTGCATACATGGGTGACTTACTAGTAGCTAGCACATCTGAAAAAGAACACGTACAACATCAAAGGACGCTTTTCGAACAATTGCGTGAATATAGCACTACAGTCAGTCCGCATAAGTGTGAATTCGGCAAAGGATCTCTACAGTTTTTGGATCACATTGTTGGTACCGACGGTGTTAAATCGATTCCGCAAGAAGTAGATGCAATTAAGGAATATCCTGTTCCAGACTCGCTTCGAAAGCTGCGAAGATTTCTGGGTTTAATAAACTTCTATCGACTTTTCATACCTAATTGGGCTGAAGTACTCCAACCGCTAACAGATTTGTCTCAAGAACGAGCTAAAGTGTTTCTCACGACCCAAGAGGCCCTTGATGCCTCTGACGAACTGAAACTGGCTCTAAGTTCTGAAATTCTTCTCTCTCATCGTGATTCAGAAGTAACACTAGCAATCATGACAGATGCTTCGAATGTCGTGATAGGAGTAGTACTATAACAATTTATCATGGTCAGTGGGAACCATTATCTTTCTTCTCGAAACGACTTATGGCTTCCCAGTCATGGGTCATTGACGAATTACTTAACTATCAAGCGTTTCAGACGTATGCTCGAAAGGCGCGCTTTTACAGTACTCACCGGCCATGAGTCGCTCACAAAAGCAATTGAAGCAAAGCATGACAAATATTCGCCGCGAGAAGTTCAATATTTGGGACTTATTTCATAATTTACTTCAGACATAATGTAGGTCAAAGGCAACGAAAATAAAGCAGCTGATACTTTGTCTCGTATGCATGTAAACGTCTCAGAACGCGACCATATCCACCTAGCAGAAATGGCAAAGTTGCAGGCAACGGACGAGGACATGAAACACTTGAAAGGTAATGTGAACACCTCATTACATCTTGAAGAAGTGATGCTCAATGGATCTCTATCCATCACCTGTGATGCATCCGAGAGTAAACCATATCCGTTCGTGCCTTTATCAACGAGGTGGTTAGTCTTCTCTAAGATGCATGGCATTTCTCATCCACGTGTTGCAGCTGCGGTCAAGTTAATTACTGACCGATACGTCTGACCAAAGATGAATCGAGGTCTTCGACAATGGCCCAGAGCTTGTTTAGCGTGCCAGAGATCAGAAGTGCAGAGACATTCTTTCACCTACTGGAAAATTTTCTGTACCACATGGTGGATTTGACCATATACACGTTGACGTCGTTGGGCTGCTACCTCTGTCAAAGGGTTTCAGCCTAATTTTAACATTGTGGAGATGCTCACCAGATAGCCGGTGGCAGTATCTCTGCAGAATATATATATATATACACTCCACGCTGTCTCCTGATATTTACCCTGCCTTGCTCAGATGGATCAGCAGTGTCGGGGAAAGTAAGAAATGCATCAGTTTATCAGGAAGCTTACATAAATGTGGGTCAGATATCAATGCTCGATATACCTACCTCCCAGTGGGCGATTTTGTTCCACGAGGACTAGTAAACAGGACCGGTCGTTTCCAACACCCAGTAGTATTGAAGCATTCGGGGAGGAGCGCAGATCCCAGTACAGACCCATCAATTCGATCCAACCAGCGACGGGATAACACATGTAACAACACTTAAAAAATGTACCCGTCGCACGAGAGGTGGTTATCGTGACTGTGTGGCATAGTAGGTAGCGCTGTGACATTTTAAGCAATCAGCTCTGGTGGGAATAACATCGCTCACTGAGAAACAGGTACATGCGATGCATGAGTCTTAAATAGGACGCGCGTCATGGGTTCCGCCGCTGGCCGTTATCCATTATTAATACGAAAATCTTATACCTTCAGTTTTATACTGCTTGTCAGTATTAAGTAGTAAAACTGTATACGTCTCATTTTACGAACAAACGTGGGCTATTTCTTGTAGAGGAGGTATATCATATTTGTGTTTAGGAAATTAAACTTTTAATTTATTGGCGCTTTTTATCACATTGTGGCTGAATTTTACATCCATTTGTGCTATAACACTTCCTGTACTGTTGTCCAACTCAGCTGTTTGTGATTATATTGGGTTTTCATACGCTTTTCAATCGTGTTTTGCGGAGTCTTTCATGGTTTATTTTTTTGACACACTTCTTGGACAAATCTTTCGATATTGTAAGAAACAACTATATATCTCATCACCCCAGTTTTGTAAGATTATTAATTATCATTGTTATTTGGTAATGAGGTGTTTTATCTAGAGAAATGTCGTGTCTTGTTACATAACTCAAGGTCTTGGTCTAGCATTACGATTGGGAGAGGGCGGCTTGTTTGAACTTTGGGCTACCTCATTTTACCACACAATATACTGCATTGAATTAATCCTTTTCATATTTCTTTAATCAGTTAATTATGTCACCTAATTGCATTACAAACTGCCGCATTCCATTTTAGTATGTTTATTAGAAATATCATACAGTGAAACAGTAGCATTTACTAGATAACGTTTAGGACATAATTAATGTCCATATTAATATCAGGCAACTCTACAACTTCGAGACAGTCTTTATATACTCCTAGTTTTCTCTCTTTCTCTATGATGACAAGGGTAGTAGAATTTTCCATATATCTGAGACAGGTGCAGCATCATTTCGATTGCATGTGTTTGTTCGAATCAACACCAAACACATGCAATCGAAATGATGCTGCACCTGTCTCAGATATATGGAAAATTCTACTACCCTTGTCATCATAGAGAAGGAGAGGAAATGAGGAATATATAAACTGTGTCTCGATGTTGTGGAGTTACTTGGTATGAATATGGACAGTAGATTATGTCCGAAACGTGATCAGTAAATGCTACTGTTCCCTCACTGTGTGATATTTCTAATAAACAGACTAAAATGGAATTACACTCGATTACAGTGCCCAAGTTTTACACTTATATTAATGAAACTGCCGCATGTTTTTGAAATCATTACAACCTATCGCTGTGTTAGTTGATAGACCAATTTGGAAAAAGCACCATGGTGGACGGTAACAGGCTCTCAAGCGTATGACAATAGATAAAAATGGCTATCCTAAGAATACTTAACACAAGCTGCAGGTCGTTACCGAAGAAAGGAGTCTACCTTGTGTCATTCTTATCAACAAATGCTACCGGAAAAACGCTTCACAACCTGTATGATGACTATTTAATTTGCCTAAATGGTTTCAAAATATTTCGACAAGATTGAAGCTTTTCTAGGAAGAAATGTGAGCGGGGCGTAGCAACATTTCCCATATAAATTGATCCATCTATATATGCTTTAGCTTTTCCAATAAAAAATGAGTGCATTACCATTAAATGTCGTCCTACACCCATTAGTAAATATAAACATATATATATATATATAACAATCGTTTGTGTCACAACTGACTGCAGTTTCTCAGACTTTTCAAATTTTTCTGATGAATTCGCTGAATTGCTGTTCCACTTCTGGATGACTCCATGTCTATAATCTGTGGAAACTTTAACCCATGTGGCTGCAGTTTACCAGTATCATTGGGTCATGAAAATACAGTAAACGTTTCTACTCGTCTTGATAACACTCGAGACTTAGAACTTACAAATGAACCTGGCATATATGAAGCCCGTAAATGGATTACAATGATAAATTCTGACAACTATATTGTACAGGTTTTGCATTAAGTGTACGCCAAACTACACAAGAAGGCTTTCGGATACCTTTCCAAGAAAATCCAGTACAGATACTATTTACAAGAGAATATTTTACGTTTGAGAAAGAAGTTTATGGAAACATACTGGGATATATTTACTGACTAAGTTTTAGACAACACAATCACTAATATCACAAGCTATCTCAGATTCTGTCTTGATATTTGCTACCCTGCTGATGAGACAATATACATTAGCTTCATATCAAGAGGCTGCGGAAAGAAAAGGAAAGGTTGTTTAAGGAAAGAGAACACTCTGGCGTTAAAAGGCAATGTCTAAATACTATATAAAACCAGAAGTTTCTATCGTGTACGAACTCTTCAAATATGTGGAAGTAGTTTGAAGAGCTTACTGTAGGAAAAGGGATGACAAAAGAAGTTTGCGGGTTATACGAGTCATTTATATGTCATCTTGCGGACAAAATACTAAGTATCCATCCATTGTTATAACTTCCAACTTTTGAAGAGAGTGCAGAAAAAAATGGTTCAAGTGCATGAAACTTCATTGAAGGTCTACAGACATTCACAAAACGTTGCTTAAAAACAAACCGGAAGAAACACAAATACCATCACAGTCTTGTATTATAACATATTTTCCCGCTTACTAAAAGACATTAAATGTGCTAAGTTGACCATCACGGATTACACAAACAGAGCAACGCGACACTAAATGGCTGGATTCTTACTTTTCGAAAACGAAAAAGTACACCGTCTATAAAGGCAACCCCTCCAATTCATTGCTCATTGAAGCTGATCAGCCTCTAAGTACAATACATTCTCACTCTCTGCTTTCCTTCTTTTTACATGATCTACCTCGTTCTCTTGATACCAATTTTATCAAGTATACTGATCATCTGGCGGTGTCTATTCCATTTAACTACCACATACATTGTTCCAAATTAACTAAACAGATTCTCGTATATAATCGACTAATGGTCTCGAGCTAAACCCTTCTAAATGCCACACAGTTAACAAGACATGTGTGAGCTGATTAAATCTCATGACGTTTGTTGAATTGACGATATTTCTGCAGAAAGCAAACAGAGTGTTAAGTATCTTCAATTGAGATTTACTTCTGATACTTGGTGGTCGTCTCACAACTTGTTGACTTGTGGAAAAATCTTTCCTTTAACCTATGACATAAAGAAACTGAGGCTGTCTGGTATAAACCAACCTCCACTCTCACAATTTATTAATTCCTCCATTCCACCTACACTTCTCTCTTCTTCCTCGTTGATCACTACTGGTCTACTGAAAAATGACTATTTCGTATTGAGTAGGGCTTTGAAAGCCGTCAATAGGGTGAGTCTGGGAGAGGACAATACACGAAGAGAACTGATCATGGGTCGAGAAACACCAGGTGAAATGATGAATGAGAATGGAGAACGGTTTGCAGATGCATGCGCATTCAACGATTCGGTGGTTGGAGGCAGTGTGTACAAACACAAGGAAATTCATTCACAAAGCCATCGACATAGATTTCACCAAACACCACGGTGACACACCAAAAATCAGAACGACTTCATCTCAGTGTGAAGGAAGTGGAGAGGCAGACTACTGGACACAAGGTCAGGTTAGGAAGAGGAAGCGATGTAGCTTCACATCACTCACTATCTGGTGCAGGGAACCTACCTTCAAAATCAAGTTGAAAGTCTTCACAGAAGTTGGTGATAGACCAGAGTTCAAGTTGAACACCCAGAACAGAAAGTGAACTGGAGGACAAAACTACAAAGAACATCTACACGTCATTCAGTCAGTCAGTCAGTCAGTCAGTCATCAGCACAAAATGCGAGACATTGAGCAACATCCGCGAGGAAGCGTGCATGGAAGAATACTGGAACTCTTTGAGAGAGATGTGGAAGGAAACCTGCATGTCCGTGTTAGGAAAGAAGAAGCAAGACATGACAAGACAAGACAAGACAAGGAAGGGACCCCGATGGACACATGGAAGCTGATAGAGAAGGGAGAGGAAGATGGTGGAGCAGAAGATAAACCAGTGCTGTGCGGAGATGAACAACGAAGAGAGGAAGTGAACACAACCTATAAAACACTACACTGGACAAGGAAGTGAAGAGCGGTGTGCTCAAAGACAAAAGACACTTCTACGACACATTGGAAAGTGAAACAGAACAGACCGCAGATAGGAGAGACCGAGACCTGAGGAAACTATATCAAATATCCAGGTTAATATCTGGGAGGGGTGAGATCAACACAGCACAGATGGAACCAGTGAGAGATAGTGAAGGGGACCTGGTTAGCGAAGAGGGGAAAGAAATGAAATGATGATCTCACCACTTCAAAATACTCTTGAATCGGCCGCCACTATGAAAAAATAAACAGCACCCTCTCGATTAATCTTGTTGAACGAAAGAGAGATTTTCCCCCTATAAAATGATAGAAGTCACCGTGATGAAATAATGTAGAAAGTGATGATAACTGCTTTGTAATCCAATCATAGATTGAATTTGCTGATATATGATTCAGAAACTTGGCACGTCACGAGAAGCACTTCCAACAAACTACAGATATTCATCAACAGCTGCATACGCTGACTCGATACTGAAGATCATATGGCCAGAAAGAATAAGCAATTAGGAACTGCGGCTGGAAACGAAACAAGCAAGAACCGGCTACCTAACAAATATGCAGTAGAAGAAAGTGGAGATGTATTGGGTATACAGTGAGAAAGCTGATTAAGGACATTAAGCGTCAGGCCGCCAAGTGGAATCCAAAGGGGAAACGACGAGTTGGGCTGTCGAGGTGAGGGTGACATGGAGGAGATGGTGTTAGGAAGAAATGAAAGCTTGTGAGCAGTCGTGTAGTAATACGGCCAGCAGAGTAGTCACAGAATTACCAGTGAACACGAACCCCCCCCCACCCCGACTAAGGCAGAAGTGAAGTCCGGAACGCCATGAAGCTGCTGAAATTCGAGAAAGCAGCAGGATCACATGGAATTCCGCCAGAAGCTCTGAAAAGACAGGTGGAATTTCCTCCTCATTAATACTCTTCAGATATATATATATATATATATATATTGTCGTTGTTACAATATATCATGCTGAGAATTCTAAATTGTACTAAACATTTAGAGGTAGTATTCATCATTAAGTGATATCAGTTGGGGAATAATTGAAAATCTGGGATCACTGGACAGCTGTTTCATCCCAGTGTTAGACTCCCCCCCCTTTATCTCAAAAATACATTATTATGTAGTGCTCATTAGTGATTTGTTTCCAGATGGATATCACAAAGCTCTAGTCAGAAGTCGTCAACTGTGGGGTCAGCCAGTCTGAAGTGATACGGATGCTAATTGAAGACCTTCGGTGATAGTCACGCTATATCGTGAATCGACAGAAGTTGGAAATTATGAACCACTAGGAATCAACCCAGTGTCTGGGTGGTTAACACGTTTGCCGTGAATCTGGGGATGCTGGGTTCGATCCCCATCGGGGCGTGGGTGTGTACTGCTGGGGAGTCCCACACCAGGACGAGACAGGCGTCTAGTACTCCCGGATTTCCGATGGTTCCCTAACTGACATCAGTCAATGATGAATGCTACTTGTCAATTAAAAATCTTCATTCATCTCAAAAATACTGTACTAAAAATTGTTTGGAATGAAGTGACTTATTATTCTTACCGTATATATTATTGTTCTGTATAAATTGTTGAGTCGAGAATTCAGGTAATTGTATATCGGCTGAACATTATATCATGGTGATATCGAATAATGTATAAGCTTGTACAGATATCATTTTTTTTATTTGTCTAACGAGGGCTTGGTACAATGATGTCATTCATAGACCGGTAAAACAAAACACCGTTTTCCTTATTTGTAGCTTCCGATAAAGAATGTTTTAGAAGGAACAACAAGTTTATTTTTAAGCGTTAAAATACTACTTAGACCGACTCAACCTGGTGTTTTTGGATGTTATCGGTCAGTCTAGATAACACCTAATTGCTTCATCTGAGGAACAAACTAAAGTGTAATTAATTATATTTACATCTTAAGGTAAAGTTAACCGGTTACTTTTAGGTTATTTCATAGGAATCCATAGACTACAAATGTAGATCATCAGTAACTGCGTTCGCATGACAAATGAATTGATAAAACACATAATACTAAGCACTACTTCTTTAGTGATAATTTTTAACCTTGTAAGGAATGAGTAAATTATGAGGAAACTAATGAACTTTTTACTTATTGTACCACTCTCATTTCATTAACCTGGAAATTTTCACTTAAGTACTGTATGATACTGGTTTCCATTAAATTTATGCAGAAAATAGATTGAAAAATTTTGTATTTGATTAGAATTATACGGTTCATCGAATATATGTTGTATTGTTAAGCATGGTTGTATATTATATTCCATTTTTACTGCTGTTACAGTGAATGCTACTTATAAAATGATATATTATTAGCGTTGAGCGCAAAGTCATGAAATCCAAGAAGTGAGGAAATCAAATGGTAAAGAATGGAGAAGGGAGAAGACTGAGTATCTATCAATATAATTGTTATCATATCACGTCGTCGTTGATTGGACCGAATTGATCGGTCTCTATTGGTATATGGGCTCCTGTGTAGATGCCTCGATATTGCCTGCATTCTAATTATGTTATTGATGGGTCATGGCTAGCAGTGGAATTCAGAATGCGCATGTCATCCTATTTGGAACCCGTCATCTGGATGTACCTGCTTCCCAGTGAGTGATGTTGTCCCCACCGGGATTCGGACTCCAGAGCGACCTCTTCAAAGATGCCAGCGCGTTATCCACTACACCACCGAGCCACGATAGCCACTTCTTGTGCGACGGGTATAGTTTTAGTATAATTGTTTTTATATCAAACCATAGTTGATTGGACCTAACTGATCGGTCTCTATCGGCATATGCTAGCCATGATCCATCATTAACATAATTAAAACGCTGGCATTATCGAGGCATCCACACAGGAGCCCATATGCCAATAGAACCCAACCATACGGTTCAATCAACAATGGTATGATATAAAAACAATTATACTAAAACTATACCCGTAGCACAAGAAGTGGCTATCGTGGCTCGGTGGGGAAGTGGATAACGTGATGGTGTTTGAAGCGATCACTCTGGAGTCCGAATCCCGGTGGGGACAACATCACTCACTGAGAAGCAGGTACATCCAGCTGACGAGTCCCAAATAGAACGAAATGTGTATCTTGGATTCCACTGCTAGCCACGATCTATCATTAACAAAGTATCTATCAGAAATATAGAGGGAAATAACATTGCATACCCTGGTGTCTGACAGAAGAATGCTTGAAAACATAATTCCAGTATTACTATTATTATTATCAGACAGCCGTGAATAATAATAACTCAGTCACCATCGGTCATCAAATAAGTGCTATATCAAGAATTCTTTAAGAATTTCAAGATCAAACATTTCAGCAAATCTAAATGAATAATAATAATAATATTCACTTTATTCCAAACAATTTTTGGTACAATTTGGAATTCTTGCCTGTATCACCTAGTGATGAATACAACCTCTAAATGTTTAGTACAATTTAGAATTCTCAGCATGATATATTGTAACAACGACAACAGATATATTATATAATATGAAGAGTATTAATGAGGAGGAAATTCCACCTGTCTTTTCAGAGCTTCTGGCGGAATTTCATCTGGTCCTGCTGCTTTCCCAAATTTCAGCAGCTTCATGGCGTTCCGGACTTCACTTCTGCTTCAGTTGTGGGGGAAAGGGTTCGTGTTCACTGGTAATTCTGTGACTGCTCTGCTGGCCGTTTTTCCAGACGAGTAACACTTGGTGATGTTGGTGGTGGCCGATTCAAGAGTATTTTGAAGTGGTGAGATCATCATTTCATTTCTTTCCCCTCTTTGCTAACCAGGTCCCCTTCACTATCTCTCACTGGTTCCATCTGTGCTGTGTTGATCTCACCCCTCCCAGATATTAACCTGGATATTTGATATAGTTTCCTCAGGTCTCGGTCTCTCCTATCTGCGGTCTGTTCTGTTTCACTTTCCAATGTGTCGTGGAAGTGTCTTTTGTCTTTGAGCACACCGCTCTTCACTTCCTTGTCCAGTGTAGTGTTTTATAGGTTGTGTTCACTTCCTCTCTTCGTTGTTCATCTCCGCACAGCACCGGTTTATCTTCTGCTCCACCATCTTCCTCTCCCTTCTCTATCAGCTTCCATGTGTCCATCGGGGTCCCTTCCTTGTCTTGTCTTGTCTTGTCATGTCTTGCTTCTTCTTTCCTAACACGGACATGCAGGTTTCCTTCCACATCTCTCTCAAAGAGTTCCAGTATTCTTCCATGCACGCTTCCTCGCGGATGTTGCTCAATGTCTCGCACTTTGTGCTGATGACTGACTGACTGACTGACTGACTGAATGACGTGTAGATGTTCTTTGTAGTTTTGTCCTCCAGTTCACTTTCTGTTCTGGGTGTTCAACTTGAACTCTGGTCTATCACCAACTTCTGTGAAGACTTTCAACTTGATTTTGAAGGTAGGTTCCCTGCACCAGATAGTGAGTGATGTGAAGCTACATCGCTTCCTCTTCCTAACCTGACCTTGTGTCCAGTAGTCTGCCTCTCCACTTCTTCACACTGAGATGAAGTCGTTCTGATTTTTGGTGTGTCACCGTGGTGTTTGGTGAAATCTATGTCGATCGCTTTGTGAATGAATTTCCTTGTGTTTGTACACACTGCCTCCAACCACCGAATCGTTGAATGCGCACGCATCTGCAAACCGTTCTCCATTCTCATTCATCATTTCACCGAGTGTTTCTCGACCCATGATCAGTTCTCTTCGTGTATTGTCCTCTCCCAGACTCACCCTATTGACGGCTTTCAAAGCCCTACTCAATACGAAATAGTCATTTTTCAGTAGACCAGTATGATCAACGAGGAAGAAGAAAGAAGTGTAGGTGGAATGGAGGAATTAATAAATTGTGAGAGTGGAGGTTGGTTTATACCAGACAGCCTCAGTTTCTTTATGTCATAGGTTAAAGGAAAGATTTTTCCACAAGTCAACAAGTTGTGAGACGACCACCAAGTATCAGAAGTAAATCTCAATCGAAGGTAGTTAACACTCTGTTTGCTTTCTGCAGAAATATCGTCAATTCAACAAACGTCATGAGATTTAATCAGCTCACACATGTCTTGTTAACTGTGTGGCATTTAGAAGGGTTTAGCTCGAGACCATTAGTCGATTACAGACGAGAATTTATTTAATTGATTTAGAACAATGTATGTGGTAGTTAAATGGAATAGACACCGCCAGATGATCAGTATACTTGATAAAATTGGTATCAAGAGAACGAGGTAGATCATGTAAAAAGAAGGAAAGCAGAGAGTGAGAATGTATTGTACTTAGAGGCTGATCAGCTTCAATGAGCAATGAATTGGAGGGGTTACCTTTATAGACGGTGTACTTTTTCGTTTTAGAAAAGTAAGAATCCAGCCACTTTGTAATCCATTTTTCAGTTTGTGTTGTGAATATCTTGTTTCACCAATGTGGCGTTGGAGCATAGCCAGAGTCTGATTGGCAATCCAAAAATTAATAACGAGCGTATGTAAGATCCTTTGCTGGTTTGGATGGAATATTCTGCTGGAAGACAGTAGCAGCTTCCAAAGTGCTTCTCCTATGTTTGTAAGGAAACTATTTTTATCTCTGAAAAAGTATCAGTGAGTGTTCAATCGCGCTTAGACATTTTTTCTCCGTTGTTTTTAGTAAAGGGTAGGTTATCGCGATGGGTGTATATGTAACATGTTCTCCAGGAGATGGCGTTAAAATTATGAGAATTTGATAAAGACACACTACTTCACCGAATAAGTGGGTTTACTGTTTTGGTTAATGAAAGCCTCTCAGTTGATAAGGTCATGAATTTTCGGTAACTAAGGTGGCCTAAAAGCCTGTTGTACATACGAGGCTACCGCCTGCGTTTACTTGCTAAAACAAGTCAAGCAAAAACTGGGTACCAGTCCATGATATCTGCAATATTTCATCTGAGCCATGTATGGCGATTCTAGATAACTGACTGGGGTCTTCAAGATGACAAGAATCACCGAATGGCGACTCTTTGGGATATGACTGAAGACTCCTACACTCTTTATTATCTTCATTGGCGCTATTCTATTTATCCTTTCTCGTATCATACACTTCAGTTTAGTTTTATGGTTTTCTTTTTCCATCCACGTTTTAGTTACATACTACCGTGAATGCTGACCAAATGAACCAAAATATTTTGTGTTATTATTATTATATTATTATTAGTCCCTTGGGTTCCTAGTGGAACATAGGGCTTCAGTAACACGCCTCCAGTGACCTCTGTTCTCTGAGATCTTTTGAACCTGGTCTCACGACAGCCCACAAGCTCTCATTTCCTTCTCGCACGACCTCCTCCATGTCACCCTCGGACGTCCAACCCGTCGCTTCCCATGGGGATTCCACTCGAGCAACTGGCCTGACGCGTGATGTCCTCAGTCGGCCTTCTCAGTGCATGGCCAATCCATCTGGGTGACCGGAGTAGATTATTGATTCTCCAGTTGACAGTTTGGAGAGTCCACTCCCATTCCATCTGCTTTCGCAAATCCCAAGCACTTCGATGTTATACCTTCTCATCTCCCTTGCAATCTGGGCTGCCCTACTGGGTTCAAACATCGTGCGGACATTCCATGTCCCCACGTTTACTTTCGCTTTCATGGAGGGAGAGAAGACACATCGGCCAATTGTCTTCCCGAAGTCAGGCTTTCACCAACTGGCGTCATTTCGCTTCTCCGATTCCAGCGGGGAATAAGTTTGTTTTCATTTTTTATATTTTGTTTGTGCTTTGAAGTTTCTTTAGCGGTTAGATTTGTTTTCCGGGGTAGGCTTGCTAGCCCTATGCCCAACCTTCCCTCTTTACCCGGGCTTAGGACCGGCTAGTAACTAGTGAACTAGTTAACCAGGCGAGGTTATTTTTGTGTTATGCTGTACTTTAGTTTGTCTATCTGTTTGTCTTTAGAGGAAACCTGTTGACTTCCTCATATTTATTTGTCGAATCTTCTGTAGTTCAGTTAAAAAATATTTTGGGTTTTTCTAATCTCTTCTTGTGTAGACTAAATACACTTGTTCTACGATAATACTTAACATTTTTACAACATGATGAATTCCTATCAATCCATTCAATTTATTTGCAGTATTTATCATTTCACTGTATTATTCCTTTGTTGATATCATACTTGAACTAACTTCTCGTCAAATGAATAGCTTATTCTTTCAATCCTAAGTATACTTCGATATTTGAAAAATAAAAGTTAGAAAGCAGCTGAAGAGGACTTGAAGACAAAGTTGCTTTACTTTGTTTGTGATAGTGATGATATTTGTGAACAGTACTTAAACACTACTGAAAAAAGTAGTAATATATATATATATATGTCACTGAAAAACGATTATTCCTTTTTTTTATCATACTCGACTTGTGACACAGCTAAATAAGGCTAAATAGAGCTTTGATGAAACAAGTAACTGCCTATAGGCATTCCCCAAACAATCAGATTAATGAAATCATGTCTCATACAGGAGAATAATGTGAAAAAGACAAAACTTTTGTTGCAAAACAAGGTAACAAATAGAAATAGACAAATATACAGGAATGAGGAGAATATTCAACTGAGAAAATCGTTCATTTTCGATGATTTTCATGCCTAAAACCATAAAAGAAAATTGAATTAGAAATATTTAGCCAATAAGATAAATTCGTTAGTTTATAGTCGAGGGGAATGGGAAAAAAAAATAAAGGTACATTCAAAATATTTATAAAACACTATTTTTCTTCCAGTGATTTTGCCTAACTATATTTCATAACACTACATTTTCAGATAACAATTTCGTAGAATATACTCAAAAAAGCCCTAGGAACAGAAGAAAGATATGCATTTTCACGCTTCTGTAATAGGGTATACATTTCCAAGTGTCACATGATCTGATTTATAATGAAAAAAGAGATTCAAGGTGAAATTTTCGGCTGATCATTCATGATGTGTGTACGTCTGTTTCTTATACTTCTTCAAAGCCACCTTCAAAGACTGTAAGGACGGAAATGCGGTGAAACAAAAACACTCCATAAAAATCGTTTCGTTTTCGGTTACAACACTTTGGACGCTATCGTCGCTCATCATGAAAACGAAGCAATTCATCCTCAGTTTGCTCCCTTTTATAGTACCTTTCGATTTAGTGCAACCAATAAGATAGGATATTTCATTGTCTATTTTAATTGGACAACAAGTGACACAGGAAGTGACGGGGAAGGTGCAGAAAATAACGGTTAAAAGAAATTATTACCGTGAACCAATTGTATTTCGTCATTATGAATAATCTGTTAATATCACATCTTAGCAAACAATTGTTCTCAATAACTTCTTCAGTCTCTACAGTTATGAATTCATGAGAATAAGTGAAATACAATAGCCAAAGTAGGATATGATATACGATTATTACCGTATTGAAACAGTCAGTATTATAGGCGAATGGAGATCAAATCGAAAGAAACGGTAATCAGTCTTATGTGTTAGTTGTGCAATGAAATCACTATTAACAGAACAATTACGAAATGAGGAGACAAACTCTACAGATAATGACTTATTTATATACATTTATTAGGGCATGAATGTGTGTATGTGTGTGTGTGTGTCTGTTTACTAAGGGTCAAATAATGATTGTGTAGTGATGAATTATCTTGCTTGTATTGTGTTCTCTGGGATGGGTTGTTTAATCGTGAAGCTTTCATCGTCTTTCTATTCAACATCATACTGAAGTAAGTGATGATGCTGACGCTGATGATGTCGTTTAGAAAGACGATGAAAGCTTCACGATTAAACAACCCAACTCAGACAGCACAATACAACCAAGATCATCCACCTGAACTACAAATATTCTCCATTATTTCAAAATTATATGAGTGATGAATTATATTCGAGTGGGATGAAAATCGTGCAAATACTAAAACGAAATAGAGAGTTTTCGACAAAACTATGAGAAGACGTGAATTGTCTGAACTGTGTAATTTATTTGCTCAATACATTTCGAACTATCTGATCACACACACACTTACTTGTCATAGGTATTTATATGGAAATTCTTGAAGCTAGATGGTGAGAATAGGTAAACAGGTGAAGTAGGAAGGCTGAATAAGGCTGAATAACAATGAAAAGTGATAGAGTGAAAATGGTAGTACATCGAACTTGGTTTTCATAGTTGAATTTAGGGAGGAAGATTTGATGTCACAAATAATTGTTTATGAATACACAAATTTGGTTTGAACTTCCCAATAGGTAAGGCCTCAACAAATTTAAGGATCCGTCCCCAATACGTTTTGTGAATATGTGTGAAGGAAGTAGCCACATGAATCCTGTGACTTGTCTTAACGGTCAGTTTTGTCAATGGAACAACTTGGACGTCTACTACCAACGTTTATGGGTTCAGAGAATAATAGGTGTGAAGTGTTACGTCACAGTTGAAAGTGACTACAGGTTGTGGTACTAATAAACAAGGGCATAAAAATAATGACATAAGAAGATGAGTGTTTACAGGGTAATGACAATATAGAAGAAAAGGGTTGGAAGTTAAAATGTGCGAATTGTGGAGGAAAAGTTCATAAAGTACGTGTCGACTCTGTTGTGGGCCAAGGTAAAGAGAGTGGGTGTAATATATATCTCTTTTGAACGCACATGTCTAGTTTTCTTGCGTTACTCACCATGGCGTCGGCTCTGGATAAGATGTGAAGTCGTACACATTTAGGGAGATTTCAAGGGACATGATATATGAGAGAGAAGGCGTGATCTACCTTGATCAGATACCCGGTATCTACTAGATGTGAGAGGATTGCACTGTTGATGCTCCCTGTCATTCCTTTCTCTAACCAAGCTGGTACAAGTTCAGGAGGTCGCGTAGATACAGCTTATTGAGAACGGTCTATGTAACCAGCTCCACAGGAGCAGTGGAACTCATGAGTGTACAATGGAGTGGCTGGCAATCATTGGTAACCTATCCTTGTTTTCCACTGATCTACTTAATCGATGTGTTCAGATATCCAGGTGACATCACCTTTGAAACTTAGTCTAAAATATGTAGGTATATGGGCAACATTGTCCTTCTTTATCTTCTCTCTAGTTTTCGACATGTGTAATTTATGAAGTTTATCGTATAACCATATTGCTGCAATGTCATCTTCAGCTTATTCATTTCTTTTTCAGTACAGTCATCAGAACCAATGTTTCTTACTGCGTAACTCAGGTACTTGACCAGGTTTCATTTGCATTGGAAGTGAATATATATTGACCAGTTCATGTGTCCTTTCTCAAAACATTCCTTTAATACACTTATATGTTTTCCTGATGAGGAGAACATCAGGGAAATGAAACCTATTCCGTTTTTCTTCCTCGCAGGTGAACTTCATCGCTGGATGAACGTTACTGAAGGTAATCAGAAGATCATCTTTATTATAGTTATTGTTACAAATGATGAACGTATCATCTATATACCGGCTAGTGTGTCCCTAATTGTACCGTTTCTTAAAGTTTGCCGAAAATGTTGCCCGCTATTGTATTTCACTTATTCTCATGGATTTATAACTGTATTGCCTGAAGAAGAAATTACTGGAAATAACTGTTTGTTCAAGTCATTCTTCTTCTGAATCTTCTATGGGGATCTTTGACTTATTAATATCACATCTGTTTTCTTTGTTTCTCTGTCGAGGATATTCAGTGGGTATATGGCTGTTAGAATATGACCAACTTATCTGAATCATCAAATGACGCTCTTCTTTACAGTTTTTCATCTTTTTTGGCGTCAGACAATTTGTACAGTTTTTGAAACAAATCGTTATCTTGTGGTATTAGTGAAACTGTTTTATTTCTTAAAAGTATACAGTCGACTACATTGACAACTCCAAAATGTATGATATGAAATCACTAGGCACGATCAGTCACTTGTCCAAAATATAAGGCTCTTTCTACAGATCTTAAACTAATATACTAGTGTTATGATTTAGGTAGAAAGAAATGTGAGTTGTTGAATGATTTGAGCTGTTAGACCAAAGGCTTTAATTCCAACTTCACCCAAATTTACTTTCGACTTGTATTAATATTACAAATTGTTGATATGCTTATAGTTCTCCGGTGTTTTACTGGAGCGAAGTGTTTAACCTCTATTTGCAAATAGACTCCTATGCTGATGCCTCGATATTGCCTGAATATTAATTATGGTAGTTTGCTTAGTTGTGGCTAGTAGAGAAATCCATATGCCAATAAATAGTAATAACTTATATCACTAGTATAAGAGGCATCTATCGTGCCTCATTAGCCTGGTGGATAACGTATTGGAGCTTTGAGCGATGGGTACGAGGTTCGAGTCTCCATGAGGTATTATTACTCCACAACGGGTTCAGGTACATTCAGCTGACGAGTCGTAAGTGGGAGAAGACGCACGTACTGGATTCCTTTGCTAGCCATAACCAAGTAAACTACCATGGTCTTATTACTATTGTTGTTATTCAGTCATGTTAACAAGTCTGGTTATTTGAACTAGGATAGCCAAAAATATTCGTAGATTGAGTGCATTTCCTGGCATCAGTAGGTGCTGTATACTAAATTTAGAATAAAAACAATATTACTACACTCTAAATACATGCACTTCCGACTACAATACCGTAAAATGTGGTAGGGATGCGAACAGTCAAGTGTATCGGAAACGTTATCCAGTAAATAACACTATTTTACTGCATGATCCATTTAATAAACAAACTGAAATGGAATTAGAATCAACCATAGTGCTCAAGCTTCAATCCTATATTTCTAAAATGACCAGACTTATTCAAAAGATGTGAAATACATCTTAATTAGGTTCCGCTGCCAGCATGTTCCTATTGAGACACTGAGTCGTAATCCAGTGGTTCATATTTCCTATCTTACGATATAGCGCTACCTCCATTTCATGCCATCGTTGGGTAATTGTCCTTATATCCGACTTGGTTGGTCCCACAGACCACAACTTCTTATTTGCACTTCAGAAATCACTTCTCGAAGCTTGTCACCAATGAGCACTAGACTAAATTTAGTTTTGAAGTTTGTGCAGATTCATTTATTGATTTCAGGTTGGTATTAGTCATGAACTGACATCAGTTAGGGAAATATTGGGAACCTACGAGCACTGAACAGCTATTTCATCTATGATGAACACTAACCTAAAATAAATGAAAAGAAATCCCCAGAAACCTTAAAACTGAACATCTAGTTTGTATTATATCGATCGATGTTTCTCTCTGAGCGAAAATTTACTCGGAAATAAAGAAACGAATCTCCCAGTAGTTTGTAAGTTAATTATTTCAGAGTGTGGTGCAGGCATCGTTGAAAAATCCGAATGCTATGATTATCGGACAAAGAAATCAATTTTGCTGGAGATCTATTATAGTTTATTGTGTCAGTAGCATAATTGTTTTTATGTAATACCGTAGTTGATTGGACCTAATTGATCAGTCTCTATTGGCATATGGGCTCCTGTACAGATACCTCGATATTGCCTGCATTTTAATTATCTTAATGATGGATCGTGGATAGCAGTGGAATCCAGGATGCGCATGTCATCCTATTTGGGATTCAACAGCTGGAATCCCTGTGGGAACAACATCACTCACTAGGAAGCAGGTACATCCAGATGATGAGTCCCAAATAGGATGACATGCGCATCCTGAATTCCACTGCTAGCCACTACCCGTTATTAACATGTATTGTGTCAGTTGGACGGAGGCGATCGGTAGGTAGCCCTGGACCCAAGTTTCATGCATTTTGGCACTCATCAGAGAGATGTATCTGTAACATCCACGGAACTGATTTCTGGCCTACAATTCCAACCCGCTTCCCCATGTTTCAGAGACGTTACCATTAAGCTATTCGGAAAGCGATTGACCTCGTGTAGGACTGGATTAGATGGATTGATTAGTCACTGAAGGGTAACCAATTTCATGTTGTCTCATCATAACAGCTGATCGAATTTTATCCATTATTTCGCAACATGGTCACAAAACTGGGATACTTAGCATCGCTGTACACTTCTGATAAATTTTCGTTGGATGGAGGGTTTACTATCGGGTGCCAAAAAGCATGAAACTTAGATGTATGTCTCCTTATCGATTGCCTCCACCAAAATAGCATCTATCAAAAGTAAATCGGGGTGCTGAGTCGCCTAGCCTAGTAGCCAGATTGCAAAAATGATGTATAGAATTCTATCAGATTTTAGGACTAGACAACATGAAATTGGTTATTCTCCAGTGAACAGTCAATGTAATTATTCATTATCTTTCATAACAGCCTTACGTGGATAAGTATAACGTTTTATGTCGAATCATTGTGTTCGCTTCAAGAAGATTGCCACTTGTACATTAGATTTGTTTATTTGATATACATCAGACAGTGTTACAGTATTATATGCTTGATGATGTTTTGAGAATAAATTATTGCTCATAATCATATCACAAGTTGTTATTCATTGTAGACTGACATCGGTTCGAGGAACAAAAGAAATCTGGGAGCACGGGACAGGTGCTTCGTCCTAGTATGGGACTCCTCAGCAGTGCGCACCATGACCTCGCCAGGGACCGAACCCGTGCCCTTCAGGTCCCGCGGCCAGAGCGTTACCATTGGGACACTGGGTCGGAATCCAACGGTCCATATTTCCAAATCTCCACAACTCCCTCAAAAAGTATAATCAAATCAGTCTAATCACACTCCTTGCTTATAGTCCAGCCACTTCATATTCTTTGTTTTTTTATCGGTATAAAACACTTTCCATATCTCCGGTATAGATTTTGAGTCATTCCTACCACATGTGTTGGATGTAGAATCGATGAACAAAGGGTCAGTAATCGATCTCTCAGTCTTTACCTAATTATATTGGATTTGGGTAAAGTGGTTCTATGCCACTCTATTGTTTGGTTGTGTGTCATTGTACGGATTACAATATCCGAGTGCTTTTCTAGATTACTGATTTTATTCAGGTCTGTCATTCTATATTTAGCTAAATTCCTATGTTCCGCTATTCTAGCTGACCCCCAAACCGGCTAGTTTTGCCTATATACTTGACCTCACAGTCACCACATGGAATTTGATAGATTAGATTGTTTTGCTTAATTGGTTCTATCGGATCCTTAAGCCAGCCGATAAAGCTTGTCTCTGAGTGAGTTTGTAGGTTTAAATGCCACTCTACTTCCAGCTTTGTTGAGTATCCTACGTAAAGTTTCTGATTTACCTTCCTTATAGGGTAACAATGAAGGCTGTGAACTCCTTTCTACTCGTGTTGTCGTTATTATTCCTAGTCGCGTTAATGTTATCTTTTCGCTTTTTTTGTGTTCATACAAACTATCGAGGATGATTACTAACTATTAGTGCTTCTTTCAAGTGTTTCAATTCCTTGTTTAGGTCCTTGGACTAACTAGTCAGCTTTCTAGGTCAATCATTTAGATGTCTGACTAGATCTACCATAACTAACATAGAATGAGATGACTTGAAGTCTAGACACCTGTTGGAATGTGTCGGTTTCCTGCAGATGATAGCATTCAAACCGCCATCTTTCCTTTATTTTATTCTGCAACCTAACGTAGGTAATTCTCTTTGTTCATTTTCTACCTCGTAAGTGAATTGGATTGCGCCTACTACTGAGTTTATATATGTGTGTAAATTGTCGATAAGTTCTGATTTCAACATAGGAAATATGTTATTCACATATCGAAATCATATTTCAGGTGCAGAATTAAACGTTTTGTGATACCATGTTTTCGCAACTGTTCATCCAATCAGCACATGACAGTAATGACGCAACAATCTATACTAGAGACATGGAAAATTTTATTACCAAAAAAACAAATAATATGAAGTGATAGAACTATAAAAAATCAGATATCGAAAGTAGTTTGAGTACATTGATATGAATATGAGCAATCATTTATGCTCAAAAAGTCGCTTTGATGAATAATCCTGTATGACTTTCTGGTATATATCAAGTGAACAAATCTAATATGGAATTACACTCTAACACAGTGTCCAATTTTTAAAATTTATATGAATAAAACTGATAATCTAAAGTAAAGACAAGTAAATCCCTAAAAGTTTTGTAACTTGAAGTGTTCACCACAGAGTAGGCGATGTATCTGTCTTGTCTTCTGGGTTCAACTTTGATCCAAGTCCACCAATGGAACTAATCACTGAGGACCAGATACTACAATGATTGCCTACTGGTGAGTAATTTATGAAGTTGGTGTAATTCTATCGGATGTCAGTCGGGAATAAATGGTTTGGTGACAAAACCTACCATTTCATCAGTGAAATACACAATTTGAATGATCGAAGAAGTGATAATTTCCCTATGGTTGCAGATATGCCCTAGTTCTAGCAAACACAAGGTGTAAGTCGAAAACTTCCTACTGTCGAACTCTTAACATTCAAAAGTATTGTAGCTTATTCAGGCTGTATCACTCATCAAACTGGGATGAAGTCAACTGCTTTGACATTAGAAAGTTATCCACATAAATATCTGAACTATCGTCGATCTTTCATAAATGGACACCATAAATCAAACCTCATTAAAAGACGTTAATTCACCACCCGTTATAAAATACATTTGGTTTTGAGGGAGTTGTGAAGATTTGGAAATATTTCAAGTTGTTATTCATCGAAGACTGACATCAGTTGGAGGAACAAAGGAAACCTGGGAGCACTGGACAGCTGTTTTGTCCTAGTTGGGACTCCTCAGCAGTGCGCATCCACGACCCCCACTGATGTCAGTCTACGATGAATAAAAACTTGAAATATTTCCAAATCTCCACAACTCCCTCAAAATTTAATTGAACTGGTGCTAATTGGTGACTAGTTTCGAGAAGTATTCCCCAAGTTCCAATGACAAGTCGTGAAGTCAAAGCCTGATGGCCGTGAGGACAGATACTCAACGATGACATTGAGTGGCGGTTGCGCTATGTATCGTGAGCTAACAGAAGTTTGAAATATGGAGCATTGGATTCTGACTCAGTGGCTCAATGGTAACGCGCTGGCCGCTGAACCTGAAGGTAGCGGTTTCGATCCCTGTGGTGTGGGGTCGTGGGTGCGCACTGCTGAGGAGTCCCATACTAGTGTGACGAAACAGCTGTCCAGTGCTCCCAGGTTCCTTTGTTCCTCCAACTGATGTCAGTCTTCCATGAATAACAACATTTGGTTTCATGTCATATATATATATATATATATATATATATATATATATATATATGGGGAGAAAAAAAACAGCAGCGAGGATGCACTTAACTAGTCAAACAGGTGACTGATAAAACTGACGAACGAAATTATGTACGTCAGTGAATTTAGGTTTATAGGAAAACCTTATCACCTATATATATCAGATAGAAGCTGAATCCGACTTTTGACATATATTTTAAGTTAACTGAAGGGAAAGATTTTGAAGAAAAAAACACAATTGACATGGGTTATACTGCTTATACTTTCTAGTTACTATTGTGTAAAGGATATGAGAATTATTGGTGACCAAATTATCCGACAATATGTTTGCATAGCATAAAAAATCCTGCTAGTTTTTTTAGTACTTGTCAATAGCAAGATTGAGATCTTAAGTGTTATGATGGTGTGTTTTACTCAAAATTTCAAGTATATTTCATTAATAATACTCAGTAACGGGAAAACTGAGTTTTATGAGTTCGAATGATTACTTTCTCTTAGTTCAGCATTATTAGTCCAAAAGGTTACTTAGACTTAATTTTTGGGTTCCACCTTCATATGAATAAGTATTATTCATTTGTATGTTTCTATCTGCAGTAAGTTAAGGCTTTATCATGATTCTTCAACCTTTTAATCTTTCATGAGTGTCCTTCTTACATAATCCAAGTGATCTATATGCGATATAACCGCCAGTACAAATCAACAAGTAAGATGTAAGCTCTCTCTGTCGTTTTGGTAATAGTCGAAGTATTTTGTAGATTACTGGTTTCCACTGTTGGATATACCAGGGAGTTGTTCATCTGATACAGAACAAGGTTATGCAATATTTTTACCAATAAAGTATGAAAATTTATTTCATTTAGAAAATGGATTTTTTTTCTTTGAAACATTTTGAACAGTTTGACTAGATATATACATATCATAGATATTTGTAGAAATGGGAGCATCGAAAACAAGGGCAAACCTTTAAGGAAAGGTCAATTAAGACGTCTAAATCAGGATCAACGAATAATGGAAATCAATACACGGAAGATCATGTCAATGTATCTTTTGGCAACGAGGTTAAACAACTTAATGGTGTTTGACATTTTGAACAAATATGAATAAATGAAACCTATGAACGGCCAAATCCTAGAGAAAATGATGAATGTGTCGTCTCATAGGTTCTACAGACGGCAATCAGATCAGCAACCCAGCAGTCCATTCTGTCCTGTTATACGGCCGAGACATAAGCGTTGAAAGTAGAATACATGAAGTGATTACACAGTTTTGATCAAAGATATCTTCATACCATTTCTCGCATTCGCTGGAATCACCGTGTGAACAATATTGAGGTCAGACTACGGGTACTAGGCAAAAAAGAAAATTGGATTAGTTAGGTTTTGAACCTTCATTGGCTGAAATAGCTTGAATATGTACTGTGCATGCTGATCCACCAGCTACCGCTACGGGGCGTGCTAGGGAAGCTAGATCACGCTGACAGAGGGTTTAGAGTGGTCGGATGAAGACCCAGCACCATCAATGAAATCCCTAACCGTTGGTATTATTTGTATTGGGAAATGTAGACAACCTGCTTAGGGTCCCCAAGACAAAAGCAATCGGTGGTTCAGGACTCTTGATGACTTGGCTGAAAATCCGTTACAGTGGTGCGGACATATTCACTGCTAGGATATTCCTGCTTACCATTATCTCTAGTTGGTTAACCTCTCACATAATTCCGTCTACTTTGGTATAACTTTAACTATCCATCTGTTCTTTATATACTACTGTGAAGTGTGTCAAGTTGAACCGATGTATCTGTGTGAGAGATTCTACATTGTTTTCTCCAGTCAGTGGACCATTTTACTGCTTGCTGCGTCAAAAATCAGCTACCAGATAAAAAAAAGCGTTTTTATCCTTGCAATTTGTTGCACTGATTATGGAACCGCAGTTCAACAAATACAATTTCGCTTATTTCCTCAGGATTCATGACAATAGATTGAAAGCGATCGAACTAAAATGATAAAAAAATGCATAGATGAATGATTCAGGTACCATTTATCATTTTTGACATGTAGATCACCTGTTCAGCTTTTCGACCACTGTTTTGCGTTATTTCAAGGAATAATTTATAAGCGGCACCCCGGAAAAAATAAAGCAGAAATAGGCGATCCGTTTCCCGAATTATGAAGACAGATTTCATTCTTATTGTTGACGAAGTGTACATCACTGATACATCGATGTTAAGACAGAATACGACGTTGTCCACTGTTGAAAACATTAATTCTAGGACTCGACAAGAAAAAACAATGAAAAAATCCAAGTTCGTAAATTTTATTGCTTCAAAAGTTCCCACACTCATTCTGCTTGCTTTCTGTAATCATCTGTTTTGAACTGATTTGATTACCAAACTAGTTGATTGTAATTATTTGCCCTTTGGGTTACTAGTGGAACAGAGGGATTCAGCAACAAGTCATTAGTTCACACTCTCTCTACAGTCCTCTCAACCCGGATTCACCACTACACACAACCTTTCATTTCTTCCTCACACCATCTCCTCAATCTCACTCTGCCCATGGACATCCAACTACTCATTTCCCAATTCACTGCCACTCAACAGCATGACCTAACCTGACGCATGATCTCTCCAATCGGTCTTCTCAGTGTATGCCCAGTACAATCCATCTCCACTTTCTACTCCACATTTGTTGGGCGATGGGTTCTTGGTTAGTTGGTTGCTAGTTAGCTAACTAGCTAGCTCTCCAGCCAGCAAGCCAGCAAGCCAGAGTTCCTTCTTGCTTATCCTTATTATTCTGGCCATCCATCTGATCTACAGCATCTAGTGAGTGTAGGCGGTAGCTGTTGATGATGCATGTGTACAGTTTGTTGGAAATGCTTTTCATAACGCACTGCCAAGTCTCTCAACCATCTCATAGAAGCACTGACTTACTTGACTGATATCAGTGTTGAAAATCCGGATGTTGTTGTCGCATTATGCTGAGTGCAATGTAGTGCAGTGCAGTGCACTAGATCTCCACACTGACTCATTTCAGATTGATGAAGAACTGTCTTGCTGTCTTTCCGATCCTGGATGCATTGATATCCTCATCTGTGCCTCCACCACCACCACCACCGTCAACATCAACGCCTGTAGTTGGAATGATGCTGCCTGCCTGGGTAGGTAGGAGAAAGAGACTAATTCCTTCAGATTTCTCCCATAGACGATGACTGGTGCTTGCTGCCGTCCTTGTTGTTGTTCTTCTTCTTCCTGTTGGTTGGGTACACCTTCATCATCTCGGTCTTCTCCAGATTCACATGAACGAAGATGCGATTCAAATCCCTCCCCTGACTCACCTCACCTCACCTCTTCTCACAACTTCTCAGTTTCACCTCTACATCTTCGAATCTCTGCGACAAGATATCACACATGAATCATCATCATCATCATCATCAAAGTCATCATCATCTAAACACAAATCTTCTTCTTCAGACATCTCATGCGTGCAGACAGCGCATGTCCATCTTCTCACAGACACCCACACTTGTCTGTTGCATGACCAACCCATTCCATTCCATTCCATTCCACTTCAGTCCAGTCCATTCCACTCCAGTCCAGTCCAGTCGACCATAATCACGAAGATCATCGGTGATGATAGTAGGCGGCAGCCTCATCTCACTCCTGTCTTCACTTCAAAAGCATCACTGAGATGAGCCTTCCAGTGTGAATCACTCGGCATGTGGGTGACACCGTCATGTAGCATCTAGCTGCTGAATGGGGTTGATAAATTTTTGATCTTACTCAAACCGTAGTGTTGAAGCAGCTGCCTGCCAAATTACTTCTCGATCGACGTTGTCGAACGCCTTTCCAAAGTCGATGAAGTTGAGGTGGAGTAGAGCTGTACTTGACTAGTTATTCTATACTCCGTTCCATGATGATTCATATGGTTGCGTAGTGTTGCAATTCGGTCCACACATGATTCATTCTTCCTGAAGCCAACCAATCAACCAACCAGCCAGACAGCCAGCCTGTTCCGGTCGTAGTTTTCTATGGAGAGTATTTTGTAGTCTCTTCAGCATGACGCAGCATAATATTTTGCTTCCTTACAGTGGACAGCAGCATGACTCCTCGCCAGTTCTCGCAAAGATTTAGGACATCCGTCTTTGGACAACAAGGTTTCACAAGGTAGACCTCCTTCCAATCAATGAGCAAACAACATTTAACACGCTAGTTAATAAGGGAAAAATTGTCATTGTCTATAGGTAAGAAATGCTTTACACAAAAACTACTTACCGAAGTAATTTTCTGTTGTTTTGCGTCCACCTAACATACAATTAAGACTAATAGATGATGATGTTTTGAACAAATTATGGATAAAAAACAGAATGGTACCAGCTGTTATGACAGCTGTGTAGCTTCTAAGTAAAGGAATATGAAATAGACATTAACAGACATTTTATCAACTTCGTTTAATGCTGCAAACTAATTTTTTTTCACCGGTGACTAGCTAATTTTGGAACAGTGAAAGACTGTTCTATCCAAATTCGTTGGTGTTTATCATCACCCACAGTTGAACGTATCACCTCAATAAAGTAGGCTTTAGTAAGAAAGAGTCAGAATTTGACGACTCACTTTCTTGACTTTCGTAACTGAGAATTGTCGTCAGTATATATACATATTTATACAACGCTAAACAACTATACTGGTGTGTGTAAACGATGTATCCTCTCATAATAGTGTATGTATTTCTCTGGCAAACGCAAATCTTGAAGAACTACAGACATCACTGGTTGCTCCATAGGCATTCATAAAACATCAGGATGGTTAATGTAGAATTATTGGTGTCAATTCTCCACGACACCAGTCTCGTTTACACTTTAAGTCTCAACTAGTACCACCAACATCAATTCACCAAACCACAGCCAGATGAGATCATTTCAATAATCATATTTAAAGTTAAACAATTTGGAGTTTTTACAGATTCATTCATTGAATTCATGTCAGTATTGACTCTTCCAGAGTGAAATAATTTGGTGAACCATCGACAATCTGAGAGCACTGATGAGCTCCTTCATTTCAGTGTGGAACTCCCAATGAGTGTGCACTCATGAACCCACAACGGATCGAAATCAAGACTATCAGATTCCAAGAACTGGTGGAAATATGGAAGTGTGACTGAGTGTCAACTTCCTGTCCATCCAAACTGAGTGTCTTGATTTCGATCCACAATCGGGTCCTGAGTGTCCACCGCTCAAGTGTCTCACACCAAGGCTTAACATTCCTCCAGTGTCTCCAGGCTCCCATCGGTTATCCATATGATATCAGTTGACGATGAAGGAGGTGAAGTCCTTGAAATCCTAACGCTAAAACTCTACCAGTGGGTTAAACTATCAATTCCATCACAAACAATGTCATATAAACCACCTGTAAAGCTTTACACTTACAGAAATAGTTATAAACTACTCCAATGATTGTGACAATAGTTCAAAGATCCATACAACAATTGCATATTTAATTTGTTGCTTCTCTAAACTGAAGCTTACTTGGTACAATGCTCAAAACAAGATTCTCTCAAACCAACCTCAGATTATTGTATGAACAATGATCAGATCAAGTTGAAGTGTATGAAGACGTGAGAAGTTTAGAATTCCATAAAATCGGAGTGTTCAGTTTCACTGTGTTTTACAACCACTTCGTGTTACATGCTTCAAATTCTCGCATAGTATGCAGTACTGTTATTTCATACTCAATCAAATATCATATTATTATCATTATCATTATTATATACTGTTTTTCCGTTGCACAAGGTAGTGGTGTGAACCTACTACTGCTACTCCCCTTGATCGGATCTTGTATCCAGTAGGCTGTCTCTCCACTTCCTTCACACTGAAATGAAGTCGTTCTGATTTTTAGTGTGTCACCGTGGTGTCTGGTGAAATCCATGTCGCTCGCTTTGTGAATTAATTTCCTCGTGTTTGTACACACTGCCTCCAATCACTAGATCAGTAAATGCACACAACTCCTCAAACCGTTCTCCACTCTCATTCAGCATTTCACCGAGTGCTTCTCCACCCATGATCAGTTCTACTCCTGTGTTGTCCACTTCCAGTTCGGCATTCACGTCACCCTACCCATTAGAATTTTGATGTCACTGTCACTGTCACCCTCTGGGGTCTTGTCCAGTACTGATTGCAGTTGTCTGTAGAATTCCTCCCTCTTCTCTTCATCTGCATTATTTGTGGGTGCATACATAGCCTAGCATTGTATGATTGTGACTTTCGTGCATTCCTTTCGAGTTGAATCCATGTGGCTGTCATGACCACTGCCTGATCCTCGAGGAGGAGATTGGTTCCCACTGCATGAGAGGTAGCCCTCGATGCTGTTGGGGGCATCATGACAGCCACTCCAAAATTCAGTGTGCTCGTGGTTGTCGTATCGTCTGGGTGACAATATCGGAGTAGACTATTGACTCTCCAGTTGACAATTTGGATAGTCCACTCCCTTTCCATCTGCTGATTCCTCTCAGATTACAAGTCTAGCACTTCTACGCCATACCTCCTCACCTCTTTTGCAATCTGGACAGCCTTGCTAGCTTCATACATACATGGTGTGGACATTCCATGCTCCCATGCTCCCATGTTCACCTTCGCCTTCATCGAGGGAGAGAGGACACATCGGCCGACTGGCTGCCAGAAGGCTTTCATCAATCAGCGTCATTTCGTCTCTCCGATTCCAGTGCGGCATAATTTTGTTTTTATTTTTAATATTTTCTTTGTGGTTTGAAGTTTGTTTATGGATTGGATTGGTTTTCCGGAGTGGTGTTGCTAGTCTTATGCCCAAGCTTGCCTCTTAATCCAGGCTTATGACGGGCTAGTAACTAGTGAACTAGTTAACCAGGCGAGATTCAAATGTCATCTACAATATGTTAATTCTTTTTCTCTAATTCACTGCTGATAAATCTAGGCAATCTTCTTAGGATGATATAATTGATTAACAGTTTTACCTTTATATCATCTTGTTTACTTGTTTGTTTAAATGTAAACTAGTTTATGTATTATATCCTATAAAAGTGTAACTCCAGTAAATAAACATTTCTGAATAATGTGGATTTTCAAGATTAATCATCTTTACAAAACCTAATTTGTTTAATACCGGCAAGATAGACCTTTCATCGTAACATTTAGGAAACTGTAGTATGTATAAACGTTTTTATTTAGTCCAAAAAAACAGGACGAAATAAGCGTGAAGTATATAATATTTATTGTCTAATCCTCTTACTTATAAGATCATTTTTTTTAGTATGCTATTGGTTATCTTAAAAGTTGTATTACATGGAATTAATGTTACCTAGTGAATATAAAAATTTGATAAATTAATGATTATAAAAACGACAGCTGGTTTAGTTTGATGATGTAAAAGTTGTGTATTCCACTTATTTACTTATCTAATGTATAATTGTATCCATTAAATTTCGTTTAGTTCAGTAAATATACTGTAAAAAAAAAACTATTTATTTATGATGTAGAATATTTAAAGTTAATTGACAAGAAACCTTTAAGATTTGTTGTCTTACATGTATGTTTCAATAATTATCAGCATAACTTCTATACAGTTGTGAAGTAATTTTTCATCACAGTGGGAAATATTCATCTGTTTAACTGATAGATTAACATCATGTTGAAATGAAATGTCTAATTTACATTTTGCTATAGAACATTGCCAATAATTTGTAGCTTTTTTACAGAACTATTATCATTATTATTGTTCCCTTGGGTTCCTAGTGGAACATACGGCTTCAGTGGCACGTCGCCACTTCACTGTCTTCTCTGTAGTCTTTTAAACCTCGCTCCACGACTGCCCAAAAGCTTTCATTTCTTCCTAACACCATCTCCTCCATGTCACCCTCACCTCGAAAGCTCAACTCGTCGTTTCCCCTTTGGATTCCACTCGACGGCCTGACGCTTAATGTCCTTAATCAGCTTTCTCACTGTATACCCAATACATCTCCACTTTCTTCTACTGCATATTTGTTAGGTAACCGGTTCTTGCTTGTTTCGTTTCCAGCCGCATTTCCTTATTGCTTATTCTTTCTGGCCATATGATCTTTAGCATCGAGCCAGCGTATGCAGCTGTTGATGAATATCTGTAGTTTGTTGGAAGTGCTTCTCGTGACGTGCCAAGTTTCTGAACCATATATCAGCAAATTCAACCTATGATTGGATTACAAAGCAGTTATCATCACTTTCTACATTATTTCATCATGGTGACTCCTATCGTTTTATTGGGAAAAAATCTCTCTTTCGTTCAAAAAAATTGATCGACCGAGTGCTGTTTATTTTCTCATTAATAAACAGTCAGTAAATGCGGTTGTATCCAATCAAACTTGACGATATACGAAAATGAAATTGCTGACTAAATTCTTTGAGAAAGGCTTCATACCGTAAGCATGATGTTGATTATTCTAGCTTGTTGACCAACACTAAAGACTAGACAATATGAAGTTGGTTACCCTCCGGTAGCCAATCACAGTGTCTAATACAGTCCTACAGTAGGCCAATCTCCACTCAAGTAGCGCAGTGGTAACTTAATCGACTACAACACAGGGTGACGTAGGTTTAAATTTCACAAGAAACATCAGTTCTCTTAAAGTTACAGATGCACCTTGCTGATAAGTTCCAACAAGCAGTAAATCTAAGCCTTCAAGGCTTCCTGCCGATTGCATCCGATCACGAATAAAAGCAAAAGTGTTAACCACTAATAATTGACGTTGGGAAATAAAAGACAGTTGATTTGTATTACTGTTTTCAAAAGGCAGATATTTTGAATACATTAAAATAAATTGGTAATATAAATATGTGATAAGTAAGAGCCAGTAAAAAAACCTCGCATAGATAACTAGTTCACTAGTTACTAGCCCGTCATAAGCCTGGATTAAGAGGCAAGCTTGGGCATAAGGCTAGCAATCCCACTCCGGAAAACCAATCCAATCCATAAACAAACTTCAAACCACAAAGAAAATATTAAAAATAAAAACAAAATTATGCCGCACTGGAATCGGAGAGACGAAATGACGCTGATTGATGAAAGCCTTCTGGCAGCCAGTCGGCCGATGTGTCCTCTCTCCCTCGATGAAGGCGAAGGTGAACATGGGAGCATGGGAGCATGGAATGTCCACACCATGTATGTATGAAGCTAGCAAGGCTGTCCAGATTGCAAAAGAGATGAGGAGGTATGGCGTAGAAGTGCTAGACTTGTAATCTGAGAGGAATCAGCAGATGGAAAGGGAGTGGACTATCCAAATTGTCAACTGGAGAGTCAATAGTCTACTCCGATATTGTCACCCAGACGATACGACAACCACGAGCACACTGAATTTTGGAGTGGCTGTCATGATGCCCCCAACAGCATCGAGGGCTACCTCTCATGCAGTGGGAACCAATCTCCTCCTCGAGGATCAGGCAGTGGTCATGACAGCCACATGGATTCAACTCGAAAGGAATGCACGAAAGTCACAATCATACAATGCTAGGCTATGTATGCACCCACAAATAATGCAGATGAAGAGAAGAGGGAGGAATTCTACAGACAACTGCAATCAATACTGGACAAGACCCCAGAGGGTGACAGTGACAGTGACATCAAAATTCTAATGGGTAGGGTGACGTGAATGCCGAACTGGAAGTGGACAACACAGGAGTAGAACTGATCATGGGTGGAGAAGCACTCGGTGAAATGCTGAATGAGAGTGGAGAACGGTTTGAGGAGTTGTGTGCATTTACTGATCTAGTGATTGGAGGCAGTGTGTACAAACACGAGGAAATTAATTCACAAAGCGAGCGACATGGATTTCACCAGACACCACGGTGACACACTAAAAATCAGAACGACTTCATTTCAATGTGAAGGAAGTGGAGAGACAGCCTACTGGATACAAGATCCGATCAAGGGGAGTAGCAGTAGTAGGTTCACACCACTACCTTGTGCAACGGAAAAACAGTATATAATAATGATAATGATAATAATATGATATTTGATTGAGTATGAAATAACAGTACTGCATACTATGCGAGAATTTGAAGCATGTAACACGAAGTGGTTGTAAAACACAGTGAAACTGAACACTCCGATTTTATGGAATTCTAAACTTCTCACGTCTTCATACACTTCAACTTGATCTGATCATTGTTCATACAATAATCTGAGGTTGGTTTGAGAGAATCTTGTTTTGAGCATTGTACCAAGTAAGCTTCAGTTTAGAGAAGCAACAAATTAAATATGCGCTTGTTGTATGGATCTTTGAACTATTGTCACAATCATTGGAGTAGTTTATAACTATTTCTGTAAGTGTAAAGCTTTACAGGTGGTTTATATGACATTGTTTGTGATGGAATTGATAGTTTAACCCACTGGTAGAGTTTTAGCGTTAGGATTTCAAGGACTTCACCTCCTTCATCGTCAACTGATATCATATGGATAACCGATGGGAGCCTGGAGACACTGGAGGAATGTTAAGCCTTGGTGTGAGACACTTGAGCGGTGGACACTCAGGACCCGATTGTGGATCGAAATCAAGACACTCAGTTTGGATGGACAGGAAGTTGACACTCAGTCACACTTCCATATTTCCACCAGTTCTTGGAATCTGATAGTCTTGATTTCGATCCGTTGTGGGTTCATGAGTGCACACTCATTGGAGTTCCACACTGAAATGAAGGAGCTCATCAGTGCTCTCAGATTGTCGATGGTTCACCAAATTATTTCACTCTGGAAGAGTCAATACTGACATGAATTCAATGAATGAATCTGTAAAAACTCCAAATTGTTTAACTTTAAATATGATTATTGAAATGATCTCATCTGGCTGTGGTTTGGTGAATTGATGTTGGTGGTACTAGTTGAGACTTAAAGTGTAAACGAGACTGGTGTCGTGGAGAATTGACACCAATAATTCTACATTAACCATCCTGATGTTTTATGAATGCCTATGGAGCAACCAGTGATGTCTGTAGTTCTTCAAGATTTGCGTTTGCCAGAGAAATACATACACTATTATGAGAGGATACATCGTTTACACACACCAGTATAGTTGTTTAGCGTTGTATAAATATGTATATATACTGACGACAATTCTCAGTTACGAAAGTCAAGAAAGTGAGTCGTCAAATTCTGACTCTTTCTTACTAAAGCCTACTTTATTGAGGTGATACGTTCAACTGTGGGTGATGATAAACACCAACGAATTTGGATAGAACAGTCTTTCACTGTTCCAAAATTAGCTAGTCACCGGTGAAAAAAAATTAGTTTGCAGCATTAAACGAAGTTGATAAAATGTCTGTTAATGTCTATTTCATATTCCTTTACTTAGAAGCTACACAGCTGTCATAACAGCTGGTACCATTCTGTTTTTTATCCATAATTTGTTCAAAACATCATCATCTATTAGTCTTAATTGTATGTTAGGTGGACGCAAAACAACAGAAAATTACTTCGGTAAGTAGTTTTTGTGTAAAGCATTTCTTACCTATAGACAATGACAATTTTTCCCTTATTAACTAGCGTGTTAAATGTTGCCTGCTCATTGATTGGAAGGAGGTCTACCTTGTGAAACCTTGTTGTCCAAAGACGGATGTCCTAAATCTTTGCGAGAACTGGCGAGGAGTCATGCTGCTGTCCACTGTAAGGAAGCAAAATATTATGCTGCGTCATGCTGAAGAGACTACAAAATACTCTCCATAGAAAACTACGACCGGAACAGGCTGGCTGTCTGGCTGGTTGGTTGATTGGTTGGCTTCAGGAAGAACGAATCATGTGTGGACCGAATTGCAACACTACGCAACCATACGAATCATTATGGAACGGAGTATAGAATGACTGTCAAGTCAGCTCAACTCCACCTCAACTTCATCGACTTTGGAAAGGCGTTCGACAACGTCGATCGAGAAGTAATTTGGCAGGCAGCTGCTTCAACACTACGGTGTGAGTAAGATCAAAAATTTATCAACCCCATTCAGCAGCTAGATGCTACATGACGGTGTCACCCACATGCCGAGTGATTCACACTGGAAGGCTCATCTCAGTGATGCTTTTGAAGTGAAGACAGGAGTGAGATGAGGCTGCCGCCTACTATCATCACCGATGATCTTCGTGATTATGGTCGACTGGACTGGACTGGAGTGGAATGGAGTGGACTGAAGTGGAGTGGAATGGAATGGAATGGGTTGGTCATGCAACAGACAAGTGTGGGTGTCTGTGAGAAGATGGACATGCGCTGTCTGCACGCATGAGATGTCTGAAGAAGAAGATTTGTGTTTAGATGATGATGACTTTGATGATGATGATGATTCATGTGTGATATCTTGTCGCAGAGATTCGAAGATGTAGAGGTGAAACTGAGAAGTTGTGAGAAGAGGTGAGGTGAGGTGAGTCAGGGGAGGGATTTGAATCGCATCTTCGTTCATGTGAATCTGGAGAAGACCGAGATGATGAAGGTGTACCCAACCAACGGGAAGAAGAACAACAACAACAAGGACGGCAGCAAGCACCAATCATCGTCTATGGGAGAAATCTGAAGGAATTAGTCTCTTTCTCCTACCTACCCAGGCAGGCAGCATCATTCCAACTACAAGCGGTGATGGTGATGTTGACGGTGATGGTGGTGGTGGTGGTGGAGTCACAGATGAGGATATCAATGCATCCAGGATCGGAAAGACAGCAAGACAGTTCTTCATCAATCTGAAATGAGTCAGTGTGGAGATCTAGTGCACTGCACTGACTGCACTGCACTGCAATGCACTCAGCATAATGCGCCAACAAGATCCACATTATCAACACTGATGTCAGTCAAGTAAGTCAGTGCTTCTATGAGATGGTTGAGAGACTTGGCAGTGCGTTATGAAAAGCATTTCCAACAAACTGTACACATGCATCATCAACAGCTACCGCCTACACTCACTAGATGCTGTAGATCAGATGGATGGCCAGAATAATAAGGATAAGCAAGAAGGAACTCTGGCTTGCTGGCTTGCTGGCTGGAGAGCTAGCTAGTTAGCTAACTAGCAACGAACTAACCAAGAACCCATCGCCCAACAAATGTGGAGTAGAAAGTGGAGATGGATTGTACTGGGCATACACTGAGAAGACCGATTGGAGAGATCATGCGTCAGGTTAGGTCATGCTGTTGAGTGGCAGTGAATTGGGAAATGAGTAGTTGGATGTCCATGGGCAGAGTGACATGGAGGAGATGGTGTGAGGAAGAAATGAAAGGTGTTAAATGTTGCCTGCTCATTGATTGGAAGGAGGTCTACCTTGTGAAACCTTGTTGTCGAAAGACGGATGTCCTAAATCTTTGCGAGAACTGGCGAGGAGTCATGCTGCTGTCCACTGTAAGGAAGCAGAATATTATGCTGCGTCATGCTGAAGGGACTACAATATACTCTCCATGCAAAACTACGAGCGTAACAGGCTGTTTGGTTGATTGGTTGGCTTCAGGAGGAACAAATCATGTGGGACCGAATTGCAACACTACGCAACCATACGAATCGTTAGAGAAGGGATTATAGAATAACTGTCTGGTCAACTCAACTCCACCTCAACTTCATCGACTTTGGAAAGGCGTTCGACAACGTCGATCGAGAAGTAATTTGGCAGGCAGCTGCTTCAACACTATGGTTTGAGTAAGATCAAAAATTTATCAACCCCATTCAGCAGCTAGATGCGACATGACGGTGTCACCCACATGCCGAGTGATTCACACTGGAAGGCTCATCTCAGTGATGCTTTTGAAGTGAAGACAGGAGTGAGATGAGGCTGCCGCCTACTATCATCACCGATGATCTTCGTGATTATGGTCGACTGGACTGGAGTGGAGTGGAATGGAGTGGACTGAAGTGGAGTGGAATGGAATGGAATGGGTTGGTCATGCAACAGAGAAGTGTGGGTGTCTGTGAGAAGATGGACATGCGCTGTCTGCACGCATGAGATGTCTGAAGATGAAGATTTGTGTTTAGATGATGATGACTTTGATGATGATGATGACTCATGTGTGATATCTTGTCGCAGAGATTCGAAGATGTAGAGGTGAAACTGAGAAGTTGTGAGAAGAGGTGAGGTGAGTCAGGGAGGGATTTGAATCGCATCTTCGTTCATGTGAATCTGGAGAAGACCGAGATGATGAAGGTGTACCCAACCAACGGGAAGAAGAACAACAACAACAAGGACGGCAGCAAGCACCAATCATCGTCCGTGGGAGAAATCTGAAGGAATTAGTCTCTTTCTCCTGCCTACCCAGGCAGGCAGCATCATTCCAACTACAAGCGGTGATGGTGATGTTGACGGTGATGGTGGTGGTGGTGGTGGAGTCACAGATGAGGATATCAATGCATCCAGGATCGGAAAGACAGCAAGACAGTTCTTCATCAATCTGAAATGAGTCGGTGTGGAGATCGAATGCACTGCACTGCACTGCACTGCAATGCACTCAGCATAATGTGCCAACAAGATCGACATTATCTTTATGAAATGCATTTCCAACAAACTGTACACATGCATCATCAACAGCTACCGCCTACACTCACTAGATGCTGAAGATCAGATAGATGGCCAGAATAATAAGGATAAGCAAGAAGGAACTCTGGCTTGCTGGCTTGCTGGCTGGAGAGCTAGCTAGTTAGCTAACTAGCAACGAACTAACCAAGAACCCATCGCCCAACAGATGTGGAGTAGAAAGTGGAGATGGATTGGACTGGGCATACACTGAGAAGACCGATTGGAGAGATCATGCGTCTGGTTAGGTCATGCTGTTGAGTGGCAGTGAATTGGGAAACGAGTAGTTGGATGTCCATGGGCAGAGTGACATGGAGGAGATGGTGTGAGGAAGAAATGAAAGGTTGTGTGTAGTGGTGAATCCGGGTTGAGAGGACTGTAGAGAAGAGTGTGAACTAATGACTTGCTGCTGAATGCCTCTGTTCCACTAATGCTCCAAAGGCAATTAGTAATAATAATATTTTTGACTAATTGTGGAATCCTGGGAGCGCGTTTATCCCTATTTGGGACTCTTCTTCTAGGTTTGCCTGCCTGTAAATTGATTTTATTTTTCCCGCCATGCCTCTTACCTGAACGGGTCACTTTGAATCTTAGAGCCTTTTTCACTAGACCAGCAATTCACGATAGCCTTTTATGATACGAGTTATTTTTCATGTTGTTTCCTTTGTAATCCTGTCGAATTGATCGGTCAATTACAGAATAATGCAAGCAACAACACGAAAAGGTGGCTTAAATACACAAACTAGTCATCAGTGGTTAACTCAATGGTCAGACTTAATCAATCATGAAGTGCAATTCGACCGCTACGTGAAGTGATGCGACACTGTATTTTGGCATTAATTGGTAGATATCAATAGGCAAGATATTCAGGATCCAGGTTTCATGCTTGCTGGTACTCAATAGCAAGGTGTATTTATAACCATGATAAGTAATATGTTCCCTAAGTGACCACTGAGCTATTCGGGTTGGGATTTACCACCCAGGAACATTGGGTGGCAAGATATGCCATGTTGTGTAGTCCGTATTTGTTACCACATTTAATTCATCACGCCTTGAGATGTGGTAGTGCGCTGTATCTGATGCTAAACTTTTGAAGATAATCAATTTAAAGTCATGTATCTCAGCATTTTACCTAGTAAAATTTCTCAGCAATAAAACTGGTGCCTGGATTCAAAACTACGACCAAATAGGCTGGCTGGATTCAGGAAGTACAAATCATGTGCACACCAAATTGCAACGCTTCGAATCATTATAGAACAGAGTATAGAATGACAGTCAACTCTCTACCTCAGCTTCATTGACTTTGAGAAGGCCTTTCACAGCGTCGACCGAAAAGTTATTTGGAAACTTCTTCAATACTACGGAATACCACAAACCTTTATCCGCCTCATTCAACAACTATATGAAGATGCCACATGCCAGCCAAGTAATTCACAATGGGAAGCTCAGCTCAGTGATGCCTTTGAAGCGAAGTGCAGACATGAGTGAAACAAGGTTGCCTACTATCACCCATGATATTCCTGATTGTGGTCAACTGGACTGGATCATACAACAAACAGTGAGGAGTGAGAAGAGGAGGATACATTGGCTGGACTGCGGAAAGGAACCTAGAAGATTTGGATTTCACCGATGACTTGTGTCTGACGTCGCACAAACCTGAAGATGTACAGGCGAAAACTAACAAGTTGATAGAAGAGGTGAGGTGAGGCGAGGCAGAGAAGATGGGACTTCAAGTAAACGTAGAGAAGACAGAGGTGATGAATATATCCAACCAACAACAACAACAAACTCCAATCACCATCAACGCGAGAAACTTAAAGGAAGTAGCCTCTTCACCTATCTAGGCAGCACTGTTTCAACTACAGGCACCACAGGCACAGACAAGGATGTCAAAGTCAGAATCAGAAAGACAGCAAGACAGGCGTCCATTAGCCTCAAACCAGTGTGGAGATCTTCTGCACTCAGTATGTGGAACGAGATCTGGATTTTCAACACCAATCCACTCAAGTCAGTGCTCCTGTATGGTTGAGAAATGTGGCAGCGCTTTACGAAAGGGATTTCCAACAAACTACACACATCCATCAACAACTACCTACACTGGCTCCATACTGAAGATGAGATCGCCAGAATAATAAGAATAAGCATCAAGGAACTCTAGCTGGCTGGCCAGCCAGCAACGAACCAACCAAGAACCTATCACTCAACAAATATGTAGGAGAAGGAAGTGGCGATGGATTGGGCATGCACTGAGAAGACCGACTGGGGACATCAGTCTCCAGGCCAGGCACTCGAGTGGAATCCAGATGGGAAGCGACGAGTTGGGCGTCTCAGGTGACGGTGACATGGAGGAGATCGTACGAGGAGGAAATGAGAGTTTGTGGGCTGTCGTGGAGTCAAGTTGAAAAGATTGGAGAGAAGAGAGTGGGATGGAGACGTGGTAGTGAATCCTTATGTTCCATTAGGAACCCAAGGGACAAACAATAAATGATAATAATAATAAAACCGGTGCTTTAAGAAAAAAGCCTGAACTTACACTACTCGGTAACATAGTCAAAAATGCTAAAGTGAATGTTTTCACGCCTTGATTGAATCCAAATCTCTCTCGACTATCATGTTTCAACTAGTAATATAATCTTCCTAAATTCTATGATACTTATTCTGTATTTTTGTAAGAGCTTACAGGACTCACTTTAAAGAAGCTGACCAGACTGTTAATCGGTGTATATTCCGGTGATATCTGTTTGGTTTAGAAGGGATTCAAAGAAGCCCTTATTCCTTCAGTAACATTTGAACGTGATGTTTCACTTTGGCAATCTTTATATGAAAAGGCATTATTATTATAATTAACTTGGTTTTATCTATCAGTAGAATCCTGGACTAACATTTTGTTCTGTTTGGGACTCTTCAGCTGAAATTTACTTGCATACCAATGGATGATTTTGTTCCCACTGGGATTCGAATCCAGTATCCATCTCTTCGAACGTTAGGCTACTGAGATATGATAGTCACTCTGATCGATTCTATCCAGTATTACAGCGGAGAATTACAAGTATCAACAAATAATAAGGCATAATTATTTTCTGAACTGAGATTTCCATGCGTTTCATTGTGTAACAAATTTAGAAGGAGATCTAAAAGGAGAATTAGAAGAAAATCTTAACTAGGTATCATGATATAAAGCTTCTTCAATAGAAAAGTGATCAGTTTTTTGTGTCCAGAATCTAAACTAATCAGTATCGCCACTTGTAAGACACATGATAACGAAAAATATTCCGAATGAATTGTGTATATAGTGAGCTGAGCAAAACAGTCAGTATATATTGCAGCTTTAGTTAGTTTAGTTCAGTAGTTTGCTACCAATGAATTGTTTTTCCCGATCAGTATTGACTGCATTTATCCAAGAGTAGATACCCGACAGATAGCTGCTACCTTGACGTGATGGTCACGCTTGCATACTACAATGACCAAACTAGCTATGATGGTGGAACTCTTGTTCCTCGTGGTCCTAACATACTAAAAAGATCTGTTGGGTGGTGGTTAGGTGAAAAGCAGTTACCGTTGTGGTGTAAATTATTACACTGTGATGGGGGTCTGAGGGCGAATTGGTACTATTGCTAGCTGGATAGTGTGTGACAGCAGTAAGGTGTTTCCCTTGGATGACCAACAGTGCCATGTTGATGCTGCCTTCTCAGAGGAAGGGGGAGGGTTGGAAAAGATTGGCCCCAGAAATAACACACCCCATCATACCCAGTGGTCTGCCGGCCCACAGTGTTGCTTCATTTGTCGTTTCTTTTCGACCATCCGGCCCCAAAACAACAAGAGTTCAAAACAACCACACACAAAAAGCTGAGCGTGACTCGTTTGAAGCAGATGTCTGATGGGCTCTGCAGTCACAAAAATCTCTCTCAGGTACCTTAAAAAGAAATCGCCTTTCACGGTGTTGGCTGCCAAGAAGTGTCAACTGCCTTCACGACTCTGTCAACACTCAAACGTCCTCAGACTGCTATCGACCCTCCCCATCATTACCTTTTAATCTTCCTTCACGTCTCCTAATTAACGATACCTCATCATCTTCAGTTTCTCCTAGCTCTACAGCCTTCGACAACTATCTGAGTCCACAGAACAGCATCCCTGGTCTCCTTAAACTACGCTTCAAATTGCACATAGAAACCTTCAACGTCTGCACGCTTCGTCAAGTTGGTCAACAGGTTTCATTGGCCAGAACTCTAGCAACTCGGGCCATGGATGTGTGCTGTGTTGTGAGATATGCATGGTTATTCACCTAACCTCTCTCAAGAAATCTGGCTAATCCGCAAGAATTCACCCTTTGAGTTTCTGGCGATTCCATAAAAATGGGTCTGCAGGACAAGAGAAACCAGTTGTTGGAGACTCTAGGTGATATGGCTTAGAACCGATGTCAGTGGCGCAGATGTATACATATATCATTCTTATCTTAACAACGCTATATCGAATCTCACCATTTTCTCACTCTTACTTTCTGTCGTTTAGTATTTTGCATTTCTTTTGACTAAATTTTTTTTTCTTCATCTTCCACTTCACTGTCTTTTTACTTGATGTACTGATATGAGCTGTAGCAAGTTGGACCGTTACATAGTAATGTCTAGTCCTATGTTAACTTGGATGGATGAGATATCAATCTTATTTCATCAGACACACAAATGGATTGATTTGTCTTAGAATGGGCGTTGCATCATAAAATTTCAAGCCTAAAAAGGAAATGATTGATACTAAGACAGACTATAGTCCATGTGACCCTTTGCTAATGTTTTTGTTATTTCTGTCAGCTGTATTTTCACCACCAAATCAGGTGATATCATCAATCCTCTTTTCTGAATAATAAGTTGTAAAGTATATTGATGGAACCATTTAACTCAGAAATGTTTAGAAGCACTCGAAACAAAATTAAAGTACTCTGATGTAAAACATTCTAAGAAAATAAAATGTCAGAAAAATTTTTTCAGGAAATTAAGTGATAGATAACTATGGAATACTGGTATATTTATCACTCTCAGCTACTAACGTCTATCAAGTCTCTCAATGATAAAATGAACTGTAGGTTATACAGAGTTAAGTTTGAAACATTCATTCAGAAAAACTGTTCTTTGATAAATATTACCTTCAAATAGATCTCTGTTAACCACTAATTGAATTATTGGTCACTGATCATTATTGATATACTATAAGATGGATTTCCCGAATTTATAATGAGTGGTCGTGATCTATAGGGTCAAAAAAGTCGAATATTACAACAAGTATTCGCCTACGGCATTGTATTATCGTCTGTTCCTATTGTAACAATGACAGAGGTCAAAAAATGTGAGCCAAAGAATTTTAATGTGATGGCTAGATTGTAGCTTACTCTTTACAAGACTTGGTAACCGTTATCTCGATCAATCATGGAGTGATGGAGGTGAACAGCTAGGAAGTTTCAAAGTAGGATGGAATAACTGTCCAATTATCCTTTTTCTTTCAACTATTGTCAAGCTATAATGAATACTAACTTAAAAACCAGAATAATTTGTTAACACATGACTGATATTCAGTCATAATCCAGGTTTTTTAAAAATAAAGTCACATACTCCTATGGACAAGTCGTCATTCAACAGCACTGAATTACTTTCAAATTAATCTATGGAAATTCTATAAGGAAACTCTTCCTCTAAGACCTTTCAGTAGAAGTATATAACGCAGAAATATAAAGTTATGCCTACCGGTAGGGAAAAAATTATTACAAGTTAAGTAAGTGAGTAAGTAAACTTTATAAAAAGGCATTCAGGAAACTGCTGTTAGTGAAAACAACTTCGGGGACAAAGCGAAATCATTAACTCACTATGAATCTTAACCCCAACTATAGCGCTTAAATGTAACTCTAAAGCCGAGACTCGATGTCTAATTATAATCCTAATCTTAGCCCCTGTTTTAACATTTGGTTTTCTGAGTATGTAAATTAGAATGTAAGTTGAATAGTGGTGAGTAGCAAGGAAGTCTAAGAAGTGTGTTTTGTCTTACTAAAGACTCGTGAATAGAATGTATTCGCATGCCAGTGATTGATGGTTTTATAACTAAGACCTCGTTTGAGTTAATGGTCATTTCATTTCATTTCATTTAAGTGTAAAATATCGACATTGTGATAGAACAGAACCCTGTGATAGATTTATTTGTTTGATAGGGAATCATACATTGATACTGTGTTATTCCCTGGATATTATTTAATATACATTTTAACAATCAGATGAAAATCATAGTAACCAAACAACCTTTGAATCAATTCAGCAGTTCATGGACTATAAAAATTATCCAAGTTATGCTCTAACATTATTGAAAAATAAAAAGCGAAGGAAATACTTTTTATCGGTGAATCGTTTGCTACAGACTATACATTCATAGATAGAGTTTCACCAAAAAATTAAGTTCATCATTGACCAATGAGTCAGTACAAGGTCATCTAACATTGTTTCCTGGACTGTTAAGTAAGATCAACTCATTGTCCATTTAAAAATATTTGAGTATGTCGTTTCTAGAAATCCAAGGTGATTACGTAATGGTCTAGAACGTAACAGAACAAATAAAAAACATCCTACAGTTAAAGCGAAATATTAAAAAAAATACAGAGTCAAAGAAAGACGACAAAAATAATTTTATGCATACACTTCCCTATACAAACTTGAATAAACAGAGAATAAGGTGATTGAAGGAGAATAACATGAGATCATTTTATTTCGTCGGTTTCTCATCAGCTGCTTACAACCTAAAAACACTTAGATATCAGATTATAAAAGAATTACAATATACATTCTCTCAGTAACATGAAGTTAGTTAATTGGGAACGACATGATGTATCAATGAATACTAACATCCACATAAAGAAATATGTGTGTAATGTATTTTTGAGATGAATGGGGATTTTTAATTTAGAAGTAGTATTCATCATGGACTGACAATAGTTGGGGAGCCATTGAAAATCTAGGGGCACTGGAAAGCTGTTTCGTCTCAGTATGGGACTCCTCAGCAGTACGCACCCACGACCTGGCTGGAGGTCGAACTCAGGACCTTCGTGTTTCACTGTGAACGCGTTAACCATTGAGCCACTGGGTCGGTTTGCAGTGGTTAACAGTTTCCAACTTCTGCCAGTTCACGACATAGCGTGACTTTCACCCAAGGTCTTCAGTCTGCTCAATGGTTAACGCGTTCACAGTGAAACATGAAGGTCTTGAGTCCGACCCCCAGCCAGATCGTGGGTGCGTACTGCTGAGGAGTCCCATACTGAGACGAAACAGCTTTCCAGTGCCCCTAGATTTTCAATGGCTCCCCAACTATTGTCAGTCCATGATAAATAATACTTCTAAATATGTGTGTATTTCGATAGACAGTTAAAGAGAAGAATATGAATGGTAATTAAAGATTACATAAGAAGGTTAACACATAGGCTAGTTGATGATAAAAAGCAGATAAATTATATGATGATGGAATGAATTGAATTCACTTGATAGAATGATCATGAAAATGATGTGTAAACAGAGAAATGGTTCAGTTGAGATATGATATGATCAGATTAGAGGAAGAGTAGAATATTCGGTTATCGGAGAGAAGAAACACTTTTCACTTAGCCTGAAAATCCTGAGTTCGACCCCTGGCCGGGTCATGTGTGCGTACTGCTGAGAAGTCCCATATTAGGACGAAACAGCTATCCAGTGCTCCTAGATTTTCAATGGTTCCCCAACTATTGTCAGTCCATGATGAATACTACTTCTAAATTAAAAACCCGCATTCATCTCAAAAATACATTACACACATATTTCTTTATGTGGATGTTAGTATTCATTGATACATCATGTCGTTCCCAACTAACTAACTTCATGTTACTGAGAGAATGTATATTGTAATTCTTTTATAATCTGATATCTAAGTGTTTTTAGGTTGTAAGCAGCTGATGTGAAACCGACAAAATAAAATGATCTCATGTTATTCTCCTTCAATCACCTTATTCTCTGTTTATTTTATTCAAGTAAATAGTAATATTTTTGTCAAATGAAATCATTGAAATTTTTAGCCAAACTAAGCTTAATAGACGTTTTACTACACTACTCATGAGTAAACAATCACCTTATCATACTGGTGTATCGATTTTCGATGACCTTCGATTAACATTTTTGTTATGAATGGACAAATTTCTTCTTCTAAATTATACTTCCAAAAAGGTTTCACTGAATTGTCTTTAAATTTGTCTTTCATAATCGGATTGACTTCTTTTGATTAGTTCATTCTTTTACAATTATATTCATTCCATTAATTATTAGGGGTAGATTTTTTTTCAAATGAAATTTTTCACTTCACTGATTACAAAAACTATTCAATCTTTTACAAGTAAACAATACTGATGCTCTAGTTAACTCAATTTGTATATTTCAGTGATTATGTATATTTCGAAAATATTATTTTTTCTATTTAAACATGCAAAGAAAGGTTATTGTGTAAAAACTAATTTGTTTATTTTTTCAATAAAATCGGCTGAACCTGTCCTAATTGTTCACTTAATCATGGAAAAAAGAAAATTTCACATTATACTTGGAAGTATAACTTATATATATCTTAAAGATTTTACGCTAAAAATGTCAGTTAATAAAAATATTTTTTAATGTCAATCAATTTGATTAAATGTATAATATTTCATCATCCATTTAAGTTATATTGTTAAATGATAGGAACAATTTTGATCGATATTGAAATTTCTCTAAATCTTATAATAATGAAATTAGAAAAGAAAATTCCTTGAAAAAATATTTCTTATATTATGGTGACTAAAGTTAATCATACTGGTTGGTTCGATTAGATATAACCTTTTAGTGTGACTGATATCATGAGATTTATTTATATGAAAAGTTGAGACAAACGAATATTTCCTACTGGTAACTTAGTCATTATTATTAGTCCCTTGGATTCCTAATGGAACATACGGCTTCACTACCACGTCTCCATTCCACTCTCTTCTCTCCAATCTTTTCAACTTGACTCCACGACAGCCCACAAACTCTCATTTCCTCCTCGCACGATCTCCTCCATGTCAACCTCACCTGAGACGCCCAACTCGTCGCTTCCCATCTGGATTCCACTCGATTGCCTGGCCTGGAGCGTGATGTCCCCCGTCGGTCTTCTCAGTGCATGCCCAATCCATCTCCACTTCCTTCTCCTACATATTTGTTGAGTGATAGGTTATTGGTTGGTTCGTTGCTGGCTGGCCAGCTAGCCAGAGTTCCTTGATGCTTATTCTTATTATTCTGGCGATCTGATCTTCAGTATGGAGCCAGTGTAGGTAGTTGTTGATGGATGTGTGTAGTTTGTTGGAAATCCCTTTCGTAACGAGCTGCCACATTTCTCAACCATACAGAAGCACTGACTTGACTGGATTGGTGTTGAAAATCCGGATGTCATTCACGCATGCTGAGTGCAGAAGATCTCCACACTGGTTTCAGGTTAATGGACGCCTGTCTTGCTGTCTTTCTGATTCTGACTTCGACATCCTTGTCTGTGCCTGTTGTGCCTGTAGTTGAAACAGTGCTGCCTAGATAGGTGAAGAGGCTACTTCCTTTAAGTTTCTCGCGTTGATGGTGATTGGAGTTTGTTGTTGTTGTTGGTGTTGGTTGGGTGTCTTCACCACCTCTGTCTTCTCTACGTTTACTTGAAGTCCCATCTTCTCTGCCTCGCCTCACCCACCTCTTCTATCAACTTGTTAGTTTTCGCCTGTACATCTTCACGTTTGTGTGACATCAGACACAAGTCATCGGTGAAATCCAAATTTCTCGGTTCTTTTCTGCGGTCCAGCCAGTGTATCCCCCTCTTCTCACTCCTCACTGTTTGTTGCATGATCCAGTCCAGTTGACCACAATCAGGAATTTCATGGGGGGGGGGAACTTATTTACTCATTAAATAATGTTGTTAAAATTATTGCATAGATTGTTGTTTTTGTGGTGACATCGACAATGAGTCTTTATAATTCAAGAATAATTACTAAGGGTAAATACAGAGAAAAATTTTTCTATCACACAGTCTTCCTTTAAGTATGCTGAATAGAAGGTTGTGAACTGACGATACTTTCCTAAACGTTTATGACCAGGGGGTCAGCATAGTTGGTCTGCTGTTTATTTTTAAAAAAGTACTCACAGTTGGAGAACCATTAAGAACCTGGGAACACCAGACATCTGTTTCGTGCTGATATGTATCAAATATACAACCAGAAATCGAACTCAGAGCCTTAAGGTTTCATGATGAGCGATTTAACCATTGAGCCAGTGAGATGGAGTTCAACAGTGCTCATTGGTGATATACTTGTAGTCAAATGTCCAAAAGTTTCAATGATAAGTCTTTACCTATGGGGTTGGCCAGTTGGAAGTGAACAGCTTGCCAACTGATGAGCTACGTGGGCATGGCGAGCTGACATAAGTAGGAAACTATGAAAAACTGAGCTCCAACCCCATGGCTGGATAGTTAACACGTTCGCTGCAAGACCTGGAGGTCTTGAGTTCAATGTTGGATGCTTACTGATTTGGAGTCAATGGTCTCAGAATTTTTAATGGTTCTCTAAATGATACTAGCCCATGGTGAATACTGTGTTAAAAGTATAATCCCTATAAACCTTTAACTATACTATTGTTTTTCTAATTTTTTTGGCTTTAGTTTTTTGTAGTAGACTGCAACCCCTTCAAAAGTGTTTGCTAAATCGAAAACTTAGGGACTGTGGATAAAGCCATGTCTGCCCGTAATTGAAAGAAAGATAATAACTCCGATTAACTTGAATCTGAATCATCATTGCTGCATATGTACAGAATGTAATCATTGAACTAAGCCTGATATTGTAGAAGAAACGCACTTTGTGTAAAAGCCAGAGTGACAACGTGAAACTTTGCACTGGAGTGTATCACTTCAAGAAATAAACAAACAGCACATGGATAGAAAAGGAGTAATAGCAAAGTAAATAAAGTAATATGAGAGAATAAACACTTTGAAGGGCAAATATGGAATTTTTCGAAGATGTCATAGAGTGAATATATTTGCGCCACTGTGACCTGTTTTCAGCCATATCATGGGAGCCCTCAACCACTGATTACTATCGTCTAACAACCCCAACCAGGCAGTCTGCATCTCCTAACACGGCTCAGAATAACAGTCAGGATTTCATCGACTGGTGCAGCATTTGGTCTGACCACATTGAACCCTTTTCCAACTTAATCCAACTTTCCCTAGTATAGTACGCTTAGGTAGGTAGTGGCTCGGCACGCGTGGTACATGTCTAAGCTATCTCAGTCGACTAAATTTCATAGCCTTATCAGTCGACTTGTTTATTTTGCCTATTATCGTTTGCCGGAGGGTGAATGTTAGAAAAGAAAACAAGGATCATCGTATGTTTCATTGTCAAAACACAACATTTAATCAGTTCGTCCACTATCTAACTGTTGAAAAAGCAATAAAACGACGGAGTTTGTCTTGAATATGTGATGTATTAACGCAGTTTATGCCGAACAATCTGGTCACACACTTTTCATGCATATTTACATGAATTATGACAAAGGATAAATAGGTTGTAAAAACAACCAATAAAATACACAGATGAATCGTTAAACTTTAATAACCAGAGTATTAAATGCCTAAAAATATCTGAAATTCCTCATAGCTAGAGACAGCTTCAACAAATCAGATTATGTCACCAGCAGGTTATGTGAATAGGTTTGATAAAAGCACACAAGTCGATCTGTCAGTGAAAGATGACAGAAGGTTGGTCAAGATTCGAACTTGTTTATATCACCAATCACTAAGTGATCTTATCGACAGTGAAATCACATCTACTGTATGATGGACATAGAAGAGTTTTGCATTGTCTGCAGGAGAGACAAGATCAAGCAATAGTGAGACTGGATAAAGTTTACCGAGTGGCTCTTATAAAAAAAGAAGGATTGTTTGAGTTATGTTCTTATCGTGTTCAGTGATTTGTTGAAAAGTGGTAAAACAATGGCACCAGAGACAGGAGTTAAAACTCATCTGAAGGATCTGCCAAAGAAAAAGCTGTTTGACGATCACACTTACAACCATCTGAAAGTCAGAATTTAGCGTCTACTCTTCATGTGCAACCTTTCAAAAATCTACAAAATGAATGGCCCACTAAGATTTATCTTATCAATTACAAACTCTCCATATCATAATTTAGCCTGATGGTTAATGGAGAATTGTACACCAATCAGTAAAACGCTATCAGTGTATAGTATGAAAGACACCTTTCAATTCGTCGAAAACGCAATTACGGTACAGTTAGGAGAAGCATCTACCTCACAGATACATGGACTGAACAATAGTTAAATAACCACAGCTTATTTTCGGTGAATTAAAAACACGGACTGGATTGGACGCTGTTTAACACTGTCAGAAGTCTCCTCTGAGAAGAAAAAGTAAATGACGAGTTGGTCCTCCTCTAGACGCATTTGTTAAATAATAGCTGTCCAAAAGGTTTCATTGAGGAGTAGCAAAAGGAATTAGGAAGAGGGAGAAAGTGTGGCTACAGTTGAGAAGAAGCCGCTGTTTATTCATTTGGTATATGAAGGAAATGATGATTCTGGAATGATAGGTGACAGTTTAAGGGCTTCTCTTCCTAGAAGGCATTCGGAATAGAGACTGGTTCCCTCAGGCAGTAATAACTACGCTGTACATACGTCTAAGATGGGTAAGAACCCATGTAACGTTACCTAAAACTGAATTCAGATGTATTTGCCGAAGTAAGAACGGGAAGAACAGAAAGATGGATATGCTTTTGTTTCTTTGAGAACACTCAAAAGAGCCTAAGAATGAATTTTTGACCTCACTCATAAGTTCGATGGCACGCCATTTAGTCATTTCAGGAAGTCGCGTGGATGTATCTACAGCCTTTTAAGTAATAAATTGGCAGAGATCTATTTTTGCTCCGTACTGTAAAACCAACCCCAATAGAATGCTTTAAATGTGGCCTATTTAGTTAGGAAGAGACAATGGTTAGTCTTGTATTACCTTCATAACTGAGTTTTTACTTATTATCCTGTTTCCTAATTTCATATATTCTAATGCACTCCTTTTCTCTTTTTATCAGTTTTTTTATATATCTTAAGTAATAACGCGATAATCTGTTTTCAAGTTGGTATTCATCATGGAATAACATCAGTCCGATGAATATTGGAAACCTGGGAACACTGGACAGCCAGTTCTTTCTAGTATGAGAATCCTTAGCAGTACGCACCCATGACCTCACCAGGGACTAGATTCAAGAGGTAATTCCTGAAGATTCATGATTGATGGGGCAAACCAAGGGAATGTGAGGACTAGTACTCAAAGGTAACATTGGGTGGTGGTCACGCTGTGTCGAGAACTGTAAATATGGGTCACTGGATTCCGACGCAGTGGCCCAACGGTAACGTGCTGGTCACAAACCTGGAAGTTCTAGTTTCGATCCCTGCAGTGCTGAGTTATGGGTGCGCATTGCTGAGGAGTTCCATACTACGATGAAACAACTGCCTAGTGCTCCCAAATCTCCAGTGTTCCTCCAACTGATGTCAGTCCATGATGAATTTTATTATTATTTGTCCTTTGGGTTACCAGTGGAACATACGTTGCCACTTCACTCTCTTCTCTACAGTCTTTCTAAACTAGCCCCACCACTCTCCACAACCTTTCATTTCTTCCTCACATCATCTCCTCCATGTCACTCTCGCCTCGGACGCCCAACTAGTCGTTTCTCATTTCGCTTCCACTCAACGGCCTAGCTTGGCCTGGTGCATGATGTCCTTGAATTTCTTCTCAGTGTATGCCCAGTCCAATCCATCTCCACTTCCTTTTGCATATTTGTTGGGCGATGGGTTCCTGGTTGGTTCGTTGCTACAGTGAGTTTCTTGTTGCTTATTCTTTCCGGCCATTTTATCGCATGGACATTATAAATTTATTCCTGACTATTTGCATCTGAGGAGGAAAAATCACTATTCTGAACGCAGAATATTCTTACCAATAAATTATCATCAGGTTGTACAATTATTCAATGCACTTTTATAGCATAAAAATATGCCAAGTTAGAGGAAATTTTTAAAATGGATTAAAGATGGGAGGGTTGTAAGAAAGTCGACTTTTTTCTGTTTAAGTTTGTTAATATTGGGATGGCATATATACGGATGAACAGTGCGATCGTGAACGTAAAGTCAAGGAAGAAAAAGGTCAGTAATGAGTTTTAGTTTACTGATGGCCAAGGGAAGAAAAACGTTCGCGTATGATCCTTTTGAATGTAAAGATCAAGTTTGACCGTCTTATCGAATCAGGCTCAGCTATGTTGAGCAGGCGTTGGTGATCTGCACGTGCTGTTGTTTTTGACGCACGATACATGGTTCTGAAAGCCTTACTAGTATCTAGATGATGTTCTGTACTTTCTAGGTGCGGTTTACCGAGCTACCTGGTAAATGCTCTCGCATCCGAGACTCAAGTGCCTAGTTGTATGCTTTGTGTATTTTTCTTCACAGGAACAGTTAAACTGATATATACAGGATGAAGAGTTAAGATGAGGTAGGTTATCCTTTCTTCTCGGATTGAACAGTGATCAACTTTTGGGATTAGATATCACTCCGAGCGTCTCTCTTGAAGTGTAATTCCAGAAACAATTCTCATTTAGGAAGACTGTAGTTGATATCAGCTCCAACGAACTTGTTTGAATGTACATTTTCATTAGAATATTAGGGATACAAAGTAGTTCCTTTTCAATACACTCCATCTTACTCTAAATGCTAGGTACCCGATTATATTACGTTTGTACTTCATCTGGACAAAGCTAAGATGGTGTTTACACTATGCCTTAGATGTCGGTTTTCTTGATATACTACTCAGTATAAACTATCTTTTCTTATCATTTGCACATCAATAAAATGAATGAAATCATCGATTTCTTTTCAGAGATAAAGTAAACCGATGGATGAGAACTTTTTTTAAATCTCACTCCATCATGAAAATGTATTCGCTTTTATTTTGGCTTGTTTTTAGACAGTACAAATGCTTTTTATAGTCGCAGAAATTGATATAGATTTATTGAAAAGAATATTTTTTTGTTCAAATTGTTGCTTTTTATCAGTGATATGAGAATTTTTAAATGTTTGAGGAGAAGTAACGAAATAAAAATGAGCTCAATTTATTCTGAAAATCTTGTTATTCTTGTATGCATGAGAATCTAATAAACGCTTTAATCTTTTCTGAAGTTACCAGTGAATTTTTTGACAGTATACATGACCATGTTATAAAACTCTTTTAGTATCAATTCATTTACTACGATTATGAGCTGGTGGCAAGATTCAGATATTGTGGTTATTGTGGTGATCATCAGGGGTTGTTTTGTCCCAGTGGCCTGATGGATACCTAATTGCTTTTCAGAGCAGTGGGTACAAGGAGTGAGTCTCAGTGAGAAAAACATCACTCACTGAGGAGCAGGCATATCTAGCTGCTGAGTCCTAAATAGACCGAAACATGCGCCCTGGATTCGTTTTGTGAAGATCAGTAAACCAAAAGCAGTGGCTTTTTTGGAAAAAGAATAAGGACTAGTGGACTCATAACAAAGTGATAAATCCAAGTGAAAAAACAATGATTAGTTTAAGTCATGGACATATCATAGTAATGATGGGCAGTGGCTAGCAGTGAAATCCAGGATGCGCATATCATCCTATTTGGGAGTCGTCAGCTGGATGTACCTGCTTCCCAGTGAGTGATGTTGTTCCCACCGGGATCCGGACTCGGGTGAGGTCGCTTCAAACGCCAGAGCATCATCCGCTACACCACCGAGCCACGATAGCCATGTTTTTTGCGACGGGTACAGATTTAATGTTATTGCTTGTATTACACCGTCGTTGACTGGACCGAATTGTTCCCAGTGATTCCCGGTGGGAACAACATCACTCACTGGGAGGCAGGTACATCCAGCTGACGAGTTTCAAATAGGATGAAATGCACATTCTGGATTCCACTGCTAGCCATGATCCATCATTACTATACATAGTTAAAAGACAGGCAATATCGAGGCATCCGCATAGGAGCCCGTATGCCAACACAGACTGATCAGTTCGGTCCAATCAACGACGGTGTAATACAAGTAGTAACACCATAAATAAATTATTTCATCCTAACTTTTCCAAGAATGAATTGGACGATTTCCTTCATTTATTTTTTTCGGCAATAGAATCTGCTTTTCTGAATCACCAAGTTGAGTAAATAATGTTTTTCTATCCACATTACGTAATACTATTGGCGTGCAAGTAGTTAAGGGAAAAAGTAATGAAATATTTTCACAAAAGACTCATAGTGCTTGCTTTACTGAAATACCTACTGTCGTATACCTGTAGTCCCTAGAAATTTACAGGTTTTCGACTATTTGGATTGACATTCTGACGGACGAACTCAAGAGACAGTTTCCTCTGAGCATGATTTTTAAATCACATTATTCTTGGCAAGTATGTTTTAGAATTTTATGAAGACAAAAATATCCAGGTTTGTAGGAAAGAATTACTTCGTTTTATTTCATCATTTCTCTTCTGTGATCAACAAACTGGAATATTCAGAGGATAAAATGGAATAAAGGTAGTACTATGTACTTCAATTATAAGACAGTTTCGATACGAGGTTAAAAGAAATGTGTCGGACAAGATAAAGAAACAAAGATAAAAGTATGAACTGGTGACGTCTCATACAGTTTACTTCGAATTTGACGGAGTGAACAAAAATTACACTTTTGATTGGTACCTTACTGATGCTTGATTGTACTCACGCTGGTTACTCAGTCAGGACTTATCCCAGACCAAAGCAGAGAATAGTAGATCATTTGGTAGACTACGAAGCTGGCAATCCGAAGGTAGGTGGTTCAAGTAGTAAAGCTGCGCAGATTTTCCTTTCACCTTAAATCATCACTCAACATCAGTAATGAAATTGTAGAAGTTCTAGTGAGCTGTAAATTAAATAAAAACCTCTATAAAAATGACGTTGAGAAGGAAATAATTATTTTAATCAGGTGATCAGGGGATCACACTAGCCACATAAAAAATTAACAAGGTTCGAGGTGGAAAATTCCAAGTTATTCATGCAAGGATTATTTGAATTTTAGTTTTGTTTGTGTGGATTAGTAGGTTAGATTGAAAGGCTGTAAAAACTTTGTCTGAATACAAGCTATTACACTCGAATTTAGGTTATTCAGGCGAATTTATATTGCATCCATTGTAACAAAGAGTTATATTATCGCAGTATAGGTGTGATTGCCAGCAGTATGATAAATATCTTTATACAACGGATTCAAATTCATTTGAAGACCATTACTGATAGAATATTTGAGTATTGAACTTCTGATTTGCCTTTTTTCAGCCAGTATGCTTCATGTTTCAAAATGTGGCAATCTACTTCCTTAATTATGTCTAATCAAACTCGTTCCATATCAGTAATTAAACTGTTAATTGCACATAGATGAGTTAAATTTCACTTAGCTTTCATCAATTCATCAACTGTAGACGAGACAGTATACAATTACTGCATTTAAATATATTATTACAATAATTCTCAACCGTTATGTCACAGTGTCGACAGTCATGCTATTCCCAAACTATCACATCAAAACCATGCGTTTCTGAACGCTATTGGTAGTTCATTGAGGTTGAATACTGAATGTCACTAGATTTCCATTCCTACCAAGTAGATTCTAAGTAATTTATTATTATTTGCCCCTTGGGTTCCTAATGGAATATATGGATTCAGTGATACTTCTGTAGTGCACTCTGTTCTCTGCAAACTTTTGAACCTCGCTCCACGTCAGCCGAGAAGGCTTCATTTCTTCCTCACACCATCTCCTCCATGTCACCCTCAGATGGGACGCCCAGCTCGTCGCTTCCCATCTGCGTTCCACTTGAGTGCCAGGAGCGTGACGTATCCAAACGGCCTTCTCAGTGTATGCCCAATCCATCTCCACTTCCTTACGCATATTTAGAAAAAGAGCGATTGAGCGAAGAAATATATTTCTTTTCAATTAGGTCTTCATCTTGGCTCTACACTAACATATAGGTTTATAATTTAATCAAATTACCAACCACGTGGTGTTTTGGAAATAATGATGTAAGTAATCAACAGAGTTACTAAAATTAGAAATATGAATATTGATCGAAACAAGAAGGTTGGTTCATTGCCGGAGTTCCTTGTTGCTTCTTATTATTCCGGCCATCTGATCTTCAGTAACGAGTGGGCATGGGTGGCAGTTGTTGATGAATGTCTGCAGTTTGTTGGAAATCCCTTTCGTAACATGCCAAGTCTCTGAGCCATACAGAAGCACTGACTTGACGTCGGTGTTGAAAATCCAGATGTTGTTCACGCTTTATGTTGAGTGTGGAAGATCTTCACACTGGTTTCAGGCTAATGAATACCTGTTTTCCTTTTCCAATCCTGGCTGGCTTTGACATCCTCATCTGTGCCACCTGTAATTGGAACGGTGCTGCCTAGGTAGGAAGGTGAAAGAAACTTCTTCCTTTAAGTGTCTCGCGCTGATGGTGATTGGAGCCTGTAGTTGTTGTTGGTTAGATATATTCATCACTTCTGTCTTCTCTATATTCACTTGAAGTCATGTCTTTCCTCGCTGCCTCATATCTTCTACCAACTTGTTAGTTTTTGCCTGTACATCTTCAAGTTTGTGTGAAATGGCATCAGACACAAGTCATCGGTGAAATCCAAATCTTCTAGTTTCTTTTCCGCAGTCCAGCCAGTGTATCCCCCTCTTCTCACAGCTCCTCACTGTTTGTTGCATGATCCAGTCCAGTTGACCACAATCAGGAATATCATGGGTGTTAGTGGACAACAGCCTTGTTTTACCCCTGTCTGCACTTCGCTTCAAAGGCATCACTGAGCTGAGCTTCCCATTGTGAATTACTTGGCTGGCATGTGACCTCTTCATATAGTTATTGAATGAGGCTGATAAATGTTTGTTGTATTCCGTAGTGTTGAAGCAACTGCCAAATTACTTGTCGGTCGACGCTGTGGAAGGCCTTTTCAAAGTCGGTGAAGTTGAGGTAGAGTTGAGTTGAGTTGACTGCCATTCCATACTCTGTTCTATGATGATGCGAATCGTAGCAATTTGGTGCGCACACGATTTGTACTTCCTGAATCCAGCCACCCACCCTGTTCCGGTCGTAGTTTTGAATCCAGCGCATCCTTTAATTTCTCCACGATGATGCTGCTTAATATTTTGCTTGGGGTGGACAGGAGCGTAATTCCTCGCCAGTTATTGCAAAGACTTAGTAAAGTTGTCATGAATTATTATTGTACGACACAGTTAAAGTAATAAACGACTTTCTTCTTCGAACTTTCGTGTCACTAGTTATCACCTTCGAAATACCTTCATAAAATTATCATCTGACTGTCTGAGAAGCCGTAGTTTGGTAGATTAGTAATGTTACTGGGTGACGATTGAAGGTAAAATGCAAAGTTCGGATCGCGACTGGATTCTAACCAGTGACCACCGGGTTTCCGGCTCGATACTCCACAAATTGAACTACAAAGTCCTATCGCTGAATAGATTTTTATTTCACTTCAATCACTAAGAGTTTTACCCGACTATCATGTGAATTTGTGGAATGTTACTACCGCTTGATCATATTCATACTGGCTACCTAGTCAGGACTTCTCATCCCAATCCAAATTTTACTGAATTAAGTGGGGAGCATCATATTGATTATCATGTGACTATCTGAGATATCTGTAGTCCGGCAGACTAGTATTTATACTGGGTAATGATTGAAGGTGAAATGAAAATTTGGACCATGGCCAGATTTGAACCAACGATCTCAGATAGTCAAATGATGCTCCCCCACTCTAATTCAGATAAATTTGGATTGGGATGAGAAGTCCTGGCTAGATATCCAATGTGAGTAAGATCACGCAGTAGTAACGCGTCACGAATTCACATGGTAGTCGGGTAAAACCCTTAGTGATTTAAGTGAAATCAAAAAAACTTCATGAAATTCATATAATTTCCTATTAACTAGGCTATTATCACCCGATTTTACATGTATTGAAATGTGAAGTATAGATTTAGCAAGAATATTTATTCAACTTACTTTTTTAAAGTGTTTCAATAAGGACATTCATCTTAGATATTTTGCTATCAGACTTCTTTCATCGTTTATTGGGATATGCATTTGAATAATGTAAGTAGGTTGGAGGACACCGGTGGGAAGTCGCGTCGATTACCTTCAACCAACGAACATCTATAACCTCGCCTGGTTAACTAGTTCATTAGTTACTAGCCGGTCCTAAACCCGGGTAAACAGAGAAAATTTGGGCGTAGGGATAGCGACCCTACCCCGGAAAACCAATCCAACCACTTAAGAAACATCAAAGCACAGGCAAAATATAAAAAATAAAAGCAAAATTATTCCTCTCTGAAATCGAAGAGGCGAAATGATGCCGTTGGTGGAAGCCATCGGGAAGCCAATTGGCCGATAAGTCTTCTCTCCCTCCATGAAAGCGAAAGTAAACATACGGACATGGAATGTCCACACCATGTTTGAACCCAGCAAGGCTGCTCAGATTGCAAACGAGATGAAGAGGTATCACATTGAAGTGCTTGGAATTTGCGAAAGCAGATGGAATGGGAGTGGACTCTCCAAACTGTCAACTGGAGAATCAATAATCTACTTCGATATTGTCATCCAGAAGACAACCACGAGCACACTGAGTGTTGGAGTGGATATCATGATGTCCCCTTGAAGAGCATCGAAGGTTCTCATGCAGTGGGAACCAATCTCCTCCTCCAGCATCAGGATCATGACAGCAAGATTCAACTCAAAAGGAAGGAAGGTCATAATCATACAATGATACGCTATCCACCTACAAATAATGCAGAGCAAGAGAAGGAGGAGGAATTCTGCACACAACTTCAATCAACACTGGACAAGACCACACCCCAGTTGGCGATGTCAAAATTCTAATGGGTGAGGTGATGTGAATGCCAAAACGGGAGAGGACAACACAGGAAGAGAACTAACCATGGGTCGAGAAGTACTCGGTGAGGTGATGAACGAGAATGGAGAATTGTTTTGAGAATTGTGTGCATTCAACGATTTGGTGATTGGAGTGAGGCGGTGTGTTCAAGCACAAGGATATCCACAGAGCAAGCGACATGGATTTCACCAGACTCTAGGACACTAAAAATCAAATCGACTTTATTTCAATGTGAAGAAAATTGAGATGCAGTCTACTTGACACAAGGTGAGGAAGAGGAGCAGATGTAGGTTTAGACCACCCGCTATCTGGTGCAAGGAACCTTCCAAATCAAGTTGAAAGCCTTCAAGGAAGCTGGTGATAGACCGCAGTTCAAGTACAACACTTGGAAACTGAAGGACGAAACTACAAAGACAAAATGGGAGCGATTGAACACCATCCCTATAGAAACCTGTTTGCATGTGGAGGAGATCGTGCGAGGAAGAAATAAGAGCTTGTGGGTAGTCTTGGAACCAGGTTCAAAAGTTTGCAGAGAACAGAGTGCACTGGAGACGTGCTATTGAAGCCCTATGTTTCATTAGGAACCCAAGGGACAACTAATAATAATAACGAACATCTATGCAAGTGCACTGTCATGGTTAATAGCCCAGCCTGTTGATCATAGTGCATATTGATCGACTGAAATTAGTCAGCAATCAGGACCAAGTAACATAAAAGTACTTGCTCTCCAGTGACCAGTGAACACATATAGTCCCACTGATCATTTCACATCGCTTCTAAGCTTCTGTAAATGGTTTATTACAACTACAAATCACATTGATGTTGTAATGAGATGTTTTTTATAGAGTGATACCTCTAAACTATAATATTTTCAGGACTATACGCGAATGATAATGTCAGTGGTATCTATCAGTAAAAGAGATGATTTTTGAGATGTTTTTCTATGCTTGTCAAATCAAAATTCATGATCCAGTGAACAGCTAAAATGTACATTTTTGTTCTAAAGTAATCAGTTTTCCGAACAAGATACTGTTAGTAATAAGACAAGAGTAAAACTTGGGCATTATAGTAAAATGTAATTCCACTTTAGTCTGTTTATCAGACGTGTTACACCATGAAATAGTATTGTTATCATAATGTTATCATTTCGGAAGTTTTTCAAACCTACTTCTTTCTACTTTTGGTAAATTCTGTTTCGTTTTCTTCTGTTGCTTAGGTGTTTGCGCGCATGGTGCTCATAACTAATTTGTAATTGTCTTATCTACTAAACTCAGTGCTACATTAATTTTAGGAATGAAATATTCCATTTACAATTCATTAACTGTTACACTGAAGTTAAGTTCCCTTCTCAGCAACTTTTCTCTTATTGAGCTTAAAATCCTAGTTGAGAGATTCATAATTCATTTTGTCTTACAGTTAACTGACGATATACTACTGGGAATCTTATTTGTTCTCTACTAGGAAATTTTCTTCTGTTAGCTTTCTAAAGTTCTTCATTTGAGTATTATTGAATTTTCTAAAGGTAGCTTATCTCGTTTCGTTGAAATTGTCAACTAGGAGTTCATAATCTTTTCTATTAGCTGTTGGTATCAGTTTACACTGTGGTTCTTCAGTATAACTATGGATGCCAAGAACTTCTCGATTATGTTATGAATTTCTTATTTTAGATACACTGTATTGGTACTTTCACCTTGTATGTTGACATTGGATTACATAGACAATGAATGTTGAATACATAATAATGATTTATGAATTTGGTTTCTTTCTATGAAAGTAGTGTGAGTGTGTTGACTACTCTCTGGGCATGAAGATCATATACTTCATGAATATAAGAGTAAAATTTAGACATTCTGGTTGAATGTTATTCCACCTTTGATGATTTACTAGATACATCACGCAGTGAGACAATAACGTCTACAAAGCCTATTTTCCATGGTCATACCAAGATAACTCCACAACTTGGTTCATACAGTACTGTTTTTCATCTTTTTATTGGTATAGACAGTAGGATTTCCAATACATCCAAAACAGCTACTGAGTCATTTCAGTTGAATGTATTTGGTGCTGAGTCGATACATATAAATTCAATATTCAATTTATCCCTTTAAATTGTAGATTTATCTTGATATGCCTATGGACAATAAGTTTTGTCCGAAACGTAATCCAGTAAATAATATTGTTTCACTGTGTGATACACCTTATAAACAAAATGAAGTTGAATACTATTGTTACTTATAGTTCTAGGACTCTAATGTGAATATTATGATCTTTATTTCTAACATTTCAAAAAGTCATTGCTTTAGTTACTTCTCACATTGTCATAAGATCAGGTCCCTTATAAATTTTTACATGCCAAGAACAAAAAGCATTCTGGAATGAATCGAATTCCTATTTGTGTCCTCTAAATCTTCCACTTACGTACTGAGTGTAAAATCGTGCACAGTAAACTATCAGTGTCCAACCTAAGTCATTTGTTACGTTTCAAGTGTAAAACCAATACCACTTTTATTTCTACTATCTTGACCAGTGTGGAGATCTTCTGCATTCAGCATGCGGAACAAGATACGGATTTTCAACACCAACGTCAAGTCAGTGCTCTTGTATGGCTCAGAGACTTGGCGCGTCACGAAAGGTATTTCCAATAAACTACAGACATTCATCAACAACTGCTTACGCTCGCTGCTGAAGATCAGATGGCCAGAAAAAATAAGCAAGGTGGAACTCTGGGAACGAACCAACCAAGAACCTATCACGCAACAAATATGCAGGAAGAAGTGGAGATGGATTGGCCATGCACTGAGAAGGCCGACTGAGGACATCACGCGTCAGGCCAGTTACTCGAGTGGAATCCCGATGGGAAGCGACGAGTTGGACGTCCAAGGGTGACATGGAGGAGATCGTGCGAGCAGGAAATGAGAGCTTCTGGGCTGTCGTGGAACCAGGTTCAAAAGATCTCAGAGAACAGAGGTCACTGGAGGCGTGCTACTGAAGCCCTATGTTCCACTAGGAACCCAAGGGACTAATAATAATAATAATAATCTTGACTATCTGGAATAGCCATGGTTTGGCAGACTAGTATTGATGCTAGGTGATGATTGAAGGTGAAATGAAAGTTTGAATCACGGCGGGATTGGAACCAGCGACCGCTGAGTTGCCGACACGATACTCTACCAATTGAGCTACGACTGTTGACCAGAATTCACAAAGTCACATTATAGTCGAACAAAACCCTTGGTGACTTTAGTGAAATAAAAACCTAGCGAGCAGTGGGATCTCGTAGCTAAGCTGGTAGATCACCGAGCTGGAAACTCGGTGGTCACTGGTTCGAATCCCCCCGGCAGTCTATTTTTCACTTCACCTTCAGTAATCATCCAGTATAAATACATCTTCCGCATCTAGACAACAGTACATTTGTATGAGAACAGAGATGAATGATAAAGTTGAAAACCTAATCAACCAGTGCAAGGAGAGGGTAAAATAACACGTCGAACTGTAAAACTGATCAGTGAACACAAGGAGAATAACACTACGTAATAGTGATCCAGGCATATTATCACAGTTCATGGTGACAGGAAATCTGACAAAAGGTAGAGAACAACAAAGATGGTATGTAAAGTATATGAATTAATGACAGAGGAATGGAAAAGGATATACCAAAAACCATGATTAAAAAATAACCGATCTGAGTAAATCGCAAATTATGGGAATCTGAATGATGTTTGGGAAAAATACGTGAGATGATAAACTGGAAGAATAAAATAATAAATAAACTTTTAATAAAAGAACAATCCGCCAAAGGATTGCAGATTGTACACAAAATTCTGGTTCCAGTCAACCGATTGCTGCTGCTACTGCATAACTTAGCAGTTGTTACTTTATCTATTATTTACACCTAAGTAGCGTTTCACCTCTCAATGACAGGCTTTTCTGTACACGTTCAGACATTCTCTTAGTAAATATCCTCTTTGTTCTTCTGATTTACATGCTACTGCAAGTACAGATAAATAGACAGATATAATTGAAGATAAAATGAAGAGGTTTCACTTCTAAATTAGTTTCTGCAATCATGTTCTTCGTGTTATAAACAACCATTTATCTGAAAGCCTGAATAATTGAATGTGATTCATGCATTCAGTCGGAGGTTATTTTATGAACTCAATTTATCGCCTTTGAATAGTCGTACAATGAACACTTTATTTCTCGATACGTTTTCATCATTCAGTTTTCCCCTTTCAGATTTAAAGTGTTTATTAATGAACTTCATAGGATATTTATTATTTGAATTTTGAGGGAGTTGTGGAGATTTGGAAATATTTCAAGTTGTTATTCATCATAGACTGATATCAGTTGGAGGAACAAAGGAAACCTGAGAGAACTAGACAGCTGTTTCGTCACACTAGTATAGGACTCCTCAGCAGTGCGCATCCACGACCCAGCACCACTAGGGATCAAACCCACGACCTTCATCTTCCATGGCCAGCACCTTACCATCGAGCCACTGGGTCAGAATCCAATGCTCCATATTTCAAACTTCTGTTAGCTCACGATATAGTGCCACCCACCACCGCCACTCAATGTCATCGTTGAGTAACTGTCCTCACGACCATCAGGCTTTGACTCCACCGGTCACGACTTTTCATTGGAACTTGAGGAATACTTCTCGAAACTAGTCACCAGTGAGCACCAGTTCGATTTAATTTTGAGGGTGTTGTGGGGATTTGGAAATATTTCAAGTTTTTATTCATCGTAGACTGACATCAGTTGGAGGAGCAAAGGAAACCTGAGAGCACTGGACGGCTGTTTCCTCCTAGTATGGGACTCCTCAGCGGTGCGCACTCACGATCCCACCATGGATCGAACCCAGTGCTCCCAGGTTTCCTTTGTTCCTCCAACTGATGTCAGTTTACGATGATATCTGTTATTTAACAGTTTTTCATATATTTTCGAATTCATTTTCAAAGGTCTCCTTGGAACATTGTCTAATTGCCCTTAAAAATAGAATCTTGACTAGACTTCTTCAATAAGCGATGGGACCAAAGCTATTAAATGGTAAATATTGACCAGTTCAAATAAAATTCTGATGAATTCTGTATAGTATAGAACCGTCTTTATTTCTTTGAATGCTGAAATCCAAGAAATTCATTCCATCTAGTGCTACATGTTCTAAATGAACTGAAAGATCTGAGTAGGTTCCTTGCATCGCTTTGAATCTCACATATTACGAATGTATCTTCTACATATTTCAAATGCAATTTTGTCTGTTTCATGGCACCACCCCATTTAATATCCTCTCAGTGGGCTTTAAATACGTCTGCAAATATAAGACCAAGCGGACAGCCCATAGCTACACATTCTTCCCTGTATTCAATGGTCACGAGAGTGCAACCAGCTTCATGTTGTCTAGTCCTGAGTGCAGATCAAATCCTATCGATCATATTTGTAACGAGGCAACCAAGCTAGGAAGCTCAGCATCGCGGTGCACATTAGTAGATGTTAGTTGGTTGAAGGCTTACGGCAGAAAGCCCTGAACATAGGTAACTCGCTTTTTGGCACTCGTCAGCAAGGCGTATCTGCAACCTCGACGGAACTGATGTCCGCCTGATATTCGAACCCATGTCACCCAGTGTTGTAGTCAGCGACTTTATCACTGAGCTATTCGGGCCACGATTGACCTCCTGTAGCACTGCGATGCTGAGCTTCCTAGCTTGGTTGCCTTACTACAAATCTAATCGATAGGATCCAGTCTGCACTCAGGACTAGACAACATGAAATTGGTTGCAATCCCGTGACCAATTAATACACGTAAGCCAGTCCCACAGGAGGTCAGTCGTGGCCTCAGTGGTAAAACTGCTGACTATAACACTGGGTGACATGGGTTCGATCGAATCTCAGGCGGAACATAAGTTCCGTCGAGGTTGCAGATACGCCTTGCTGACGAGTGCCAAAAAGCACGAAACCTATGTCCAGGGCTTCCTGCCGATTGCCTTCAACCAACTAACATACACATTCTGTCCGTCTGTAGTACGAACCAATAAACTGTACAGCAGTCCGCTCTTTTCTACTGTATGGCTGTGAAACATGGCCATTGAAAGTGGAAGACATGAGAAGGCTTCAGGTGTTTGACCACCGTTGCCTTCGTAGTATAAGCCGTATTTTGTGGTGTTACCACTTGAGTAACGCAGAAGTCAGGCTCAGGCATAGAGTTTTAGGTAGAAGAAGTAAGTCAGTTGACACGATTGTGAATTTTCATCGACTAAGATGGTTGGGACATGTGCTACATATGCCTAATCGCCGTCCACCTTGTCACACAATGTTGGCCAAAGTAGATTCAGACTGAAAAAATGCCGGAGGTGGCCAGGCTAAAACATGGCATCAATATATGAAGTTTTTGACTGTTGGTTTGAGCCATATAGGGCGATGGAGATTAGCCGGTTGGGGTCCAGGGGGCAAGAGAAACCAGTGGTTGGAAACTCTAGGTGATATGGCTCAGAACCGATGTCAGTGGCGCATATGTATACACACATTATTCTCATCTTAATGCTATACAAAATCTCACCATTTTCTCACTCTTCCCTCCTCTCTTTTAGTACTTTATATTTCTTTTGACCGAGTTTTTTTCTTCATCTTCCACTTCACTGTCTTTTTACTTGATGTACTGATATGAGCTGTGCAACTCAGACCATTACACAGTAATGTCTGGTCCTATGTTGATTTGGATAAATGATAGATCGGAATTGAACAGTTTTGTGCATCGCATTGTAAAACCTCTCAGTTGATTAAATAAGAAGTCTAGCATGTCAACACAACAATTGTGATATCAATCGTTGATTCAAGTGACACATTCATGAATGATGGTTCGACATCCAAAGAAACTATCTGATTTACGCTTTCTGTCACTTTAACTGCTTGCTATGCATGAGAAAGGGGTTATCATTCTGAGTGTACTATTTTAAAGTGGTCTAACCTTATTTATTTACCTGAAATTCCTGGTGTTCTACAAAATCAGAAAAAGGAACAAAACGTTTATGGATTCATTTATTATTTTACCATTATTTCTGTTCAAGAGACAGCTGATTATAGTGTGATTGGTTAACCATGAATGACCTTGGGGAAATTATTTCATTTGTCAGCAACAACCATGTGTATCTAGACAAACTTATATTACTATGTTTGATCATAAAGCCTGCTCTCTTATACAAATTACAATTCGCGGTTGTATATACGCTGATTTGATTTAAATTATTTCTTTAAATACATATTAATGAATAAGTAGTGAATATATTTTTTTTCGAAGAGAACATATGTATCAAAAATCGGATACCAATTTCTTGCATCCAGCATTAGTTAACTTGACCACACAATTATTTCAAGATATTATTGAAAGTAAAATTAATGCACCAAATTTTAAATGTCTTGGATTACAATCAATTGATTATGAACAGAAAGCAAATCAAATTGAAGTTGTACTACAGTTTGACATTATCTCCTCCACTTCAACTTCTTCACCATCATTATCATCAGATAACTCTGTGATGAATGATTCATACACAGTTTGTAATTATACAGATTTATTGAAAAAATCATCAGATGATTCACGTGGAGAGGAAAGAAAATGTGAGTGATTTCGTTCCATTTAATTACGTGTTTAGTTCTTAACATCAATTTTAAGGTTTATGAGGATTTATTTATTGATTTCTGGTTTGTGTTCATCATGCACTGACATGAGTTGCAGAAGCCTTTTGGTTAATGGGAAGGTGATCGATACAAAACCCTGAAAGTCCCGAGTTAGATGCATGATGATGGGTGCACACTAGGATGAAACGTCTGGCTAGTACTTTTAAGTGATTAATGGTTCTCTAACCGATTTCAGTCCCTGATAAATATTTAACTGAAATCCCTAACATCAGTTAGTCTACCTTGTGCGTTCATACAGATGTCAAGTTGAATGACATTATTGGCCTAGTGAAATATCGAGGCGGTCTTTTGAAAATTTAGAAAGCTGTATAACAAGTAACCCGAAGGTCCTGAGTTCGACCCCTAGCCGGGTTGTGGGTGCGTACTGCTGAGGAGTCCCATAATAGGACAAAACATCTGTCCAGTGCTCCCAGATTTTCAATGGTTCCCCAACTGATGTCAGTCCATGATGAATACTACTTCTAAATAAATGAGTGTTTTCAGTTGCAAACTGAAGTGATCCGAAAATCATCGGTTAACGTTTTCAACTGAAGGTTCACTGTCTTTATAGAGCTGGGAATTAGGGACTTAAGAAGATGACTGTCGACCACTGAGTCGTGGGTTCAACCCCTGTTTCAAAGAAGTTTGACATTATGCCACCGCTTTCATGAGAAATACTATGCGTCGAAGGTTTGTTATCATGTTTAAACTATAGAAAGCTTTTCTTTTATGTGTTGTTAGACAGAATTTCAGAGAGATATATAGTGCAGCCAGTTATGAAATGTAGAAACTTAGTTTATGGTCACACTGGCAGTAATATACGCCTTAATACGTCTTCAGGGACATACACACGGTATTGATATATTTAGACATGGTTGACGATTTGTGTTATAACTGATAGGACATTGTACTGAATACATAGTGCTCTTCTGAATAATTTCCGTTTTGAATTTCTGCAGTCATCCATCCGTACAGCTTGATTAAAGAATAAAGTCATGTTGCCAACACAGAGAGATTCTTACTATTTATTGACATACATGTTATTCTCCGTTGTTTCATTGGATCGAATTTTTCGACCACAGTTGACATATGGGCTTCTATGCGGATGTCTCCATACTGCCTGAGTGTTAATTATGATAATTTTGTTGGTTGTGACTAGCAGAAGAGTCCAGGAAGCACGTTTCGTCCTATTCGGGAGTCGTCAGCTGGATGTACCTGGACCCCAGTGATGTTGTCCCTACTGAGACTCGAACTTCGTACCCATTGAACAATTCTATCCAATAAAATAACGGAGAATAATAAGTATGTCAATGAATAGTAATAACTATTACCCATTGTACAAGAAGCCACTATCATTCCTCCGTAGCATAGTCAATAACTCCTTGGCGTTTAAAGCGTGGGTACGAGGTTTGAGTCTCATGGAGAAAGAAATCACTCACTACTGTGCAGGTACATCTTTTCAAAACCTGGTTGGTAGAAGCAAACATTACAAACATTTAGTCCAAATCTGATGAAGAGATAGTAGTGTACATTGGTTGGTCACTGGAGAGTAACTTCATGTTGTCTAACCCGAGGTGCTGATTGAATTTGACCATCATTTTCCAATATGTCCACTAGGTTAGGACTCATCATCCAGATGGCCTACCTGTCGATGTTAGCTGGATGGAGGTAATAGACAAGAACATCTGCTTGACGTCCGTTTTGTACTTCTTGGCGCTTATCATCAAGGCATATCTGTCATCTCAAGGGAAATGATATCCCATATGAGGTTCAAATTTGTGTTACTCATTGTTGTAGAAGGAGAAGTCACCACTGGTGGCAATATTGCAAAATGATGGATAGAATCATTTGAACACTCAGAAATAGACAACATGAAGTTAGCCATAGTTCAGTGTCCATTCAACGTACCTAATCCAGTCCTAAAAGGAGGTTGGTTGTAGCCTGTATAGCTGCATGATAACATCTCTGACTGCAATACTGGATGACACGGTGTATAATCAAGACTTTTTATACACAACTGTTTTTTTCCAGATTATCTTTATCTATGTAATTATGTTTTCATACACATAGCGTGTGCTTGTAGGTACGAAATCCTCCACTTTAATCTTTATCTCTTTTCTTGAACTGAAATTTAGTGATTTTCAATCCTGCCACTGTCATTCATATAAAAGACTCCTCTTTGACTGAAACAATTATGTTCTTTGAGGGAGAAATTATAACACTTTTACTACTCTTCATCTAAAACCTATGTCTAACTACTATTCAGATTTATTGTTTCAACTAATCTTCAGTCAACTAATTTTGAATGAAGTCATACCGTATTCATTCACTTACTCGTCTACCATCTTGCATTTCTGACCTTTAGTTTTCTATATCTATACAAGGGATATGATGATTCATGAAATATTATCCTCTCTCTTATTGATACATTGCAAAAACAGGACGTAAACAAACAGATTTGTTATTTATTTTAATATGAATGGGGATTTTAATTTTGAGACAGTATCCATCACGGACTGATATCAGAGCGTACCGCTGAGAAGTCCCACATTAGGACAAAACAGCTGTCTAGTGCTCCCAGGTTTCCATTGTTCATTCAACTGAATACCAACTTAAGTTTTTTTTCAACTGAAACAGAACTTAAGATCACGTAAAACTTGAATTAATATCAATTTTTCCTCCAAGAATGTAAATTATGCGGTTAAATTACCGGAAAACTATTGAAATATATACCGCTAAACTTTATTTTGTCTTTCGGAAGTCATTGGTTCGAATCCTACCGAGATTCAGATTTCTATTTCACCTCCAATCATCAGGCAGTACCAATAATATGAATCTACGAAACTAGGGCTATCTCAAATTGACATACTGACAAATTAATTCAACATATTGATACGTTTTTTTATTTTTGTAATAGTTTCAATACTAGGAGTTAGAATTTTGGTTTCGAAAGCTTGTTGAGTAAAATATGCTAATCTAATACAAGGATAGCACAGTATCCACGAAATAAGATCATTATTCTTCAGAAACTTAGGTCGTATAAGATAGAATACCCAGATATGCTGAAGTGTTAAAAGGCCAAGAGACATATAAGGATTATCTGTATCTAAATATCACGTTACTGGGTTATTTCAGCAGATTAGAATATTTCTTCACTCTGTATGTAAACTGTGCCCCAACTGAATATTCTAAACATCCATTCCGAAGAAGGAAAATCTGGCATAATTCTATGACATTTCAAAAATTTCCTCATAAGTGTTCGGTTGAAGATGTACTACATAAAGGTCACGTCATCATCTGTTTCAACTAAAAAAAGGTGAATGAGTTGGCAAATAGCTACTTCACGTTTAATTATACGCCAACTTATTTGGTTAGTTTACCAACTTTATTAAAATGTAAACGTTTTAGTATCAAGGCAAATGTATGAATTTTAGCCAATGTTTACATTGCCCTCTCGCTTATGTTTGCATTCTCACACGAACAGTTGTTTAAATAGAAGAGGAAAAAAATAGGACAGGACAAGTAAACATGAGTATTTACTTTGTACACGTAAATCAACCTGGAACATACCTTTGATAGTGAGTAGTTCGAATGGACAACTAATTTGTTAAAAGCTTTTGTCGGCATTTCTGGTTCCAGTGAATAAAATTGCTGAAGATCAATCTAAAGATGTATGTAAGGAAATTTAATTTATGTCAGTTTTTGAGCTTGGGAGTTTGTTGGAATTTATTCCTGTCACAGTATAGGCTCCTGAGAAGTACGCACCCATGACCCACAAAAAATGAACTCAGGACTTTCATTGACGGGCATGTTACAATCGAGTCACTGGATTGAAACCCAATGATCCATACTTTCTTACTTCTGTCATTTTGCTATATATCGCTTGCACCATCCAAAGGCACGGTTGAGGATTTTTCACGTATAATCTGTTTTACCCACTGGATAGAAGTTTAATTTGAGGGTTTGTCACGGTTTATTGATTTTGAAGTGGTTCAATCCGTGGGAACGTCGTAAATATGCATGGCTGAAGAGTCTTACACGTTCATGAGATGACTGACTAGAGCTTCCACGTTTCCAATGATTCTTCAAATGATATCATCCCATGATTAGTACCACCTTGAGATTAATTTCCTGAGTAGCTGATAGTGAGAATAAGTGGATACAACCTGATCATGCCTTCACTTTATGTGATATGACGCAATCAGATTATCATGTTGATGATGTTCAGCTTCATAATAGTTGTTGAAGAATTCATCAACTTAGATCAGAATATCAAATAAACATCCCACTGATTCATTGTTGATAAATTAGGGCTTGATTTAAACCACCTCAGCTGAAGAATTCCGATGCTTATTTGATGAAGCATTTCTGTCAAGTTCACTATACTCGTTGAAATAGTTAAGGTCAGTTCCTTCGAGACTTTTTAGTTGAATTAAGCTTATTCACATGTGACTCAAATATGATGTCAAACTAAATTTCAGTTATTACTGATTTCATTACTGTGCAAATCAGCTATCATTCTATTCATTTCTGAAAAGAAAATTATAAATTTATCCGTCAACTGATAGCTTTCTGACTGCAACTTTACACATGAATTATCACCAACAAACTTTCAGTCAACTTCAAAAATTTGTATTTTGCCCACGCCTTTGCTTTGTAGTATTCTAACAGAAAACTTTCAACAGTGCACGTAAGAAGACAAAAGTGAGATGAAAGCTAGTAAAGCAAGACTATCCAAAAAATATATCAGACCACAAATGGTTTATTGCTTAAAACATTAATGTTTACAATATATTATTCAGCCACTTATAAAGTTAATATTAGGCGGTACTTCTTAGTTAATCACAAACTAGAGAAATATACTGCTGAGCAAGTTCAGTAGTTAGGAATCACTCAGACTAATCTGTAGTATTGGGCCAGCAAGATTTGAGTGATATCAACACTTGGTGGTCGTTTTGTTTGTTTGGAGTCATGCTCATCATTTGGGTACCGGGATAAGTTCAACTCATAGGACTGACTCGCATGAACCGCTATATCTAAAACACGATGATCAATTTTTTCCGACGGTAACGCAGCTATGAGACATGTTAACGTAGACCATGCAGTTTGTTAATCATTTGCAAACTGATTATCGTAACCACATTCTAGATTACTACTATTATTATTATTAGTCCCTTGGGTTCCTAATAGAACATAGGGCTTCACTAGCACGTCTCCAGTGAACTCTGTTGTCTGAAATCTTTTGAACCTGGCTCCACGACAGCCCACTAGCTCTCATTTACCCCTCGCACGATCTCCTCCATATCACCCTCGCCTCAGACACCTAACTCGTCGCTTCCCATGAGGATTCAACTTGAGGGCCTGACGCGTGATGTCCTCAGTCGGCCTTCTCAGTGTTTGCCCAATCCATCTACACTTCCTTCCAATGCATATTTGTTGAGTGATAGGTTCGTGGTTGGTTCGTTGCCAGCCAGCCAGAGTTCCTTGGTGCTTATTCTAACTATTCTGGCCATCTGGTCTTCAGTATGGAGCCAGTGTAGGTAGTTGTTGATGAATGTGTGTAGTTTGTTGGAAGTACCTTTCGTAACACGCCAAGTCTCTGAACCATCACATGGAAGCACTGACTTGACTGGATTGGTGTTGAAAATCCGGATGTTGTTCAGGCTTTATGCTGAGTGCAGAAGATCTTCACACTGGTTTCAGAATAATGAAAGCCTGTCTTGCTGTCTTTCTAATCCTGACTATTGTGACGTCCTTGTCTGTGCCTGTGGTGCCTGTAGTTGAAACAGTGCTGCCTAGATAGGTGAAGAGGCTACTTGCTTTAAGTTTCTCCTGTTGATGGTGATTGGAGTTTGTTGTTGTTGGTTGGGTGTCTTCATCACCTCTGTCTTCTCTACGTTTACTTGAAGTCCCGTCTTCGCTGCCTTGCCTCGCCTCTTCTATCAACTTGTTAGTTTTCGCCTGTACATCTTCAAGTTTGTGTGACATCAGACACAAGTTATCGGTGAAATCCAAATCTTCTAGGTTCTTTTCCGTGGTCTAGCCAGTGTATCCCCCTCTTCTCACTCCTCACTGTTTGTTGCATGATCCACTCCAGTTGACCACAATCAGGAATATCATGGATGATAGTAGGCAACCTTGTTTTACCCTGTCTGCACTTCACTTCAAAGGCATCAGTGAGCTGAGCTCCCCATTGTGAATTACTTGGCGTATGGCCTCTCCATATAGTTGTTGAATGAGGCTGATAAATGTTTGTTGTATTCCGTAGTATTGAAGAAGTTGCCAAATTACTTGTCGGTCGACGCTGTGGAAGGCCTTTTCAAAGTCGGTGAAGTTGAGGTAGAGTTGAGTTGAGTTGACTGCCATTCCATACTCTGTTCTATGATGATGCGAATCGTTGCAATTCGGTCCGCACACGATTTGTACCTCCTGAATCCAGCCAGCCTGTTCCGGTCGTAGTTTTGAATCCAGTGCATCCTTTAATTTCTCCACGATGATGCTGCTTAATATTTTGCTTGGGGTGGACAGGAGAGTGATTCCATACCAGTTCTTGCAAACACTGAGGTCTCCATTCTTCGGGAGTTTGACAAGGTGGCCCTTCTTTCAATCAGTGGCCAGGTACCTTCCCTTCCTTCCAGACCTTCTCCAATAGTGGTGTGAGCATGTCCGCTGTTGTCTCTGCGTCTGTCTTCGGTGCTTCTGGTGGGATCCCATCTGGTTCTGCTGCTTTCCCACATTTCAGTAGCTTTATGGCGTCCAGGACTTCCATTTTTGTTGAAGGATTCATGTTCACTTGTATTTCAGCGGCTGCAGGTGGTATTTCTGGACGAAGTGCAGGTGGTGGTGGTGGTCGATTGAAGAGCTATTTGAAGTGGTCAGCCCATTGTTTCCTTTGTTTCTCTTCTTTTGTAATTAAATTTCTTCATCTTTTATTGGTTTCGTCTGCGTTGATCTCTTCCCTGCTAGATAGTAACCTGGTTATTTGATACAATGTTGTCAGGTCTCTGTCTCTCTTACCTGCAGCCTGTTCTGCTTCACTTGCCAATGTGTCGCAGAAGTGTCTTTTGTCTTTCCATGTACTCTTCTTCACTTCTTTGTCCGGTGTTTTATACATTGTAATCAGTTCCTCTTCTCGTTGTTCATCTTTGCACTGGTTTATCTTCTGCTTCACCATCCTCCTCTCCTCTATCAGCTTTCATTTATCCATCGAGATCCATTCCCTGTCCTGTCTTCTTTCTTCCTAATACGGTTGTACAGGTTTCTTTCCACATCTCTTTCAAAGACTTCCAGTGTTCTTCCACACAAATTTCTTCACGAATGTTCCTCGATATCTCCCATTTTGTCTTGGTGGCTGGCTGCCGTGAAGATTTCCTTTGTAGTTTCATCCTTCAGTTTCCGAGTGTTGTACTTGAACTGTGGTCAATCATCAACTTCCTTGAAGGCTATCAACTTGATTTCGAAAGTTCCTTGCACTAGATAGTGAGTGGTGTGAACCTACATCTGCTCCTCTTCCTCACCTTGTGTCAAGTAGACTGCGTCTCCATTTTCTTCACATTGCAATAAAGTCGATCTGATTTTTAGTGTGTCCTAGTGTCTGGTGAAATCCATGTCGCTGCTCTGTGGATATCCTTGTGCTTGAACACACCGCCTCACTCCAATCACCAAATCGTTGAATGCACACAATTCTCAAACAATTCTCCATTCTCGTTCATCACCTCACCGAGTACTTCTCGACCCATGGTTAGTTCTCTTCCTGTGTTGTCCTCTCCCGTTTTGGCATTCACATCACCTCACCCATTAGAATTTTGACATCGCCAACTGGGGTGTGGTCTTGTCCAGTGTTGATTGAAGTTGTGTGTAGAATTCCTCCTCCTTCTCTTGCTCTGCATTATTTGTAGGTGGGTGGCGTATCATTGTATGATTGTGACCTTCCTCCTTTTGAGTTGAATCTTGCTGTCATGATCCTGATGCTGGAGGAGGAGATTGGTTCCCACTGCATGAGAACCTTCGATGCTCTTCAAGGGGACATCATGATATCCACTCCAACACTCAGTGTGTTCGTGGTTGTCTTCTGGGTGACAATATCGGAGTAGATTATTGATTCTGCAGTTGACAGTTTGGAGAGTCCACTCCCATTCCATCTGCTTTCGCAAATTCCAAGCACTTCATGTGATACCTCTTCATCTCGTTTGCAATCTGAGCAGCCTTGCTGGGTTCAAACATGGTGTGGACATTCCATGTCCGTATGTTTACTTTCGCTTTCATGGAGGGAGAGAAGACTTATCGGCCAATTGGCTTCCCGATGGCTTCCACCAACCGGCATCATTTCGCCTCTTCGATTTCAGAGAGGAATAATTTTGCTTTTATTTTTTGTATTTTGCCTGTGCTTTGATGTTTCTTAAGTGGTTGGATTGGTTTTCCGGGGTAGGGTCGCTATCCCTACGCCCAAATTTTCTCTGTTTACCCGGGTTTAGGACCGGCTAGTAGCTAGTGAACTAGTTAACCAGGCGAGGTTACATTCCAGATTGGCATAACTTTATAAATTCTCAAAATCTTACCAATTACTGTTTAATGAATGATTCTGTTAATGTTCCTGCCTGTATTATCCCGACGTTGTTTGAACCAAATCGATCGATCTTTATTGGCACATGAGCTCCTGCATGAATCCCTGAATAATGTCTGTGTTTCATTTATATGTTTATGATGAATAGCGGTTAGCAGTGGAATCCAGGACGTGTTTTTTGTCCTATTTAGAACTCATCAGCTGGATATACCTGCCTCTCAGTTAATGATATTCTTCTAATTAGGACTCGAAATCAGGACAATACATGTGATAACATTAGAACTATACCCATCAAACAAGAAGTGACTACCATTCCTCGACGGTCTAATGTATAACACACTGGCGTTTGAAGCCATCAGTCACAGTGGGGACTGCATCATTTACTGGTTCACACATACATCCAAAGAATTTTCCTTTTTTGTAATTAGTACAACTTCATAAAACTATAACCTTAATCTAAGTCCCATCTATCTTTTTGAATAAGAGTTTATTGGCTTTTAATCAGAAAACGAGCTTAACTATAACTACTACAAGATAGTAAATAGTTGACTTTCGTCCTTTATTGAAAGCGTTTTACTACATACAATAAAATGAATAGTTTTTGTCAAATAAAAGCCAAAACTTTGTAAAAGAAATCAAGTTGTTATCTCGATGAAAGTGTAAACAAATGAATAATCTGTCTTTAAAGTTTTCACACCGTTTAGATGTTATAGAGTTATAAAGACAACTTGTAAACTTTCATATGATTTCAAATTGTTTAATGATACTCTCTGATAATTTTCATAACTAAAAAAGTATTTATTGTTACAGTAGTGAACAGGAAAAGATCTAAGTGAATTCTGTCTGTTTAATAGATTTTTTTTATCTATTAGCGGTATACATCAAATAAGAAGTTTCTGTAAACGAAGAGCACAAGTCGAGTAACAGTAAGCTAAACTCCCTTTTATCTCATTCAGTTACTAGTAGTCAAGCAAATCTAACGTGACTAGGAAGACTCAGTCACTTATTAATGTCTTACTGAGGTGCAAGTATATTCAGCCAACGAGTCTCAAATGTGACAAAACCTCACCTGGTTAACTAGTTCACTAGTTACTAGCCGGTCCTAAGCCCGGATAAATAGGGAAGATTGAGAATAGGGCTAGCAACCCTACCCCATAAAACCAATCGAATCGCCAAAGAAACTTCAAAGTAGAAAAAAAATATTAGAAAAATAAAGACAAACTTATTCCTTACTGGAATTGTAGAGACGAAATGACGCTGGTTGGTGGAAGCCTTCAGGCAGCCAGTCGGCCGATGTGTCTTCTCTTCCTCGGCGAAATGGAAAGTAAAGATGGGGATATGGAATTTCTGTACCATGTATGAACAACCAAATAGATTAGTATAGTAAATATTTAGGTAATACTGAGACATCCGCATAGGATCTCGTTTGATAACAGAGGTTGAACAATCCGATCCCTGACAGTATATAGAACAGTTGAACAGGTGCAGCTATATCGTTTCACGTTTTATTTCAATATCATTTTCTTGTTGAATGTACATTCACCTGACATGTTCCTACTAGGTGAATAGATGCATCCTAGATTTTACTGCTAGCTGATACCAAATAAACAATATCCAATATTGATTCAAACGATATTTCTCTTGTCTAAAAATCAAAATTTGTTTCTACTTTCACTTCACACTTTTGATTCCAAAGTAAAGATTAGATGTGGAATGAACTTCACTTGTTTTGATATCAATATTATTCCACTAATGATCAAACTATTGGGGAGGAAAGCTCGACAAGTATTGTATTTTAAAACGCTATCGTCTATTTAGTAATGCTTGATAGAAGAATCCGAAACAAACTCTGGTCCTCTAACAAATTCTTCAGCTAAATGGACTGCCATGATGCTGATGGTCACATCTATGATTCAAGTCAGTGTGTATCACTCTGAAATATTATTATTATTCTCTAGTCTTCTCAGTAGTGCTAACAACATCCAATGCAAAGATTACTGATTCTTGTTATATTCTGTACACTGTTTGGTAACTGTAGGGTAACCAAGTTCATGTTGTCTAGTTTTAAACTGTTGAGATAATCTACGATGGTGAGCTTTCTAGCAAAAGGTTAGATAAAATTTGGTCACCACTCAGAACTAAATAAGATATAATTGGTTACTCCTCAATGATCATCTGCTACATACTTGACGAATGCTGCAAAATATTTAGTCCTACATTCCTTCAAAATTAGCTGTTTATCTTGCCTTCTATCTGTTCTAGTATGAAAATATTAATACTCGTCACTCAAGAAATATCTTACTTATAATATTAATGCCATCCATAACTTTACACCTCACTTCAGGAAAACTAGCCAATCTTTATACTGGATGTACTGATCAGTTAGAGCTAGATGTCTTCATCTCCTTTCCTTTTATTCATCATTATACTGCATAGAAGTTCATTTTCAAGAAAATTGAATGTATACTGTGAAATACTTACAGCCCACAGTTGTAAAGAAATAAAATGTCTCTTCTTTTTAGAATACTGAATCTTAACAGTGCAAATAATAACCATACATTCGAATGAATAGTTGATTCCTGAATGCAGGTTTACGAAAACCTGATGTTTCAGGCTCAAATTTAACCGAAGAAAAATGAAAATGTTGAGTACCTTTAAGGTTAACTCTAACCACAACATAAGTAACCAGTTAGATTTCCATAAAATAAAGAAGTTTAATTGGTTATTTCAGTTGTTGTTGTTGAGGTAGCGTTCAGATTTACTCACTTAAAGTATTCAGTGATTCACTTTCCGTTATTGGCGCCAATTTTTTGCTTCTTTTCTACTACAGTTAAACATCTTGGACATTTTATTCCGCATTTTGAGTGTAGATGCGCCGACTGTCTTTTTGTTAACAGTATCGAGTAATAGCGAGTTAGCGAAAACATTTCGAATAAGACGAAAGCTTATAATTAGCTTCGATATAACAAGCAGTGAGATCCAAGACACACTTTTTGGCTCAGTTGTGACTCGTCAGCTGGATGTATATACACCCCAGTGAGTGACATTGTTCCTACTGAGACTCGAACCTTATGCCCGTCGCTTTAAACACAAAGCGTTATCTACTAGGTCACTAGGTCACGTTTTACAAGGTGCAGCTTTCACGCCTCGGTGGTCTAGTGGATGTCGCGCTGGTGTTGGCAGCGATGGGTACGGGCTTCTAGTTTCAGTGGAAACAATATCACTTGCTGGGTGCAAGTATATCTAGTTTATGAGTTCGAAACAGGATGAAATGTGCGTTATGGAATCCACTGCTAGCCACAACTAAGTCAATTAGTGATTTACTTGTTTACCACTAGCATAAATACTATTGCATAGCTAACGAAAATGATTCATCCGAAAGAAAATCTGCTTCGAAACAGTTAGTCCCTTTTATGAATTTCTATAACGTAATCAGGAGACGAAGTTTATTTAAACAGTGTGATGTATTTGCGCAATACATTTCAAACAATTTGATCACACATTTACTTGTCAAGTCAATATATATTAAACCGAGGACTGCGACGGGGGACCAATACAACAGGTGGGAGACGATCTGCTTCATCTATAGCTTATCATATCATAGAAACAAGTCACAAAGTTAATGTTCAAACATCTTCCTAAGTTTTATATGGAAACAGTCAGGGAGGTATTCTGAGATTTACGGAAGCCATAGCCATACACAAAATTAAACCACCCTTTTGTGTACAAAAATAATTTGTTCTTACACTACACCTACCTTGGTAAAATTTATTTTCTTACCAAGATTAGGAGCAACTATGTCACTTCCTGTTTGTTCTCATCTTTCAAGTTGTTATTCATCATAGACTGATATCAGTTGGAGGAACAAAGGAAACCTAAGAGCACTAGACAGCTGTTTCGTCACACTAGTATGGGACTCCTCAGCAGTGCGCATCCACGACCCCGCGCAACCAGGGATCAAACCCACGACCTTCATCTACCATGGCTAGCACCTTACCATCGAGCCACTGGGTCAGAATCCAATGCTCCATATTTCAAACTTCTGTTAGCTCACGATATAGCGCAAACCGCCACCCAATGTCATCGTTGAGTAACTATCCTGACGACCATCAGGCTTTGACTCCACTGGTCACGGCTTCTCACTGAAACTTGAGGAACACTTCTCGAAACTAGTCACCAGTGAGCACCAGTTCGATCCCTGGTGGGTTTGTGGGTGCGCGCTGTTGAGGAGTCCCATGCTAGGACGAAACAGCTGTCCAGTGCTCCCAGGTTTCCTTTGTTCCTCCAACTGATATCAGTCTATGATGAATAACAACCTGAAATATTTCCAAATCTCCACAACTCCCTCAAAAGTTCTCATCTTTCTTAATTGTAATCCCCTGGTGTGTTAACTGTTGTATTTGTCCCACCTCGCAGTCCTTGGTTCAGTATATATTGACTTGACAAGTAAATGTGTGATCAAACTGTTCGAAATGTATTGAGCAAATTTATCACCTATCGTTCAGATAAACTTCGTCTTCTAATTGCACGATCAAAAATCTGTCTTGTGCTGATTCGAATATCTCCACAGTGTCTTTTTCTGTTCGTTGTTAAATAAAATGTAAGTTTTTAATTTAGCTGGGAGGTCTATACAGGTTTTGGAACCCAGAGACCCCTAGTTCTTAATCTGAATATTTTTAAAGCCGAAAATTTTCCAAAACTTTTACCGAATATTATTTTTATATGAAAATGTAATTTAAACTTTAAGCGGTATAAAAATTCTTATCATTCGTGATAATAATATTTTTTAAATGGATGGAAATATTGGTTTAGGGTGTGTCATATTTAAATTATAAGGTTACTGGTTGAAAAGATTACAGAGAATGTTGTTTCAACTTTAGAAATGAATGCGCTTAACGTTGAGTATGTACTATGACAACATAAAAGTAAACAAAATCATAATCACATTTATATGCATGTTTATATTCGAAGTTAAAATATAAAATTATTGAGTATTGAACAGAAATGAATGCTTAGATAGTGAGTGCTTTTCTATCCTATTACTCAGAGATGAAACATTTGTTAACCTACACATAAGGATCATACTAACAAGCAAATGATATCATATACTACACTAATTTGGATCTAGAGAGTAACAGATTGGTGTAGATCGAGGTTATTGATCATTTTTCAATGTGGTTACCAGGGCAGGAGGCACATATTCACCATGCACTTCGACTGATGTAAGATGGTTGCAGGCAGTCAGCAGAAAACCTTGTATTTGGACCACAGCTGAAGGATAGAAACAGGTACATTGATTAGTAAATGGACAGTAACCAAGTTATGTTGATCTTTGTGCGCTCCGTTCTATTTAGTATCATAACAACAACTAACACCCGTCACACAAGAGGTAGCTATCACTCATCACTGGCTTAGTGGATAAGGCTCTGGCGCTTGGAGCGATGGGCACTAGGTTCACGCTGTAGTGGGAACAACACCACTCACTGGGGCGCAGATCCACCCAGCTGACGAGTCCGGAGTTGGAAGAAACGCGCATCATAGATTCCTCTGCTAGTTACCAACTCAGTATAACATCATGAATATTTAGCAGCATGAAGTCATCTGTGTAGGAGCCCATATGCCAACACATGTCGAGCAGTTTGGTCCTGTATATCAATGGGAAATTACAAATATCAAGACAACAAGGACAGTAACCTATTTCATATTGTCCGTAATGATTCCTATCGATTGTCCCTAATAACTTAATACCGATCAGAAATCGCCATAATGCTTAGTTTTCTATCTTAGTGAACAAATTACGAAGGGTTTGATAGAATCTGGTCAGTACTTGTGATTATACAACATGAAATTAGTTAATTTTCAGTTACTAACCAATGTACCGAACCTTGTCCTAAATTAAGCCAAGCGTTATCTGAATGCAGGACTTCCAGCCAACTGTCATCAGTAGTCATCATAAGGGGTAAAATACTATTCAGTGACCACTTCCTGTCAAAGACCTGATTCTACACTGCTTATTATAAATGAGAAAAACAACAGAGTTAACACTCGTGTCCGAACTTCAAATAGAATGAGCGTTGTCTTCAGACTTCCGTGGCATCCTTCTAAATTGGATGGTTGTATATTTAAGCTAATATGGTCTGAGGTCAGATAAGATGATAGTCGTCCTTTTTTATGGATAAAGAAACTATGATAGTTATGATCATCTCGTTTTGAGAATGTCTGATTTTCGTTTAATCCCTTATGCTTGAAATTTAGACAAGCAACCAACGAATTATGTTGATATACTGGTCGTACTTTTAATGCTGATTATTATTTTTGCCATTTAATATTACAGGAAGTTTGTTCCTATTGTAAACATAAAGCAGGACTGTTAAACCATTGGAGGCAGTCAGCAGGAAACCCTGGACCTAGATTTCGTGCTTGTTGGCACTTGTCACCAAGGTGTATCTGCAACCTACACAAAACGGATATCCCACAGTGCTGCAGTCAAAGACGTTAATGCTGAGCTATTTAGGCCACAAGTGACCTCCACTTGGACTGGATGGGGAAGGGGGGGCTTATAGGGTGGGAAAATGTTACGGCTATGGTAAAAAAAAGTGACTGCACATACTTCTTTTGTACACACAGATCAGGTCTTAGTTCATGGATAGCTAAAGCCTCCGCTGCTTCAAGGAGTTGAAAACAAAGAGAACGTGGGTGGTTTGGACGAATTTGATAAATAATTTTCAAGTCATTGCCTGGATTTGTTGTGTGATGGAAGTCAATCAAATGTTCTAGAGTCGAACTTCTAACAGACTTTCACCTTTATAAAACCAAGCAGGAACATGTTCTCGTATGCGTGTAGAAAGCATTCTCTGGCTACCGCCGATGTACTTTGCTCCGCAAGAGCAGGCAAACTGGTAGATGTAGAGGTAGATGGTAGAGGTATTCTTTGTACAATAGAAATAGCTTCTACATTACAACTTAAAAGGCGAAAAACCATGTAGAAGAGTGAAGGATCTCGTGCAGTTTTCAGGAATCTACGAAATTCTGCAATCGGAACAGCAGTGTCTTCAACTCTCAGTGTACGGTTACCCCTTTAGTGTGCATTCATAATTTCTGTGGTGAAAAACGTCGGTTTTGGTTTGTCTCGATCCAAGTAAGATCTAATATTCATTTATTTCTTCTTAGTTTGTAGTATTCATAGATGACTCCACTACTAGATCGTACGAAGAACCGTCAGGCCGTGTGATACGAACATTATGATCATTAAACTCAGTTTCTATTGACTGAAGATATCAGGTGTGAAATACAGCACCACAACTTAGTATCTGACTTACAACACGCCCGCCACAAGAATCGACTGTCCTTGTAGGTACATGTTCCTGAAGAGTTTGAATCTAAAACGAAACGGCAGTTCATTGATATCTGGTTCTTATCAACTTTTTAGGTCTTTTAAATTCGATGACCAAACCTTCTATGGAAATCGGTGGGCTCCAATAAACAAACCTAGTGAACATTCATTAATTTTATCTAGTCATGCATAAGGCAGTTGTATAGTGTGATAAAAGTTCTCACATTTGATTCGTTGATCACCAGAGAGTAGCCTTAAGTGCCGGCCAAATTCTATCGACCACTTCAAAGTGTGGCCATCGTATAAATCGACTCAACATTACAGTGCACTTGGATAGGTGATTGATTGTTGACCACAATTGTCAGGAAGCTGAGACTAACCTCGGTTTCCTACTTACAAACACCAATCAGTAACCAATGACTTTCCTCCTATCATTTTTACAAATGACTTGAGTTCATCATACAATATTTTGAAAATTTTGATAATTCCAATAGGTATAATTATTTACTAGTATCATTGGGAAATTTTATGTGAAACAATACATAAGTGAGTAATTTTTACAACATAAATATCTGATCGTTTTCTAAACAAAGTAAGTTCATATTTTCGCCTTATTTGTTTCACACTGACGCACTTGAAACTGAGGTAGTACAAAATTTCGCAGATCCACATCAGCCCTACTTCATAGTCTGTTTGCAAGACAAAGGAATTTTAATTGGATTGTTCCTGGGAATCTGTTGAGAGCAGTCTTTATCAGTGGATTTTAATCGCTTGTTTTTTCTTGACAGTCAATGTTCACTTGATACTTAACAAAACAGTGTATACATGTTAAACTGAGTTTTCTTTGTACATAAACACATGTTATATTATTATTTGTCCATTGGGTTACTAGTGGAACATACGGCTTCAATAACATGTCGCCACTTCACTCTCTTCTCTGTAGTCTTTCAACCTGGCTCCACCACTCCACACAACCTTTCATTTTTTCCTCACACTATCTCCTCCATGTCACTCTTGCTTCGGACGCCCAACTAGTCGTTTCTCATTTCGCTCCCACTCAACGGCCTAGCTTGACCTGGTGCATGATGTCCTTGAATTGTCTTCTCAGTGTATGCCCACTCAAACCCATCTCCACTTTCTCCTCCACATTTGTTGGGCGATAGGTTCTTGGTTGGTTCGTTGTCAGCCAGCCAGAGTTCCTTGTTGCTCATCCTTATTATTCTGGCCATCTATCTGATCTTCAGTATCGAGTGAGTGTAAGCGGTAGCTGTTGATGATGCATGTGTGCACTTTGTTGGAAATGCTTTTCGTAACGCACTGCCAAGTCTCTCAAGCATCACATAGATGCACTGACTTTCTTGACTGACATCAGTGTTGAAAATCTGGATGTTGTTGGCGCTGTAAGCTGAGTGCAGTGCACTGCATTAGATGTCCACACTGACTGATTTCAGCCTGGTGAAGACCCGTCTTGCTGTCTTTCCGATCCTGGCTGCTTTGATATCCTCATCTTTGCCTCCGTCGCCACCGCCTTTAGTTGGAATGATGCTGCCTGCCTGGTAGGTTGGTGAAAGAGACAACTTGCTTTAGATCTCGCCCGTCCATGGTGCTTGTTGTTGTTGTTTTTGTTTGGGAACCTTCAACATCTCTGTCTTCTCTACATTCACTTGAAGTCCTGTCTTTGCCCTTCTGCCTCTTCTGTCAACTTGTTAGTTTTCACCTGTAGATCTTCTAGTTTGTGCGACAAGATATTAGACATGAATCATCATCATCGGAGAAATCCAAATCTTCTTCTTCAGTCCTTTCATCGGTGCAGCCAGCGCATGCCCATCTTCTCACAAATAGTTACACTTGTCTGTTGCATGATCCAGTCCAGTTCAGTTCAGTCAGTCAACCACAATCAGAAAGGTCGTCGGTGGTCATGGTAGGCGGTAGCCTTATCTTACTCCTGTCTTTACTTCAAAGACACCACTGAGTTGAGCTTCCCATTGTGAATCACTCGGCATGTGGCGTCTTCATATAGCATCTAGCTGTTGAATGAGGTTGATAAGGGTTTGTGTCACTAAAACCGTAGTGTTGAAGCAGCTACCTGTCAAATTACTTCTTAATCGACGCTGTCGAACGCCTTTTCAGATTCGATGAAGTTGGGATAGAGAGTTAATTGCCATGCACAAAACCACTGGTCCAAATTAATTAGTTATCAAGGAGAAAAGCATTTTTGTTGTTTCGGGATGAATTGTAAACGAAAGTAGGTTATATGATAAAAATCAACCCATATCGAAATGACAAGACTTACTCATTAAAGCAGTGAATAAAGGAAATATTGATTCTTTGTGAAATAAGATTATTTGGGTGTTTTCAAAATTTCAGGGATTTCAATTAACAGCCCATTCTACTGGCTAAACAATGCGTTCTCCTCTTTAAGGCTGTTAACGAATGAAGTAAACTGTGATTTCAGTGTTTTTTAGGCGCACATTTAAGTTTTTTACCGTGAGAACTATATCCATCATCATAACTGTAAATACTACATGAAATGACACGCCAAGCAAATGTTTCAGAACTCATGAAATGGCACAATTTCTTGTTTGTCCTCTGTCGTTCAAGTCATTATACGAGAATGTTAATAAAGCTGTAAAGTGATATCACAGTTTTGGACTCGTGACGCTTCTAACATAAGGTGGTTTGATGATTTCATACATATTTCTATTTAAAACAGGAACACTTCTTAACCATAGCAGTTGTGTGACTTCGTGACTCAATCAAGGTAAATTTCAATATAAATCTATTATTTTGAGATAAATCAGTCTCATCTCTTCTCTTCTGATCTATATTAGATGCTTGGTGTTCAACTGCTCCTACACTGCACGGAGATGAAGTCAGTGGTCAGAGAATTCGACGTGGATTGATTGAAATGTGTTAATCTGCAGTCAAACTTGAAAATGGTTTCCCTCCTTTTACATTAGTTAGACCACAGGCTTGGTTGTTTAAACATGAAATATTCTCATTGTCATCTATCAGGTCCTGTTTAATTACCGATAACTCTTCACCGCTTACCTCGACGTGCCATTCTAGGAAAAGTTGGGTTAGCTTGGAAGAGGGTTCAAGATGACTAAGACAAGACCTGGTACCATTTGATGAAGTCCTTGACTGTTGGTTTGAGCCGTATCAAGGAGATTTAGACTACGCTAGGCTACAGGAAACAATGGTTGAGGATTCTTGGTAACATGGCTGAAAATCGATCACAATGGCGAAAATGTATTCACTACTTGACATCTCTAAAGCTTGAATAGATTTTTTCTTTCTGTCTGTTAATGCCTCATGGTGTTAGCAGATATTATCATCCTAAGTATCAAACACTTCACATTGAAGAGTTGGTTTCCACAGTAGCATTAGACAATAGCTCACCTTTCACTGAAATTGTAAGATTTTAACCAATGAAGCTTGACACACCGAGTTTACAGTAACATGGTTCTCAATATAACTTAACTATGCAAATGAGGTTTTGTGAAAAAAAGAATTATTGATTATACTATTCTCACATTAAAGTGTAATAGTCGTATTGTTCACGAAGCATTTCAAATTTTATGATAGCCACTGCTTGAATGCTTTTTATAATATCCCCACACTATTTATCACGTTTATAGTCCATAATTTATGAGAATGGGTGGTAAAAAATAAACTACATGACTAAACAAATGTTAAACTAACTAAACATTCCCTTACCTTTATTAAACTGTATTACTTTCAGCGTAAAAATATCAATCATTTGATTTAAGTAGTATATATGTTTACGAATGCGAAATTTCCTAGTCCATGAAAATTCGATATTCTTCCTAAAAATGACTAGTAACAGGAATTCATTCCACATCATAGAACACAAAGTTAACATCAAGTATAAGCAGTGATTCATCTTATTTTATGGCTTTATTTTCATTTATTATACAACATAAGAAAAACAACAGAGAACTGTAAGCTGACACCGTATTTTTAACAGAATTTAGTTGACCTATAAAATCAATTAGTAGGGTATAAAATACATTCAAAGTAATGCTGCTGAAATGCCAATAAAATTTACAGATTACTATTTTAACTTGGTTATACTCAGGTTTTACATTATATCGTTTAATTCTTCAGTTCTCATACAACGAAACAGTGAGAATCGTATTTCAACCAAGTCAACTGCTCCTTTTACAATTTATTAATTCCTGCATTTTGCCCGTTCCTCCTCTCTGTTGTTCCCCATTAATCTTTCCTGGTCTTCTTAAAAAGGACTATGTTATGTTGCATAGGGCTTTGAAGACCATCAGCAGGGTGAGTGGTGTGTCTCTGGCTCAACTGATTAACACTGTAGTTGATCGACATATAAATTCCTGCAAGCTACTAGCTACAGAAATTTTAACTGACTGTGAGCATCCACTTCATTTACAGCTCTCTCCATGTATCTCCTCATAGGGAGGACAAGGAGAAACTACATAAGACTGACTTTATACTCGTACAGCTAAGTATAAGAATTCGACTGTACCTTACCTTGCACGTATATTTTGTGAGGAAAAAGGGGTGTTAGAACAGAAATCACACATCAACTTTGTAACAGTTAAAAATCCCATTTCAATAATTCAACTAACAATGTAAAATCTCCTTGTTTCTAACATTCTTCACATTACCTAAATTTTTATAATAAAACAATTCGAAATGTTATGAAGGAGTATACACATAGATATACTTTGTTATTGTTGCAATACATCATGCTGAGAATTTCAAATTGTACCACAAATTGTTTGGAATAAAGTGAATTATTATTATTATTATTAAGTGTTAGATTCAGCATTGAGAATGTTGTGAGGTTGTGACCTGCTGACTCATAAGTTACTCCATTTTATTTTATCGTGGAAAATAACAATACAACAAAATCGAAAGTAGTTGTTTTACATATAACGGGTTTCGGTCTTAGTATCTATATAGATAAAACCATAGATAGAATTTCCGAGTTTTTGTTAGTTTGGAATCTTATATTTTGACGCTGAATCCCTAACTTTTTAATAAAAATGAGCTGATTCTTCTATTTTTATCTCATGCCTCTGTGAGCTAGTGTATAACGCTGTGGCATTTGAAGCGGTGGGTACAAGGTTCGAGTTACAGTAGGAGGAGTATCACTCAATAGGTTCCAGGTAAATCTAGTTGACGAGTTTCAAGATGGATGAGACATGCGTCTTATATTGCAATCCCATAAGATTACTAGTACAGGAGTTCTTAGAAAGTTTGTATGGGGAGTAAAAGCAACGCCTCTTAGGCGATTGCAAAGCTTCAGATTCTATCAACTTTACCTGGTCTTTAAAATGTTCACCAGATTCTTGTTGCCTTCGGAACTCTTAGCCGATTATAACTAGCAAAAGACGGACTACTAAGAAGATATAGAGTCAACACCATAGATCAAATGATAACAGGAGTTATAATGTTAAGCCTCTGATGTGAAAAGGTGCAGCTCAACTCTACTTACTGGCCAATAACGCTCAAGGTCGGGAAATACCCTCGATAAACACTCATATAACTTAAAACGCATCAATTTTAAGCAGTGTATATGCTGAAACCCTCTAGTTTTGTAATGAAACGTCTGAGGACGAACCTCAAAGCTTCGAGAACACTAACCACTTAATATCCTAAGCCTGAATTAAGACTCCGCTATATCATCTTAAATAACAGTCTGCTAAATGAAACCACCTGGAATCGTTGAATACAACGTTTTCAACAATTTACTGAGTCATAACACATTACGAGCTACACCAATTCCTATAGATCTTTTCAAAATAACAACTCAACAGATTTCAGTATTATATTATATCAGTATCAAGTTTAGTTAATAAAACGATCATTTTGAAAGTATCGACTTTATTTATTATTTTTCTCTTGGGTTCTTAGTGCAACATACACACACCTACAGTAGCACGTCGCCATTTCACTCGCTTCTCTGCAGTCTTTCCAACCTCGCTCCACAACTGCACACAAGCTTTCATTTCCTCCTCACATCATCTCCTCCATGTTATCCCCTCCTTGGATGCCCAACTCGTCGTTTCTCACCTCCATCCCACTCGATTGGCCTCACCTGACCTCGTGCGTGATGTCCCCAATCGATCTTCTCAGTGTGTGCCTAGTCCAATCCATCTCCACTTTCCTCTGCATATTTGTTGGGTGATAGGTTCTCGGTTGGTTAGTTGTCAGGCAGACTTCCTTGTTACTTATTCTTATTATTCTAGCCATCTGATCTGATCTTTAGTATGGAGTGAGAGTGGGTGGCAGCTATTGATGAATGTCTGTAGTTTGTTCAGTTCAACATAGCTAACTAGATATTTCACACAGTAATAAATAAATGGTATGAAGTTCTTATCCTATTATTGCATCTAATATGGTAATTTATGTAACCTGCCTCAATCCAAGTTCAATGAACAACAGAGAGAGAGAGAGCAATTCATAGGAAAAAAAATTTTCATATCGTTAAATGTATTCACAGAATGTGTACAAATTGGTATTTATGATTGGCTCTCATAACTTCCATCCCATTCCACTTTCCATTCTCTGGTAACTTGGCACATCTGTTATCAAGGATTCGGATCAAGATGTTAAAGATTACTTCTTCCAAAGAAATTTTCTCCTAAAGACTTTCTTAACCTGATTATGATTGTTTTGATCCATCCACATATTTATTATTTTTTTGCCTAATATGAGAAAGTTGCATCATGTTTATTGAGTTCATCCACCTGTGCTACATAATGTATATTTTGTCATGCTATGAATACTCACTGTTTTGTTTGCATAAGAATTTACAAAACATTTTGTGATCATCTGTGAATTTTGCATACATTCAGTGGAAAGTTAAATTCAAGTAAATTTTAAACTGAAAGACATTCCTTCGTTGTATTCAGCTATAATGATCGAGTTCGTTTGCAACCAAAAATATAATGACAGAATAGTTAAAAGGCAAAAAATTAAATCCCTTATATGAGACTTATTCGCAGGTGAGTAATCGTTCACTTCGACAGAAAGGTAGAACTTCCTAAGTAGCTGACTGATTCAGTAGCGTATAGGGGATCTATTGGATTCCCTCTAGCGCTAACATATTTCTCTGTTTTTTTACCATATATTCTGGATTGAAAGTTGCATGATAACGACAAGAAATATTCAAAGACTAAATATTACCTTCATGATAAGCAAGTAACATTCATTCCCTCCATTATGTTGTATATAGTTACTTGAATTGTTTTTGAACTGAAGTTATGCATCGCGAATTCACTGAGCAACTAGGCCACAACCTTGTTGACTGAATGAAAACTAAGACCTGGTCAGTAGGTGCAATGACTTCCAGTTTAATGATAGGGAGTGAAGTATGGGAATGTGTCAACCACATCACTCAATTGGGGAATTGCATCAACCGAAACGGACTAGTCGCTAACGAAACCTCAGCTTGGATATAGAGGACCCACTCAGCACTTTTTAACCTGCGTCACTTGTAGTGTAGGCGAGATATCCGACTATCTATCAAAGGACGAGTATATTGAACTATTGCAGTCCGTTATACGGTTGTGAGACAGGTTTTAAGTGTGGGAGACATGGAAAAGTTACAGTTTTTCTACCATAGGTGACTTAATAGCGTTGTTCACGTACGATGAAATCCCCGTGTGAGCAATGCTTAGGTTGGAAGAAGGGTACTAGGCAGGATAAGTAAGTCGATTTATGAGGTGTGAAAGTTAGTTTACTGAGATGGCTTGGACACATATTGCGTATGCCGAGCCACCACCTACCTTGATGTACCAAGCTAGGAGAAGTTAGAATAGTTTTCAAAAGGGTTCCGGGTGCTCAGACCAAGATGTGGCACCAGTCGATGAGGTCCCTGACTGTTGGCTTGGTCTGTTTTATATGATATAGACTGCCTGGTTAGGATCCGTGAGATGAAAGGAATCAGTGGTTGAGGACTCTTGATGACGTGGCTGAAAAATGATCACAGTGGCGTAAATGTATTCACTCCTTGACATTTTCTAAAGCTTGAATTTTGCGTGAACCGTTGTCTTCAAACTGTTTGTTCTTTCACACAACTATATCTGCTTTGATATAACTCCTATCCATCTTTTCTTTGTTTACTTCTGTGAAGTGTGGCAGTTTGAGCCGATGCGCGCCTCTGTAACCTTCTACGTTGATTCTGTTCGTCAGTCAGTCACTGGTTTGAATCCTACTGCGAGTTAGGTTTCCATTTCACCTCCAATTATCGCCTTTAGATGATATCACCAGCCTCCGAAAACGCGGCTATCTCCAATAGCCTCTCTAATAACCTCAGATTTTGCTGATATGCATTTCGTAGTTTTACTGCGACCTCTTTGGAAGCTACTCAATAACACTGAGTTAAGATTGAAAATTTGAGAATATCAACTGTGTGTTCACTTTTACACCTCGTTAGTTCCATTGAAATGTAAACTAGTAGAATACCTTTAAGCATGATATTCAACACAAACTGATATCTTTTGAAGAACCACTGAAAACCTGGAAGCACTGAATAGCTGTATCTTCCTTGTATTGAACTTATGGATATTATGTACTCATGACAGTCAGGTCTCATGGTTAACACTCCGCCATTCAGCTAATGTGTCGGAGTCCAGTGGATCGCATTTTTCTACTTCGGTGACTTCACGATATAGCGCAATGACTATCTAACATCCTCGACGAGTATTTGTCTTGCTATCCCCGCATTAGAATTTCAGAAAATCTACGCTGATGCATGACACTAATTAGTACTAGACAGTAGTTTGGGTTCGAGGTTTGTAGCGATTGACTGATCTTAAAGTAGCTGTCCCATGGTAGTGAAGAGTTCCATAGTGGGACGATACAGATCTTTATTCATCCAAAGTTTTCAATGGTTCCCCAATTAATATCAGTCTGTGATCAATACTATCCTGAAATCAATTATTTCTTACAAACCTCTAGATCGAATAAGTCGCATTCTTGTTCATAAATTGATATTTCTTTCATGTAAAGTTCATTTTGTTTCTCTCTTGTAAATTATGATGTACATTTAGCGTTAGACTGGAACGGTAGACAAATGGACCACTGTTAAATTCTATACTTTAGCAAATCACTCTCATTCAGCGTATTCTAAAGACTAACGTTTTCCTCATAAATTTGTTAAAATAATCCAGTTAAATGGGTGAAAATGGTGTAATGCAAGAAATCTTTTCAAAGCATAATTTTATCAGCTAAAAATTAATATTTTTGAATTCGAAAGCAAACGATTGCAACAGTTTTATCTACAAAAGACATATATATTATCATTTTGACTGTCTGAAATAGCCGTGGTTTGGCAGACTAGCAGTAATACTAGCTGGTAATTGAAGGTGAAATAAAAATCTGGACCACAGTTGTATTTGAACCAATGACCACATTGTTTCCAGTGCTATGCTCTACCAACTAGGCTACAGTGTCCAAATATTCACTTGACCTTCAACCATCCAGTTTCAAAATATATATATATTATATATATCAAGATACCTCTGGAGTTAGATATTAGTTTATTATTTAACACCCAACCAACAACAGCATCAATATCAAGCACCGATCACCATCAACGGGTGAAAGGAAGTTGTCTCTTTCACCTATTTATGTAGCATCTTTTCAATTACAGTCGGCGCAAGCGCAGATGGAGACGTGAAAGCCAGGATCAGAAAAGCAAGACAGGCTTTCAATAATCTGAAATCAATCAGTGTGGAGATCTATTGAACTCAGCAAAAAGCGTGAACAACATCCAGATTTTCAACACCAATGTCAAGTCAGTGCTTCTATGTGCTGGTTCAGAACTTGGCGCATCACGAAAAGCACTTCCAATAAACTACAGACATTCATCAATAGCTGCCACCCACTCTCACTCCATACTAAAGATCAGATCAGATGGCTAGAATAATAAGAATAAGTAACAAGGAAGTCTGCCTGACAACTAACCAACCGAGAACCTATCACCCAACAAATTTGCAGAGGAAAGTGGAGATGGATTGGACTAGGCACACACTGAGAAGATCGATTGGGGACATCACGCACGAGGTCAGGTGAGGCCAATCGAGTGGGATGGAGGTGAGAAACGACGAGTTGGGCATCCAAGGAGGGGATAACATGGAGGAGATGATGTGAGGAGGAAATGAAAGCTTGTGTGCAGTTGTGGAGCGAGGTTGGAAAGACTGCAGAGAAGCTAGTGAAATGGCGACGTGCTACTGTAGGTGTGTGTATGTTGCGCTAAGAACCTAAGGGAATAAAATAATATGTTGAAGTGTATTACTTTGATTATCTGCGTAATTAAAGACATATGCTATCTTCCCAATAGGAAATGCTTTACGCGTTAATGTATACTTTCGTTCGAAGGTATATTAAAGTGCATATTACTGCCTTTTTTCGATGAGCATCCGAAGTTACTAGTGAGAAACAAGTCGTGTGAAGGTGTATTATTTATCAACAGAATTGGCTAAATATCGCTTTCTGTTGCTAGTTGACACATACAAAATATGATAAACCACTATATTTCATCCTACTGACTGAACTGAAATGTGACTGCTACGAAACCTGGTGGTCCTGGTGTATATCTCTCACAAGGCCATAGATACACACTGCCAAGTAATTTCAGCCTATTGTGAGATAGTTATCTAATGTTTAATGAAAACGTTTTTAGTGGTTTATGGAACTGATTAAAATGTATGCTGAAAACTAATTTTAAAATGCCACAATTTAGTCGGATCATAAATCTAGGCCTCTCGTCTGTTAGTCAATTCTTAATGAAATCCTGTTTGAAAAGGATACAGATTAAAACATTAAATGAGTTACTTGTACAAGAAAAGAACTATGGAAGAAGTTATGAATATTAGAACCAAGGCTATGAAATATAAAGATATTTTTATGGACACTGGAAAAATCCTTAATCTTTTAGGATCAGTATAACCTTATTAAGGCCATTTCCTTCATTAAGTGTTAAGCTTACTTACTTACAAAATATTTATCAGACAGTATTTTTCAATTTTTATTCAGTCAAGTGAATAAAAGTATCTCTTCCATTTTTCTATCTACATACATATTGAAACTTTAATTCTGTTTCAACTTACCCTTGAATTCATTTATCAAGAGAATTCTAACTTAATGAACATTCTTTTCAGATGGATTGATCAAATGAAAGAAATTTTGTCAACTTATTTATTTCTAGAAGTAGTATTCATCATGGACTGACATCAGTTGGGGAACCATTGAAAATCTGGGAGCACTGGACAGCTGTTTCGTTTTAGTATGGGACTCCTCAGCAGTACCCACCTACGACCCGGCTAGGGATCGAACTCAGGACCTTCAGATTTCACGGTGAACACGTTAACCATTCAGCGTACTGCTGAGAAGTCCCATACTAGGACAAAACAGCTGTCCAATGCTCCTAGATTTTCAATGGTTCCCCAACTGATGTCAGTCCATGATGAATACTACTTCTAAATTAAAAATCCCCATTCATCTCAAAAATACATTATTTATTTCTGTCATTAACTTCTTGAAAAAGATATATTAAAGTTTATGCACAACTAGACAAGTATAGAAGTTATGTAATAACCTATTCATGGTGTAAATCAGGGATTCTTTTTTCATTGTAAGTTATATTAAGATATAATTCAATATTATTACTACCACTACTATGTATCCATTCGCTTTGTATCATATTCACAATATAGTTGGATTTGTTAGTTAGTCCTGAGTAACATCTCCAAAGTACAAAGAAGATCATTTTTTTTATTAGATTATTACAGTCGACAGTCTATTCTTCTATACTGTGTGTAAAATAACTTTCTTTATGAATGAATAATAATTTGATTACCTTAATAAAGTAATAATTTTACTATAGAAGAAAGGGAATGTTAAATTACAAGGATAGTATGAAATTTACGCAAGTTTAGTCAACTTTCAGTCATCTTCTCATAAAGAATGCTATTTTAAAAATGAAATTATAGTATTTTGAGCAAAGATTAATTCTATAAGTGAAAATTATTTAGTTTATAAGGTGAGTAGATAAAAATGCCCTGAAAACGAAAATTATACTCTTACAATTGTAATAGATAGGATGTGAAACAAACAGGAAGACAAAATCATCGTAGAATCTCGTAAACAACTGTATCGGTTCAAGTAATCATACTTTACAGTGCTATACAAACAACTAGTGGATAGGATACGAGTGACATCAAAGTTAACAAAGTTATGTGCAAGAACAAACAATCTGAAGATAACGATTAATGCAAATATGCAAGCTTTAGATGTAGGGGAGTGAATATACCTGCGCACTGTTACTGATTTTCAGCCAAGTCATCGAGTCCTCAACCACTGATTTCAATTATCTGTGGGTTCTAGCCAAGTGGTTTATATTTTCCCACACGCCATAGACCAGCATTCAGAGACGTCATCAACTGGTGCTACATTTTGTTCTGGTCATCCTAAACCCTCTTACAACCTAATCCAGGTTCTACTAGCATGACACATCGAGGTAGATGATAGCTTGGCACGTACAGTATATATTCAAACCACCTCCGCCAACTAACGTTCACAACCTTATAAAACTACTTGCATGTTTTGCCTAGTAACCTCCGCATGGCCTTAACATTGCTCACACAGTTAGCAAGCAATGCTACAAAAACATCTTTGATCGAAACACTGTAGTCACTTCATATCTTATGATTTCAACAGCCATGTCTCAAAGCCATATAACAGGACAGAACGGACTGCAGTGGTGTAGTATACTCGTCCTTTGATAGATAGTCGGATTTCTCGCCTACGCCGCAGGTGAAGCATGCTGGCAAATGCGTAACAGGACTTCTCTATCTGAGCTAAGACTTCAACAGTGACCAACCAGTTCGGCGGTCCGATGCAACTCCTTGAGTAGATGAAATGCTTGACACATTCCACTACTTCACTACCTACCATTAAACTTGGAGTAGTTACAGGCCAGTCTTGGAGAATCATTTTAAAGCTAAAGTTCCGAATTTCTCATTTATTTCGATTCTAGATGAATAACATCTCAACAAGAGTCAGGTGTTATGCATTCTTCATCAAAGTAGGTAAGCAGTGATTAGATGTTCCGATTCTTTTCCAGGGCACACATTAAAGCATTAGCCCATTAGTAAGTAATCTTTAACCTAAACGAGTTGAACGTAATTGTGTTTTATCCACCAAGTACTGAGAACTTCAGTAATTATACTTTTTCCACTAATGTGTTAGGTATATTATTGATAGATAGTGGCTAGCATGGGAATCAAAGATAGGCATTTCATCCTTTTTGAGACTGGTCATCAATAATTCATTGAAACACAAGCAATATCGCGTAGGAGTCCATATGCCAATAGAGACCGATCAATTCGACCCATTCAACGATGTCATCATATAAACAACATTAAATGTGTTAAGTAGTCTCAGATAAATACATAAATTTCTTGAATAAATTTACATCAAAATGAAAAATCCTTTACTGTTTTTATAAATCTATGCGGCTACAAATAGACTTGTCAGTTTTTATGGATTTAAAATTTGTCAAAATATTATATTCTTTTCATCCATATGTCTACCATTTTCTTGGTTTTAACTGAAAACTTTGGAACTTTGCCAAAGTTTACATGATTAACCAGTCAATTATATTTCTTGGATTGTTACTTACTACAGTCCATTCAACGCTTGAAATACAAAGCTGATTTACGAATCCCGTAAATATTTTATCAACTTAAGAGTAGTCGTGTTTCATAGAGTTTTTGACTCTAAAGTCGAACAGTTGTTGTTTGCGATACATATTTCTATTTATTTGAAAATTTTTAAAAAGCAAGAACCAAAATTGAAGCGGTGAGTATGTAGTCTTCTGAATAATAACGTTGTCTTTGTAACTGAGATGAATGTTGACTGGCTTCTTACTGGGATTCCCTTTCCATATTATATTGTTTATTTGAGTAGAACCTATTGCTCATATTCATATCAAAGCAATCATACAACTTTAAAGCTTCCTTTAGATGGTCCAACAATTCTTCTTTCTTTTATCTTTTATCCAGATATCTGAAAAATTTGATGAATCATTCTTGTGTTAGGTGTTGATTCAATGGATAAGGACTCTATAATTAATCTCTTCCTCAATCTAGCTATATTGAATTTTTGAATTTCAGGGAAGTCAACCTCAACTGTTGGATGATATGTGCAATAACCCGTAATGTTTATGCTCTCAAATGTAAACATGTTACATTTGACAATATTTAGTTAGTCTTATGATTGGGTATGTGGGTATTAAATGGATAAAACTTCGGCATTTGATACGATAAGAACTCGGCTGAAGGATCAGTGGGAACAATATCGTTTTTTTGGGAGATTGATAGATACAGCTAACAAATTATAAATGGGGAAAAAAATGTGTTTCCCATATTCTACTCCTAGCCATTCTCCTTCACTAACTGGATTTAGAACATCACACTAGTATCCTTATACCGCTTGACTAGGCTAAATAGGCACACGTCGTTAACTCAGTCAGTTTACATATACACCAGAAATCGGGATATAAACTAACTCAAAGTGAGTTGTTAATGTGATTTCAGTTATTTGGAAGAAATCCAGCAACTGCCAAATGACAGTGTATTTCTTCTAGCTTATCTAATACTAGTTGGACAATTACCGAGAACCTGGTAGCAGTGAACAGCCTATTTATCTTTATATGTGGCTGCTGAGGAGTTACACATTGGAATGAAAAGGATTTTCTGTATTTTCACTTTCCCAGTGGTTCTCTACGTGATGTTAATCGTTGATGTATACTACTTTGAAACACAAAAAGTCCTCAGGAACCTCAAACTACTTTTATTTTATTGTTATCGAATACCAAAGATTACTATTCAAAGCATTTTATAAAACTTTCAAGACAATTTCTTGTTACCTCTAACTACAAACATGTCCGGAACATTCGATCATTTTACTTAAACATTTACTAATCTACATCTGTGAAAATAAGTTGTCAAATATATCTCCGCTATAGATAGGAATTTTTCATGAGACAGATAAGATTTTGTACATTTCTGTAGAATAACAAAGGTTATTAAGCAAACTTAGAACTGAGCAACTACTGTTGCCTTGTTCACTATATTTGGGAACCCACTAATATAAATTTCTTTTTTAGATATTGCGTACAAAAATTCACCACCTCTCTGGTTTAAAAACCTACATCCGTTGATTATCTACATTGACTACTTCATTGTGGGGTGAAAATTATTGAAACTCTACATATAGTTTTTAATGACGGTTAAATGTAATCAATTTATTGCTCAAAAGTTCTTTTCGAAAGCATTTTACATAGATTTACGGAATATATATATATATCTTTCCATTAGCCTGAAAACAGATTCGACGAATCCATGACACCTGTTTAGACTTCATTTTCTATGCTTTCTTATACGTAGGTGAAGTAAGCCTCTCCATGATGAACAGTGCATCTGTCCAACTGACTTCTTTAGCACCTTTATCCCCTATTGATCTATTGACTACTGAATGCTTTTGGTGACTACATTCCTCAACTGATATCAGTTTGTTATGAATACTACCCTAGAAATAAAACTCTCATTAACCTTGAAGTATAATACTGCATAATGATGTGCAAGTAAATGGGCATTGGGAAGTTCTAATGATAAGGTATCACATTTGAAGTCAACAGTTGAAAGTCAGTCTATATCACGAACTGAAAAAAAGTAAGAAACTGTGGACCGTTGGGCTGCGACCGAGTAGCTGAAAGGCTAAGACGTTCTCTGATAGACCTGAATATTCTTATTCAATTTTTGATACAGTTTTCATTTTCTAGGAAATTTTTCATGTTATCTCTAAAATGGAACAAGTACCGAATACGAAAAGGACAGAATCCTATGGATTCATAAGTTTCAATGGAAATCGTCAGCTGGGTACTCTATGCACTTGAATATATATTAGCAACGCAAAAGAACAGTCATATACAGCGTGGGTTGACACATCGACTTGAGTGTAACAACAAAACAAGTGAACAATTTTATAGGTCAGGTAGTATTGTAAAAGTTAGAGATGAGTAATAAAAATAGCTGGTGACTAGCAGTGGAATCCAGGACGGGGTTTCATCCCCCCTGGACTCGTCAGCTGGATGTAGCTCCCTCCTAGTTAGCGATGAAATTCCCACCAGGACTCGAACTCAGGACCTACCTCTTTAGACGCCCAAGCGTTATCCACTAGACCACCAAGTTACGATATCCGTTCCTGTGCGACAGGCATAGTTTTAATGTTATTGACTGTATTATCTTCTAGCTGAGTGGACCGAGTCTATCAGTCTCTATTGACATTTCGGCTCCCGTACGGATGCCTTGACATTAATATATAATTCAAAGACAGGAAATATCAAGACATCACTGCAGGATTCTATTTGCCAAAAGAGATCGATCCCTTCTATCCACTCAAGGACGTGATACTATAAGTAGCAACGTTAGAGGTGGATGTTCAAAATGAATAGATTAATGATAGATTACTCAATCGGATTTGAATTTGGATAGTAGTACATTTTCAAGAATAATGTGGATTTCAAATGAAAATGTAATCACAATAATAGTGATTAGGACAAGACATATAAGTGAACAATATTCTTTTTTAATTAGATTTTCTCCAGGTTTTACTCCAACATAGATTTGCTGGTCAATGATAAGTGTTTTTGGTATATACAGAGAGTATTAACTATGGTGTTAATAATAGTAATAACAGTAGTGTTGACAGTCATTATGACAGTGTTGACTGGATCAGTCACAAAACCCATGAAAATGATGATGAACCAAAAACCAGCATAATAATTATAGAGAGATTAATGAAGTAGCTAAGCGTTCATCACTTGGCTCTATTTTATCTGATGCATTTCTTGAAAAACTAGAGAAAGGATCTTCGAAAAATTTCATTAATATGACGGACATTCATCTTCGTTATTCTGATAACACACTATCCTGAATCAGAAAGTGGACAGAAACGAAGTGTTGAAGAAACTTAGTGAAGTGCACTCTTTGCTTACTTTCATTTGTGAAGAAGATGCAAGTAAACTGTGCTTCTCAATTGTCTTGCTTAGGAGAAGACAAGATGGTTCACACAGTAGACTTATGCGTGCAAGAAAACTATATCTATGGTTAGTATACAGAGTTTTTAGCCACGTACTCATTCAATACAAAGCAAACATGCCCAAATGTCTAACTAATGGATCAAAATGAACATGTTTTGATTACTTAATACATAAGGAGTTAGAATATATTCGTGACTCATTGATCGCAAACTGGCTGTCCTAATAACTTCATAAAATGCCACATGTACGAAGCAAGAAAAGATAAATCTGGACTTCTAACCATTCGAAAGTAGAGACTTGACGAATTTGTAATTTAATGGAGAAGTCGCCAGGGAAGTTTTATACTAAAGGTCCTCTACAGCCATTAAGAAAGCTTTCTGCTCTCCGCAAATCTGTCTGTTATCTTTCAGCTGACCAAATGCTGTTTCAGAGAAGAAAGATAAGTTATCCACTGTGAGTATTTGCAAGTTTAGCTGCCTCTAGGGAGAAAGGTATATTGGACGTTTTACTAGGCAGTTTTACAAATGAGTTACTGGGTATTTACTTTCATGGTTACGGAAAGGACAGAAAAAATCCATCAGAAGTTCTGTTTTATCCCATTTCATCGGCAGAGGTCACTTGGTAGATAAGAAAAATGCTTTCGTGATTTTCATCGCATATCAGCTAGTCTTTCGAAAGGTAGCTGAAACAGAATTTGAGCTAATAATCTAAAAGAAGCTTGTACAACCTTTTTCTCTCCACTTAATAAACAGATTTATCACTGAAAATTTACCTATTTATTTCGTATTCTTCACTTCTTTTACATACTTACCGTATTTGTTTACTTTTTGTTGATCCAATTACTTCGTCTTTTGATACTACACAACTTCTATTTTTCGAAGGTTTTGACCTAATTTGATTACCGCAGTGTTCACGTTATCATTTTGTTATCTTGGCTCTTATCATCATTATCATGTCTCTTACAACTGTCTTAGTTAACACTGTCATTACGACTGTCAACAGTGTTATTATTATTGTCATTATTGTCTTTATCCTTCAAGATGTACTTTTACCTGTGTGATTCCAGCTTAGTACATTAGAACAAATGACAAAGTAATCAATTTTTTGAGGTTTATGGCGATTTGTTTATTGATTTCAGGCCGGTACACATCATCAACTGACATTAGTTGGAGAAACATTGGAATCGTTGAAGCCCTGGACCGCTGTTTCGTCCTAGTGTGGGACTCCTCGGACGTGGGCACCCAAAACCACCGCGGTGCCTAGAGGTTGTGGGTTTGATCCCAGGCGTAGTCATGGGTGCGCACTGCTGAGAAGTTTTGTACTAGGACCAAGCAGCCTCTCAGTGCTCCCACGATCCCAATCTTTCTCCAAAGGATGTCACTCCATGATGAATACCAACCTGAAGTTAATAAATGATAAAAGAAACGAATGTTTCTCAAGATTCCTAAATTTTCGATGTTGCTAAAAAGATCGTTTTCAAAAGTACGAATATAACATTAGGTTTTCAGGTTTTCGACAGACAGCAGAATAAGAAACAGCTTGTAATTGCAGAAGCCTATGTGATTCCAGTTATCAGACCAGTATTCAGGAGGAAATGGTAGTCAGATTGAATCTGCGATGGTAGGAGTTACAGCATCATCTTAGTTGGGTACTCCACGCTCTTAATTATCACCCATCTTATATTTTTGTTTTCTTTCCTTGATTTGTTTCACCTGGTGAACTTTATTCCTAATACCATTGTTATCATCGTTATTCCCCTCGATACACATATGTTTGATTAAGTACTACTGAGTATCTTGTTTTGAATGACGTGATCTACGCTAAATCGACTCAGTTCTCACCATTGTGTCGACATTATTACTATTTATATGAATCATGACTGTGAACTGTAACAGAGTGGTATGGCGAATATTGGTCGCTGAGTAAAAGGTTGACACTAGATATAGTCTGTATTTACGTAAGTCACAGTGTGTTTAAAATGAAATAACTGCGTTTCGCACAGAAGTATGGTCCGAGCTTGTCCGGGGAAATGATCAAAATTAAAATGTCTAGGATAGTATATTATTATTATTTTCCTACCTGAAATCCATGTGACCCTTAGACCTCACTATTATAACTATGTCGTTACACCTAAATCAATGTTTCAGTATAAACTACAAATGTATGTATATTGTAGTGACACTTGTAATATCCCGTTGATTTGGAAGGTCAAATTCTCGACCTCTGTTGGCAGATGGTTTCTTCTGCGGATGCCTCAAAACTGCCGAATATTCATGGTGCTATAATGATCTTGGTAATTAATGGAAAAATCCAGGATACGCGTTTCGTCATATTTAGGACTCGTCGGTTGGATATACCTGCATCTCGGATCAATATAACATCATGAAAATCCAGCAGTGTCAAGGCATCCGCAAAGGAGCCCACCTACCAAAAGAGGTGGGGTAACGGGCAATTACAATCATCAGTACAAAAACGTACCCACTGCACAAGAGGTGGCAGTCATACCCAAGTGGCCGAGTGGATAACGCTTTGACGTTTGAAGCGAATGTGTATAACCCAGAAAGGAGAGTAAAATTGATGAAAATAGTGGATCAGTAAAGTATTATGTAATAGGATTAGACAAATTGTTAAAATGAAACTGAAAATTTTGAAAATGATTAGTACGACTGATAGCAATAATATTGACATGAATAATAATCGTTCTATTTCAAACAATATGTATGAGAGTATGGAATTCTCAGTATGCAATTTTTCAATAAATTTAATCCCGGAACAATAATTTCAGATGAAAAGGTTATTGCATTGGAATGATGTTAATAATAACAGTATTTAAAGCAATAATGTGAAATAGCCAGCTGTTTCTGGATGAGCATCTGGTCCATAATGAAGAATCAACACAAATTCAAGCTTAACTTCAATGATGGCTGTTTATTCAAATGGTACCAAAATCTCCAACTCAAGCTAAGCATATGATATATTTTTTTGCACCAAAATGTTCATTTCCATATAACGTAATATTTTTTTCTCTGCTTTTTTTACTTATTGGAATAACAAAGAGTTGGAAACAGTTTAAAAATTTGCAAGAGTACATGATATGTTCAAAGAAAATCTTCAAATAATTAAACCGAATTGGAAGGAAAGAATTTGATGAAGAATGTTCGGTGAGGGTTCAAGTAGGCAGCCATGAATTAAGTGAAATAACACTCAAATATGAATAAATTTGAAATAATTCATATAGAATACTGTGAAATAAAATTGTATTCCACCTTCTACTTATATTTTGCCAGTAACTGTCAATGCAAGTCATTCCTGTTTCCCATATTTGTAGGATATTTAACCCAACTTTGTTGTTGACTGAAAAACGACACGAACAGATGTACAACAGGTGTACAATAGCAGGCTATTTATGGGAAAGAAAACCTTTTTTGTAAAACGTTTGCCTTTTTGAATAATATTTTATAACTTGAATATAAAGTATGAGCCACGATGAAAAAGCTTTTTTCAAGTTTTTTCACATTATAAGAATTTTTTGGTGGTTTCTTGTAACTTCAATCTTGTTCGGTTAGACGTGTTAGTAATTGACGTGGTCTCTACAATGTACATAGCATCGCATTCACTATAGTCAACTTTATAAACACAGTTCTGTTATTCCATATTCAATTTATAAATATCCAGGCTATAGTTGTTATGAATGTCTTGAAAGAAGTTGAGTACCGAGTCAGGTTTAATCATTATATAACTAGGTTTTAATACAACCATATTAGATTTATTGATTTGATAAGGAAAATCTTGTTTTCTATTTTTTAAACGCCATGGGATTAGATTAAAACTTACTTCTATAACCATATGAGATTTGTTTATTTGATTTAAATTAGACAATGATACAATATTATTTACTTGATGAAGTCTCCAGAATAAATCATCATTCCTCATAATCATATCAATGTAATCATACCACTTTCAACATCTGATTTCTATAGTCTTGTTACCTCAAATTATATTTTATTGGTAGTAGAATTTCCTCCATCTCTGTTATAGATGTTGCATCATTTCCATCACATATGTTTTGTGTTGATTCAGTGAACAAAGATTCAGTAATCACTCCCTCAATCTCCAACTTATTATACTAAACCTCAATACAGTGGTTTAATCCCACTGTATTATATACTTGTATGTTATTGCAAGCATTGCAATAGCTGAGTATTTTTCTAGATTATTGAAGCAACTGCGGTCTGTCATTCTGTATTCGGCTAAATTCCTATGTTTCGCTACTCTAACTGATCTTGACCAACCGGGCTACTTTCACCTATGTGCTTGATTTCACAGTCATTACATAGAATTTGTTAGATTAGATTATTTTGCCTAGTTGGTTCTATCAGATCCTTAAGCCACCCGACAAAGCTTATCTCTGAGTGAGTTTGTAGGTTTAAATGCCATACTAATTCCAGCTTTGCTGACGATCCTATGTAAATTTCTGATGTTCTTTCCTTATATGGTAACACAATGGTGGCTGTGAACCGCTTTCTACTTGTGTTGGCATTATTATTCATACTTGTCTTACTGCTATTATTTCGTTGCTTATGTGTTTATCCGAATTGCTTAATAGACTGTAGAGGGTAATTATTAACTATTAGCGCTTTTTTTGTGTGCTTCAACTCGTTGTTTAGGTTCTTACACTGACAAGTCAGTTTTCTGGCTCTGTCATTTAGACATTATATTAAACCTGCCTTAACTGACATTGAGTGAGATGACGTGAAGTCTAGATACGTGTTAGAGTGTATCGATTCCCTGTAGACGGAAGTGTCCAAATCACCGTCTGTCATTCTTTCCATCCTGCAGTCCAACATAGATGATTCCCCTTGTTCATTTTCCACCTCATAAATGAATTGGATTGCACCTACTGCGGAGTTTATATGTGTGAGGAAATTGTCGATATGTTCCTGTTTCAACACAGTAAATGTGTCATCCATATATGAAAATCATATCTTAGGTGCGGGATTAAATGTCTCCTAATCCATGCTCTCCCAACTATCCATAAATACATCTGCTACGATTTGGGATATTGGCGATGCGATTGCTACTCCTTCTGTTTGTTTGTATATTTTGTCCTAACATTTAAAAACTGTGGAGGACAGGCAAAACTGTACCCCTAGTGTGATTTCATCAACCGATATCTTAGTTTTATGAGTAATTTCTGAGTCAATCTTTACTTGTTTTCTGACTGTCTCTAGCGCAATACTAATTGAGATTTCAGTATAGACTTGTTACATAGAAAGTAACCATTTTTTTTCATCCTCTTCTATGTGTAGGTCACTGAGTCTTAGTTTAAACTCGTAAGTGTTTGCTAGTATGGAATTTAAACGGTTCGTAATAGGATACTACATCGATGCTAATGACTTTCCTAGTTCATATGTTGAGGTGTTTCTAAAGTTAACTGTCGGTTTAATGGAATAAAGTGGTTTATGAAAATGAATAGTGCCACAAATTCTGCTAGTATCGTGAGTTTTACGCATTAAATAAAAACATTTAGACTCACCTAGAGATGGCTTTAGTTGGCATTTCAGATCGGCTGTCCAATGTAACTAGGTAAAGAGATCGATTACGGAATCTTTGTTCATTGAATCAACACAAAACACATGTGATGGAAATGATGCAACATTATACAGAGATGAAGGAAATTCTACTACCAATAAAATATAATTTATGGTAACAAGACTATAAAAATCAGATGTTGAAAGTGGTGTGATTACATTGATATGATTATGAGGAATGATGATTTATGCTGGAGACTTCATCAAGTAAATAATATTGTATCATTGTCTAATTTAAATCAAATAAACAAATCTAAAGTAGAACGAAATTCTACCATTGTGCACAAGTTTTACACCTGCATTAACAGTTTCGTTATTCCATATAGGTAATTGGGTCTTAATATATACAGGTGTGAGTGTAATGTGTTCGTCACCTTAAAGAATATTTTGATATTGTAACTATCTCATTATAATATTAGTTGCCCTTGGGTACCTGATAGAACATAGGGATTCAGTAGCACGTCTTCATCCTACTCTCTTCTCTCCAATCTTTTCAACCTGGCTCCACGACAGCCCACAAACTCTCATTTCCTCCTCGCACGATCTCCTCCATGTCAACCTCGCCTCGGATACCCAACTCGTCGCTTCCCATCTGGGTCCCACTCGACGGCCTGGCTTGACGCTCGATGTCCCTAGTCGGTCTTCTGAGTGTATGCCCAATCCATCTACACTTCCTTCCAATGCATATTTGTTGAGTGATAGGTTCTTGGTTGGTTCGTTGCTGGCTAGCCAGCCAGCCAGAGTTCCTTGACGCTTATTCTTATTATTCTAGCCATCTGATCTTCAGTAACGAGCCAGTGTAGGCAGTTGTTGATGAATGTCTGTAGTCTGTTGGAAATACTTTTCGTAACGCGCCGAGTCTCTGAACCCTACAGGAGCACTGACTTGACTGACGTTGGTGTTGAAAATCTGGATCTTGTTCACGCTTTATACTGAGTGGAGAAGATCTCCACACTGGTTTCAGATTGATGAACGCCTGTCTTGGCTTTCCGATCCTGACTGCTGTGACGTCCTTGTCTGTGCCACCTATAGTTAAAACAGTGCTGCCTAGATGGGTGAATGAGACTACTTCCATTAAGTTTCTCCCGTTGATGGTGATTGGAACTTGTTGTTGTTTGTGGTTTTGGTTGGATATCTTCATCACCTCTGTCTTCTCTATATTCATTTGAAGTCCCGTCTTCGGTGACTCGTCTTTTCTGTCAAATTGTTAGTTTTTGCCTGGAGATCTCCAAGTTTGTGCGACGTCATCGGCGAAATCCAAGTCTTGTATGTTTTTTCCGCGGTCCAGAGTCTACTGAGCTGCTGGGACATATTTTCTTGGCTCTAATAAACATCTCTTTTTCTGTATTCATTTTGTATTGGATCGGGCGATAGCTTTAAGCAAGAAGTTACTGTCCTGTCCATCATGGCTTTATCTAAATAGACCTTTCGTTAGATTTGTTTATCTTCTTCACCAATGAGGCATTTAAGATCCCTATCATATTATTCTCTTTGTGCTTAATCATGAAAATCTGTTCAGGATTATATGAGTTGAAGCTTTTTACCAGTACTTACACCCTAATTTTGCTTTCACATGCAATAAAGATGTCATCCATGTTTAGCTGGTATGGCTTTCTCGTCTTTATAAAACTCTTCAAACTACCAGTTCCCGGATGTGATAGAAATACATTTATACTGGATGATGATGATGATTGAAGATGAAATTAAAATTTGGACCATGGCCAGTGACCACTGGCTTCCTCTCCCCCCCGATGCCTCACCAACTGAGCTACGAGGTCCTACTGCCAACCAGATTTTTATTTCAATTCAATCACTAAGGATTTTACCCGACTACCATGTGAATTTGTGATGTATTACTACCGCTTGATCATATTCACACTGGCTGCTTAGTAAGGACTTTTCATCCTAATCCAAATCTAACTGAATTATAGTGAGGCTTCATATGATATTTAAATCAGATTGTTTCTTTGTGATTTCGTATGATATTGTTGTTAGTTCTGATCAATTTTCATAATTCTTTGTGTTCAACGAGTAGAAAGTTGACTAATCTTCAAAAGTTTTGATTCGAGTTGACCCATTTCTTCTGTAAAACACGTTAGACTTATCAGTTTGTTTTAATCTACAGTTTTTTTTTTTTTGAAGTAAAAGAAGTGATTTCATGCGATTATTTATTGTTACAAGATTTAATGTTGACTTTGATAAATTCACGATTTCTCCAGGATGTTATTTGTTGTAGTTTCGTAGAACACATAATCCATTGAAGTTGAGAACTTGTTTTTCATTGCGTGATTAAAGAAATCTAGCTGCTTTTAATATAAAACAAGCGTTTTATATGTAAAAACTGTTTTAAAACATTTGCTCATTCAAAAAATAGGTGATTGCATTACTACTATTTTTCTGGCAATAAGTAGTTTTCCAAATGTTTCTTCTCCTAATACTTTCATATTTTTCAAAGTTAGGCTGATAAAAAAAACAACTAAATTTGGAGGTTTTCGGAGATTTATTTATTGATTGGTATTTGTCATACACTGACATCGTTAGGAGAGACATTGGAATCATGGGAGCACTGAGAGGCTGTTTCATCCTAACTTGAGACTTCTTAATAGTGCACACCCACGGCCCCACCAGGTATCGAACACAGGATCATGAGGTTCACTAGCAAGGAAATTAACATTGAGCTCAGTATATCACAAACTGACAGAAGCAGGAACTCTAGGCCACTGAATTTCAACCTAGTGGTTGAATGTTAGTGAGCTGGCTTGATAACCTGAGAGCCCTAGTTTCGATCCCATATGGGATCATAGATAGACACGCATCACTAAGGAATCCCGCACTGAAACAAAACAATTTTTCAGTTCTTCCAGGTTTTCAGTGGTTCTTCACGAGATGCCAGTCAGTGATGGATATCAGACAGAGGGAAAATTAATTAAAAATTACTCTACGAAATTACAGTACGGTGCGAATATTTTGAAATCATTGCAAAAAATCTCTTGCTACTTTTTAGTTATATTTTCTGAAGCTCTAAACATTTTAAATGTTATGCCTTATTCTGATATTTCTGCTTCAGAAAGGTCAACGCATTTTCCCCCTAACTCTAATAAGATCCAATGCCATAAACTAGTTTATTCGACTTTTAGTTTGCAAGTATATAATAGGTGTCAAATACCGTGACATTGTCTACAGTATCAGTAATGTTGGGGGGTTTGTGGGGATTTAGTGATTTTTCATGTTGGTATTTATCACGAACTGACACCAGTCAGAGGAACATTGAAAATTTTGGAGCACAGGACAGTTGTTTCGTTTTAGCATGGGACAGCTCGTCAATGCATGTCCATGACCCCACCTCCCAGGGATTGAAACCAGGGTATTCAGGTCCCATGACTAACATCTTACCATTGAGCCCCTGTTTCAGAATCCAACGGTCAATATTTTCAACCCTCGTCAGTTCGTGACATAGCACCACCATTGCCTAATGTCATCTTTGAGTATTCATCCTCACCTCCACTTTGTTTATCCCACCGGTCACGATATCGTGCCGTAATGCTTATAACTTAGGGAGCAAATTATTATTATTTATTTGTCCCTTGGGTTTCTAATGGAATATAAGGCTTCAGTAGCACGTCTCCAGTGCACTCAGTTCTCTGTAAACTTTTGAACCTGGTTTAACGACAGCCCACAAGCTCTCATTTCTTCCTCGCAAGATCTCTTCCGAGTCACCCTCGGACACCCAACTCGTCGCTTCCCATCTGGGTTCTACTTGAGGGCATGGCGCGTAATAAAAGTATGAATATGAAATAGTCCATGTACCAGTCCATTTCATAACCTTAAAATTTTAGTCAATATTAGAATACAGTCCGTAAGTACTGAGATAGAAATAGGCAAAAACGAAGATTGATGTTGAAAGAATTCTTATTCCTCAACTCTCAAATTATGATTCACTTCTATAATACTTTAGCGTATTAATTCATTGGAAAGCATTCACTAATTAAAATGGAATTCCATACGTTTAGTCCACTGACAAATTTGAATAAAACAAGAACAAAGACACTTGGAGAATAAAATGAGTTCATTTCATTTCATTGTCTTTCATCAGCTGCAAACAACCCACAACTGAAATGAAATATTAGTAGTAATAATGATATAGCATACTGTAAATGTGTAAGATTCGAAATCCAGAATTAACAATAAAGTAGTAAGTTGAGGAAATACAAGAATAGCCACAAATCTTAGTCATAATCAATGGTGACTTATATATGATGAGATAGAAAATCTTAGGTTTGTGGAAAGGGGAGTAAGAAAGGGTTGTTAAAGAACTAGTACGTTAGGTAATTATATGAGGAAAAAACTGGAAAATCTTAGGCCTAGTGATTAACAGTCAGCAAGTAATTAATGGAAAGATGATGACGACGGTATGCAGACATACGTAAACAATTTTTAACAGTTATCGCGGTAGAGAAATGTTAATTACAATGCCTTCCTAAGCACATAGGTCAGGCTTAAAATGTTTGATGGTGACATCTTTCGTAAACCATAATAAGCATAGGGTTCCTTTTTTGCTGGTTATCTTGAAAAATCTACAAGCATTTATTTGATGTCCTGTCTCCATCAGGTATCTGGTGATTGTGCTGGTGAAGACTATTCTAACTTTCAAAAGCAGATTTCTCAGAAAATGCTTAGGAAATCGAGTAAACGCCCTTATTTCGTTCCTTCCTATGTACTTGCCTCCAAAAGCACAGAGGAATTGGCGTACAAAGTTGCAGCTGATGTGAGCTGGGTATTTGTTTAATTTTGACTGTGTTATTGAGGATACTGTATTAAGAACTGAGATCTCTCGGACAACAGGGAAAATCCTACTCATAGTATATATTATTCTTCTGTCTATTCTTTCAGATATCTCATCATCCTTGAACGGTAGAAAGTAAACAGGATATTTCTTAAACGTTGAAGGTTTCAGCCTCTCAATGAATCTTTATTCATGCTTCATAATGAATTTCTGATGATATCTGTTCACCGTTACAATCTTCTCAACAATAGTCAATTCTTCTTTCAGTTGATTTTGTAACACCATTCTACTTCTAGTGAAGAGTGTCATGACAACAAAGAAACACTTTTATCGAAGTTACTCAATCCACTTATCCTTCTTGTCAATGGTTTTTCTGACTGTACAATTACACATCCATTTTACACTCAAATCAAAACATTTGAACCTGTTCTCACTTTCGTAGTCCAATTTAAACTTCATATTTAGATGAAGGTGGTTGAAAGTGTCAACCAATTTTGACTCATTATTCATATTACCACAAACAAAAAAGGATCATCGACATACATAGGGTTATAATTTTTTCCTTGATCGCAGAGTTCCTTAGAGATGAGCCATGAATTTATCATCTAGGATAGGAACTGATGGTGAACCCCTAGTTACTCCATCAGTTTCCCAGCATAGTTGACTATTAAACTGAATGTGAACACCTTTTGTACAGAGGAGGAATAACTGTTCGAGTTCTGTCTTCGGCAACGGGAGTAGATCAGACTGTTGACAGATTATGTTTATCGTTTCATTCACTAGTGTGTTCGCAAATAATGAGGAAACACTAAATGATACAATGAATTCATCTGTGATATCCACTTGATCCAGGTCTTGAGAGAACTGGAATGTGTCCTTCAAGAAGTGATTTGTGAAACTTTTTCCCATGGGTTCCGATTTATTTGCTAACCAGTAAAGTAAATTTATCGTGGACGAAAACTAGTCTCAAAGGAAAGCTCAACTTGTGGATTTTCGGAAGGTTGTATATGAAAGGTTATCGTAAACCTCTTGGTTTGAGGTCATGATAGGTTGTACCGTGAATCAAACGCTTCTTCAAGAGTTCCCTAGGGTAGTTATTTATATGATTCTCAGTTGAAACTGTCTCATCCCTTTGGGATCTATCAACCTTAAATCTCGACGAATCACCTAAAATCATCACCAGTGTATACTGAAATTGATAAGTTACTTAATTATTTCAAATTGTGAAGTTTTAGAGAAAGAAAGTACAGTACTGAACTTTTCTCCAGTTGGGCTAGTATTAATTGAAAAGTAAGACATTAAATCTTGAGTAGAGCTTAGAAAAGCAAATTAGAGATAATGTTGATAAAAATTTCAAAGAAGAATGTGTTCAGGAAACAGTCTGTCAAGATAATTTCGAATTAATAACAAACTTCTTTAGAAAGCTGTAAATGTGATTTTTAAGTATTTTATAATAGTGATGGCACTAAGGCGAACATGTCACCCACTTCGTTAAATGATTACTTTGAACAACTCTAAAACATTCTTCTGATTTCCTTGTAGAACAAGGACGTCAACGTTGTTCGACACTTTCAACCATCCTCATCTAGATATGAAGTTTAAAATGGACTACAAAAGTGAGAACAGGTTCAAATGTTTTGATTTGAGTGTAAAATGGATGTGTAATTGTACAGTCGGAAAAACTATTCACAAGAAAGATGAGTGGATTGAGTAACTTCAATAAAAGTGTTTCTTTGTTGTCATGACACTCTTCACTAGAACTAGAATGGTGTTAAAAAATCGACTGAAAGAAGAATTGACTATTGTTGAGAAGACTGTAACGGAGAACAGATATCATCAGAAATTCATTATGAAGCATGAATAAAGATCTATTGAGAGGCCTTAACCTGAGATCCAGGAAGAAATGTTGATTATTGATATGTTGTACAGTAGTAAATAAATATAGTACACCTTGTATTAAAACAGTCACTTGCAGAATGTGTTCCATTTCCTCTTCTGCTTCTGTCTCTATTTGCTCTTAATAAGCCTACGTTGTCTCTTGCGTTTCTCTAGGCAGAATATTTATTAGTTGCTGGTGTTTGCCTATGATTTCTGCCGCCCCCTCAACATAAACTACTTATAATCATTCTCACTAGCAGCATCCACCAAATCCTTAGTTTAATAATGCTTAGGCAACTATCATTACATATATAAGTGAGTTGATATGCACAGAGGACGGTAAACTATAGAGGATGGCGTTCCAGTTTCTGATTTGAAGATTGAGAAAGCTATTTGAAATCGATTAAGTGACTTTTCAGAAGAGTATTTTACCAAATTTTGCCCTTAGTTTTCTGTTCCTTCTCAATGAGATATCATTGTGATTCTATGTTAATTGATTAATGAGATTCATCATATAGTAGAAGAGTACTGTTTAATGGATTACCTTTCGGATACAATTTACTCTCAATAGTCATAACAATATTACTAAGCAATCTTCAGAGTTCCTTCATATACTCCTAATTTCCTCACCCCTTTCTGATGTGGATAGTAGAATATCCCATATATAGGGAACAGGTGCCGCTGAGTCATTCCTGTTGCATCTATCAGGTGTTGGTTGATTCGATAAGCAAAGATTCGGTTATCAATCACTCCCTCCACCCTACAATGTTCATTTCAAGGACTTTCACCCTGTTCTATCCTGTTGTATAGTTGTGTGTAATTGAATGCAGAACTAAATGACCGAGTTTTTTCCAAATTATTCATCTTAACAGGATCTGCTACTTCTCATCTAGCTAGATGTTTGTTTTCAGATAGCCTAATTAATCGATCCTGGTCAACTACTTTCATCCATGTATCTGACTTTCCAATCGCTGCAACGGATTTGATAAAGCAAGTTTTTCTACCTAATTGGATTAATAGGATCTTTTAACCTACTAAGCTCATTTTTAAGTGAGTTTGTAGGTTTAAATACCATTGTAATCCAAGCTAGCCTTACTGAGAAGCCTACGTAGTGCTTCTGAGGTGGTTTCTTTGCATGGTAATACTGCAGAGGTCTTGAATCCTCTCTTCACAGTATTGCCATAATTATCATTAGTAGTATTATTGCTACTATTAACACCTGTGTTACCATAATTTATCACGTTTTTCTTACTATTCCTAAGGTACTTATCAATTAACTTAGGAGTGTAATTGTTGGTGAATAAGGTGTTCATAGTGTGTCTGGTTTCTTGTCTTAGATCTGTTTCACTAGTAAATTTTATGTCCCTGTTACCTAGACATTTTAACAAGCCAACGTTAACTGATATAGGATGAGAAACTTTCAATTATAAGTAACAATATAAGGGTGAAGCTTTTTCACAGGCAGTAATGTCTAAAGTCCCATCTTATTTTTATTTTATTCTACTAGGTGAAAATTGGTAGATCCTGTTAAGATGAATAATTTGGAAAAAACTCGGTCATTTAGTTCTGCATTCAATTACACACAACTATACAACAGGATAGAACAGGGTGAAAGTCCTTGAAATGAACATTGTAGGGTGGAGGGAGTGATTGATAACCGAATCTTTGCTTATCGAATCAACCAACACCTGATAGATGCAACAGGAATGACTCAGCGGCACCTGTTCCCTATATATGGGATATTCTACTATCCACATCAGAAAGGGGTGAGGAAATTAGGAGTATATGAAGGAACTCTGAAGATTGCTTAGTAATATTGTTATGACTATTGAGAGTAAATTGTATCCGAAAGGTAATCCAGTAAACAATAATGTTCCTTCATTGTGTTTTAAATTTAATGAATCAGTTTTCGTGGAGTTCCATTCTTCTACAGTGCACTCTTATTCTAGTGAGATATCGTCGTGTCTGAACTCTAAATGAGTAAACACTTGGTTCGTAAAATCTAGAACACGAATTCTAGAAGACGACATTTTACTAAAAAGTGCCTATACAACCTAGGTAACAGGTTAAAATAGAAGTGTATGTCAGGAATTTCTCTCAAAGATACTTTAATTAGTAACTGCATGGTTGGTAAGGTAATCTGATTTGAATAAGGAGCTGGTAAACTTCGAATACTTACTGAAACCATAAAAACAAGTGAATCTTACCTTGAACAGTGTTACAGTGGACCCGTGGTCTAAGTAGCCTTTGTTATTGATAAGGGTCTTTTGTTGAGAAACGTTAATAGGAAAAGCCGAAATATTTAAAAGCTAAAACATCTGAACCTACTTCTGCTTAAATTCTTTAACAATTCTAATGAATGATCTGGTGTCGCTAAAACAATTATTAATTTCACTACATACCAGAGTAGCTAATAGTTCTTATACACTATTTTTTGATATGCTTGTAATTCTCCGTTGTTTTACTGGATCGAGTTGTTCCACTTCTATTGATACATGGGCTCCTATGAGGATAACTTGAGGTTCCCTGAATATTTATTAAGCTAGAGGTCGAACAAATCGATCCAGTAAAACAAAGGAGTGTTACAAGCATATCAAAAATAGTTATAATTATTATCCGTTGTATAATAGGTGGCTATCGTGCCTCAGTAGCCTACTGGATAACACCTTGATATTTGAAGCGATGGGCACGGGGTTCGAGTCCTAGCGGGAACAATACCACCCACTAAATGTAAGTACATTCAGCTGACTAGTCCCGAATAAGACGAAATGCGTGTCTTAGATTCCTCTGCCAGTCACAATCAAGCAAATTAGCTTTCTATACTTCGAAGCTGTAGTTTGATAGTTTGACCTCCAGTATAAATATACCTATGACGTTTTTTGACATGAAATCTGCCCCGGTAAACAAGTGGTTCGTGCATCCCACAATATAACCACTGGTTTAATCACTTTTTAAATTATTTACACACTAATATTCCTATTTTGGATATTCCGGTCCATGCAAGTCAACTAGTCAGATTCAGGTAATCTGAACAGTTTAGCTCCGTGAATTGAATTTCTCCACCAACGAGCTAGTCCGCAGACGAACAAAACGGTCGTTCGGTGTTCAGACCACTCTGACCTGCGTTACCCCGAATGTAATTCTTAAGATGAAGGGTTTGGCAATCCCTTTAAAAGATCTCATTTACATGTTCTAATCACTCTACTATCTTCATCCCTACGAAATAACTGAATTTTCTGTTAGAATTGAAATGGAGATAACAAAACGATTCGTTCTTATTCAAATATTCACAAATGAAACTTTCTTTATAAACGTTTACCTAAGTAAATCATGTTTACAGTTTAGAAGTTAACTTTCATGAAGACAGAGTGCAAATGTAGGTTTCATTACCATAAAATGGAGTTTCCTTGACCGCAGATACTGACTTCGACATGGAACAAGTGTATTTCACTTGCACGTTGAACGGAATACGTGTACACTATAATTATTTCCAAGGACAAATACTGCTACTATTGATATCCTTGTAACTCTTCGTTGTTTCACTGGATCGAATTGTTCAACCTCTATTGACATATGAGCTCCTATGCGGATGCCTCGATATTGCCTGAATATTATTCATGATAATTTACTTGGTTGTAGCTAATAGAGGAATCCAGGACGTTCGTCTCGTCCTATTTGGCACTCGTGGACTGGATGTACCTGCACCCCAGTGAGTGATGTTGTTCCCACTGAAACTAGAACTACGTACTCATCACTTTAGACACCAAGACGTTATCAATTAGGCCATGAAGGCGAATACTATTAGCACTGAGTTGAATGAAGTGACAATTCAAGTGTCTTCTTGCTGATCAATTTGATAAAGTCAAGCTTCACCTGTCTTCTAGCAACTGACATCTTTACCACAATAAATTCCTAGTATTTATGTTAAGGCCTATAGAATAACTTGTGACTCTGGAGAATCACTTCCATTGGGTTGGATTCCGACTTTCGTCTTTCAGGATAGTTCACCTGATTGATCTAACCCTTCTTACTGAGCTAATTATTATTATTATAGAATAGTAGTCTATTGTGATTTATTTGAGGTCATAGATCACTAATCTTTGAATTTTTCGTAATATTCATTGGATTTTTGTAAAGTTGCAGAAGGTTCGCTTAAGAATGGGTTGCAGTTTATGGCTTTATGCAGGGTGTCTATATGTCTATCTCTATTCATTAATTATTCATCTGGAAATATTCTGTTACCCTTAAGAAGGTTTATTTGAATTCCCTTTTATTATTTTCGTTATCCATTTCATACAGTGACTGATTACATATTGTTCGGGTGACATAACTTATAATGAACTTCAGAATATTCCAAAATCCTTCCATATTAACTCTCGTCACCTGATTACACAGACGTTGACTTAATCACAGGAGAATTCTCGTTAGACCTAGAATATGCAGATGAATTTGTCCTGTTAGGTGAAGACGCTGACAAGATGCAGAGTCTTCTGAACACTGTGAGTGGAAATTTGAGAATGTTTGGGATGTGATTTTCACCACCCAAATGTAAATTTTTTCTCCAGGATTGGTCTTCAACAGTGCCCCGGCTAACAAAAGGGAATGTAATGGTTGAGTGTGTCGACCACTTCACTTACCTGTGAAGTGGAATCAACCTTGGGGCACTGGTCAGTGGACGATGAAATCTCTTCATGGATACAAAAGGCTGGTCTGGCTTTCTCTAATTTACGCCACCTATGGCCCGACCGTGATATCCGCTTGTCTATTAAAGGTTGCGTGTAGTGCATAACAGTCCGGTCTGTTCTACTGTATAACTGTGAAACATGGCCATTGAAGGTGGAAGGCATGAGAATACTTCAAGTGTTTGACCACCGTTGCCTTCGTAGTATAGGCCGTATTCCGTGGTGTCGCCACGGGAATAACTCAGAATTCAGGTGTAGAGTTTTAGTGAGAAGAAGCAAATCATTTGACGCGGTTGTGAATCTTCATCGACTGAGATGGCTGGCTGGGACATGTGCTACATATGCCTAGTTGCCGTCCACCTTGTCACACAATGTTGGCCAAAGTAGATTCAGACTGAAAAAATGTCCGAGGTGGCCAGACTAAAACATGACATCAATGTATGAAGTGTTTGAATATTGGTTTGAGTCACGTAGGGCGATGCAGAATAAGTGGTTGGGGTTGGCGGGAAAACAGGAACCAGTGGTTGGAGACTCTAGGTGATATGGCTCAGAACCGATGTCAGTGGTGCAGATGTATACACATATTATCCTCATCTTAACACTATACCGGTTCTCACTATTTTGTCATTCTTCCTTTCTTTCTTCTTGTACTTTATATTTCTTTGACTGAATTCCTTTACCTTCATCTTTCACCTCACTACCTTTCTACTTGATGTACCGATATGAGTTGTGGCAACTCGGACCATCACGCAGTAATGCCTGGTCCTATGTTGGTATTGATGATGATGATGATGATAATGATATTAACTCTCCAACTTCTCATGCAACAGCAGTCAGTAACTGCATTGTTATAAAGTCTGATAAATTTTCCATGGGAATCAAATGTTTGCATACTTCTCAGTGATATATAGAGTAGAGAATGTTAAATAATCAAGAATTGGTAAACAATTTCTGTATTCACTGTCAGGGATAAAGGCAGTAAAAGTTACTGGAAATCTTGAACTGGAAGATGTGAAAAAAAAAAGATGTAACACTTGAAGTTGTCTTAATAAATGTCATTTCTCATGTGAATAAGGAAAATAGACGTAAGAGGGATGTGTTAAAAAATATCCTATCTGAGAAACAAAACCATACGCATAGTGAAGTATGTTTTAGTGTCATTTCATTGATTGTTAAAAGGTCAGCATATTTCGGTATCTGGAAAAAGTATCTTATGCTTCACTTTTTATCGGTGTACTATAACAAGATTTCAGTTATTACAAAGCTGAGAAAAGACAATTCAACAAAGAAAATTTTCTTCTAAATATTATCATCTTCTAGGCTGCACAGATGAATACTGATCAATAAGGTCATCTGATTATCGTGACATTCAAGAGTAGAATGAAGTGTTATTCCTGGAGATATAGAAAGAAATTATATAATAATGCATTATTGATAAAAGCATTGTTAAAGAGGAGAGATTGAATACACTACTTAAGTATACAGAGTTCAGTTTTGAATCACGAAAATCTTCACTGTGGAATGATTAGAAAATCATATACCTTTCAAACAACTCGAATTGACATTGAAGACAATCGTAAAATGTGATTCTGGTGGATTTTTATAGTTAGAAATAACCAGATGTTCAATTACTGGTCTGTTTATTGACTGGAAGTCAAACAGAGTGTTCAGAAATACCATGCTTCGTATGTTTCATTTAACTAGTGCCATGAAAACAAAAAAATCTAAAGGTACACACTGAAGTGATACTAAATGGAACTTTGTCCTACACGTATCAATGCATTAACTGTCATCTGTAAAAATACCTTTGTTGAAGATCCGTAGAGTCTGTTCTGCAGAATCTGTATTACAGTGTCACCTTAGAGATCATTTATAAACTAAATTGTCTTCCAAACTTTTTAAAGTCCCTAGATATTTTAATTTGTTTTCAAGTTATTCTGGACAAATTTACATAGTTGATGATTATGAAGAAGCGGTTGTCGACATGTTCCCGACGAACGTGGATAGATAAAGTTTCTCTTTCTGTTTATCGGCTTCCAATGCCAAAAAATGCTTATATTATGCTTTCCATATTGGCTTTTAATAAACTGATCTTCCATTCAGTAGAACATCTTAGAAGTAAAACTCACGAACCATATCAAAATCTACTGGTGACCTGATTTGTCTACGTTGTGTTAGATTTTTCAACTGTAGACACTAGATCACTATTCTTATTGCAGGTGATGACTACATCATCCATGTATCTCATATAAAGGCGACACTGTTCATTCAAAAGCTGTTACAAGGTGTTCTGCAAGTTTGCCATGAAGCAGTCTAGCAGTAGGGGATTAAGCAGTAACTCAATTGTTGCTTCACTATCTTGTCTGCAGTGAAGAGGTGACCTATTAGTTTTAGGAGATGACTTTCAACCAGTGGGTTATGTGGTTCAAGCCCTGGTCCACTTACGAAAGTTTGGACATCCAGACAGTATCAGCAATAGTCCTCTCACAGTAAGTGTGGTTCATCGCCTAGTGGTTGAGAACATTCCACAATTCATGCTGTCTGTAAAACTCTTTTCAAAGTAAAGCGGCAGCACAGAATTATTTCTTTTAGAAGTGTTTTGGAATAATAATTCTATAAAAATTGTTAGCTTCGATGAAGTCACATAAGAAATAAACAAATTCTGTAATTGGTACACTAGGGAAAATAGCATCCGCTTCACGCTATTTTGGCTAATTATGTCTGTTTTATTTAACCAAGAAGATAATTTGGTTGGTTGTGGCTAGCAAAAGAACCCAGGACGTGCATTTCGTCCTACTTGGGACTCGTCAGCAGGATGTACCTGCAACCCAGTGATGTTGTTCCCACTGACACTCGAACCTCGTAGCCATCGCTTCAAACGCCAAGGCGTTATCCTCTATGCCAGAGAGGAACGATAACCAATTCTTGTACAATTGTACTATTTATTGACATACTTGTTGTTTTGTTGGATCGAACTGTTCAACCTCTATTGGCATATGAGCTCCTATGCGGATGCCTCGATATTGCCTTAATGTTAATGATGATAATTTGGTGAGTTAAAGCTTTGGCGTTTGAAGCGATGGGCACGATGTTCGAGTCTCAGTGGGAACAACATCACTCACTGGGGTGCAGGTACATCCAGACCATGAGTGCCAAATAGGACGAGACGAGCGTCTTGGATTCCTCTATTAGCTACAACCAAGTAAATTATCATGAATAATATTCAGGCAATATCGAGGCATCTGCATAGGAGCTCATATGTCAATAGAGGTTGAACAATTCGGTCCAACAAAACAACGGAGAATAACAAGTATGTCAATATATGGTAACAAGAAGATGTTTACAGAAGTAGGTCATTGACACCGTAAACGTTGTGAAGCAGTCACAGCATTGTCCACAAACTTCTCAGTTATCTTAGTGAGCATTCTATCACAAACAAAACATGATACGTAAAACTATGCTAACTTAACTTCATAAGTTCATAAGCTGGCAAAACTTTCAACAATAATTTCACTAGATACACGCACACACACACATTACCTACAGCTTATCACAGAGATTCATTCGTAACAGTGTAAAAGAAACGGAGGACTGATTTCTCAAAAAAGTTTATCGACTTCTTTGCGAATGAGAAATGAGATGCGAACTGATGCAACTGTGTCTTCCTTAGCACTCACCATTGATCAAAGTTTGTAAGTTCAATTTAACAGTGCGACCATTAAGCTTAGTGATATAAAGCTATACTGCCATGCATTTTCGTATGAAATGTTAGGAGTCCATAACCAGAAAGCCTTGAACCTTGGTTTTATTATTGTCGAAACTTATCAGTATGGTATATCCGAAACCATAAGGAAACTGGTGTTTCCCTAGTGATTCTTAATGATGTTGAAGGCTAGAACAATAAGTTAATAGACATATAAGTAACATCTTGGTTATTAGTGGATAATCGATTCGAGAGTCTAGTCCCTGCTATTTTCACACTAACATACAAGTAACACTGATTCCAAAGAGCAAAAATCCTTCTATTCTAGCAGTTAAATAAAATATCCGTATGAACATTCAATCATTCAGCTTACAAGTGATTGCCCCTATGACATTAAACCATTTAAAATTATTCAACAGAGAGTTAAAAGGTATAAAGTTCTACTGGCCGTTTAAAACGCATTTACTTCAATAAAAAGAGTTTTAGACGTAATCCACATTGTTTATTTCAAATACATAAATTCCTGGGTATATGCATATTTTTAACAATCGAAAGCCACTATAAATAGTCAAGAAGAGAACGCCAACATAAACGTCATAATAGAAGAAATATACGTAGACAGAATTTAGTGGTATGCATTTTTGTGTAGTTCTTTCAATCCTGAATGCGACTGAATGTAACAAAACTTTCTATATACACTATGGTGATCGTCTATGTCTGTATAGTGTATCAATATATAAAACATGAGTGAAATACATCAGGCCTAGTTTAAAAGATAAAACTTATTTTGGATTTTAAAGAAGTGTTTATCACGGACTGACGTCAATTAGATAACCATTGAAAACCTAGGAACCGTGAACAGCTGTTTTGTGTTAGTGTGAAACACCTCAGCATTTTGCCACCAATATCACGTCAGGGATCGAATCCAACATTGTCAGGCCTCGTGGTGAGTACCTTAACTACTGGGTGGGAACACACTAGTCCACATTTCCTGAACTCTATCAATTCATGATATACAGTGTCCACGATCAGATGTATCAGATATCTTTGCCCTCTAACGTGTTTCAAAGCTTGATTGTCAGATTTTTCTCCCATACTTCTACTTAGATGTCATTCTTTCACTATTCTCTTGTTGTTTGCATGCTGCTGTGAAGTTTGGGAACTTGAACCGAAACACTTGTGTGCGAAGTTTTACATCAATTTCGTCTACCTGTTTGAGACTATCATCCAGTGCGAGTGGCAAGTGTTTGTCTACAGACGTCACTTGGTTGACGCAACATTAGACCTTTAGGAATCCATCTCTAAAAATTTCGCTAATGAGCACTATATAGTGATTCACTTTGGATGTTTGTGGGGAATTACAGATTTGAAAAAAGTACTGCCCTCAAATACACACTCCTGAGGAACCCACCCGTTGGACAAAATCGTTATTTTTGAGGAAACCTGGGCGACTGATTTAAGTGTGTTAGCTTTCAATTCTTACATAAGAAAGGAATGAAAAATCATTATTCGCTATTTCCTAGGAACTTTCACTGAATAGATTATGTGGTAATGTCTCTAGCTACAGTATTATTTAGCACTCGATTAGGCATTCTATATAAGCTCAGAGTCAACGAAGATGTTGACATAAATTCAGTTTTCTTGTTTTACTACGGTTACGAAATGTTATCACTTGGTAAACCATTGACAACTTGCACTAGGCAGTTTGATACTTTTCAGTAGTATCCACCTATGACCCTTCTGAACATCCAACCCGCGATTGCTGAGTCTTATGATAAGCAAATTACCACTCTGCCACTGAGTTAGATTAAAATGGCTGAAAGTTCCTCCCTTCTGTCACTTAGAAATATAGCATGTCCATCATCAACTAGCATCTAAAGATATTTATCCTAATACCCGACATGATTTCATACTCACTGATAAATCTCATGGTTCTGGGCTCATGCCCAAGGACAGTCGTTGATGTACATTGCTAAGAAGTTAAAAACTAGCAGCTGTTCATTACTGACAGGTTTTCAGGGAATCTGTTTCTCATATAAGATCGTGAAGTGACCTACACAAATCTTCTCTGGCATCTAAGGCAAATTTGCAAATTAGGATACTTTATGCAATAGTTATGGCTGTACGTTATACGTTTAGTAAAGAGAAATTACAATCATTAACTTAAATATGAGGATTTTCCTTCATTCCTTCCTTCAATTTTCCGGTTTCTTTCAGATGTATGTAGCCAGAACACCATAAATCTGCAAATATCTCACAGCCATAGCATCAATGTACTAAGGACGGAATCAATAATATATTGCTTCGATGACAGCGTATTTAAACTTAATTTTCCATTCACTAGTTCATAGTTGTTCTTTATATCAAGAATAATGCTTAACTACGGTTTATAATAGGCAGTAATTTCACAGAAATCCAACATACTATTCACCCATTGAGTTAGAATAAAATGGTTGAAAATCTCTCCCTTCTGTTATTTAGTAACATAGCGTGTCTATCATCATATGCCATCGGTGAGTATTTACCCTCATAAGATATCAAATTGATAAATCATACTGAGAAAAATTTTCTGCGCTGCCAAACTCAGATTAACTTCCTCCACTTGCCTAATGCTTTGGTTGTGCATAAAGAATAAGCTAGTTCTCTTGGCTACGTGCATATGTCTCTACCAATTTACCTGCTACTCTGAGGTAAGGTATATTGGCCAAGCTTAACGTTCGCTTTCCAAACCCATTTCCGAACAGAAAACCAACCTTGTTCCACAAAGGAGAAAGGAGAACACTTCACAGCTCTATTAGAAAACATTTGATCGATTATGACCACCCAGTAAATAAAGAAAATAATTTCAGTGTCATCTGTAAAGTTCACGCCTAAAACTTCTTCAGAGTATGGAAGCCATGGTAATTAATATTTTGAAGCCGTTTTACATCATTTAACTTAGTAACCAAATAGTAGTTCCGTCTTGATAATTCTTCTTCTCATTACTATTCCAAAAATTAGGTAATTCTGTTTTTCGGTTTCCTGATTTATAATCGAATCTGAACTTTGTTCAAAATATTTCATGAAACATTCCTTTTCTGTTACCATATGATTGTACAGCTTGAGAATGATATTGCTGAAAAGAGTAACTCTTCACTATGTGTCTTTTGTTTTAAATTATATTCATGTTGACATATTTAGTGGGCTATCTAGTGTAAACTATCGCACCAGTGTAAGCAAATCAATTAATGTTAATGGACTGATTATATAAGATAAGTCAACTATGAATAATTTCACTATATGTGAACCTTAAAAGATAGTGGAAATTTTCTCTTCAGTAGAACAATTCAAGCTGAACCAACTGTCCACATGAATCCTTTTTCACAAACGTTTTCTGTATGAATGAGACTTTTATTTACAGTGAATCAATCCAGATGACTAGGCAAAACCTCCTCAAACTTTATGAATTGTAGTCTTTTGTGTTCAAATATGAGAGCAGTTATCATTCGTGTTCACCAAACCCTTGCTTTCAGTCAGACGACATTCGTTATTTTTGTTGTCAACAGCATAAAGTTAGTTAATCCTTGACATGTTGTTGAAGAGGAATACTTTAATGGTAAGTGATGTGTGGAGCCATCATTTCATGTTTACAGTCATTGAGTTACATTGCCTTACACTTTGGTTTACATTGTAGCTTGATATGGATATATTTAAGTTCATAGATTAATCATTCAACCAATGAAATTTATTCAAACAGCTCTTACACCAGTGATGATAGATAGAGGCTAGCAGAAGAATCTAAGACTTACGTTTCGTTTTCTTCGAGACTTGTCAGTTTGATATCGCTGCCTCTCAGTGAATGACGTCATTCCCCCTAAAACCCAAACCCAGGGCCAGTCATTCGAAACATCAGAAAGTTATCCAGTAGGTCACTGAGTTACTAAGTCTTTACGCCACATATTTCCTGGAGTAAATGAATAACTCTTCATTTTCTCAGTGTGAATAACTCCTCTAGATCACGTTACGAGTACTGTATTTCAATATTCCTGCTATTTTGTGACATGTAAATTAACAAAAACGTAACCACCTATACTTGTTAACTCACCTTAGTGACTTATTTTCTTCAGTAGTTTGCATATCCGTTCATATGAACAGTTCAAGCGAAAATGTTTAGTGATGTAGTCAAACAATTTCTGCTTTCAGTCAGTAGGTCTAAGGGAATTTCTCTTAACTGATTTGAAGCTAGCATTCACCACGGAATGACACCAGTTGGAGAACCATTGAAGACCTGGGAGCACTGGACAGATATTTCATTTTAGTATGAGCCTCCATATCAGCGTGCATTCATGACCTCAACATAAATCGAATCCAAGGCTTTCACACTCAATGGCCAGCACCTTACCATTAACCCACTGGGTCAGAATTCGATTTTCTTTCTATACGTCCAGAATTTTAATGAGTTAACTATCTCACTCCTAAAATATAAAATGATAAAGTTCATTATTCTGTTATATTGGCTCTTAAAACCACTAGATAACAATGGAAAACAATGCATATACTAACTACAATGAAAAATGTTTTCATTTAAAAACCGATCGAATCTTTTCTACTCTTATATTCTTTAATTTACTTTTCAGCCCCACTTGTAACAATAGTCGTATGCTGTTGCATACTGACGACATTTTTTCTGCTGGTCCTCTTTCTGCGATGTCGGTAAGTATCTGTATATACTAAGCTTGAGCTAGTTATTTTTTTCCCTTGTAAATATCCTTCATTGTGTTACAAGGACTTTGCTTTTCTTAGTTGAACTGAACTGGAATCAATTATACGCCTTGAACTATAGATTTGTTCCATATAATAACAATAACTGCTTTATTCTAGACAAAGCTTGTGGAACAATATGAAATTCTCAGCATGTTACAAATTTATTCCCTGTGGAATATCATTAGGCGAAATAATCACTGTATTTCAATAACTTTAATAATAAAAGTAATAAAGAAGCCATATTGTGAAATTTATTATCAATATTATTATTATTATCATTTATCCCCTGGGTTCCTAGTGGAACATACAACTTCAGCAGCACATCTCAATTACACTCGCTTCACTGAAATATTTTCAACCTGCTTCCACAACTGCACATAACCACTCATTTCTTCCTCACACATTCTCCTCCACGTCACCATCAGCTGGGACGGACACCCAAATCATCGTTTACCCTTTCAATTCCATTCGATGGCCTGATCTGGTGTGTGATGTCTACAATAGGCCTTCTCAGTGAATGCCCACTCAAATTCATCTCCACTTTCCTCAGCTGCATATTTGTTGAGTGATGGGTTCTTGGTTGGTTCGTGGCCAGCCAGCCAGCCAGCCACAGTTCCTTGTTGCTTATTCTTATTATTCTCGCCTTCTGATCTGATCTCCAGTATCGAGCCAGTGCAGATGGTAGCTGTTGATGAATATTTGTAGTTTGTTGGAAGTGCTTTTCATCACGCGCCAAATTTCTGAGCCATACAGAAGCACTGACTTGATTGAATTGATGTTGAAAATCCGGATGTTGTTCAGGCTTTATGCTGAGTGCAGAAGATCTGCACACTGTTTTCAGGTTAATGTGGGGAGGCCTGCCTTGCTGTCTTTCCGATCCTGGCTGGCATGGACGTCCTAATGTGTGCGTGTGCCGCCTGTATTTGAAACTGTGCTGCCTAGATAGGTGAGAGGGACTACTTCATTTAAGTGTTTCTCCTTGATGGTGATTGGTGCTTGTTGTTGGTGGTTGTGTTGGTTGGGTATCTTCATCTGTCACCTCCGTCTTCCCTACGTTCACTTAGAGTCCTGTCTTCGCTGTCCTGCCTCGCCCCTTCTGTCAACTTGTTAGTTTTCGCCTGTAGATCTTCGAGTTTGTGCAACATTAGATACACGTCATTCACATTGTGAAATAGGCACCTAGTATTACATTAACTTCTGGTTTGGATTCGTGAATGTTTAGAAAATCTAGAGTAATTTTGTCAGTGGTTTTCGATCTAGCAAGTACTAAATTCTGCAGTTCGACATAGTTATCTAAGGAATAGTAATGTACTGTAGATTTGTGGGTTTATAAGTCCATCTCTTAACCAGGTATCATTTTTTTTTCAGTGTATTGTTGTTAACTTGAAAAATGGCAAATGGAAATCATTTTAAAGGTGTACAAGAGTACATAACAAGTTTAAATGACATATTTACAAGATTAAAACAAACTGAAAGGGAGTAATTTGATGAAATATATTGGATGAAAAATTTTTCGTAGCCCAAATTTTAAGCAGGCTGCCTGTAGTAATATATATTGAACAAATTTTAATGCCATATTATTTAGTTAATCTACCTGCGAGTGGTTTTAGACGTCTTTGGGTATCTTTTTTTCTTATTCCCAAAGAATCTTATCATTGCCGTCAGACATACGACAGACCAGTTATGATTTTAAGAAATTTTTTAAAAGAATTAGAAGGTAAGGTGAAGTATGCTGAATAGAATCAACAAGTAGATGTAATTATAAATTTTGTGCTTATAAAAGAGTATAGAAAGTTATTTAATGGGTTGAAAGTGAATTCATTACATTTTATGTGATCTACTTTATCTAGATGTGGATGGAGACAAATGGTAGGAAGTTCTAGACTTCGTACCTATAGTCACTCATCACCAAGATGCATCTCTCACCTCGATGAAACTAATGTCCTATCTGAGATTCAAACCTGATTCATTCAATACCGCATCGATAGACGTTACCATTGAGATTTTCAGGCTATGGTTGACCTCTTGTAGAACTGGATTATATAAATTGATTGGTTACTGCAGAGTAACCAATTTTATATTATTTAGTCCTGAGTATTCATCGAATTCTATCGATTATTTTGTAATTTCAAAGAGTTTTGTCATGATTAAGTGTAATTCAATCGACTTCCATAGTATGATAATTGAGTCCTCTTTTAATTATACAGCGGAATTATAATTACAAAATAACAGGCTAACAAAGTTCATTATGTAATCTTAACTAAGGAAAGCAGGTAAAATGTTATTTTGACGATGAATCCTTTCATGTAGTCGGTAGAGAAATATAAATTATATTCCTATTCGTAGTAAAGGTAAACGTTGATAATTAAGACATGAAAAACAATGATGATTTATAGAGTTTCATGATAAAGGGACCTCTGTTTGTGTCATATCTCACAAACAAGAAGTTGAATATTCAAAGCGCAATAGTTTTCATACAGTAGACTATATCCCTTTGAAAGAATAAAGCAAAATAATCAATATTTTTAGGTAATTTCAGTCGTGTTATCATTATACTGTCAATTTTAATCACTTATTACATGCACAAGATTTCTAGTATGCACAGCGTAGATTTGAGATTAGTCAAATCGAAGAGACAGTAAAATAACTATGAATTTCGAGGCATACATTCAATAGTTATGGATGATACACTATCGAGATAGAAAACTAATCAACGCCAAATTTTCTCCCTCTTGAAGTCGATTATTATTATTATTTTTAGTCCCTTTGGTTCCTAGTGGAACATAGGGCTTCAGTAGCATGTCTCCAGTGACCTCTGTTCTCTGAGATCTTTTGAACCTGGTACCATGACAGCCCACAAGCTCTCATTTCCTCCTCACACGACCTCCTCCATGTCACCCTCGGACGTCCAACTTATCGCTTCCCATGGGGATTCCACTCGAGGGTTTGGAGTCGATATCACTGACGAAAACATTTTCAGCATTTGTGGCGAACAGAAAAGTACTGGGCATGAAACTGGCAATAAATAGTATTGAGGAATCCTTAGATTAACATTTTATAAACATTCACCGTTGTATAGTACATACTTTATCTTCTTGACTTAAATTTGCAGTTTTATTCGCCTCGCTAATAGATTTCGGAGAATTATATCTCTGTAGTAGACAAAGATTTTCTTCAAATTAACTAGATATACCCAAAGCCTGAATGTCTAAGTGCTACTGTGACATGTCTTCAACAACTCTATTTACTCTGTTTTAAAGATAATGTAATTTCTTAGTTTCGATTGAATCATGATTAAAATGAAATTTTCCACAGTGTTAAAACACTGATTTACATTCATTTCAAGTATAAAATTTATGGAATTCCATGACCCCGTAACCAGTAAATTAATATTTACCTTCTAATATGGCGTACTCAATCAAGTTAAGCATTCTGTTCCATACTTTCTCTGTACCCTTATCTTGTTAATTATTTTCACAAAAAATAATAATATTACATTTAATTATATGTATATACATATATACGTATAATCACAGGGTGGAACCCAGTTCAATGAACATGAAATACAATTGAAAACATTGGTAGAATAATTCATCATAAAACGTTTGTACTTTAGTTAACGCTTTAGGGTATGAACTCATTTAAGATTAAGGTTTTGGGTTAGTTATTAGCTATAACTCTAAACTGATTTGTTATCTATTATTATTATTATTATGCTGTGTAAGATTCTTCAGCAAGTTTGTTAACCGATGACTAGAAAAGCTATTGAAACACTCAACTACACACGTTAACAAGTATGCAAAAATAGATTTTATACTAATCAGAACTTTAGAGTTTTTCTTTGGAGAAATTACAATTAAATATATCCATCAAAGTAACATGCTGTCACCAATCATGTTTGACTTTGCAGAGATAAGTACCATCAAGTTCTTAGGTATAGACCGAATCCCAGGTGGCCACCTAGGTGACTCGGGCTACGTAGGTTAATAAGACTACATGCAGATTCTTCTAAGAATCTTTACTGAAAATCTACATGTATTTGACATGCGTTCTGCACTTTTCAAATGTCATGACTTATCTACACCGACTCTTAGTATGAACATGGCAAGTAATGCTATGGAATACATTTGCCTCTTCACTTATATGAGAAATGACGTCAGTTCAAAGACAATGGATACCAATGAAATCTCAGCTCGAGTACAAATAATGTGTTTTGCATTCGTCACTTTACCTCATCTTTTGCATCAGCAGGATTCTCAACTACCTATCAAAAGACAGGTATGCTATGCAATAGTTCTAACTGTCATGTTTTACCCCAGAGTCATTTCCACTTGAATTAGATAGTGCAAAAGAGCTACAGTTTTTTTTGTTAACAAGTGTCTTTGTGTGATGGAATCACTGTGTATGTAATGTTGACATTAAATGTAGAGTGACAGATCAGAGGATGTGGTTGTGAACTTTCACTGGCTGACGTGACTTGAACCTTTTGTTGGTAATCCCTATTCGCAGCATACCTAAGCGTTAAACGTTAACTGAAGTGAGAATGAGTTAAAAGAATCCTAAGGGTGACCAGAGAAAGATATGAAAAGAGTCCACGACGTCTCTGGCCATTGCTTTAAATCATACGAAGAGGTGGAAAGTCCCTTACTGGAGTCCTCGAGATAGTATTAATCAACGACTGGAGACCTTTGATGACAGGGATGGAAATTGCTCGCAATTGTGAAGATGTATTGATCCTCTGATAGCTCTGAAATTTTAGACATATTTACTAACCTACACTTATTCCTCCTTCTCGTCGCACATCGTCGATTACTCCGATATCTCACTTTATCCATTTCTTTCTTCGGATGCTTTTGTGAAGTGTTGCAAGTTGAGCCAATATACTTTTACCCCAAGATAGATGCTGACCACTAAATGTCATCTCAGTTCATAAAGGACCGGGTTGGGCATTGAAAATATATGATAAAACCTGTGTCTATTGCTTTGTGTTGTTAGTACTTCGCCAAACTATATGATAAGATAATAATCGAGTTAATATCATCACCATAGCTGTCCAGCCAAATAGTAATCTGATAAGTTTTGATAGTACACTTTACTCTTAGTTTCAATTTGAAGTTTAGAACAAGGTGTTGATAGGTGATGAATTCACATGCAGAAAGAAGCAATAAGTGTTTGCAAAGTCGTGAACTGTTGTCATTCAACCATTAGGATCTTAGAATTTCTCTACAATAGTCTTTCGTGGAGCTGATTTTGAACTGATCTACAAATGGTTACCAGATTTCAAACAAAGTGTGAATGGTCAGGCGTCACAGAGCGACCGATTTAGCACTCGGTTAATAGATCTGTTAGCTGTGACAGGTAATCAGCTGTACGTTTCATTCTTTCAGTGATTTCACCAATCAGTTTAATAGATAGTCTTGTATACATATCCAGCTATTTCAAGCAGAATTATGTCATGTAGTCTGTTCAGTAACCAACAGTTTGCTATTCTGCTGAAATTCAAATTGATTTTCACTTCATTTAGGTTTGCACTGAATAAAAGAGAGCTATGTATCCGTCACTCAGTCAACAGTTAATGAAGTATTCAATGAATATGTTGGAAGTGAGACTTGATCAACATCTGTCTGCCGTACGAAAACCAAGTCAAGTACTTAGTTGCAAATAAAAAGACTATTTGATTCTAATTTTATCACAATATAAGTTTTCTTTAAAGTTGTATTATCAGCGCCATATGTCAGAACCAAACAAAGTCGTTTCAGGTTATTGAATAAGGTTTGTATCATTTTTTGAGCTGCAGACTAGTACTTTATCGGGTAAAAACTTCATTTCCTGCATATTTCTGATTAGTTTTATCCCTTTGATATTAGAAAAAAGGCATTTAGTGGAATTCACCTTATGAGCAATGTTGAGGTCAGGCTACGGGGTAATAAGTCAGATAGGCAAGTCAATTGATGAGGTTGTGAACTTCAGTCGACTGAAATGACTTGGATATATGCTATGCATGCCAAGCCACCAATTACCTCGTTGTTCCATGCTATCGGAAGCTGGATTAGATTGGAAAATGATTCAAGGTAACCAGACCAATATGTGGTACCAGTCAATGAAGTCTCTTACTGTTTGAGTCGTGTTGGGGAACGAAGACTTGAGGAGTCTTGATAACATGGCTGAAAATCGGTCACAGTGGAGCATGTGTATTCACTGCCTGACATCTAAGTCTTGAATATTCGCACTAAACTTTACCTTCAGATTGTTTGTTCTCCCACATGACTTTGTCTACTTTGATATCAGTCTTTTTCTATCCACCTGTTCTTTTTATACTACTTTGAAGTATGGCAAATTGAGCCGATGCACGTATATGCAACGTTCTACGTTGACTTTACCAGAGAGCTAACGCATATTTTCACAGTTCTACACCTTTTGAGTCCATATATAAGAGGCATTTATCAGTTGACTTTTATGTCTTTGAAACGACCCACATATCGTAATTTATCGAACAAGGTGGGGTTTGTTTTCAGCAGATGCATTTTTCAACTTACATATTATGCAATTCACCTCTAACTTATCATTTTTTGACATACATGGCAAACAGTCTAATCTGTAACTGAGAGTGGAGAACATGTGGTCTCTTGAAATGGTCTTCCGTGTGCATTTCCCTATAATTAGGTAGTAACAATTCTTTAAAATGAATACGTTACAAATTACCTCATAACACTACACTTAAAAAGCAGCTTGGTATATTATTATCCAGTCAGATAACGAGCAACTACTGCTATTTATTGTTCATATTCATACGAGATCAGATAACTCCACAACTTTGTCACAGAACTTATATAGTCCCAATTTTCTCCCTTTTACTGTAATTACAAGGGTAGTAGAATTTTCCAAATATCTGGCACAAGTGCAGAATCACTTCCATTGCATATATTTGGTGTTTCAGCTGTCAATCTCTCCCTTCTTCCACCCAACCAAGTTAGGTTTTAATACTGTCATTCTATCTCTGCCTATCGTGTGATTGCGTGTAACTGCACGCTGAGCTGCAGCCCTACTTTTTTCTAAATTTCTTATCTTGTTACGATCTACTAATCTTGATTAAGCTAAGCTTTTGTGCTCTGTTATTCTAGTTGACCCTGGCCAACTACTCTGATCTATGTAGTTGACATAAAAATCACTGGCTAATTGCATTAATCGGATATTTTAACTTATAAAGCTTGTTTCTAGACGAGGTCATTGGTTTGAATGCCACGTTAATCCCAGTCAAACTTACTGTGAATTCTTCGTAATGCTTCTGGAGTGCCTTCCTTGTGTAGCAACAGTGAAGGCTTTTAAACCTCTCTCAATCCTATCGCCATTATTATTATTAGTATCAGAAATATTATTAATAACATCTGTATTGCTGCTGCTAATATTTTTCTTTTGATTCCTTGTGAATTTATCTATAAATGTAGGTAGGTAATTATTGAGACGTAAGGTATTCTTGATGTGTCTAATTTCTTGTCGTAGATTTACTGTCCTACTAGTAAGCCTTTTCGCCCTATCACATAGGCATTTTACTAACCCTACTTTAACTGAGATGGAGTGAGATCATTTGAAATCTAGGTGGCGATTCAAATGGGAAGGTTTCCTACAGATACTAGTCTCTAAACTTCCATCTTGTGTTTGTTTAGTCTTACAGTCCAACATTGTTAGCTCACCTTCATCACTTTCTAAATTACAGGTAAGACGGATTCCATTCACTGCAGCATTGATATCTAACAAGAACCTTTAGATGTGTTCCGATTTCAGTGCTGTAAACGTGTTATCTGTATATCGGAAATCATATCTTTAGAGTAGGACTAAATGTCTGAAGGGCTATCAGTTCCTTACTATAAATAAATGTCTGCGATGACACGGGATATTGATGATCCCATGGTAACACTAGTTTGTTTATATATTTTATTTTCGAACTTAAAACAGTAAACGTCAGGCACAATAGTACTCCTAGCATGATTTCCTCTATCAACACCTTAGTCTGTTGCGTAAGCTCATTGTCATCTTTAAGCCTATTCCTAACCACCTCTAGAGCCATGTTGATTGTTATGTTCATCTTAAGGCTGTTTATGTCAAAACTAACCATTTTCTCATTGTCATCTAAATGCATGTCATCCAATCTATGCTGTAAGTAATAAGACTTAGTAAGTCAGGATTTTGATTGATCTCCTGTTGAGCCTAGCACCGTTTCTAAATATTTAGATGACTAGTAAGTCACAGTGTTTCTCAAATCTACTCTAGGCCTGATAAGATAATCTAGCATATAATTTTTAGTAGTACTGTATATTCCTCTGGGATTGTTAGTTTTCGGCATTAAATTTAACCATTTTGACTCGTCTAGAAACGGCTTCATGAAGCATGTCAAATTTCCAGCGAAGTTTTTAACGCTATTCATAATAGTATCCACTAGCTTCTTAATTTTCTCATATGGCCCTGTTTCTATATGGTGATTCATTTAGCAGATGCAGTCAGATTTGTTCATAACAACTACTGAGTTGCCTTTATCTGATTTGGCAATTACTATAATGTTATCATTTGAAGATTCTTGACAGCTTCTCTTCCTGGCTTGGGTAAATTAGGTTTCGTTTTCTTCTTTCATTTTAGTGTTAGAGCACACTGTGCTCTTACCTCATCTGAAATTGTCTTATCTATTGAACTTAACACTATTTCTGTCTTTTAACTGACGAAATATAACCATTTATTCATGAATAACAACAAGAAATGTATCAGCGAAAAAACATTCCTTCTCAACGACTTCATTATCAAGCTGTACAGTCATATTTATACTCAATAAAATGACAGATAATTACACTAAAACGTTGCTTGGTCAATATGCAAAGTATACCAAAGTTGTAGGTGATGGTATTTGTTCAAGTGGAAGAAATAATCTCGGGAATTTATTTGTATAAATGGTGCATCAATGACACTTTTCTTATTTGCGACGAAACATGTTCAGTGAACAAGCTGTTAAGATGTCTCAATGATTGTCACCCACCCAATAAATTCACTGTAGAGGAAGAGTTGAATTCAAAGTTCCACTTTCTAGACGTAACTTTGAAGAGAAGGAACTATGGCTGGATTCAAATCTCAGAAAAATATGAATCAAGCCAGTTCGCGATCCAGGACTCAATGTAAGTACTGGCAAGTTTGTTCAATAAGATGGGTCAAGAGAGAGAGTCAAAGACAGAAGTATAATCTAAGAGGGCAGATATAACATAGGATCTTTTCCAGCCTGGTGTTGATACTATGATGTAAAACAGCTACAGCATCCACAGTACTTCTTTTGAGTTTGTAGGCAAATTGATTTCGACCTCTGAAAGCCTGCTAAGGAAGTTCAAGAGCACAAAGCAACAGTTTTTCAATTATTTTTAGGAATGATGAGGTAATTGCAATCGGTCGGAATTTCACTTTAGCTCCAACAGACGTAGACTTGGGTACGAGAACTGTTTTAACTTCTTTTCAGGTGACTGGTATGTCATTTATGACAAAAAACTCATTAAAAATGCTTGTGAGTGGATGACATAGAATGCCAGCACATTTCGTGAAAAGAATACCTAGTATGCCATCAAGTCCAGGGCATTGATAAGGTTTTAATGACTTTAGGCATTTAAACACGTCTGTTCCATTGTTTTTAGGAGAACTACATTCTATGTGAAGATGTAGATAAGTTAACATACGCAGTTTTATGTATGCATCACTGTTTCAATGTACATACGTTTTCACAGGTTATATTTCTCTTTCAAGTAAGACTATTAAAAAGTCTTCATATACTAGAAAGATTTTTATACGATATATTCTTCTGGTTATACATTAAGTTTCAGCGTTTTATTTCACTGAATTTGTAATCCAAATAAGCGGACCGGAAAATTAGAACTATACAAACTCTATCCCAAAGTTGTGGATCTACCTGATTTGAATATGGACAGTAAATTATATCCGAAACGTTATCCAGTAAATGATACTGTTTCATTGTGTGACATTTCTAATGAATAGACTAAAATGGAATTTAATATGGGATCAATGCACACCTTTTTCTAAAGGCTGTTTGTGTTATATAACACTGTGAGTGTCACAATTAAAATGGGAGAGAAATCTATTGCAATCTGTTAATAGCTAATTAAGAGAATTCACAATGTAGTTTAATTTGGAAAGTGAAATAATGAAGACCATTTGTAGTTCTTTGTTGTGCTACATTCTCTGAGTTAGGTGATTTAATCGTGAAGCTTTCACTGAAGTTTAATGCTGAGGAAGTTGTCCAGAAAGACAATGAAAGCCTAACAATTAAATCACTCAGCTCAGAGAATGTAACACAATCAAGAATTTGGAGCCAACGTAATGATGGTTTGTGGGTGATGTCAATTACATTCAGTGTCTTGGAATGTAACATTTCAGTACATAATCAGCAGACTAAAACTAATTGACAAAGTGTACCATATTGTGCGTAATCGAAGAGCGTACCTGTGCAAATCTCTGGTTATGAAATGCGATTAATTCATATTTATAACTGAAGCTCAATCGCTGAATAGTTGAATCTGACATAGTTTCGGAACTTTATTTGTGTAAAAGGTACATGGATGACACTTTCCTTTGCGACGAAACATGTTCAGTGGACGAGCTGTTAAGACGTTTCAGTGATTATCACCCGTCCATTAAATTCACTGTAGGAGAAGAGTTAAACTCATCGTCCCACCTTCTAGACGTGACGTTAAGGAGAAGATATGATGGCTCGATTCAAAGTTCAGTCTATCGAAAACCAACTTGTACCGGTCAGTTCACTGACATTTATGGTTGGGTACCTCTTGCTTGTAAGAGAAATCCCAGAGAAGTCCCACTGTGTTCCAGAATCTATGGAATGTGTTCAGAAGATATGGTGGATGCTGAAATCGAAACTCTTAGAATAATAGTATTTAATAACGGATACCCTAAAAGATTTATTGATAAGAATCTGAAGAAACAAACAACTACCCATCCCATTACAGTCCCTAAGAAAATCTTAACCATGAATCTAGAATTCAAAGGAGACATCATAGTCGAAGTGCTGAAAAATAGTTTGTCAAGGTGCATCAATATTAGCTTCTATGCTGCTGGACCGAGACTGATATTTTCTAGTCGCCGTCTGATTTGTCAATGTGTGAAGGAAAGGCTTCCAGTGATGTCCACATCTATGTGTATCTACAAGTTCATATGCTCCTATGGAGCTGACTATATTGGACTTTGTAAACAGACCATCCGAAAACGTGTTGCTGTACATTTCCCGGTTTGGCTTACCAAAGACAACCAAAGGAAAACGACTTCATCCATATATGAACACCTAGTAAAGTCAGGTCATTCAGCACCTGAGATTCATCCTTTAAAGTAATCTACAAATGTTAAATTGAACTACCACAAAGGTGTAAGTTTCCACCACTTAAGCATCATTCAAGCATTACCTATACACATGAACAGAAACCAAAACTTTACATTCAAAAACGTTTTGTGAAACCACTTTCGCTACCTTGGCCTCAACAGTTCATTATTTTTTGGATTTTGTCAATTCCATTTCACTTTGGTATACTTCTCTTTTATTATCATCAATTTCCACTTCATTGACAATATTTGACTCATATTTCACTATTAATATCAATTCATTCCTTATTCATTGACCTATTTCACATATTTCATCTAAATTATCACCGTTTTACAATTCTTTGATAGTCGGTGTCTCTTATCTCATCACTTGTTATTAATTCATTCCTTAATCAGTGAGTGACCCATTTTCTATTTCTTTCACTTGAACAAATACCATCACCTACAAGTTTGGTATACTTTACATATTGACCAAGGAACGTTTTAGTGTAATTATCTGTCATTTTATTGAGTATAAATATGACTGTACAGCTTGATAATGAAGTCGTTGATAACAAGTGCTTCTTCTTCACTGATACATGTCTCGTTCTTATTTCTATTTTGGGAATGACATCTAGTTTCGATTCATTGACCTTCACATTGAAATTAAGGCTTTTCTGTACTACTTCTACTTCTCCTGAGCTGAGTACTCTAGTTGAGGGATTGACAACCCACTTTGACTTATCAATAAGTGGTGATGTGCTACTACTAATTTCATTATTGTTGACTGCATAAATTTCTTCTATAAGTTTGTTTAATTTTTTTATTATTATTTGTCCCTTGGGTTCCTAGTGGAACATACAACTTCAGCAGCACATCTCAATTACACTCGCTTCACTGAAATATTTTCAACCTGCTTCCACAACTGCACATAACCACTCATTTCTTCCTCACATATTCTCCTCCACGTCACCATCAGCTGGGACGGACGCCAAAATCATCGTTTCCCCTTTGGATTCCACTCGATGGCCTGATCTGGTGTGTGATGTCTACAATAGGCCTTCTCAGTGAATGCCCACTCATATCCATCTCCACTTTCTTCAGCTGCATATTTGTTGAGTGATGGGTTCTTGGTTGGTTCGTGGCCAGCCAGCCAGCCGGCCAGCCAGCCAGCCACAGTTCCTTGTTGCTTATTCTTATTATTCTCGCCTTCTGATCTGATCTCCAGTATCGAGCCAGTGCAGATGGTAGCTGTTGATGAATATTTGTAGTTTGTTGGAAGTGCTTTTCATCACGCGCCAAATTTCTGAGCCATACAGAAGCACTGACTTGATTGAATTGATGTTGAAAATCCGGATGTTGTTCAGGCTTTATGCTGAGTGCAGAAGATCTGCACACTGTTTTCAGGTTAATGTGGGGAGGCCTGCCTTGCTGTCTTTCCGATCCTGGCTGGCATGGACGTCCTCATGTGTGCGTGTGCCGCCTGTATTTGGAGCTGTGCTGCCTAGATGGGTGAGAGGGACTACTTCATTTAAGTGTTTCTCCTTGATGGTGATTGGTGCTTGTTGTTGGTGGTTGTGTTGGTTGGGTATCTTCATCTGTCACCTCCGTCTTCTCTACGTTCATTTGATGTCCCGTTTTGTTTAATTTCTTAATTTGAGTATTTTTGGATTTCTCTAGTGTAGCTGATCTTGCCTTATTTAATTTGTCCATCAGAAGCTGATAGTCTTTTTCACCAACTGTTAGTATCAGCGTTCATTTAAGTTCCTTGATATAATTTCTGGTGTTTTACCACGTTTTGACTACTTTTTTCTCTTATATAGAGTTTACTGACTTGTTCTACTGTAGCTTTGACTTCATCTTTTGTAATTGATGCACGTAGACGTAGATATTTAGGAATGATTTGATTTCTAAGACACTGAATAGTCAGTATACCGGGATTTGCATATCTACCTTGTGTCTTCAAAAGTCATATGAGTTTGTTGATTAGTCTTCAAATATGATTCCACCGGTAATCAGTTCTGGCGGTATATTACTTAATTATAAATTTCTCATTGAAAGTATAGGATTGATAGTTTTTGAAGGCTTCAGTTCCTAAATTTTTATACTTCACAGTATTAGGTCAGAGATTTATACAAATGAATCTTAATGGGACTACTTTGACCCCGTGGGGATTGGGTAACTTTGCTTTAATTTTATGCTAGTTTGGTTGCTGTATATTTCACACTGTGGAACAGTATTCTTTATAGGAAAACATAAAAAAAACTAAACTAAGTCAACAAACATCCAGTAAATGATACTGTTTCACCGTATCAAATGTCAAGAAGTTATAAACTAACATACTCCCTAAGTTCTACTCTTCTCTTCTTCTATTAGAAGTTCACCTGCATATCTGTCGTGAATACTTGATCCATACCGCTGATCTAATATCTGATTACCTATCTACTTGACTGACATCCAGTTGGCTGATCCTTCTTAGTAGTCCATATATCGAAACAATACTCACGTGCCTATTGATTGACATTTAAAAGGAGAACCATGCTTCTAAGGATTCACTTGCATTTTTTTTAGCTTTGATGTTTAAGTATTTCTACGTTTTCCTATTGGAAGTTGCGGCTGTGTTTGCCTACGTTTATCGATATCAATGACGATTGTAAGCTGATGCTCATAAATTCTTTACTCTATTTGATGACTTGATTTACCAAACTAACGATGTTCACAGACATTTCAACCAACTTTGTAGATTTTGTTAGCCTTGTCTTCCTTGTGTAATTAATTATCCCCTCAAAATGGGTTATTTTCGAAAGAACTGGTTCACAATTTATAACATTAAAAGGTGTAACACTTTCGAAGAAGACATAAACGTTCCTCTATTCTTATTTATGCTGACAAAATACAATTTTATAGTGAGTTACCAAAGTCCTGTTGATTTTTACTCTTAGGTCAGTTTATCTCATGTCTGTCTGTTTTCCATATATGTACACTTTTCGAAAAACTTGTCTGGTACACAAATGGATTTGTATAAAAAATGAAAGACATAATTTAAGTCTGTAACCTTTAACTACATATTAACTATATAGAATATTCTTCATTTTACCAATAATTTGATCGACTTTATTTACTTTATCAGTACTAGTGTTATACGTCATGCTTTAACATGAAACAGATCAATACCCTTACAATAAATCAGGAAATGATCGATATGATGCATACTGTTAAAGATCTTCCCCTTTTTAAAACAATAATGTTTTTATTCCAAATAGTATTTCAAGAATACTGTACAGAATTTTCAGCTACCATATGGTATTAATTGGACAGAAACAGTGTATATAAGAGATAAGAATATTTGCTCCATCTACAATCATAATGGATGAATAATAGCAAGCTGTGTAATCATTTCTAACACTTTCTTTCTTATATAGAATACAAAATAAATATGGTATTGTCGAGCTTTTATATTTAGTAGTAAGTGCATAAAGGCTTATATACGTGCTGTTTGCCTTTCTGCATGATCGATATGTAGAAAGGTTTCAATGAAGAGGATCCTGATCATCTGATAAAATAACTTCTGTCAGATGTTCATCTACAACAGTTTCAGTTAGAAGATTTAGAGGTACACCACTAGTTCTACTGGCCATCTTCAAGGTTTTAGGCAACAACTCTAGAAAGAATAAAATGGAAGAATAGAGGAGAATAGGCAAGATGCAGGAGTTTATGAAATACAAGATGAAAGGCTGACTTGTACTAGATACTCTATCTAAGCTTCTTAACATAGTATATTAAACAAAAAAATTCCTTTGGAAATTAATAGCATATGTAAAGACTAGGAAGGATCCAAATAAAAGTACACGTCCAGATAACATTGCTTATATTATTTTTTTTATCTATACAGTAGTATTTCAGATTTTATTCAGGGAACTGTCTAATGAATGTTACATTACAGCAACTTCATTCCAGCAAAGGTAAAGTGCTCAAAGAATTGAGTAGTAAAATTACAAGGTAAAACCCCTCTCCAATACATTCTTCAAAAACTTTTTTGTTTAAACCATCACTGAAAGTATTGAGTTATGTGTCTACACCCTCACTTCATGGAACAGTCCACTGGCCTGTGGTTTACAGATTAAACTACAACATAACATCAAGAGTCCATTTGTTTTCAGAAAAAAATTAGCATGAAATTCCATCACCATTTATTAGTTAAGATTTGTTCAGAGTTCTTTACCATAAAACTTGGTTCTGTTGAACACCAATGAGATGATTCTCTAAGATACCGAAATTTTCATCAGCAATGAATTCAGTTCAAAAACAATAGGATAGTCAGCAGTAGAAAGTCATGTCTGAACTTAAAATGTGCAGTATTAAGAAGAGTATATCAATCTTCCTTATTGAATGTTACATAAAATGCAATAAATAGGAGAAAAGAAGGACATTCTTTATTTCAACGTGTTCAAACACTTTTCTATTCTCGTGCACTCTTGAACACTTTAAATGCATATAAGTCATCAATCGATGGATGTTCCGATACCACATGAGAAGTGAACAAGGTTAACTTCTATGAAAACCATCGATTAAATTAGCAAAGGTATTGAACACTGGAAGGTGATCATCAGAATGATAACATAAAGTGAAGCAAACTCCTTGGTTATCATTTTCTTAAGCTGTACAATTGTATTTACACGAATAATAAACATATAACGGTCTGTTATTAAACAATAGCGTATGATTGCATCATTAAGCTAGTGCGAGAAAACCGAACTCAAGAATGGGAAGCAGCTGCCTAATATTCTTTTAAACTGGAAATAATGAGGAAGGCATGGAGTTTGACAAGTTGAAAATTGTTGGCAGATGTTAAATGCGCTTTTTGAGAACCCACCTGATAGATTTGAAGAAGGTGAAGACTGAGATAAGGGTCATTGTGAAGCTAATGATAATAAACTAATTATATTGAAGTCGAAAAACTGTGAAAGTGTTAGGATTATGGTGAGGTAAGAGATTGGAGATACTTCCTTTTGCATCCACAGATGAGGCTGAATTGGTGAAGGGCCAGGGATTCTCTTGTACACAACTGTCGAAGGCGTACTTCTTTTGAACTATTCCTTTTGACTCTATAAATGGGACTAAAGGAGTACCGTGGTCGAGCTAAATGTCTAGAGTTGACCAAGTGTTCAAGAATTGAACTGTCAGTTGATTTACATTCTCCCCTAGACAACCAACAAGGATAGTGCTCAAAGATACACTTGAAAGGTGCACTCTTTGTTTGACCTGTACATATAAATACGATTGTACAGCTTTAGAAAATGATATCGTCAAAAAAGAGAATTTCCTGCGCTGAATTATCAAAGTCAGAGAATGATCTTAGAGGCTGTAGAATAGACTGACTGTGGAAAGACGCCCATAAGTAATTATTCAGCTAATTCGCTTACAAACAATCAGATTATCACAAAGCATTAGATCACAGTAATTTATCCAAATAATCAGGTTAGTCATAAGGGGTTTAAAGGTTTACTAAGGATAACTCACAAAGGAAATTTTCAGCTTCAATGATGAACTCAAGATCAGGTTGTCAGTTAACTGAATAAAGTAAATCTTTGCAAGTACTCAAGGAAAAATCATTACCACCTTTAATAACCAATTCAGATGGAAAGTGATGACTGAAGTTATATCTAGCAGAAACTTTTCATCGAAGCAATTCTAGCAATAAAATTACTCAGGTGAAGCTTAAGGACTGTACACTTGAAATCAGTCAGACGGAATGATTGAAAATACATTCCACTTTCGTCACCACTCATTAGCAAGATGCAGCTACTGGCCTGGAGGGAATTCACTTTATATTAAAATCCAGGCAAACAATTGGTGTGAATAAGTGTTTCTCTTCAACTAGCTCCTCATTGATGGCTCTATACTAATATATAACATTCCAAAAGTACAAAATAAGATACCAGTTCGGTAGTAGTATTTGCCAAATAACACGTTATCAATCTCAAAGTAACTAAAGAGTGATAATTAGACAAAATAGTTGAATAAACTGGTTGTTATAAAATCAACAGTCTGTTTAGTAATAACTAGTATGAAGAGAAAACGAATTACTACGTTGAGCAGTCAGTTGTTGAAGGTAGTTAGAGACAACAGTGGGGAAGGATAAAGCGGCTTAAAATGTAGTGGTAATAATAACTGTAACCATTCGTAGGATGAATGAAGGGCAGCGCCACGTTTCTACATGTGAGCTAGACAGACGACCGAGGCAAAGAAAAAGGCTGAGCAAACTTCTTCTGAACACATAAACTTCGCCTGTTCAGGGGAATTCCGATGGTTTCTTCTGCATGCAGAAGACGAACTCTTGGAGGATGGGTATGATTAGAAGAGATTTGACCAATAACTTTGGAGGCATTATGATTATTGCCTTGGTGTCCAGTGTCAACCAGATGAGTGGATAATGAGCTTCGTATCGATCTAGTCTTTCCTTTATTTAACCATGACAGAAAATGGTCAGGATATTGATGTTGGACTTGACTAACTGTACGTCGAATGTAACTACTTCCACAGTAGCAAATGAAGTGGCGAATACACATAGAAGAGATGAAGCCAAATAGCCTGCCTTTGATTCACAGTCATCATATGCTGACTTCAGAGTAAAAAGCATAGCACTGCTGCATTAAATAATCTTCTTATCGTATTTCTTATGTTCTGTATAACAAGTTCATTGATTATGTCACACAGAAACTATATTCTTAGGAACAGCAGTTCCTCAGAATCTGCTGACGATCTGACAGTAAAATTCTAACGCCCTCACTATGCTTTTGAAAAAACCATTTTTTAATAATTAATCAGGGTAATTAAAACAGTGACTAAGGTATAGACTTATTATGCAGCGAAACTTATGAAATCTTATACATATTGTTGGGATTTGCATAAAAATATCTAACATGAAAAGAAAATGAATGATTATTTCAAGTAGTCACTTGTTGACGATAACTTTAGACAGCAAGGGGAAGAACAAGCTGGCTAAAACTGTAATAATGACAAATAATAATAAAGAAAAGGACTGAACGAATTTCCTCCGAGCGCACAGAAAACCTGTTCAAGTGGATCCCGGTAGCTTCTTAGGTATACAAAAGAGGTAGTCGTAGAGAATAAGTGAGATTCCTATCTCATCCTGTATAGTACATCACTTTGATAGAACCACCAATGAGGAGCTAAATGAGAGAAATATTTCTTCAGTCAGACTGTTTAATTTTTATTTATCTAATTGGAAATGTGTACATTAAATCTGAATCCGTTTCATACTGCTTAAGCTACGAACAAGAATAGAGTAGTCTCGAATTTCCTCTAACCCATAAATATACAGTAGGAAACTCACCGATGCTGAAACTACAGAAGTAAAACCTATTAAATGTCAGGCGGTGACAGGAAACTCAATGGCTCCGACTTCATCATTTAATTTATCAATAAATTCATCACAAATGAATGACTGAAATGCAATTACATACAAGAGAATGATAAACCGCCTTTCAAATGGGGAATTCATTAGGAACTTTCATTGTATATCGAAGTTTATGAAGTGAAATTTCGATTTAAGCACCAAATGCCTATGCTTAAAGACATGCAAAATGCTTGACAATCAAATTCTCGTTAGCATATAAAGTAACAATCTTATATAGACTCAACATTTCTCCTTTCATAGCATTTAAACAATAACTTACTGTCTATAGTTACATTCTAATCTGACATATAGAACTAACGATGTTTCATGATACAGTCAGTTGGTCACTTTCAAACAGCGTAAAACACACCATAGTTGTTAGTCGGAGGGAGGCAATCAACAGGAAGTCCTAGATTTAAGTTTTGTGCCTGTTGGCACTCGTCAGTAATGTGTATCTACAACCTGGATAGAACTGATGTCTAGCCTGAGATTCGAACCTATGTCACTCAGCGTTGTAGTCACCGAAGTTATTACTGAGATATTCCGGCCGCGACTGACCTCCTGTATGACTGGACTAGATACATTGATTAGTCACCGGAGAGTATACAATCAATGTACATATCATAATTTTCGCCTATTACTGTTGGTAGATATTATTGTATACCTACTGCGGAGAAGGCGATCGAACAACCAAATATCGCCTATGTTAATTCTCTGCCTACGTATATTTTAGAATAAGAATATTATTAAAATAATAAATTACAAATTGATAAACTTTATTTTTTTTTCCCCATTTATTTGAGAAATATAATTTATCCTTTCGATATGTTCTTGACCTATTGTTAGAAGAAAAGAAATACCTTACTACAAAAAATAAATTTATTTGTTTTCTAAAGATAATAATAAACGAGATAGAATAAATAAGAAGTGTATAAATTACCGTTAATTTGAACACAAGTAGAGTTGTTTCCCTTGTTCATCTATTCTGTATATGACGTTGAAACAAGTGAATGTAATGACTACAATTACTTTTCTATCATGTTTCTAAAATATATACATACCTATTTGTGGGCAGAAGCTACTATATAATTAGAAATAATCATTTATGACATATATGTGTAGGCATAAGGGAAAAGAAAAAAGGATTATTTTTCTGTTTCCACTGCTCTACCCTTACCCTTAATATACGTTATACATCATATATATATATATATATATATATATATATATATATACAAACTCATTTCTTTTAGCCCTTTTTACTCATCGAATACTTATCTATCCAATTATTGTCTATGCACATAAAAACTATTTAACTGTATGTGGATACTCAGTAGACGAAAGCATAGTAATCAGTATTCATTCAAACAAAACTATTATTTCAACTTAATTGTTAATATGATTAATTATTAATTCAATAGTCTATTGATTTAAGTTGAAAATAAGTGAAATCGTTGCTGGATTTAAGCTAGTGGGCTGAAAGTAACTAGTCCAATGAACTGTCAATGAAGCTACTATATGCAGTGGCTTAACACACCTCAGTTTCACCTAACCCATAGAGGTTTACATCTAATTGCTATATGAATGAGTAATAATTAACGATCGCTTCATCTTAAAATGATGGAAAAAATTTGTAGTGCAGTATTAAGATGATGATGACGTTTTGGTGTCCCAGTAGCTTTGGTATTTTGTCATCGACGTTTCAGACTTGCTGATATCCTCAACACTAAATTTATGAAGAAATAAAGCATACTTCAATGTTGCATGAATGTTTAGATAATGAAACCCAGTGTGACAATAAAAAATAGTAAAGCATGATAGAGTGAAACCTACAGTCAAAGAGATCGAGATGTGACAAGAATCTCTTCTGTATGTACAACTTGACAACACTTAAGGTCAGAAAAATAACTAAACATTAGAATACGCTTCACTTATCTACGAAGTTAGTGTTGAGGATGTCGTGAAACCTGGTGATGGAGCGTTCCGGACAAAATACTATGACTCAGAGAACACCAAACCGTCACCATCCTTCGTCATTATCAATCCTGGTGTCTATTTTTTCATCTGGATCCACTTTAAATTACTCTGACTTAAAGAGATGGAGCAGTTGACTGACTACTGGTGAAATTATCTGAGATAATCACATTTTGGTAGACTGATTTTCAAGTAGTTCACCTTGTACCTCAGTTTGTGCGGTATCTGACTGATGCCACAGATGCTCCTAGTTTAAATCTTGCCAGGATTCCAGATAACCTTAAAACTAAAGTCATGACTACTACACAAAGTGTAATCTGCCATACTGCAGCTGGTTGAAGTATTTTTACAACAGACAGCTAGACTAAATCAACGTAGAAGCTTCTGTATACGTGCATCGCTTCAAGTTACCACAGTTCACGATATTAATTAATGAACACGTAGACAGAAAAAGAGGGATATCAAAGTAGACGAAGTTGTGTAAGAGGAGTAACAGTCTGAAAATGAAGAAACGTTCAAATATTCAAGCCTTAAAAGACCTCAGTTAGAATTCCACAACAAGCCAGTAATATCTTAGGAGAAAGGAATAACTTGTGTGATTAAAAGGTAAGTAAACTCAACCTAAACGGATGATCTGGGGAGCCCATTGATGCTTTTGAAGTGAAGACAGGAGTAAAACAAGGCTGCCGCATACTATCATCCATGGTATTCCTGATTGTGGTCAACTGGACTGGATCATGCAACAAACTGTGAGGAGCGAGAAGAGGGAGATACGCTGGCTGGACTGCGAAAAAGAAACTAGAAGATTTGGATTTCGCAGATGACTTGTGTCTGATGTCGCACAAGCTTCAAGATCTACAGGCGAAAACTAACACGTTGGCAGAAGAGGCAGAGAAGATGGGACTTCAAGTGAACATAGAGAAGACAGAGGTGATACAGATACCCAACCAACACCACCACCAACAACAACAACAAGCTTCAATCACCATGAACCGGAGAAACTTAAAGGAAGTAGTCTCTTTCATCTATTTAGGCAGCACTGTTTCAACTACAGGCGGCACACACAAAACCGTCAAAGCCAGCCAGGATCGGAAAAGGAAAACAGACATTCATTAGCCTGAAACAAGTGGACCAGTGTGGACATCTTCTGCACTCAGCATAAAGCCTGAACAACATCCAGATTTTCAACACCAACATCAGTCAAGTCAGTGCTCCCATGTGATGCTTGAGAGACTTGGCGTGTTACGAAAGGCATTTCCAACAAACTACAAACATTCATCAACAACTGTCTACACTGACTCGCTACTGAAGATCAGATGACCAGAATAGTTAGATTAAGCAACAAGAAACTCTGACTGGCTGGTAACGAACCAACGAAGCGAGAACCTATTGCTCAACAAATATGCATTGGAAGGAAGTGTAGATGGATTTGAGTGGGCATACACTGATAAGGCTGACTGTGGATATCACGCGCCAGACCAGGCACTCGAGTGGAACCCAGATGGGAAGCGACGAGTTGGGCGTCCGATGTGATGGTGACATGGAGGAGATGGTGTGAGGAGGAGTCAGGTTGAAAAGATTGCAGGGAAGAGAGTGGGGTGGAGACGTGTTACTGAATCCCTATGTTCCATTAGGAACCCAAGGGACTAATAATAATAATAAATAGATGATCATCTGTATGTGATCTTTTTAGTTAAAAAATTACAGAACATGTAGACTGTGTGGTCTAAGTACCAGATTTAGATGACTTAGATTATGAAGAAGGCAACCTAAGTACCCAACCAGCTGAACATTCTAAACCGATGTCTCAGGTGTACACTAAAACAACTGACGACTAAAAAAGTTTCGACTAGCTTGTAAGACATTCTGTCTGGTTGAAATCGTCCCCTTAATCAAACTTAACTTTTAATTTGCAGCACTGAGTTGGAATACGATGTCAGCGACTAACGAAGGCATTCAGTCAATAAACATTGACAAACAAAAATGTAATATGGTAGTGCCAAGTATCCTACAGTATCGTAAGGTTTTTGTTTGTAGCTTACATTGTACATTGGTTTATTTAACTCCTAGACCAACTTGAATATTATTGGTAACATATGTCAAGGCCCGAAATGAGTTCAAAAGTCAAAAACCTGAAAATTAAAACAGCAGGTTATTACAAAAAAATACTACAGTTGTTTTTTTTATTTGCTGTACAGAACAATCACAAAACCCTTCCACAATAATATTCAGTGAACATCAAGCCCCATTTCTTGGATCGAAACAGTTCACCACACTCCCTCCTGACTGTAATTTCTAGATGGAAAGTAAACAGCTACTGGGAATAGTCTACTGCTCTTTCAGCCTTTGGGTGATATCCTTTTTACGCCTATCCTTAAAGACATTTTACTTCCTGAAAGCTATTTATACTTATGGAATTGAAAAATATCATGTCAGTAGTCTTTAAAAGTGTTTCATCAGCGAAGGTTGTCTTACCTTTTTGATAAGTTGATTAGCTTAGTGAATGAATAGAAAGGTGTAACTTAAAGTTTCTTGAAATCAGATCTAGATATTATCTAGTTGTTATATAGTTAAAATATACCACTTTCATGTTATGTTATAATTACTACTTATTCAAATCATTTTTAACCATAGTGAGTAGCTTTGTTTACAGTTAATTTTCATTTTTAATGTTTACAAAATTGCATAGAAAGCAATCCCGTACCTGCCCTATTTTAAAAACTTTTTCCATCCGATTTTACTGTAAGTTATCCAGCATATCAAATAAACAGTTCGAATCCTTCTCATGTGTTATAATGATTTATCATTGGAAACGACGCTCAGCCCTTAACTGGTAATGTCGAAAGCAGTTCAGTCAGATTTGTGAGTGTATCCGTCTCTGGTTCTTGTAATTTATTTATTGAAACAGTTGATATCCCCTTATTATACTTTTCTACAGTGTGATGGTACAAATAGATGTATTGCTGTTGTATGCTACTGTATACCTTTTCTATTAGTCAATAGAGAATACTTCGTACAATTTTGAAGCGTAATTCATCCATATATGAACAGCATAGTTCGTATTCGCATTTTGTTTCTTACCTTTAATTGTGATGGCTGGGAGCATACATGTAATCTGTTTCAGGAATACATTGGTGTCTATGATAATATCTACATTGGGATAAAACGAGGACATTACAATTACTCTGTTGGTTGATTGGAGGCAAACGACAGGAAGCCCTGGACCTAGATTTCATACTTGTTGTCACTTTTCAGTAGAACGTATCTGCAACCGCCTGAGATTCGAACACAAGTCACCCAGTTTTGTAACTAGCGATTCGGTCTGAACTCAAGACTAGAAAACATGAAATTCATTGATGTCCCGTGACTAATCAGTGCATGCATCCCAGTGCTACAGGAGGTCAGTGGTAACCTGAATAGCTCACTGGTAATGCCGTTGACTACAGCATTGGGAGAGGTGGGTTCGAATCTCAGGCGGGACATCACTTCTGTCTAGGTTGCAGATACGCCGTGTTGACAAGTGCCAGCAAGCACAAAACCAGAGTCCAAGGCTTCCTGTCGATTGCCTGCAGCCAACTGGCATCTACTAATATGCACCTCGATGTTGAGACTCTTAGCTTGGTGTACACATGGCAAATATAATCTAAAGGATTCGATTTGGACTCAGTTCTAGACAACATGAAATTGGTTGCTTTCCCATGATCAATCAATGCACAGTTACTCCATGCTCTCAGATCTTATAGGCAATAAAACTTTAAATATAATCTATAAAGAGACAGAAAATATACGGGAATATTTAAACCATCATAATTTATCACTATTCAGCTACAGATGCAAGATTATTGAAAATCCGTCCACTGGTTAAAAGTAAAACACCCAAAGAACTCAGGAATGCGCAACCACGACTCTGCGAGAAATCAAACCCAGGGCTAGTTTCGAGAGGTGATTCCCGAAGTTGCTATGGGAAGTTGTGACCAGATGAGTCAACCAAGTCGAACATAAGGACAGTCACTCAATTATGGCATTAGATTGAAATCCTCCTATATCGTGAACTGACAGAAGTAGGAAATATGGGTCACTGGACTCCGGCCTGGTGGCTCAATAAATACGTGCTGGTCGTGGAAAGTGAAGGTCCTGGGTTCAATCCCTACCAAGGTTGTGGATTCACACTTCTGAAGAGTCCCATGACAGGGCAAAACAGCCATCCAGTACTCTCTGGTTTCCAATGAATGTCAACCTGAAGCTATAAGAATGACCAAATACTGAAAAGAAGCCAAGTTCCATTCATTTCACTGTCATAGACGACCGAATATTAGCCGAAATGAACTCAGCACCAAAGAAAGACAAAAGCTTCCATGAAACTAAAATAACTTCCATGTATACAAATCAAACTAAATAATACTTGAAACTCGTTATTATTGAATGGAAATAGGCTGGTAAATTTGTGTGTTTATTAGTAGCTAAAAAAGAGGACCCCCCCCCCTTCCTTTCAAAATTCACGCTTAAAAGAAAACTTCAACAATACCTATTTCCTCTTTGCATGATGGTAAAGCAATATACCCTCAAAGTCAGTCAGGTGATTATATACATGAGTGTTGATAAGCCTTAATTAATTCAACTTTATTAAAATCAGTACATGTGCACAGGGTGAAAATGTTTTTCATACTATTTCAGTAGTATTCTAACCCAATCACATCTCATAACTCTTAGAATTAACAGAACATTGTCCTAAGAACTAAATAACTTTTGTATCATACCCCTACTGATATTGAAGACATCATGCTTGGAGATTCAGCTGCTTGATTCAGCGGCTAAAGTTTGCATTCAATTATCAATTAAAAATACTTCGATTCCGACAAGTCTGGTATGTACACACCTTGAAATAGTACTTTAATGGCTTTAAAAATCTATCAATTACTAGTCAGACTCTGGTGTCATTTTGTTTTCTCATCGACAATGAAATTAGCTAAAGGATTATTGAAAGGTGGAACAGCCATGATATCCGATTGTCTATTAAGCGTCAAGTGTAGTGTGCTGTAGTCCATTCTGTTCCACTGTATGGTAGTGGCCATTAAAGGTTGAAGACATGAGCAGGCCTTGGGTGTTTGACCGCCGTTGCCTTCGTAGCACGGGTTATATTTTGCGATGTGATCACATGAGTAATAGTTGTAGGGTTTTAGGGAGGATAGGTAAGTCAGTTGATGGGATTGTGAACTTTCATCGACTGAGATAGCTGAGTCATGTGTTACGCATGCCTAGCCACCGTTTGCCATGTTGCACAATGCTGGCCGAAGTAGGTCCAGGCTGGAAAAAGTCTTGAGGTGGCCAGACTAAAACATGGCATCAATGCCTGAAGTCCCTGGTTGTTGATATTAGTAATGTAGAGTGATGCTGACTAGCTCGTTTGGGTGAATGGGAAAAGAGAAACTAGTGGTTGCAGACTCTAGGTGATATGGTTCAGAACCGATGTCAGTAGCGCAGATGTTTACACACACTATCATCTTAGCCTGTATACTTAATCTCATCATGGGTTCATCCTTCCTTCGTCTCTTTTACTACTTCCTACTTCTACTTCCTTTGACCGGTTTTCTTTCCTTCATCTTTAATTTAATTGCCTTGTTACTTGACGCGATGATATGAAGTGTAGCAAATTGGACCGTTATACGGTGATGCCTGATCCTATGTTGGTTTTGATGATGAATATGAAAGGTCTCAGTATATTTCTGTGATAAAAAAAAATATCTACACAAACAGACTAGCTGTTTGTGAGTTGTTTTGCATATCTATAATTGCAGTAGACGCCCATAAGATACCTAGAAGGTAATTCATAGGTTTTACCAGTTTAGTTTAAATGACTTGACAGCTGGATAAACTTTTCCCTTCCTTCTACAAAATCTGATGAGTACAAAATTTCTTAGTTTAATAGTTCGCAGTTAACTGTCTACAATGTTGATACATTTATTATCTAAGGCATTAGTAACTAATATTAAAAATTACCTCAGCCATTTGACAGTTTTTTCTAATACTTCCAGCCACAACTAATTTACCTTTTTGTCTTATATACCCATTTAAACAATCAAATTAGATTTAAAGTTGATCGAAGGGATTTCGGTTAAAGACATTTATGTCTTTTTTTAAAGTCTATTTTCTTCTAGTTTTATTTTAATCACAAACATAATTTCAGTATTCATTTAGTAATAAAAATTTTTTTTTTCAGTAAACAACTGGTATACAAGTGGTAGCAAGTTAATCCTTGATAGGCTTAATCAAATGACAGGTTTACAGTATTCGACTGTTGAAGAAACAGACAAAATAGTTGCGTATAAAAAACTTCATATATGATTGCTCTTTTTCTCTTTTATACCACTTTTATATCTCTTTTTTTTTCAGTTCTTTTCACTGATTTTTGAAATAAAACATCAGTTCATTAAACTATTCAGTGTATACTTTAATTTTCAGTTTGTGCATGAACAAATTGCCTCAATTATTTTTACTATCAATTTAGAGATTTTTATAGAGATTGACTAATTTTTAGGTAGCATTCATCACGAATAATATTTTCTTGTTAGAAATTCGTTCGTCAGTGTGAAAAGATAAGCTAGAGCATTGGGCCACATCGATGTGTATATATTAGTTTATCTGTTTTTGTAGAGTCGAGTACATCAGCTAACCATGCATTAACTGATGCAACGCTCTCGCGAACACTTCCTATCCTGACTGATAAGGGAGAACGGGAAAGTGTCTTCACCTCTTTGATAGAATACTCAGGATATTTAACTTATTTCATGGTTCTTCAAAGTTATGACCAAGCCACTTAAAAGGAGTGAGGCTAAGATATCAGGGTAGTGCTGAAGTATTAGCTCTTCAAAAATTTAAATCATCATTGTGCGTTCGAAAGAAATATATAAAACCTCTTTCTTTGCCATGACTATGGTAGAGAATCGATCAATTAAGAAAATTCCCTTATGATGTAACTATTATCAACCATTTTCAAAAGCTTATATAAATATTACATAACTCCCCTTGGTTATTGACTTTCGACCGGAAATTGTTCTGAAATGTCCACCCTTTCCACAATATATGCATGAATGTACAGCTTAAAGAGTGATTTCATTAGAAAGAGTAATTTTTCTTCATTGCAATCATCCTCTGCTTTTTCTTATGAAATTACAACCTTTGAAAACCCAGGAGTACTAGTCAGCTGTTTCATCTTGGTTTGTAACTGCAAAACAGTGTGCATCCGCGATTATTCTAAGTATAGAGCCTAGGACTCTCAAGTTCTTTGGGGAACACGTAGTCATTCAACCAATGAGGTGTATTAGAACGGTTTTCATTCACCAACTTCTGCCACCTCATAATATATTACTAAACTATCATTCAAGTGGTTACTGAGTGATAAACATTACATTGAAATCAATCAACCTTCACAAACCTCCAGATTTTGTCAGTATCTTGCAGACGGCATTGAGTGATGTCCCGCTTGATCGAAAAACTACGTAAGAAGAAAAAAAGTTGATTGCTGCCCGACGGATGAATAGTACCCTGCCCTCAGTGACACTTGAAGGTTTTTGGCTCAATCCCCTACGGGGTTGAAAGTGAGTACTGGTGTGGAGTCCCAAACCAGAACGAGACAGCTAACCAGTGCACCAAGATTAAGGTCATTCTTACCTATTATCAGTTCATAATAAGAAGAGAATGAGTTGAGGAAGCATTTAGTGCCTCTTTAATCAAACAAAATCTCTTAAGATTGGTGTTCATCATAAACTGCCGTTAGCTGGAGGAACATTAGGAACTTGCTAGCACTGGACATCTGTTTCTTCCTAGCATAAAATACCTCATCAGGGCTCACCCATGACTCTACCAGGGACTGAACCCAGGACCTTCAGATTTTGTGGCTATTCAGTCCATGAAATCAGTAAATCCCTACAAACCCCCGAAATGAATTAAATTAGTGCTCATTGGTGGCTAGCTTCGAGAGGTGACTCCGGAAGTACCAATAAGAAGTCATGACCGGTGGCCAAACCAAGTCGAAGATGAGGATAGGTACCCAACGATGGCATTTGATGTAGGAAATATGAATTATTGGATTCCAACCCAGTGAGTCAATGATAACGTGCTGGTCATGGAACCTGGAGATCCTGGTTTCGGTCCCTAAAGGGTCATGGATGCACACTGCTGAAGAGTCCGATTCCAGGACACAACAGCTGACAAGTGCTCCCAGGTTTCCAATGTTTCTCCAACTGATGTCAATCCATGATGTATACCAACGTGAAATCTTAATTTAATCTCTTAAGTTGTCTATTTGAGTAACAGAAGCTGATTATTTCATTTTGGCAGATATGAATAATCCTCAAATCTCCATACTTCATAACCCTTTTAGTGGACATTCGCAAATTGCTAGGTTCAGTCACTGTACAACTACTCAGTAGGTAAATAGTTGTTTAGCATCAATGTACTACGTAAGTTTATTAGCAGAAATAATTGAATTCATACCATTCTTGACTAAGCCATCGGATTTTTCGGGCGATATCGTTTGCACAACTCTTCTTATATCGGTGGGACTAATTTCAAAAATATATCATGTGTTACCTGTAGTTACCTGTTATTCTTCTAATCTTTGCTGGATATCTCATATCTTTCTGACTTTACAGAATTCCTTCGTTCAACCTAATAATATAAGAAAGCTGAGAATTCCTGACATAACTCAACTTATGTGTTTATAATCTAACAGTTCCTGTACTTTCCTTGTCTTTTATTTATTCTTTCTCCCCTTAGTCTGTTCAGATTCATGGAGAAGTGACTGTGTTAGACCGCCTTTGGTTTTGAAAGCTGTAAGTTAGTCTGCTAATGAGACTTAAACTCAACTGATTAGTACTGTGATCGAAAGACATTTAAGCAGAAATGTAATCTTACAATGTGAATCGACCTGGTTGAATTGATGTAATGCTACAATGCAACCAACCTCGCCTGGTTAACTAGTTTACTAGTTACTAGCCGGTCCTAAGCCCGGGTAAAGAGGGAAGGTTGGGCATAGGGCTAGCAACCCTACCCCGTAAAACAAATCTAACCGCTAAAGAAACTTCAAAGCACAAACAAAATATAAAAAATGAAAGCAAACTTATACCCCGCTGGAATCGGAGAGGCGAAATGACGCCAGTTGGTGAAAGCCTTCGGGAAGCCAATTGGCCGATGTGTCTTCTCTCGATGAAAGCGAAAGTAAACGTGGGGACATGGAATGTCCGCACCATGTTTGAACCCAGTAAGGCAGCCCAGATTGCAAAGGAGATGAGAAGGTATAACATCGAAGTGCTTGGGATTTGCGAAAGCAGATGGAATGGGAGTGGACTCTCCAAACTGTCAACTGGAGAATCAATAATCTACTCCGGTCACCCAGACGCCAACCACGAGCACACTGAGGGAGTGGCTATCATGATGTCCTCAAGAGCATCGAAGGCTCTCATGCAGTGGGAACCAATCTCCTCCAGGATCATGACAGCAAGGTTCAACTCAAAAGGAAGGAAGGTCACAATCATACAATGTTATGCACCTACAAATAATGCAGAGCAAGAGAAAAAGGAGGATTTCTACAGACAACTTCAATCAACACTGGACAAGACGTCAGTTGGCGATATCAAAATTCTAATGGGCGACATGAATGCCAAACTGGGAGGGGACAATACGGGAAGAGAACTAACCATGGGTCGAGAGGCGCTAGGTGAAATGAATGAGAATGGAGAATTGTTTGCAGAATTCTGTGCATTCAACGATTTGGTGATTGGAGGCAGTGTGTTCAGGCACAAGGATATCCACAAAGCGACATGGACTTCACCAGATGGACACACTAAAAATCAAATCGACTTTATCTCAATCTCAAGAAAATGGAGACGCAGTCTACTTAACACAAGGTCAAGAAGAGGAGCAGATGTAGGTTCAGACCACTATCTAGTGCAAGGAACCTTCCAAATCAAGTTAAAAGCCTTCAAGGAAGCTGGTGATAGACCTCAATTCAAGTACAACACTCGGAAACTGAAGGATGAAACTACAAAGGAGATCTTCAAAGCAGCCATCAAGACAAAATGGGAGACGTCGAGGGACATCCCTGAAGAAACCTGTGTGGAAGAACACTGGAAGTCTTTGAAAGCTATGTGGAAAGAAACCTGCACAGCCGTATTAGGAAGGAAGAAGAAAGAAGACAAGGAATGGATCTCGACGGATACCTGGAAGCTGATAGAGGAGAGGAGGATGGTGAAGCAGAAGATAAACCAGTGCAAGGATGCTCAACGACAAGAGGAACTGAGCACAATGTATAAAACACTGGACAAAGAAGTGAAGAAGAGTGCACGCAAAGACAAAAGACACTTCTACGACACACTGGCAAGTGAAGCAGAACAGGCTGCAGGTAAGAGAGACCTGACGACATTGTATCAAATAACCAGGTTGCTATCAGGGAAGAGACCAACACAGATGAAACCAATAAAAGATGAAGAAGGAAATTTAATTACAAAAGAAGAGAAACAGAGGAAACGATGGGCCGACCACTTCAAGAAGCTCTTGAATCGACCACCACCTGCACTTCGTCCAGAAATACCACCTGCAGCCGCTGAATTACAAGTGAACATAAATCCCCCAACGAAAATGGAAGTCCTGAACGCCATAAAGCTACTGAAAGGTGGGAAAGCAGCAGGACCAGATGGAATACCGCCAGAAGCACTGAGAACAGATGCAGAGACAACAGCGGACATGCTCACACCACTATTGCAGAAGGTGTGGAAGGAAGAGAAGGTACCTGACGATTGGAAGAAGGGTTACCTTGTCAAACTGCCGAAGAAGGGAGACCTCAGTGCTTGCAAGAACTGGCGCGGAATCACTCTCCTGTCCACCCCAAGTAAAATATTAAGCCGCATCATCCTGGAGAGGCTTAAAGACGCACTGGATTCAAAACTGCGACCGGAACAGGCAGGCTTCAGGAAGTACAAATCATGTGCTGACCAAATTGCAACGCTTCGTATCATCATAGAACAGAGCGTAGAATGGCAATCAGCTCTATACCTCAACTTCATCGACTTTGAGAAGGCCTTTGACAGCGTCGACCGAGAAGTAATTTGGAAACTGCTTCAATACTACGGAGTACCGCAAACCTTTATCCGCCTCATTCAACAACTATATGAAGATGCCACATGCCAAGTAATCCACAATGGGAAGCTCAGTGATGCCTTTGAAGTGAAGACAGGAGTGAAACAAGGTTGCCTACTATCCCCCATGATATTCCTTATTGTGGTGGACTGGATCATGCAGCAAACAGTAGGCAGCGAGAAGAGGGGGATACACTGGACGACGGAAAAGAACCTAGAAGACTTGGATTTCGCCGATGACTTGTGCCTAATGTCACATAAACTTGAAGATCTGCAGGCAAAAACTAACAAGTTGACAGAAGAGGCAGCTAAGACGGGACTTCAGGTGAATATAGAGAAGACAGAAGTGATGAAGATACCGCACCACCACCATCAACAACAACAACAAACTCCAATCACCGTCAACGGGAGAAACTTGAAGGAAGTAACCTCCTTCACTTATCTAGGAAGCACTGTTTCAACTACAGGCGGGACGGACGAGGACGTCAAAGTCAGAATCGGAAAAGCAAGACAGGCGTTCATTAGCCTGAAACCAGTGTGGAGATCTTCTGCACTCAGCATGCGGAACAAGATACGGATTTTCAACACCAACGTCAAGTCAGTGCTCTTGTATGGCTCAGAGACTTGGCGCGTCACGAAAGGTATTTCCAATAAACTACAGACATTCATCAACAACTGCTTACGCTCGCTGCTGAAGATCAGATGGCCAGAAAAAATAAGCAACAAGGAACTCTGGGAACGAACCAACCAAGAACCTATCACGCAACAAATATGCAGGAAGAAGTGGAGATGGATTGGGCATGCACTGAGAAGGCCGACTGAGGACATCACGCGTCAGGCCCTCGAGTGGAATCCCCATGGGAAGCGACGAGTTGGACGTCCGAGGGTGACATGGAGGAGGTCATGCGAGGAGGAAATGAGAGCTTCTGGGCTGTCGTGGAACCAGGTTCAAAAGATCTCAGAGAACAGAGGTCACTGGAGGCGTGCTACTGAAGCCCTATGTTCCACTCGGAACCCAAGGGACTAATAATAATAATAATAATACAATGCAACCAGCAGCAACTCCTTAGGCATATCATGTTAGCAGTGAAATTTTAATCCTGTGAATGTTAATAGTATTCAAATGTCACATCCACACCCAGCGGATGATCACTGAACAAACAAAAATGTACTTAGACTACCTAATTCTTATAACTATACCTCAAAATAATTTCAGAAAGTGTGTACAGTTATCACTATCATTTAGGCTTAGCGGTTATATCATAACCGTAATGCTTTTCAGTTGGGTTATTGGTCTAAGCATTCACCTTACAACCGAATGGCCAAGAATTTCAGTCCAAATTAACCCACTGACGTCTCAGCAATAGGTAGTATCACTGACCTTCACAAAACAGGTGCAGTTTGTTATACCGAGTTACTGAGTGGATTTCGATTTCAGTTGACCGAAATGAATTTAGATTGATCCTATTATTTAACTGAAGAACTGAATTTCTATTCAAAGGTTTCTGAGAAAACTTACCGTTTAATGCAACCAAGTTTAGGAAAATCTACTGATCACAGGTGTAGGAAAGTCACAATTTTAATTTGCATAGCTTGACACAAAAAATTACTCCACACTTGTCCTTTTAGATAGTATAATTAGAAGACGAGGTTTATCCGAAAGATATGATGTATTTGTGCAAAACATTTTGAACAATCCGGTTATACATTCACTTGTCAGGGATTATTATTATCATTATTGTTACTCCTTTGGGTTCCTAGTGAAACATAGGGCTTCAGTAGTACGCCGCCACTTCACTCTCTTCTCTGTAGTCCTTTCAACCTGGCTCCACCACTGCCCGTAACTTTTCATTTCTTCCTCACACGATCTCCTCCATGTCACCCTCGAACACCCAACTCATCCTTTCCCATTTGGCTTCCAGTTGACTGCCCAACCTGGCGCGTGTTGTCTACAAACGGCCTTCAGTATTGAGTGAGCGTAGGTAGCACCTGTTGATGTGATGCGTGTCTGCAGTTTATTAAAAATGCTTTTCGCAACGCATCAAGTCTCGCAACTATACAGAAGCACTGATTCGACTGATATTAGTGTTGAAAATCCAAATTTTGCTCACGCTTTATACTGAGCACAGTGCAATAGATCTCCGCACCGGTTTCAGGTTAATGAACGCGTCTTGCTGTTTCTTCCATCCTGGCTGGCTTTGACGTCCTCGTCTATGCCGCTGCCTGTAGTTGAAACGATGCTTCCTATATAGGTAGGTGGAAGAGACTACTTCCTTTAACTTTCTCCCGTTGATGGTGATTGGAGCTTGTTGTTGGTGGTGGTGGTGTTGGTTTGGTATCTTCATTACCTCCGTCTTCTCTATATTCACTTGAAGTCCCGTCTTCACTGCCCTGCCTCGCCTCCTCTGTCAACTTGTTAGTTCTCGCCTGTAGATCTTCGAGTTTAAGCAGCAAGACAGACATAAATCATTATCGGCGAAATCCAAACCTTTCAGGCGCTTTTCACTGGTCAAACAACGTATGCCCATCTTCTTGCTCCTCACAGTTTTTTGCCTAGTTTGCTATTTCACTAGTTTACTAGCCAGTCCTAAGTCCAATCAAAGATGGAAGGCTGGGAGTAGGGCTAGCAGCCTCACCCCGGAGAATCAATCCAATCGCTGAGGAAACTTCAAAGCGCAGACAAAATATAAAAAAGAAAAACAAACTTGTCAAGGATAAGAGGATAAATCAGAACAATTAGGATAGTAGTGGGATTACCGTTAAGATGAGGACAAAATGAAGAGTCATATAGTTGATCTTAATATTGTTAAGAAAATAAAGCTCATTAGGGTAGGTGTAGTGTAGGAACAAGTTGTTTTTATACACATAGGAGTGATTTCATTCGCTTATAGCTATCACTTCCGTAAATCTCAGTTTTATTCTCTGACTGTTTCCATATAAAACTTTGAAAGCTCTTCGGACACTAATTTTATTACCCGTTTTTGTAAAACACTTGGTAATAGATGAGGGAAATCGTCTTCTACCAGCGTTTATCAAAGTTTTACAATCTATTTGTTTTTGAAGCCATTTAGATACATGTTCTTCCAGCCTCAACTGCAGGGCTCGATTACCACTTCCTTTTATGTGTATGTAGACAACACGCGCTAGGTTGGGCAGTCAACTGGAAGCCAAATGGGAAAGGATGAGTTGGGTGTTCGAGGGTGACATGGAGGAGATCGTGTGAGGAAGAAATGAAAAGTTACGGGCAGTGGTGGAGCCAGGTTGAAAGGACTACAGAGAAGAGAGTGAAGTGGCGGCGTACTACTGAAGCCCTATGTTTCACTAGGAACCCAAAGGAGTAACAATAATGATAATAATAATCCCTGACAAGTGAATGTATAACCGGATTGTTCAAAATGTTTTGCACAAATACATCATATCTTTCGGATAAACCTCGTCTTCTAATTATACTATCTAAAAGGACAAGTGTGGAGTAATTTTTGTGTCAAGCTATGCAAATTAAAATTGTGACTTTCCTACACCTGTGATCAGTAGATTTTCCTAAACTTGGTTGCATTAAACGGTAAGTTTTCTCAGAAACCTTTGAATAGAAATTCAGTTCTTCAGTTAAATAATAGGATCAATCTAAATTCATTTCGGTCAACTGAAATCGAAATCCACTCAGTAACTCGGTATAACAAACTGCACCTGTTTTGTGAAGGTCAGTGATACTACCTATTGCTGAGACGTCAGTGGGTTAATTTGGACTGAAATTCTTGGCCATTCGGTTGTAAGGTGAATGCTAGACCTACTAGACCTTCGATTGAACAGAGACTGTGAAGATTCATATATTGTTCTGTTCATGTAGGCTTTCTGTAGACTGACGGTATTATTGAACCATCGTCTCATCAACTCAACAGTACGTCTAAGAATAGCTGATCAAAATTATTATCTTTCTCACAAATCAGGCTGATATGAATTTGTGTGGTGTTAATTTCTTTTTAGTGGACTAATCCTATTGTCACGCCTCTCCAAAATCACTATGATATCATTTACATATCTCTTGTAAAGGAAAACCTAATCAATGAGACCACCAGTTAGATTTTCCATGTTATTTTTATTTTGTTATTTGTCCCTTGAGTTCCTAATGGAACATAGGGATTCAGTAGCACGTCTCCATTCCACTCTCTTACCTGCAATCTTTTCAACCTGACTCCACAACAACCCACAAGCCCTCACTTCCTCCTAACACCATCTCCTCCATGTCACCATCACCTCGGACACCCAACTCGTCGCTTCCCATCTGGGTTCCACTCGAGTGCCTGGTCTGGCACGTGATATCCCCAATCAGCCTTCTCAGTGTATGCCCACTCAAATCCACCTACACTTCATTCCAATGCATATTTGTTGAACAATAGGTTCTCGCTTCGTTGGTTCGTTGACAACCAGTCAGAGTTTCTTGTTGCTTATTTTATTATTCAGACCATGTGATCTTCAGTAACGAGTCAGTGTAGACAGTTGTTGACGAATGTTTGTAGTTTGTTGGAAATGCCTTTCGTAACACGCCAAGTCTCTCAAGCATCACATGGGAGCACTGACTTGATTGACGTTGGTGTTGAAAATCTGGATGTTGTTCAGGCTTTATGCTGAGTGCAGAAGATGTCCACACTGGTCCACTTGTTTCAGGCTAATGAACACCTGTCCTATACTAGGACGAAATATCTGTCATGTGCCCTTAGTTTTTCATTGGTTCTCCAACAGATTTCAACCCTTAAGAAATGCCAATTTGAAATCGATAAACCTATGCAAATCTCCAAATTGAATACACTGCAGTGTTAGTTAAGAATGAAACACTTTTGCTAAGACAAAATAATTGATTATAGCCAAGAGATCTATGTACACAGGGAAGTCGTAAATGAAGAAATATTCCAGCGACTATTCATTTGATGTAACACTTTGGTTGATGAATACAACCTCTCGTTCTGTATTGCTGCAAACTTTCTGAGGAACTATAATTGCTGCGTAACGACAAAGTTCATTTTAATTTTGAAGGTTAACTCCCTTAACGAGTCGATACTACAGCAATGGATAGTCCCTTAGGACTAATACTGGTTGACATTTATATATCGTATATCAGAAATCCGATCACCATCAATGGGAGAAAGTTATAGGAATTTGCCTCTTTCACCTATTTAGGCAGCACTGTTTCAACTACAGGCGGCACAAACGAGGACGTCAAAGCCAGCCAGGATCGAAAAAGGAAAACAGACATTCATTAGCCTGAAACAAGTGGACCAGTGTGGACATCTTCTGCACTCAGCATAAAGCCTGAACAACATCCAGATTTTCAACACCAACGTCAATCAAGTCAGTGCTCCCATGTGATGCTTGAGAGACTTGGCGTGTTACGAAAGGCATTTCCAACAAACTACAAACATTCGTCAACAACTGTCTACACTGACTCGTTACTGAAGATCACATGGTCTGAATAATAAAAATAAGCAAAGAGGAACTCTGACTGGCTGGCAACGAACCAACGAAGCGAGAAGCTATCGCTCAACAAATATGCATTGGAATGAAGTGTAGATGGATTTGAGTGGGCATACACTGAGAAGGCCGACTGGAGATATCACGTGCCAGACCAGGCACTCGAGTGGAACCCAGATGGGAAGCGACGAGTTGGGTGTCCGAGGTGATGGTGACATGGAGGAGATGGTGTTAGGAGGAAATGAGGGCTTGTGGGTTGTTGTGGAGTCAGGTTGAAAAGATTGCAGGTAAGAGAGTGGAATGGAGACGTGCTACTGAATCCCTATGTTCCATTAGGAACTCAAGCGACAAATTAATATAATGTAAACAGGACTCGTTAGCAGTTTGCACCCGTCCTCGGCTGGATCATGAGAATGACTCTATAATGCAGCTATACTTTTCCATCTAATAAACTGAATACAAAGTGGTTAGTGAATAAAGCTAGTAACATTTATTCATTCATAGATTAACTACTGGTTAGTAAATCACTCGTGTGCTTAATTTTGAGCCTGTTTAATTAATGAACGAAAAGCGGTTAGTGTAAGCCGATAAGATGCTTAATATTTTTAACAGTGAGATCTTGAAAACTATTTAAGTGGTGGATCATTTGACAGAAGATAGTTCACATTTTCTTCACCACTCATCTACACTCAGCACAGATTATCCTTTAGTTTAAAACAAGCTGCAGAGAGATTGATAAAATTCGGTATTAATCTAGACAGATAAACACTGCTAGTAAACAATAGAGACTGAGTTTATACGAATTATAGTAATGGCAATAATAACAATAATAGTAATAGTAATAACTGGTTGATATTATCCAAGCAAATATTTATGTCTAGAGAATATATATATATATATATATATATATATATATATATATATTCAGTCTCTCTGCATCGAAAACATGTGATATACAAAATAAACATCTGAACTAATCGCTTTGCCTCTTGCATATTATCAAGGATGTTCTGCTAATAAATAGTATATTATACTGTTTACCAGTTAGTTTCTTTTCCGGTCTTTCGATTAACACATTTTAACAGGTGATCAAACTTTTATATATCACCGAATGGTTTTGCATTGTCTAGCAGAAAGATTGAAACTAATATCTATGGATATCTCTTCTTCTGTTCATGTGTTGTTTAGTAGGAATAAGCTTCAAAAATGACTACAATTTACTCAAACCTCTACCCGTTTGACCATTTTTGGCTGAACATGTAAACCGGCTAACCGAGGCGGCATGTGATGGGCACAAATACCTTTCCCTTGACTATACCAGTACCTGATTCGTGGTCATTGCTTCTACTTTGATTCAAAATATCATCTAACTATCTGAGGTAGCCATAGTTCGGTAGACTACTATTTGTACTGGATGATGATTGAAGATGAAATAAAAATTTGGACCGTGAGTAGATTCGAACCATCGATCACCGGATTTTTAGCCTTATGCGCTACAAACTGAGCCACGAGGTCCAACCCTTGGTAACTGAGGTGAAATAAAAATCTCATCAGTCATTAAACCTTTTAGTCCAGTTGGTAGAGAATCGAATCGGAAACTAGGTGGTAGCTGGTTCAAATTCAGCTGTGGTCCAAATTCTCATTCCACCTTCAATCATCACCTATTATCAAAATATCTTGTTGATTTTTTCATATTAGGCAAATGGGTTCTATTGTTTTTGTGGAGGTCATGTTAAAGACTAAATTCTACCTCTGGAAATGCTATCCGTTTCCTAGTGAATTTTCTTAACCTTGACAACACAAAAGACTAATCACTTATCAAATTCAAGCTACTTTGTGTTATTATAAAAACTTATAGTTTTCCTTATGCCTGAACTTGACATTTTTCAACCCTATCGACCTTTTAATAAACTCATGAGTTGCTGTAGAGCATTTGTGTACATAAACTACAAGCTAATTATCACTGTGCACCAAGTACGAAATGATTTTTAAGGGTACTGAGTTGACAGCGTTGTGATTTTCAGAAGTTTAGAGACTTTTAAGCTGCTAGTGTAATATATTACTACTAAACACTTTGAGTAGTTAGAAACCACCCAGGTTGATCTGTAAAAAGGAATGTCAACGTGAACTATGTAATTTCACAAATCGATCATCCAATTTTACCCATGAAAGCCAGTTAACAAGACAGATTTAGACAATTTTAACTAAGTCGGCTTTATGAGCTGAATTTATCTGAACAAACCACTTAAGTGTTCTGTCAGGAACAAGTAAAACGGCCGTTCAGTGTTTAGATCACTCAGATGTCGCTGGCTGGCGTAATCTACAGATAGATCCCACCTTGTGTTTAACGAAAACTTACTGTTGGTACCACAGCTGGGCAGTCGTAAAAACTCCACACCGGTGAGAAATGTCAATGTGGACCATGCTATTTTGCCAATCATTTGCAAATTGATCATCCAATTTCAGGCCATTGGTCATTGTTTTCAGCCAGTGTTATTCATTGTTTGTATATTGCATATTTCAACTGAACTACAGAATAGACAGTACGTTAATCTTGGTATACAAACTTCTCAAATAAAATATTGAACATATTGAAAACTAAAAAATAATTTAACTTCTTGACTTGTAACAGGATAAAAAGTGAAATTTATGCCTATGAGAAGACTGAGTTGTATTGAAAGCAATTATAATAATTCAACTTGTTTATCTCCTTTGACTTTTCTATTCTGTTGCATAATGCACCACTTCTACTGAACTTATGAATGGAAAAGAACTAGATTTTTCTTAAATCTTTAGTATCAACAGGAGAGAAATGACTTCTGTTAAAAATGGTGCCTTTTTGTTTCAGTGATTAACTCCTATCCTTACAGGTTGGTATTCATCATAGTGTGATATCAGTTGGAGAAACATTGAAAACCTGGTAGCACCTGTAATCAGTAAAATCCGTCTAAGCCTTCAAAGTGGATTTAGTCCTTCTAGTTGAACTCTGATGCATTAGGTATGCAAACAATGCTGGCTGAAACTAGTCAGGTTATGGAAGCAGTTGCCATAAACATAATGATCTTCAATGGGAATAAGTTGGTGAAAATAGTCACTAGGTAAGAACGGATGTCTAGATCTTAGTGAGCAGTCGTTAGTTTTCAAAACTTAACCCGTAGAATGTGTTCACTTTCAACAATAATCGGGTGGTTATATTTCCTAACTAAACAGTATATACTGTACGCAGTTTCAAAAACGCTTTCTTCCACTATGGACAAATGTGCTAAGTATGTTAGATCTGCCTTCTTAGATTATACTTCTGATTTCAACTCTATCCTTAGACCTCTCTTATGAAACAAGATCGCCAGTACTCATATTGAGTCCTAGGTTGTAAACTGGCTTGATTCATACTTATCTGAAAGAAGACAGTGCACTCTGTAGACAGAGGGAAGCGCTCTACTTCGCTACTTAGAGAAGCCGGTGTACCTCAAGGCGCTGTTCTTCTTGCTTTATTTCCCTCTTTCTTTTCAGATGACTTACCAACATCAACTAAAGCTAACTTTGTTTAGTATGCCGATGACTTGACAGTATCCATGCCGATCATCTCCTCTACTGATTGTTATCAGTTTAGTAACTTCTTAAACGAAACTGGTTACTGGTCTTCTTTAAATGACCTCAAACTCAATCCCTCTAAATGGTCAGATGGTTAATTTCAGCTTAAGACATGAAAAAGACCTTCGCACATTGCTTCAGTATCAGTATGAATAACATCAATCTGCCTAACCATAGCCCTCTTAGATAATTTGACTAACACTTTGTATTCGTCCAAATTTGCATAAGGTAACTTTATTCGTTTCTATGTGAAGCTCTCTATTTTTAAGAATCCTATTTGTATTTCGGGAACTTGATTAGTTAAGAACCAATCAGGCTGATTTATAGGTTTCCCTAGCCAGTCAAATCAGAGCGATCTGAACATCGGACAGTCGTAAGTAAATGCACCACGTAATAATTGTTAAATAAACATTAGCCCAATACTCCTTTAAATCATGTAAGAAAATAGAAAACTACTAGTTAATAATAATGACGGTATTTTCAGGCAGGTTGCCAGTTTCACCACAAAAATTATCACTGTAGGAAATCTTTATTTAATGGATTACATTACTTTCGCTTAGTTGTCTAAAAATGTATGAATCAGCTGATAACTCATACAGGTTTTATTGTCTGATGAAACGATTTCCACGAAGCTGTGAAACATCAGGAATTTATTTTCCAATATAAGTGGGATTTTTTAAAATGTACTTCATTTATGATCCGTTTACCCAATGCTCAACTTATTCAATTCTATGGGGCCAAATATTAATCCTGAAGTTTATAGAAGATAATTATCTTTTTAAAGACTCATTTTCATAATTGCACATTTGAAAACGTAGAAGTAAAATTATACAAGGCGAGTTTCTGATCAAACGTCGAGCTTAATCGATAGGTGTATAAAGGGAATGAAATGATATTCTGTGAAACAAGAAATGAACCCAATAATTTTATGAAATGCAGCGGCTGTGCGGTCTCACCACAGTTCGAATTTTCATTTCACCTTCAATTATTGCCAAGTATCAATACTAGCCTGCCAAACCAAGGCTATCTCAGATAGTCAAAATGATAATAGATAAATAAGTAAAATACAAAATGAAATATAAACTGAGGTACCTGATTAAGATGATGGTAGTGAGTGTTTATTAATGTTTCTTTTGAATGCAAAACTAAAGTTTGAAGCTGTGAATTGCCAAAGCTTCAGCTGTACATAAGTGTTTACTCCTCACCCTTTAGAACCATTTATTTCTACTTTGTAAAGAACTTTAAACAAGGTTTCCAGCGGAGCCAGAAGTTTAGGTGTTCATTGATGGTGCTGGAGACGGGCTTTGTGCTTGCCTTTCAATAGTCAGGGTATGCAATGTTCAGTAGTGCGTTTTTCAAGCTAGTATGACCAACGTAGTCAGCTCCGTAAAAGCAAGTGAACTTCTTAATGATCACTAATGAGACCAAATGCGACAACTTGTCTTTCACACTGACTAATCAATTGTTGACATGCAAAAACAATAAGTAATTTCACATCACAAAATGTTCTACTTAAACAAGCGCTGACGAAGTATCCTCGCGGCAGTATCACCTTTGAATCTGAGGTTCATTAAAGGTATTTTCTTTGGAGCTGATTGAACCTGCTCCACAGTCTGCTTTTCTTTTATATATTTCTCCATAAATCTGGATAGGTAGTCATTCTCTAACAGTAATGTTTCTCGGACAGTTTCTAATTCTTGAATAAGCGTACCATCAGTGTATAAATTTCTTATTCTTGATAGGAGTGAGTGCAATCAATCAATATCAACATAGGACCAGGCATTACTACCTAACGGTCCAAGCTCATATCACTACATCAAGTAAAAAGGTAGTGAGGTGAAGGATGAAGATAAGAGAATGCAGTCAAAAGAAATATAAAGTACGAGAAGAAAGAAAAGAGGAATGACAAAATGGTGAGACTCGATATAGCGTCGTTAAGATGAAGATAATGTGTGTATACATCTGTGCCACTGACATCGGTTCTGAGGCATATTCTCTAGAGTCTCCAACCACTGGTTCCTCTTTTCCCGCCAACCCCAACCACCTAGTCTTTACCGACCCACATGGCTTAAACCAACAGTCAGAGACTTCATATATTGGTGCCATGTTTTAGTGTGGCTGCATCGAGCCTTTTTCCAGCCTGAACCTACTTTGGCCAACATTGTGTGATGAGGCAATCGGTGACTGGGCATACGTAGTACGTGTCCCAACCATCTCAATCGATGGTTGGTTGAGTGCATAAGGTTCTTATTCCTACTTACAGTTACCCAACTTTGAAAGTTGGTCATTTGCCTGTTTCAGGTGAGTTTTTTGTAGATGAACTTGTGCATGGAATTATTAGATCCTCTCTGGAGTTTGACATCGGGGAATGAAACGCCGAGTTTGATTCAACCTCTAGTGTAAAGTTGAGCAAAGAGTGTCTGCCGTTGAAATCCTGGAGGAGACGTGTCAGGTCAAGGTTGTTATTACAAACTGTGAAAGAATCGTCCATATGTTTTTTGTATGCATGAAGTTTACTGATTGTTTTGAGTAGTATACTATTCTCAAAGCTAGCCGTCAAGCCATCGGCAAATAGAGGTCCAAAAGGAGATCCTATTACTACATCACCAATTTTTCTGTAAATTTCGAAGTCAAATACATCCTGTCCACCAATTCCGTAGAACTGGACTGCAAGGCAACAAGATCTTAAGTATTATGAGAAACTTTTTGGTTAAAGTATGAAATTTAACTTCGTTTATTTTCAGAACAGACAAATGAATGCAAACTGTGGTTATCTTCGTCGACAACTGTATTTTTGTAGCATGCAATAAGTACTGTAGGTCCTTGTATTCTAGCAGTGAATTCATTAGTAATATATATCAAAGAAAAACCTGATAATACCTAGCTGTATCTCTCAAAGATGGATATCTAGTGACTTCCAAGTTGAACTGGGTTTTTATTAACTAGCAGTAGTGAACGACGCATCGTAGAATATCACTAGTAACTAGCATCTACTCAATTTCTCCGGTATGTTTTTATTCTAAGAAAATATACCAAATTAAGCTGTAAGAAGATAGAACTTGATATTTTTCTTGAAGTTGCTTAAGCCATATCCTTTCATGATGAAAGGACCTAAAATTTTATTATTTAGCGTTTACAACTTCCTACTACTTATCTTACTCAACCAGATTGGTTGATCTCTTTTAGTATACAGGCCACCCTAATGAATATCTTGCTCTGCTTTTCAGTATCGCTTTAATATAATTCAGAGCCTGGCAGCTATCATGGTAGTCTGAAATGCTTGGTTCAGTCTTTTTCATACTCATCAATTAAAAGCACCTGAGTTTTAGAGTTATGGTTCCCATGGAGAGTTGAACTTAGAAGGCAAAATTTCTTACACCAGAGCACTACTCACTAAGCTTTCGCAACTCAGCTGCTCATCGTTTGAAATTATAGTCGTTGGGTTTAGGTCTGAATGGGAGCAGAAACACCCTCGATGTATCGTATAAACGATACAGATAAGTCTTAGTTAGTCGAAAGTGAATGTTCTCGATTCAACTACTAGTAGCCACTAACCAAATAGTACCCTAATTTTAATACATAATCCAATCAAAGGGAAGCACTTGAATGTTAATTTTATGTAATCACTCAATCTTAATGAATTTTGCTTGATGACTATGCACAGTTATTTGTCTTGATGCGAAGCACAAGTACGGCATGTATGTAAACAAAAGGGTGACTTTAAAGCTCACCCTAGCAGCCACTGAAATAACCAATTGGGTGTCTTCATTTTGACTCAAAAAGTACTTTTTTCATAAAATGCAAGTTTCCATGCAGTTATCTCAAAGACTGTAAAGATCACCCCAACGACTGCTGAGATAATCAATTACGTTTCATTATTCTATGAAAAGCAACCTAGACGTGATTGATTATTTCAGCTGTTGCCAAGGTGATCTTCAAAGTCACTCTTTTGAATCATGATTGACTCTGAAGATCACCGAAACAATAACTTGAATAACCCATTGGACTACGTTATTGTAGAGAGTATTTGTAGCTTAAATGGATTGTCTTGGTTCTTGTGTTCTCTAAGAATATAATACAACCAGGATCCCGTTATTTTATAAGAATCTGAGTTTCTAGGCAAAACAGAAAGACCTAGTTGGTTATCTCAGTTATTGCTGGGGTGGCCTTTACAATTAATCAAAACTGTTCTGCGCAAAATTATTGAATAACAGTTCACCTTAGTGACTAGCAGAGAAATCTAGGGCGGACATTTCGTCCTACTTAGAACTCATCAGTTTGATGTACCTGTACCCCAGCGTGTGATGTTGTTCCCACTGAAACTCGAATCGCATACCCATCGATTCAAATGCTAAAGCGTTATCCACTAAGCCACTAGGGCATGATTATAGCCTCTTGTGCAATGAGTATTGGTTGTTGTTATGATACATGTAGTTTCCCGCTGCTATATAGGTTCAAATTACTTGACCTCTGTTAGTATATAAGCCATTATCCGGGATCCTTAATATTGCCAGATATTCATAATGTTAAATTCACCTTGGTGACTAGCAGAGGAATCCAGGACGCACACTGCGTCCTATTCAGAGCAGCTGACGATCCCCTAGTAATGAGTAACAATTTAAAATCGAACTAACCACACCTTACTTATGCAAGCCTTTTAATCTCTAGGTCACTTTTTTTTTTAACCAGTTCTATCTAATATTTCAGTCATTATTGTGAGATCACTTTGTTGTCATACTTCAACAGCAAAACATACCAATAAACATTGTCATAAAAATTTTGGTTTATACATGAGTTAATATAAATCTTCATTAGTTTAATGAACATGTTTTACATACCGGTTTATTTAATCGATATAACTTTTGCACATAATTTGTGGACATAAACCTAACCAAGAAGGAAAAATAAATGTTCCCAGTATCATTCTAATTCCTACCTTTTATTAAGTTAATCATATTGTTAAGACAGAATATATAGAATATGTAAGCAAAGAAAGTAACAGTAAAGTCTAGTGATATTTAGTATTTATAAGGAAAAAAGAAAGGTCAGTAATCATTTCCATGTATTTCTTGCATACAATAGACATAACGATAATTACACTATTTGTCGGTTGAAATGTCGACATAAACCTTATTCAGCTAAGTAATATATCCTAAAGGTTATGATTAGTATTCATAGGAATGAATCATATATTACAAACTAAAATATTCCAGTGGTAATTAACAATATCACAATTAAAGGAAAGTCTTAAAAAATATTTAATACTTACGGTAACTATTACTACTTATTGACATACTTATTATTCTCCGTTTTGTTGGATCAAATTGTTCAACCTCTATTGGCATATGGGCTGCTATGTGGATACCTCGATATTGCCTGAATGTTAATTATGATAAATTGGTTGGTTGTGGCTAGCAGAAGTAGCATAGTGGATAACGCCTTGATGTTTGAAGCGATGAATACGAGGTTCAAGTCTCAGTGGGAACAACATCACTCACTAGGGTGCAGGTAAATCCAGCCCACGAGTCCCAAACAGGATGAAACACGCATCCTGGATTCTCCTACTAGCCACAACCAACCAAATTATCATAATTAACATTCAGGCAATATCGAGGTATCCACATAGGAGCCCATATGCCAACAGAGGTTGAACAATTGGATCCAACAAAACAACGGAGAATAATAAGTATGTCAATAAATAGTAATAACTATCACGCGTTGTACAAGAATCGTCTAGCGTTCCTCCGTGGCATAGTGAATAACGCCTTGGCGTTTGAAGCTGTGGGTACGGGGTTCCAGTCTCAGTGGGAACAATATTACGGTAACTATTGTACGTAATTCGATTTTTAAATAAGTTTACACTGAATTAATGATGGTTGTAGTTTGCCGCTAATTATTAATTACACTTAAACCGAACTAATCAATCACTCTTGACATTTGAAATGATGGCTACTGGGTCTCAGTATCAGTGAGAATACAATCACTCACTAAGACATAGGTACATACAGCTTATGGCAAGTCTCAAATTGCACAGAACGCATATCATGGATTTCATTGTTAGCTGGGGTTAAAGAAATAAATTTACTCTTAGTCAAAGACCGTATACATATCCTTCAAACATTTGGATTTGAACTGAACAGATCTATATTAATGCTTTACTGCAAAACATTACTTTCAGTGTCTCAAGTGATTGAAGACAGCTGTTCAATAGTGCTATTTTTAGGCATTATTTTAAATCTTCCAAAATGTTTAACTTCAGCAGTCAGGTAAATGATTTGGAAGTTTATGAAACGATATTATTATTATTATTTATTATTTATCCCTTGGGTTCCTAGTGGGACATAGGGATTCAGTAGCACGTCTCCACCCCACTCTCTTCCCTGCAATCTTTTCAAACTGGCTCCACGACAGCCCAAAAGCTCTCATTTCCTCCTCACACCATCTCCCCCATGTCACCATCACCTCGGACACCCAACTCGTCGCTTCCCACCTGGGTTACACTCAAGTGCCTGGTCTGGCACGTGATATCTCCAGTCGGCCTTATCAGTCTATGCCCGCTCAAATCCACCTACAATTCATTCCAATGCATATTTGTTGAGCGATAGCTTCTCGCTTCGTTGGTTCGTTGCCAGCCAGTCAGAGTTCTTGTTGCTTAATCTAACTATTCTGGTCATCTGATCTTCAGTAACGAGTCAGTGTAGACAGTTGTTGATGAATGTTTGTAGTTTATTGGAAAGGCTTTTCGTAATGCGCCAAGTCTCTCAAGCATCACATGGAAGCACTGACTTGACTGACGTTGGTGTTGAAAATTCGGATCATGTTGAACATGTTGAGTGCAGAAGATGTCCACATTGGTTTCAGGTTAATGAATGCCTGTCTTGCTGTCTTTCCAATTCTGGCTGGATTTGACGTTCTTTTCTGTGCCACCACCGATGCCTGTAGTTGAAACGATGCTGCCTAATTAGGTAGGTGAAAGAGACTACTTCCTTTAACTTTCTCCCGTTCATGGTGATTGGAGCTTGTTGGTGTTAGTGGTGATGTTGGTGCGGTATCTTCATCACCTCTGTCTTCTCTATATTCACTTGAAGTCCCGTCTTTGCTGTCTCACCTCTTCTGTCAACTTGTTAGCATTCGCCTGTAGATCTCCAAGTTTGTGCTACATCAGACACAAGTCATCGGCGAAATCCAAATCCTCTAGGTTCTTTTCCGCAGTCCATCCAGCGTATCCCCCTCTTCTCACTCCTCACTGTTTGTTGCATGGTCCAGTCCACCACAATCAGGAATATCATTGGTGATAGTAGGCGACAGCCTTGTTTTACTCCTGTCTTCACTTCACTTCAGTGGCATCACTGAGCTTCCCGTTGTGAATTAGTTGGCATGTGGCATCTTCATATAGTTGTGGAATTTGGCTGAAAAAGGTTTGTGGTATTCCGTAGTGTTGAAGCAGTTTCCAAATTACCTCTCGGTCGACGCTGTCAAAGGTCTTCTCAAAGTCGATGAAGTTGAGGTAGAGAGTTGACTGCCATTCTATACTCTTTTCTATGATGATGCGTAGTGTAGCGTTGCAATTTGGTCCTCACATGATTTGTACTTCTTGAAGCCAGTCAGCCAGACTGTTCCGGTCGTAGTTTTGAATCCACCGCATCCATGAAACCGTATGAGAAGTAATTACTTACTGCGTCCAATTTTAGGATGAAACAACTGTCCAGTGCTCCCAGGCTTCCAAAGTTTCTCCGACTGATATCAGTCCAGGATGAATTCTAACCTGAAATCAATCAATAAGTCCTTACCAACCTCCAGATAGTATCAAATATATATTTGAAGAAAAAGGTTCTTAAGATTATAGTTTTTATCACTTGTATGAGAAATCATGAATTACTTCTAGTATTCTAAAGTGAATTTTCTGAGTAAAAGAATCACATTTGGAAGTGACCCAGGGATATTTCCGTTTTTTTTGTTTTACTCCTTTCTTTTATTCTCTATTTTCTGGTTACTAAATCTTAAAATTCCAATGCACAACTTTCCGTTTTTCATATACTCCTATTTTAATGATGATAAAATGCTTATAGTAGCTGAATAATGCTACTTTGTGTATATCACATTTCTAGCTCATTTGACCGCGTAAGATTCACTCACTTCTACTAAAACCTATTTAAGTAGTATAAACAGGTGAAACAAAATCCCTTTATTCCATATTAGATCTTTTTTTATTCGATTTACAACACACAGTTATATAGTATTATTTACTTGACGACCATGTTTCGAGCATAAATTATTACTGCTCATAATCATATCAGTGTAATCACACTACTTTCGACAAGCGTTTCTTTTGTAGTCCTGTCATCTGATATTCTTTGTTTCTGTTAGCATTAAAATTTTCCAGGTCTCTAGTATAGATGCTGCCTCATTTCTATTACATGTGTTGCCTGTTGATTCGGTGAACAAAGATTCAGTAATCAATCTCTCCGCCTAACTATATTGGACTTAAGTACAGAAGTTTCGTCCCAATCTATTATGTGCTTGTGTGTTAATGCATGCATTGCAATAGATGAGTGTTTCTCCAGGTTATTCATCCCAGTGGGGTCTGTCATTCTATGTTTAGCTAAATTCCTATCTTCTGCTATTCTAAATGACCCCGATCAGCCAGGCTAGTCTGACCTATGTACATGACTTCACTGTCATTACATGCAGTTTGATAAATTAGATTATTTTGCCTGAATAAATCTATCATTTCCTTAGGTCGACAAAGCTTATCTCCGAGTTAGCTTTTACGTTTAAACGCCACCCTTATTCCAGCTTTGTTGGGGGATCCTACATAGTTTTCGATGTATCTTCTTAATTATTATCATTGTTATTTTTCCTTTGGGTTCCAAGTGGAACATAGGGCTTCAGTAGCACTCTGTTCTCTGCAGTCTTTTCAACCTGGCGCCACGACTGCCCACAGGCTTTCATTTCTTCGTCACGTGATCTCTTCCATGTCACCCTCGCCTCGGACACCTAACTAGTTGTTTCTCCTTTGGATTCCACTCGACGGCCTGGCTTGGTGCTTGATGTCTCCAATCTGCCTTTTCAGTGTATACCCAACCCATCTCCACTTTTCTGTGCATATTTGTTAGGTTAATAGAGTAACACAATGGAGTCTGTGAACTCCTTGCTACTCGGTTTGTTGTTATTATTCATACTCTTGTTACTGTTATCATTTGATTCCTTATGTTTTCGTACGAAATTTTTCAATAAACTGCGAAGGATAATTATTACCTACTAGTTCTTCATTGGTGTGCTTTATTTTCTTGTTTAGGTCCTTGCACTGACTAGTCAGTTTTCTAGCCCTATCATTTAGACCCTGTGACTAAACCTTCCTTAACTGACAACGGACGAGATGACCTGAAGTCTAGTTGCGTGTTAGAATATGTCGATTTCCTGTAGACTGTAGTGTTCAAACTACTGTCTGTCCTTCGCTTTATTATGTGGTTCAGCATAAGTAATTCTTCTTGTTCATTTTTTACCTTGTAAATTAATTAGATTGAGGAAAGTGTCGATATATTCCGATTTCAACATATTGTGTCATCCACTTATCGCCACCACATCTTAGGTGCAGGGTTAAACGTTTGTAAGGCCATACCTTCCCAACTGTTCATCGAATCAACACCCAACACATGTAATAGGAATGACGTAACACCTGTGTCACAGATATTGAGAACTATACTACCACTAAAACAAATCATATGAGGTGACAGGACTACAAACATCACGTGTCCAAAGCTGTGTAATTATATTGGTGTGATTATGAGCAGTGATGATTTATGCTTGAAACGTCATCAAATAAGTAATACTGTATCACTGTGCGCTATCTATCAGATAAACAAATCTAATATAGAATTACATGCTAACATAGTGCCCAAGTTTTACACTTATTTAAAACAAGCAACAAATGTGAAAAAAGCAGGGTTTAATGAATTCATAAATTCCAGCAGTACTCGTCAGCTGAATACTCTACGTACTTGATTATATATACCTTTAAGCAATGGAAAAGAGCATACATACATACATATATAACGTAGACAGAGACAGGTTTAGGTGTAACAACATAGAAGTGAATAGTTTTTACAGGACAAATGGTAATCCAGAGGATAGAAATGGATATTCAAAATTGTTGACAAAGATAAGAACTGAATCGATTGTACTTATGTAGACAATAAGAAAACAAGGTGTATGTATATTGAGATGAATAATAGTGGTAACACTGGCAATAGGAATGAGGTTAATTAGACGAAAAAAATCAGGGAAGGAAAACAAAATATGAGATGAGTGATAATTAATAGTGAAGAGTAAAATAAGAAAGATTAAATATGACTAGACAATGTTGTAATTATACCATGGCAGATTCAGGCTGACTACCATTTCCTTCTGAATGCGAAGGTTTGGTTTGACGACTCGAATCGTGCAGGCTTCTACATATCCAAGCAGCTTCTTATTTTGCTGTCTACTGATAACTTTAAAGGACCTATAGGTATCAATATCATGTCCATAATCCATTAGGTGCTTCGTTATCGAGCTCCTCGGGGGTCTTCTTTTCGGCATGCTTCAACCATTTCGGTATGTGCTCAACCATTCGGGTGGACAGACGCCTCTCGTACGACCAATGTATTTGTTTCCACAGGTACATTCGAATCGATATATGCATTTAGATGTGTCGAGGATCGGAGTACTGTCTTTCCCTGATTGCTGCAATACCCTTTTGGTGGTGCTGAGAATAACCGGTTTAGCTGCGTAGTAAGTCCTTTTGATAGACTTCTCCAGTCTTCGTCTAGCTACCTCTAGCACGTCGTCATCTTTGAATGGCAAGGTGACATAGGCTGGTTTCTTCTGCACTGTTGGGGCCGTTGTTCTGCTCCCCATCCACTTTGCGTGCTTATTGAAAAAGCTTTCTGGGTACCCATTCTTCACCAGCACGCTTTTCAAAGTGCCTATTTCGTAGTCTAGTGTGCTGTTGGAACAAATTTTCCTGGCTCTGTTACCCAGCGTTCTAACTTATTAAAAATCCTTTTCTTTCAAAACAGAACTGTAATGTATGACATTCTTTATTATTTTTCAGCTACTAAAATAAGATATCAGATAACTACGAAATTAGGCTAGTTGGCTAGACATAAAATAAAATGGTTCCTAGTCTTCTTGTCTTATCATGAAGTTACATTCTTTATTCACCATTTTCATGTGTTAAATTGTCATTCATTTTCCTAATAAGGGAGTGAAAATCCGTATTGTATTGCTTATTTTAGTTGTATGGTAGGAAAGAGAATGATGTAGGGTGAGAAATACAACAGCACACAGAATATATAACTATAGAGCATTGCAATATGTAAAGTGAATGCATCACTGATCTTAGTTGCAAGGATATATATATATAGAGAGAGATAACAGAGACGATTTAATTTACTTCAACAGTATATTCCTAATTCCCATAGTGACATTAAAAACAAGATATTCAGTGAAGAGGACTCTTTTCAACGAATTCATTCTCAAGCTGCAAATTTGTTTATCGACATCTGATTTTCGTAGTCCTGTTACCTGGTATTCTTCGTTTTTAGTGGTAGTAGAATTTTCCATATCTCTGATATAGATGGTGCGTCATTTCCACTACATATGTAGGGTGTAGATTCAATTTAGTCCTGGACCTAAGACATGGTATCGGTAGGCGGATGACATATCTACTGTGTTGACATCAGCGAATATCGACAATTTCCTCCCACATATAAACTCAGTAGTTGGTGCAGTCCAATATACTTACGAGGTAGAAAATGTACAGGGAGAATTACCTATGTTGGATTGGAGAATAAAAAGAAGAACAGATGGTAGTTTGGATACTACCGTCTGCGGTAACTCTATGCATTCTAACAGCCGTTGGAGACATGAAACAACCACAATTTTTTCGGCTATAGATATCTTCGTAGTATTGCTGATGTGTGGTTAAATCACCGTATGAACAATGTCCAAGCCAGGTGAAAGGTACTAGGCAAGACAGGCAAGTCAACTGATGCAGTTAGGAACTTCAGTTGGCTGAGGTGGCTTGGATATGTACTGTGCATGCCAATCCACCACCTACCTGGATTTTTATGATAATGGAAGCTGGACTGAGCTAGAAAAGATTTCAGGGTGGTCAGACCTAAACCTGGCACCAGTCAATGAAGTCCCTGACTGTTGGCTTGAACCATGAGGGGAGATGTAGACAGCCTGGTTGGAGTCCATGAGACGAAAGGAATCAATGGCTGAGGACTCTTGCTGACATGACTGAAAATCCATCACAATGGCTCAGATGTATTCACTGCTTGACATCTTCTAAAGCTTGAATATTCACACCAAACTTTATCCTCAAAGTTCCAGTTCTATCGCACAACTTTGTTCACTTTGATATCACTTCTTTTCTATCCACTCATTCTTTGTATGCTACCGTGGAACGTGGTTACCTAAGTTGATATACCTCTGTGCAAGGTTCTATACTGATTTTGTCAGACAGTCAGTCGTATGGGAACGCATAAATAAGACGGAAAAACTTAAAATTCAATCACTTATTATACTACAGTTAGAATAATGATCTAACATAACAAATTTTAAAGCAAAAAATCAAATTTATAGTCACAGTTACCGTTAATATCAATCTGTACTGCATAACATATACTATGATTATTTAAACTATTTTCACTTGTCAGAAAGACCATCCAATGATAAACATCACACTATAAACAGGCATCATATTTTCCTCTATCGTGGCTGATATATTTACGGATAGTTAGGGTTGGATAGCTGTAGGCATACTTAGTCCTGCTCTAAAAGTATGGTTTTGATACATAGATGACACGTTTACAGTGTTCAGATTGGAGCACACATATAAACTCTGTAGTCGATGCAATCCAATTCATCTATGAACTAGAAGGGGATTTAGTGATGTTAAATTGCAGAATAAAATGGAAATAGGATGAGAGTTTAGAGACTAGTACCTGCAGAAAACCTTCATGTTCAAATCATCTCACCCTATGTCAGTCAAAGTTGACTTAGTAAAATATTAAACTAACATGGCCAAAATACTTATTGGTAAGACAGACTATCTAAAACAAGAAACCAGACACACTACGAACACTTATTCATCGACAAATACCCTCCTAAATTAATTCGTAAGTACCTTAGGAATAGTAAGAAAAATGTGACTAATTATGGTGAACAGGTGTTAATAGTAGTAATAATACTACTACTAATAATGGCAATACTTTGAAGAAAGGATTCAAGACCTCTGCAGTATTACTATACAAAAAGGTATTACAGAAACATTACATTGGAATCTCAATAAGGTAGAGTAACTTTGTTTACCAAATTCATTGCAGTGATTATAAAGTCAAATACATAGGCCATAATAGTCAACCAAGGTTAGTTAATTAGGCCATTCGAGCATAAAAATCTATCTAGGTCAGTAAATCCTAGTAGGGTAAGAAATTTAGAAAAGCTTGGCTACATAGTTATCCATGCAGTTAAACACAACGACACAATGGGATGTGACAGAGTGAAGATCCTTAAAAGTAATTTAGTTGGATGGAGAGGGGAAGAGACTGATAGCTGAATCTTTGTCTATAATATCAACACCTGATACAGACAACAGGAATGAGTCGGCAGCATCAGTTCCCGATACATCGGGAATCCTACTACCCATATCACGAAAGAGATGAGTAAATTAGAACTATATTAAGGATATCGCAAAGTTGTGTCAATCTCTTGGTATGGACAATAAATGGTGTCCGAAAAGTATTCCAGGAAGCAATACTGTTCCACCGTGTGACATATCTAATAAACCAACTACCACAGTGCATAAGTTTAACTCTAATATTATTGACATTACAGCACAGTTTGTTTTGTTATTTGGATCTTTCGAAAGCTTCGGTGGACAGGATTCTTCAAATCTCAGACATACACAACCAATCCAATATATCTTTTACGTTACCTAGTCATTTGTTGCTTAGTGTTATAATTTACTTCTTGATTGTATTGTGTTCTCTGAGCAGATGAACTTAACTCCAATGGGATCACCGATATCTGGACTAATTCCAAAAGCAGTGATGCAGAGATTGGAAGACATCATCCTACCTGTGATTAAAGCAAACATTTTGATTCTCTGCGTAGACGATACCTTTGTCATCTTGTACAAAAATGATTCAAAAAATGCTCACAGTTTGATCAACAACGTCTTCAGTAACATCAAATTCAAAATGGAGGAGTCAAACAACCAACTACCATTCCTCCATGTTCTAGTCAGTAGAACAAATGCCGGAAAGCTGGGAACCCAAGAGAAAAAGAAGACAACACACGCTGACCAAATTTTTCAACTACAGCAGCAACAACGCACAAAACTGGTTTCGTGCAAACTGTGTTCCAAAGAGCGAGAACACACTGAAGTACAACAACTTCACGGAGAAACAAAGAAAATCACTTGATGTACATCCCAAAGAGGAACGGCTACCCACGAAACTATCAGAACATGCCTATCCCGTACATCATCAACTACAAAGTCATCCACAGAAATCAATAAACACATCATCCTACCATACATAGAGAAAGTATCAGAAATCATGACAAGATTACTGAGACCACTTGGTGGGATTGGTGTGGCTCATAAAGCAACAAATGCCCTACAAACACTATTATGCAGACCAAAGCATGCAACAATCAAAGAATACAAACCGAATATCACTTACAAAATCAACTGCAATAACTAACTGTAGTCAACACTACATTGGACAAAGTGGTCGCCCTCTTCGCCTTCATTTACACGAACACCAACTAGCTATTGAACGTCACACACAACATTTCATCACTCATTTCAATGCACGTGGATAGCTATGAACTTGAATTCAATTTCGATAATGTAGAAATGTTGGACAGAGACAGGAAATGCAAAGAATATCATAGAATTCCTAGAAGCTTGGTATTCAGATCAGATCAGATCAGTCAGTCAGTAATCAATAGATGTATAGACATAGACCTATTCTATCAACCAATGGGAAGGATGATAAACAACGCAAAAGTGCCAGGTGAAGCAGAGGAGCAGGTAACAGGAAGATCTATGCCGCCAGTCACACAAGCATCAAAGGAAACGATCAGACACAGACCACTTCATCAGGAGAAGCCAGTGAATGACTCAGGGAGAGATACTGACAGATTACTCTATACAGGAGTTAATACTGATAATGTCGTCTAGCAAGGTGATGAAAGCACAACGATTAAACAACTCATCCCATAGAAGACTATACAGCCACGACCATCCACTGGAGCTACAAATATTCTCCACCATTTCAGTACTTTACTTCGCATCTGATGACTCAGAATTAGATCATAAGACTAGTCATATTCACAGTGACTTTTAAAATGTAAAGGCATTACTCTCTGTTTCTTAAAAATAAGTAAACTAGCGAGGAGTTGTGATGTAGACTGGGTTCAGACACATATTATCTTACATTGGTTGGTCACTAAAGAACAACCAGTTTCATATTGTCCAGTTCTAAGTGCCGATCGAGTTCTATCCATTATTCTCCAGTGTGGCCATCAAGCTAGATAGTTTACCGTTGTGACACACTTTAGATGGATGTTAGTTGATTGGAAGTAATTGACGGCAAGCCCTACTTGACTGGAGTTTCTGGCTTGTTTAAACTCTTCAAGAAAGCATATCTATAACTTCGAGGGAACTGATATCCCAGCTAAGATCTGAACCCATGTCAACAAGTGCAACAGTCAGCAACCTTACCATATTGAGGAAGACTTCCTGTCGGTTGCCTCCAATCAACTAATGCACATCGCTTTTACATACAAGAAAATATAAAGAGATGAGAGTAACTGTTCCATAACACTGAATGGTATTTTCCAACTAGATTGAAAGTTGAAATTATGCATAGTACAGTTTATCATTTGCAGTTGCAAGATTGACTGATAAGGAAAGTAGACAACGATGTTTTAGCACGTTATCTAAGATAGCAATAATGGATAGCGGCTAGCAGTGGAATCCAGGATGCACATTTCGTCCTACTTGGGACTCGTCAGCTGGATGCACCTACTTCTCAGTGAGTGATGCTGTCCCCATCGGGATTCGGACTCGGGGGCGATCTCTTGAAACGCAAGAGAGTTATCCAGTACACCACCGAACCATGATAACCACCTCTTGTGCGACGGGTATAGTTTATAGTATAATTGTTTTCATATGATACCGTCGTTGACTGGACCAAATTGATCGGCATTAATTTGTATACACCGCCGTCTGGAACTAAGTTATCCAAAATACCTAGAATTCAATGGTTTTGTACTCTTTGTCTAATGATTTTCAGCCTTAAACAGGAATTCTTGATATAATGAAGAACTGGGGAATGGAAGATGACATATTCTTGCTTGATACTTAATACAGTGATCAAAGCTTGCAATCTAACGTTAGCTTTTAAAACTGCGGTTTAATCATATTTCCAGTTTAATGCTCAGTAAGATATTCTATGCGATAGTCATTTATCATCCGTGCATAGAGTTCAAAATCTGTGTACAAATGTAATACTGTAGTGGGCGGTACTGATAACTAGACATATTAGTAATATATACATTGTATTTATGTATGTCACAGCGAATTTGAAATCAAATACACCCAACATTTTGCACTGAAGTCTGGTTCGAACTTCTTCAGGGAAATAAATGAAATATCAAGGATATATTAATCAATCCAAAAACATAATTTTAATCTCCTTGTCCAATCCGTTTCGAATAGTCACTGTTCTTCTGAATTATGATAGCTAATCATTCAGTGTGAAAACGCACGTCTTCTGTTGTATGTATATATGTATGTATGTATGTATGTATGTATGTATGTATGTATGTATGTATGTATGTATGTATGTATGTATGTATGTATGTATGTATGTATGTATGTATGTATGTATGTATGTATGTATGTATGTATGTATGTATGTATGTATGTATGTATGTATGTATGTATGTATGTATGTATGTATGTATGTATGTATGTATGTATGTATGTATGTATGTATGTATGTATGTATGTATGTATGTATGTATGTATGTATGTATGTATGTATGTATGTATGTATGTATGTATGTATGTATGTATGTATGTATGTATGTATGTATGTATGTATGTATGTATGTATGTATGTATGTATGTATGTATGTATGTATGTATGTATGTATGTATGTATGTATGTATGTATGTATGTATGTATGTATGTATGTATGTATGTATGTATGTATGTATGTATGTATGTATGTATGTATGTATGTATGTATGTATGTATGTATGTATGTATGTATGTATGTATGTATGTATGTATGTATGTATGTATGTATGTATGTATGTATGTATGTATGTATGTATGTATGTATGTATGTATGTATGTATGTATGTATGTATGTATGTATGTATACGATCTCAGTTGAAATATGTTGGTGAATAGTATTAACAGTTTTTACTCTTACTGATTGGTCACAGGAGTGCAACCAACTTTATATCATTGTTTTACCAGAAAAGGGTGAAAATTAGTAATGATTATGGTAATAATAATGATAATAGTAATAATGAACCAAATCAATCCAAATTGTGTTGTTGGTAATGCAGAAATAATGAAGTTGAGTCTGGTGTTGACGGTAGGTGTTTTGAGTCACTCTTTCCGCTTACTAATTTGTAGCTGGCAAGACGCAGCTAACTCTACTCCATCTCGTCTGTTCAGATTGTCTGGATTCGCCCACGTATGTAGAGCTTCGGGTGTCAGTCTTTCTTGGCATGAGCCAATACCTTTTTGTAGAACCTTGTTTTCGTAAAAGTCAATTTTATGTCCCATTTCTGTGGAGTGTATCTCGACTGTGGATTTGTTTTCTAGTTTCTTAACCTCTCCTGAGTTTTTGGGGATCTGCTTTAAGCATGGTTTATGCCCTCTGATTGTCACATTTATCTGTCCGGCTGTTTCCCCTACATTTACTGCAGTACAATCCCGGTATTTGATTTGATAAACGCAGTTCTGTTGATTTTCTTTAGGTACTACATTTTTAACTTTCATTAAGTTGGTACCTAGGGTATTTGTTGCACAAAAGTAAATTCTTGTGTCGTGTTTGTTGAGAATCCTTCTTGTTTTTTCTAAAGTCTCCTTACGGTATGGGATTATGATAGTACTTATCCAGTTCTTCGGAGGGAGTTTCGGCACATCCTCAATTTCATTTTAAAAAAATACATTTAACGAAACCATTGGGATAATTGTTTGCTTCCAGTGTGCGTCAAACTAACTTTAACTCTTCTTTATCCTCTTTTGTTTCAACAAGACGGATAGTCCTGTTGATTAGATTCCACATTGCGGTTACTTCAGTAGTCACAGGATGTGCAGACTGATAATCTAGGTATCTGTCAGAATGTATTGCTTTTCTAAAAAACTTAATTTTTAGTTTGTTATGATACTGTCTTTCCACTATGGAGTTCATAAAATTTTATTTCAACAAGTTGCATTCAACTTCCTTAGTGAAAATAATATTTCTGCACCCATTATTTATGTGACAAAAGGGTGCATCCAGATCTTTTCGCTTGATGATGACATACTTATCGCCTACGTAACTTAACCAAATTTACTAACGTACCTATTAAAGATACATTAGATGCTATTCATAACCTGCTGTTGTCAGATACTGACCTAAGTTCATGGTGCCCATTAGATCCAGGATAAATTCTGGAATTATGCTTACGATCGACTGTTTTCACGTTCAGAGGAGATCTGTACCGATAGACAGATGGTATAACAATGGAATCTCCAGTATCACCAATAGTAACTAACTTGTTTATGCATTCGTTAGAGAAATTGCTCTAAACAAGAATTTGGTTAAGGTATATAGACGATACATTTATCATCATCAAGCGAAACAGTCTGGATGAACTCTTCCGTCACATAAATAATAGTTATAATATTGTATCATTAATGCACAAATTCTCATAATTAACAGTCCTTCTGCGACTTAATCTTCGCCCTTTTTCTCCAATAGTATTGGCCGAAATTTCATATCATTTTCAGCTATATCTAAGGGGTAATTATTAGAAAACATTAAGAGAGAAGTACGAAGATTAATGTATTGGAAGTAAATATCTTTTATGGATTTAAGGATGCTTACATCAATAAATGATTTTCTTACTGACATAATACAATAAGTCAACATTATTTGTTGAACCTTTCTAGATCTTGTATTAATGGCTTGAACAAGAAACAGAACTTCGACTGCAAGGAATTTAACTTGTTCATTCCTGATGACTATATTCTACTGATTCTAAGTTGATTTCATTTCAACTAATTACGTCAGTTAGTTGATAATCCCAGCTGCTAATTTGACTACTTCATTCTTGTCAAGCTTATTACCTTATCCAAGCAGCAAATTGAGAGAGAATCAATAGTCTGGTTATTATCTATTTACATTGAAAAGTATGCTGGACTGATAGGATGAAGTTGTTATACTGTACTGGTACAAAACAAAATCATTTTCATTCACTTATGATGTAGGTACATTTCCAAAGTTCATATAAGTAAACTAACAACAGACATCTTCATTTTCATTTCACTTTTGTGGCCAATTTTTTTATCTACCTGAAAATATAAGATTATCAGTTTACAAATGACTAACAAATTCCAAGATTTACTATGACATTTTTCACAGCTGATTAGTTTTTCAACTACACAACTCCATTGCCAACAGAGAGTTTCCATTGAAAATCACCTAGGTAAGATAATAAGGTGGGAACTATGACACAAAAGCACCGGATGGCCATTTCATTCATTTGCAAACTCATCATTCTATCTTAGATATTTCGCTTCATACAAATCAGCTAACCGAATTCTGCTCTATGAGCTAAATTTTTCCGGACATACAGCTGTTGACCTCATCCTCAAACGGGCAAAACGACTGTCAGGTGTTCAGATCACTCTTATCTGACAGGTAAATGGGATCTACGGATCAGACGGAGTGGTTTTCAACCAATGAAGTAATTCTGTACTACATTACCTAGAAATTGTTAGTCCGTTTTATTAACAAAACAAACTATACATTTGGATAGATTTACAAATTTATAATCTCTTTTATTAAATAAACAGATGAAAAAGGTGAATAGGATGTGACCTAATACACACGCGTCTATATCTGTATTAAAACGTTATTCGGTAAATATCTTCGCTTATGCATTATTCGCCTGATATCTCAGAAACAAACTGGTTAAAGGAAATCAAGCAAATCTTTTAAAACTCAACCAAACAGTTAGTCTTTTTATGTGGTCAGAAATTAATTTCTATAGAAGTTTAATGTATGTCCGTTGGCCTAGGTGATTCAATACAATATAGGAATATTCCTGTTTCACGGTGTACATTTATGTCTCATTTCCGTCGTTTTTATGCCTCTCCCTAGAAATATTTATAGATAGTGTCGATCAAACAGGAAGAGAAGATTTATTTACACAAGAACTATTAGTTTAAATTTAGAAGGTGGAAATAAACTAAAGGTAAATAAAAAATTCAGAATAAAACAGTTAATCCCTTTAATAAATTTGCTTAATCTGATTAGAAGATGAAAGTTATCTGAGGGATATGATTTATTTCTTTAGTAAATTTCAAACAATCTGATAGCAGATCAAGTCATCAAGACATTATACTTATCTCAGTGATCAGTGGTGGAATATAGGATGCACCATTCACCCTATTCGGAATTCACTCGTTAGCTGGATATGCTTTCAACCCAGTGAGTGATAGTGTTCCCACTAAGACTTGAAAAACAGTTAGTATTAGACAGATAGAATGAAACAATACAAGCTTCGAAAAATAAGGAATGACGAGAAAGAATAACAGATCTTTAAACTACTCTTGACATTAACATGAGATAAAGATTATTAAAGAGGGCCCACAATGAGAGTATTTTGTTTCTTTATACACAAAGGGCTCTAATAAACCTGAGTATTCAATCCTGACGCGTCTTATATGTTGACCTGCAGATATATTTAATTGTGGATAATGATGTCTATCTGTCTATCATATTTCTTGGATTGTTTGCAGGCAGTTATTTCTGTAGCCGTTTGGAGATATGCTCCATCACCTTCAACTTCATATTTTGATTACTTGTTTGGATGTATGTTGCTAGACATACACACAGGTCAATTGAGATACAAAATGCAATATGAGATAATCATTTATTCAGCAAAAATCTTTTCGCTTACAATAAGACTGGGATTAGAGTGGCGTTTACATTGACAAACTCATTTAGAAACAATCAGGCAAAATAATTTGATTTGCCAAATCCCTTGCTATGATTTCAAAGTCAACTACGTGGGCCAAATTAGTCGGCTGAAGTCAGTTAGGCTGTCAGAGTACGCAAACTTACCAAAATTAAAGTTCGTAGATCGTAATAAGATAAGGAATGTAGAGGAAAGCATAGCTATATGTATGCAAGCGAATGGACACAATAACGCAATAGAGTGGGACAAAACAAAAATATTGAAGATTGACTTGGTTGAATAGAGGGAGAGACTGATAACTGAATCTTTAAGAAAAGTATACAATCTAAGTAAATTTAACTCCATATAAAATCAGTCTGTCTGATAAAGAGCACAGCGATCTAGTATTCTGCTTATCGAGTCAAATTCTAAATACGTGCAATAGGAATTATTTAGCCTCTGTTCTAGAAATACCTATAATTCTAAAACTCTTATTACAAGGGAGGAAAGAGAATTGAGTGTGTAAATCACGTTTCAAAGTTGTAAAATTACCTGATATGATTATGAACAATGAATTGCGTCTGAAATGTTATCCGGTTTCAGTGTGTGACAAATTTTAAGGACGAGCTGAAATGGCATTCATAGCTCACGTCTCCAGATCGGCATTACGTATACTAGTACCAGCAACTGTTAGGGAAGAACGGACTGAACTCTTAATAACAGTTATAGCCCCTCTTTTTTCTACATTTCTTACCTCATTAGGACCTCTCAATCACAATTTAACTAAGTTTGTCTACACTGACTTATGTGTTTGACCACACAATCATTCCAAGGGATTTGGTAAACAAGATTATCTAGCTTAATTACATCAATAGGATCTTCTAATATGCAAAGCTTGTTTGTAAGTAAGTTTGCCGCTTCAATCCCAGCCAGCCTTATTGGGAATTCTTCTTAAGGCTTGTGAGATGCCCTTCTTATATGGTAAAACAGTGGAGGCTTTGAATTCTCTCCCAATCCTGTTACCATTATTAGTTGAACTATAGTAAACTTCACTCGTGTTACTATTACTGCTGGTAATATTTTACTTTCGATTTCTTATCAATTTATTGATAACTTCAGGTGGGTAATTATTGACAAAATTATTAGCATGCTCAGTTTCTTATCGGATTTCATACATTATCTTTCATCGAAATTTCATAATTTCACGTATGATTTTATGATTGTTGCTGATTCTTTTCAATGGGTGCAAATTACAGTATAATGGATGCCTTCAGTTTTGTAGACTGTATGACTATAAATCATCGGTCTATATATTAAGGGTGATCCATACACAAAGACAAAAGACACTTCTACGACACACTGGCAAGAGAAACAGAACAGGCTGATGGTAGGAGAGACCTAACAACATTGTATCAAATAACCAGGTTACTATCTATTAGGGAAGAGATCAACACACATGAAACCAATAAAAGATGATGAAGGAAATTTAACTACCAAAGAAAAGAAACAAAGGAAACGATGGGCTGACCACTTCAAAAGACTCTGGAATCGACCACCACCTGGAAACTTCGTCCAGAAATTCCACCTGCAGCTCAGTCACAGAACTACAAGTGAACATAAATCCTCCAACAAAAGTTGAAGTCCTGAACGCCATAAAGCTACTGAAGTGCGGGAAAGCAGTAGGACCAGATGGAATCCCACCAGAAGCACTGAGAGCAGATGCACAGACAACAGCGGACATGCTCACACCACTTCCATTGCAGAAGGTCTGGAAGAAAGGGAATGTACCTGCCCATTGATTGGAAGAAGGGTTACCTTGTCAAACTGCCGTAGAAGGGCGACCTAAGTCTTTTCAAGAACTGGTATGGAATCACGCTCCACTCCTGTCCATCCAAAACAAGCAAAATATTAAACCGCTTTATCGTTGAGAGACTAAAAGATGCACTGGATCCAAAACTACGACCGGAACAGTCTGGCTGACTGGCTTCAAGAAGTACAAATCATGTGAGGACCAAATTGCAACGCTTCGCATCATCATAGAACAGAGTATAGAATGACAGTCAACTCTACACCTCAACTTTATCGACTTTGAGAAGGCCTTTGACAGCGTCGACCGACAAGGAATTTGGAAACTGCTTCAACACTATGGAATACCACAAACCTTTATCAATCTCATTCAACAACTATATGAAGATGCCACATGCCGGTCAAGTAATTCACAATGGAAAGCTTAGTGATGCTTTTGAAGTGAACATAGGAGTAAAACAAGGCTGTCGCCTACTATCACCAATGATATTCCTGATTGTAGTGGACTGGACCATGCAACAAACAGTGAGGAGTGAGAAGAGGGGGATAAACTGGCTGGACTGCGGAAAAGAACCTAGAGGATTTGGATTTCGCCGATGACTTGTGTCTGATGTCACACAAACTTGGAGATCTACAGGCGAAAACTAACAACTTGACAGAAGAGGTGAGACAGCAAAGACGGGACTTCAAGTGAATATAGAGAAGACAGAGGTGATGAAGATACCGCACCAACATCACCACTAACACCAACAAGCTCCAATCACCATGAACGGGAGAAAGTTAAAGGAAGTAGTCCCTTTCACCTACCTAATTAGGCAGCATCGTTTCAACTACAGGCATCGGTGGCCTCACAGATGAGGATATCGAAGCCAGCCAGGATTGGGAAGACAGCAAGACAGGCATTCATTAACCTGAAACCAGTGTGGACATCTTCTGCACTCAACATGTTCAACATGATCCGAATTTTCAACGCTAATATCAAGTCAGTACTTCTATATAGTTGAGAGACTTGGTGCGTTACAAAAGGCATTTCCAACAAACTACAAACATTCATCAACAACTGTCTACACTGACTCGTTACTGAAGATCAGATGACCAGAATAGTTAGAATAAGCAACAAGGAACTCTGACTGGCTGGTAACGAACCAACGAAGCGAGAACCTATCACTCAACAAATATGCATTGGAAGGAAGTGTAGATGGATTTGAGTGGGCATACACTGAGAAGGCTGACTGTGGATATCACGCGCCAGACCAGGCACTCGAGTGTAACCTAGATGGGAAGCGACGAGTTGGGCGTCCGAGGTGATGGTGACATGGAGGAGATGGTGTGAGGAGGAAATGAGAGCTTTTGGGCTGTCGTGGAGGCAGATTGAAAAGATTGGAGAGAAGAGAGTTGAATGGAGATGTCCTACTGAAGCCATATGTTCCACTAGGAACCCAAGGGACAAATAATAATAATAATAATAATAATAATAGACAGTGAAAACAATTTAAGTTTTAAAGTGTTATTCTAAGTCAGCTGTTAATTAAAGAGAATGAAACTGTCTAGCTGATGATTCATTGATCTTCGACATGCATGAAACTCAACTTCCATACAACATCTTTTTGTCATACTTCCTTAATAGTTCCACTTTTGTCAGCAGTATTAGTTAAAAAAATAAATTTTATTCAATTCTTTTGCAAATTATATCTACAGACTAAATAGCAAAGGTTAGGTTAGATTCAGGTAGAACTAACAGAAGGATACACTTAGGCCAAAAATAGGGTATTTCTTAGAAGTGATTAACTCATTTAGTTAATGCGAATATAGTTTATCCGAAGAGAAATCAAAATTTCACCTATTACTGAGCTCTTATTAATGACTAGTCACGAACTATAAACTTTATGAGTGTTTCTCAACACGATCACCTGGTTTCGAGTCTGCAATGTTGAGAAGTATCATAAATAATTTGGATTAATCATAAAAAAACGCTTAAGTTTAACCATTCATCAGCTTCAAATTATCAGTGCTACCATATTGGTCAACTAAATTGTGTTTTTCTGACAATGGGAGGAAAACCATATTGAATAGTTGATATAGTGACCTGCTTAAACTTTAGGCTACCTTATTTTATCATCGAATTTCTCCTTTCTTTAGTGTTTTAATCATTCATTTGTGTTATTTAATCGTATTATATACTCTGGCACATTTTTAAAATAGTTACAACCTATCGATCTAAAAGTTGATAATCAGATTAAGGAAAAGTCCCATGGTGGACGACAATGGACTATCAAGGGCATAATTTTTCCGAAAATTACGGAATCTACTTATCAGTTTAGCAACAATAAATAATATCTGACCAACAGTTTAACTAACAATGTAAAATATTTCTCGTCATTAATATTCTTTGCAGTAACACTATTTAAGATGTCGTCAAGGGGTTTGCAATATATCATGCAGAAAATTCCTAAATGTACCAATAATTTACTTGGTTGTGGCTGGCGGAGGATTCCAGGATGCACTTTTCATCCTGTCTGGGACTCAGCTGGGTGTATCTGCATCCCAGTGTTTGATTTTGCTCTCACTGAGACTATAACGTTGTACCCATCGGTTCAAATGTCAAGGCGTTATCCAATAGGCCACTGAGGCACGATAGGCACCTCTTGTACAACGAGTATTAGTTATTACTATTTGTTGATATACTTGTAATTCTCTGTTGTTATACTGGATCGAATTGTTCGACCTCTTTTGGAATACGTACATCCTGGATCACTCTGCTAGCAACAACCAAGTAAATTAGTATAATAAATATTCAGGCAATATCCACATAGGAAACTGTGTGCCAATAGAGGTTGAACTATTCGATCTAGTAAAACAAGCATATCAACAAATAGTAATGTACCAAAAATTATTTGGAATAAGGTGATTATGTTAAGGATGGATAGTGGCTAGTAGTGGAATCCAGGATGCGCATTTAGTCCTATTTGGGACTCGTCGGCTGGATGTAATTACCTCACAGTGAGTGATGTTGTTCCCATCGGAATCCGAACTCGGGAGCGATCGCTTCAAACGGCAGAGCGTTATCCGCTACACCACCGAGCCACAATAGCCACTTCTTGTGCGACGGGTATAGTTTTTAATATAAGGGTTTTTATATGATACCGTCGTTGGTTGGACCGAATTGATCTGTCTCTATCCATCCTTAACATAATCAGATTGCTAACAATATCGAGGCATCCGCACAGGAGCCTATATGCTAATAGAGACCGATCAGTTCAGTCCAATCAACGACGGTATGATATAAAAACCCTTATACTATTAAGTGATTTATATATATATATATATATATATATATATATATATATATATATATATATATATATATATATATATATATATATATATATATATATATATATATATATAACCCCGTGTTAAGTAAAACTTGAGACCGTCATACAGAGTTAATTACTAACCAACCATTGGATGGAAATTTAGCAATCCATGCTGCGATCTCATGTAGACTTGTGGCACGGAACAACCACCTATGAGATCAATCATGTGACTTATGAAAAAAAATGTTTGCCCTTTATATTTGGGTGTTTTTATCATTATGATAATTTGTCCTTTGGGTTCCTAATGGAACATAGGGCTTCAGTAGCACATCGCCATTCCACTCTTTCCTCTGCAGTTTCCTTAACCTGGCTCCACGACTACCCACAACCTTTCATTTCTAATTCATACCATCTCTTGCATGACACCCTCGGAAGCCCAACTCGTCGTTTCTCCTTTGGATCCCACTCGAGGGCCTGACGCATGATGTCCCCAAACGGTCTTCAGTATCGAGTGAGCGTAGGCGGCAGCGATTGATAATTGTCTTTAGTTAGTTGGAAATGCATTTCATAACTCACCAAGTCTCTCAACCATCACATAGAAGCACTGACCTACTTGACTGATATTAATGTTGAAAATCCGGATCTTGTTGACGTTTCATGCTGAGTACAGTAGATCACCATACTGAATATTTCAGATTAATGAAGGCCGGTCTTGATGTCTTTCCGATCCTTGCTTTGACACCCTCATCTGTGCCACCTGTAGCTGAGATGATGCTGCCTAGGTAGGTAGGTAGGTGTGGGGTGGTAGGTAGGTGGGTGAAAGAGGCAACTTGCTCCAGGTTTCTCCCGTTTATGGTCATTGGTGCTTGTTGCTGTTGCTGTTGGTTGGATATCTTCATTACCGCACTCTTCCCCACGTTCACTTGAAGTCCCGTCTTCGCTGCCTCACTTCACTTCTTCTGTCAACTTGTTAGTTTTTGCCTGTAGATCTTCGAGCTTGTGCGATAAGACATAAGACATAAGTCCTCATCCTTGGCGAAGTCTAAATATTCTTCTTCGATCTTTTCATCGGTCCAGCCAGCGTATACCCATCTCACAGCTACTCACAGTTGTCTGTCGCATGATCCAGTCCAGTCCAGTCAACCGCAATCATGAAAATCATCGGTGATGATACTAGGCGGCCTTATCTCACTCCTGTCTTTACTTCAAAGGCATCACTCAGCCTTCGATTATGAATCGCTTGACATATAGAGTCGTCATATAGCATCTAGCTGTTGAATGAGGTTGATAAGGGTTTGTGCCACTAAAGCCACAGTATTGGAGCAGCTGCCTGCCAAATTACTTGTCGATCGATGCTGTCGAAAGCCTTTTCAGAATCAATGAAGTTGACGTAGAGTTGAGTTGACTGCCATTCTATGCTCTGTTCTGTGCTGATGCGTAGCGTAGAGTTGCAATTTGATCCGCATATGGTTTTTTTCTCCTGAAATCAGCCATATTTAGGTATAGTTCAGCTCATGCCCCATATTCAGGTCATAAAATATCATTCGAACAGACAAAAGTTCTGCAAAAGGGTTTTGTGTCACAAAGAGCGGACCATTGCAGAAGCTTTGTACATCTGCTCATATCCTTCTTCGGTCAACAGAAAAGACGGGTTAGACATCCCACTAATATGGCAAACATTTATGACTCGCCTAGGCAGTTATAAATAATATCTGAAGAGAAGGTAGATTGTTTAGTCCTATTACATACACCTTATTGGTCTACTATTTTCATCAATTTTACACTACTCTCTGAGTCATATACATTCGATAAACCATAACAATCCACTCATACTTCAAGTGTTATCAAAAGTACATTTATGGTTATCATTAATATTATTTATTTAAGATAGATATATTGTCTCATCTTCAAATATTCATCCTTCCAAACTAGTAATCTATTCTTTCTCACCCTTGATGTCTCACAACCCCATTGTACTTTTCATAGACGAACTAAAAATATTTCCCCATCCTATTTTTGTTCCACCTTACTCGCACAACGGAAAAACCTCTCTGACCGAGTTGCTTATTCACTCACCTGTATTACATTGATCTTTGCTCCATATCACTGTGTAATTGGATGATTGTAAAGGTCACCACTTTGTGTAACAAAACTTGAATATTACCCTGAAAACTCAGTGTCAGATTCATACTCTTGAAAAGGATCTTCCTAGCAAGATCGAAACGTTAAGGAATAATACAAAATATTTGTTTATTTTGTTATTTGTTCTAATACAGTACGCCGGGATTACACAAGTAAAAATACATCCTATACAATGAATAGTTGTACTTTATCACAAAAGAATAGTATTTTGGGATAAAAACTACCGTGTTACTGTCTACTGGATAAGTAGTAAGGTATTTACAACATATCCAAACTTTCTGGGCTTCATTTTACATACTAGTCATAAGTCCACGCTGATGAGATGTCTCAAACCATGAAGAAAGACTTGCGAAGTGTTTCCACTTCAACGGCTATTTGGCTGATATGAATCCATAGTGTAAATTAAGTTTCTTTGGCATGAAGATATTATTGTCCATACATCTAAGTATTGGTCAAATAAGCTGGTTAACTTGAATGTAAAAGTTGTTTGGTTTAGTGGAGGTTAACTTTGCTAGTTGTTTATTTATGCAGTAAACATACCAGGAGACCAAGATAACTTTCATTCTAATGAACAATAAGCTGAAACTTAGATGACACTAAACAAAATATTGTATCGTAACATTTAGGTCATTTTTGTGATATAGTTCTGTAAGCGTTTGATAATAGTACATTATTTATATGGGTATAAACCCCGTAAACTTTGACAAGGACATAACTATTGTTATTCTTGTATTGATGGGTTAGTAAAGGTGAATATTGATGTTAGTTAAGATAAACAACTAAAAGGTTGACCCACAAAGAGAAATTATATGGTTTTCGGTGAAAATATCCTTTAGGTTAATAAACAAAGATACCCGGTGAGATTTTTGACATATATCTGCTATGAAAATGTATACTGCTCCTGGATTTTTCACTATAGAATGGAAGAAACCTATGTGAATGTGATCATCGTAATACTGTTTCAAATATACTACTGACCGATATGAGTATTTGCAGACTACTCATACCGATCAGTAGTACTCTTTCGCATGGCCAGACTTATGTAGACGCCAAACGGTTGTTTCGCTAGTTTGAGGCTGAGTTTATTAGCTCAGATCATCTGACTGGTGAGCCGTGCTTATAGGTATGAGTGGCCCACAGCTAGCTAAATTAGTCAGTGATATATGCTTACAATCACATATGCTACTTTTAATGTCTAGAAGGTCGCATTATTTGACTTGACTACCGAGTTTCCACAGTAAACTGGGATAAAACTCCTTCCTCTTCGCAAACACTTGATATGATGCGAAATCCTTTTACAGGTCAGAACTTTCAGTCGTACTCATATTGCCCAGGATGACTAGTATGTTTATACTGCTAGTAGTAGTAGTAGTAGCAACAGCAAAGTAATAATGGTTATTCTTAAACACTTTTGTATCTGTTTTTCATCTGATTAAGGATTGGTTGTATTTAAGACAGTTTAGCATTTTGGAGAAAATACTGCAGTCACTCAGTGAGATGATGTTCGGAGTATGAAATAAATGGTAACTGATAAGCTCACCTTGTCACACTACTTCTGCGTTTATTCCAGTAGCTCATGTTCCTCAGGATGGTGAGAAAGGTTCAGCTAAGAAGTAGAACTGTTCACTGCATATAATACGCATCCGTCTACTGCAGTACGTTTTACAGTTTTTTAACCACGGTAACTGAGACTAAACCTTCTACCTGTACTATGGATGATAAATTCATTTTTCTCTGTATACAGTATGATGAGTTCGTTAATATATAAAACTAACGAATGGTAGTTGAATTCTGTTCATTACTATGTGAGCATAGGTAAATTCGATAGTTATTTCATAATAAATTAGTTATAACATACGGCGGTAGCGTAAAACTTACTAGATGACATTTAAGCACATACTATTGCTCCTGATCACATCAGTCATGTTATGCCATACCATCCACATATGAATACGAGCAATAAATGGCACTCGAAACGTCCTTTAGTATGTACCACTAGATCACTATGTGCTATATCGAATAAGCTTGTCTAAGTTCGATGCTTACATCAAATGTACCATGGAATGGATCGTTAGTGGACCAAGAATCTACTTCATTGAAGCAAAATCCTTTTTATTATCCCTGTTTTCAGTAGTTTTCAACAAGACTGTTGATACAGTTTAAACCTTAAATAAGATTTTGACCACATTAGTGTCAGCATCATCCGCTATCTATTCTATGACACTGGTCTCAGACGCCTAAATTAATCAGATCATTTTCTGATTCAGCTCTGAGTGATACTGTTGGTGTAGTGTAAAAATTCTGACAGCTACTGTATCATTCTAGATCATGTAATAATAATAATAATAATAAGAGTAATCACTTTGTTCCAGACAGTTTTTGGTACCATTTGGAACCCCCAACATGACATATTGCAACAACGACAACAAAATATAAATATTTATACACTCCTTTACAACAATTCGAATGCTGTTATTATGATAAGAATTTAAGTGGTGTAAAGAATATTAAAGACGAGAACATTTTACACTGTTAATTAAATTACTAAAATGACACTATTAACTGCTACAAAGTTGATGTGTGAGTTCTGTTCTAACACCTTTTTCTTCATATAATATGTGAGCTAGGTAAGGCGAGGTCGGATTCTTATATTTAGCTGTATGACCCTACAGTTTTATGTAGTTTCTTCTTGTTCTCCCTGAGGAGATACTAAGAGAGAGCTGTGAATGAACTGGATGCTAAGTGTCGGTTGAAATGACTGTAGTTAATTGCTTACTAGGATTTAAATTTCTATCAACTACAGTGTTAATCAGCTGAGCCAGAAACATACCCTACTGACGCATTCCATAGCCCTATCCAATATAATGTAGTTCTTTCTTAGTAGACCAGGAAAGATCAGTGGGAAACAATAGAGAAGAATAGATCAAATGTAGGAATTGATAAAATGTAAAAGTAAAGGTCGAGTTATACCAGAGAGCCTCAGTTTCTTTATGTAATAAGTTAAACGAAAGATTTCTCTACACATCAACAAGATATAAGAGGACCAACGAAGATCAGAAGTAAAGCTGAATCTAAGATGTTTAACGCTCGATTAACTTCCTACAGAAATACCATCAACACAACTGGCGTCATTAGACTTAAGCAGCTCACACAGGCCTTGTTTACCCCCCTAGGGCTAAAATTGACAGTGTCACATTTAGAAGGGTTTAACATGAAGCCACTTGAGAGAAAACTATTGTTCAATAAGAGACAAGAATCCATTTAATTCAGAGCAATCTAAGTGAGATTTAACTAGAATAGAAACCGTCAGGTCATCAGCATACTTAATAAAATTAGTTTCAACGGAATAAGGTAAATCATGCAAAATGAACGAAAACAGAAACGAAGAAAGTAAAGTACCTTGAGGCACATCAACTTCAGTAAATAGCGAAGTGAAGCTCCTCGGTATAAGTAATTCAGAATGTTTCGTCTAAGCATCAGTATCTTCTTATCGTGATCCAGAAATACGAATTTCCTTTGACTATTAGTGATTCCTGACTAATCCTTAACCTTATATTTTGTTATGAAGAAACTTGAACGGGACCATCATTTGTTCGATATAAAAGAAAGACTGACAACTGATTTACAAGAACAGCATTTCTTGAGATCAGAAAAGAGGCCCATTGAATTACTCAGATTAGCAGAAAGTAATTCTACAGTACTCACTATTCAGACGTTAATTATAGGATTGCCAACGCCTCTGCTATACATAAGCCACAAATCCACACACCTTTTGAGTTGTTCGGTTTGACTTTGCTTAAGGTTTTGAAAGAAGACTGTGGGGTAGCGACATGACTAGAGTTAGCCAAATGATCCAAGATGGAATGGTTGTTTGACCTGCATCCTTGTCTGAACATCTAGGCAAGACAGTACTGAGAAATGCATATGGAAAGATTGCGATTCGTGTCGCCTACAGGACCAACTCTATTATAAATATGATTGTACAGCTAATGAAAATGTTCTACGGGAAAAAAGTTTTCTTTTCTGAATTCATTTGTGTTAACAACTAGACAAAATTACTCATCACTAGTCAAGATACTTCTCGGAATATCTACTTGGAACTACGGAATTCATCTTATTCATAACTTTGTAATATTTAACTACCCCAGTATTTCGGATTGCATAGCAATGTTGAAATTGGGGTCAGTGTAATATGCATTGCACTTCTAAGATGGCACGTTTAATATCTGCATAGAGGAAAAAAATACATGATTCCTACCTGAAGCACAACATCTCTGCAGCATTCCTCAAGTCTACTACTATTCCTTACGAGAAATCGTCTTCGAATTTTTTATGTGCTGACGAAAGTGCACTTTAGGGTTCAACAGACTTCGAAAATTAATGAAGACTTCTGATTAACAGGAACTCTATTCCAATTTTATGATATGGTACGTCTTTACATCACCTGACAGCAGTTCCTTTAATACATTTAGGTTGAATGCTTATCGACTTAGGTTCTCATTTCGTCTTCACTCATTAACCGGTATCATTGACAGCAGTTTTTCAAATCACAACTATCCTGTCGATTGAGTATAACTGCTTGTATCATACCCTTGTTGATTGGACCAAATTGATCGGTCTCTATTGGCATATGAGCTCCTGTGCGGATGCCTCTATATTGCCTGTGTTCTAATTACCGTAACTATGGATAGTGGCTAGCAGTGGAATCCTGTATGCGCATTCAGTCCTATTTGGGATTCGCCAGCTGGATGTACCTACTTTCCAGTAAATTATGTTGTTCCCATTGGAACTCGGACTCAGGGGGGATCGCTTCAAACGCCACAGCGTTATCCACTACACTATCGAGCCACGATAGCTACCTCTTGTGCGACGGGTATGGTGTAGTGGACAACGCTGCGGCGTTTGAAGTGATCCCTCTCGAGTCCGAGTTCCAATGGGAACAAAACTTACTGGAAAGTAGGTACATCCAGCTGGCGAGTCTTAAATAGGACTAAATGCGCATCCTGGATTCCATCGCTAGCCACTATCCTTCTTTAATATATCTGTTTATATCCTAATATGGGTAAGAAAGAGTACTAATTCTTCGAATCTGACATGAAACTGACTGAAGGTGGAACTGATGAATGTTTCATGATCTCGATAGCGTGAACATTTGATGCCTCCTTGTATCAAGTATCAAGCGAATAATACTTTATCAGGACTTATTTGCTGAGACAGTCAATATAAGCCATATTTTTCGTTTGCCACTTTTCTCGATAAGGTTGATGAACTGGTAGAGTCTATAAATGAAGCTATTTCACTAGAACAGCTGGTTTATCATGATAAAATATGTCTCTAGTCTTTCTGTGACAAGGTCCGGAGTTGTATAGTTAAACTCACTGTATAACAGAAGAGTAGTGGATTCATTCCTGGGGACGGTAATTGACATTTACCGCCGAAAGCCTGAAAATGATGCAAATCAGCTTTTATTTCACATTTTGACTTTCACTGGTCTAAGATAATGAAATACTTACTGTGGAAAAATACGGCGGATGAATAACAATTACCTACTGTAGCTATCCAAGATATAGATACCTCTTAACATTACTCTTGCTGGAGACCATACTATGCAGGGAACTGACAAATATTGGAGAACATGGATCATCGGATTTTGAGGCACTGAGTGAGTGGTTACATGCTCTCCACGACATCTGGTGCTCTTAAATTCAATTCAACATGGAGTCACAGTCTCAACCAAAACAGTCGTTCAGGTTCTCTAGGTGACATGAATCATTAGTGAAATCTTTTATAGTGGCGTAGCTGATATAAATTTCATCCATAGGCAGTTAGAAACTAAACCTAGAGACCTAGACTAAAAGATAATGTACATGAAAGGAGATACCAATAAGGTTGTTATGGCATTTGTCTTTCAAGACAACCAAGGAATGTGGAAAAAGCAGGATTTAATGAGTTCATAAATTGCAGTAGTACTCGTCAGACGGATGCTCAGCATGCTCGATTATATATACCATTAAGCAATCCAAACGAACTGATACACGGACACATATATAACCCAGACTGAGACATCGATTTAAGTGTTACGACATAAAAGTGAACAGTTTTTATAAGTTGAAAAGGCATCAGTATTAAACTGAATGGGTTGGAGATGGGTTACATAAATAATTGAGTGTAGATAGTAGTGCAGTCTAAAGAATTATGTAGACTTTAGGCAAGAAAATAGTGCTAATAATAGTTTTTCTAAAGGTAATATTCATCACGGATCGACTTCATTTGGAGAACTATTGAAAGACTGGTAGCAGTCCACAGCTGTTCAGTTCTAATATGGGACTCCTCAACAGTACGTACTCAAAATCACATGTGGGATCGAACTCAGGACCCTAAGGTGTCATGGTGATTGCGATAACTATTCACCCACTGGATCAGATTTTAATGGTCTTTATTTTCCTGCTTCTGTCAACTCACGATGTAGCACAACTGTTATCCAAGGTCTTCAGTTGTCAATCGGTTGCCTTCCGACTGGTTGAAAGTGCAAGTCACAGCTCCTCACCAGAACTTCTGGAAATCTATCCCGAGGTGTGTCATTGATGAGAAGCCGTAACCTGTGGGGTCAACCAGTCAGAAGGGAAGTGGATGCCAACTGAAGGTCTTGGATGACCGTCCTGCTTTATCGCAGATCGACAATGGTAAGAAACTATGGACCACTGAACTATGACTCAGTGGCTGAATGGTTAACGCAGTCACCGTGAAACATGGAGGTCCTGAGTTCCATTCCCAGCTGGGTCTTGAATGCATACTAGGACAAAAGAGCTGTCAACTGCTCCCAGACATCCAGTATTCCTCAAACTGATGCCGATCCATGATGAATACCAACTTGAAATGGGACTAAGGTTAACTAGTCGGAACAAATCACAGAAAGAAAACAAAAAATATAAAATAGGGGTGATAATCACGGTCAACGTGTAAATAAGGAAGAGTGAATATGATTAGACAACGTTATAATTCTTACCATAGTTAGTGCGAGCTGACTACAATTGCTGTCTGAATGCAGAGGTTTAATTTGACATCTGAATCTCATAAGCTTCAGGAATTGCAGGTAACTTCTTATTCTACTGTTTACTGATAACCGACCGTAAAGGTATCAATATCATGTCCATAGTCCAGTAAGTGTTTCGTTGATGAACTTCTTGAGGTCTTCTTTTCAGCACACCTCAGCCACTTAGATAGGTGTTCTTTTGCATTGGTAAACAATGTATATAATCGACTATGTAGAGTATCCGGGTGACAAGTACGATAGCAATCTATGGATTCATTAAATCCAGTCTTTTTCCACATTTACTGCTTGTTTTAAATTCGTATCGGGAAACAAATTTTCCTAATTTGCCTTTAAGCTGTTTTCTTTCCGATTAACTACATTTACCATCACTATGGTTATTGCTTTTATTGTAGGAATTTTCATCAAAATACTATATCCGGTACTGTTTTTCGTTCAACATAATCATACACACACGAACTCATACATCTATATTTAATTTGAAGCATAATGGAATCAGACATTATGATAAACAAGTTTCAAGGTATCTAAGTTTACTTTAATAAATAGAGCAGTAAAGTTAGGCATAGTTTACAAACATGATGATAATCTGGTCTTGCGTCACTTGTTTACAATGAAACTGGATAGATATATGTGGATACTATAATATTAGACTGAGAGATTATACGAAATAAAGTGAACCGTATGAAGTAATCCTCATGCGGATAAGGTTATTTAAGCAGAACAAAGTCCCTTTGATAAATTTAAACAGCGTAATGAGAAGACGAAGATTATCTGAAACATGTGGTGTATTAGCGCTATACATTTCGAACAATCTGATGATCATACATGAACTTGTCGAACTATTTATGTGAAAATTCACGAAAAGGGTCAATGACTGTAGCTAATGAGAAACATCGGAGGAATAAGAAGGGAGAGAAAAAGAAATATAAGTTACTCACATTACTCTTGTTATGAAAATTAAAACCACTACTATCAAGGTAGGTTCAACGTGAGTATAAATTGATTTTGGATATATAAAGGGGGTTTGAATTTACGGATGGCAAAAGCTTGGCTCCGAACACTTTTATGTAGTACTTTAAAGGCTGTTTTCATGTCTATCCTATGGTTAGTTTCTAGTATATGTTTAGCGATAGATGAAGATGGATGTTTGTCACCTGCACTTATCGGATCTGTTGAGGTCATTTGTTTTTTATACCAACCACTTAGGTATATGTTCAACCTTCCTTAACTGCATGTCACGATACTCCTCCCTATATATGTGTATCCACACATACATGTAAATTGATAAACACAGTGGGATGTCATGTAATCGTTTATGTGTTGTTTTGGTTTGTGCTGTCTTTGTCTTCTCTACAATGATGACCTTGGCTGAATAATACGTTTTACAGATGGCCGATCTAAGTCTTTTCCTCACAACAAAGCTGTGAAACACCTCTAAATGATGACGAGATGTAGACATTTTTCTTAGCAATGGAACACTGTACTTTTCAATGGTACATAACTTTTGCACCGGTCGATAAATTTCAATGGGGGATCGATTCTGTGTCAGTGTTATCATCAGTAATTTGGTTTCTTCCTCCCTGGTATCATCGGAATGTATAGCGCTAATACATCACATGCTTAATTTGAGTACGATCCCTACTGAAGATTCATTTTATATCTCTTGTTTCGTAAGGTATACAATAAACGTGCAATCTTTGTATATTTTTGTAGATAGGGTAGACATCAAAACAAATGAGATCAGACCTTTTCTATGATATATCATGTTCCTTGCAATCTGACTACAGAGGCATGATGAAGTTTCGCATCTATAGCTGAAGTTGTTAAGAAAAAACAAAGTAATTTATGTGTTCAAATAAATTAGGTGCATCTACTCTGTCTGATTTAGCCCACAGTATGATTAATAGGGTCTTCATGAATCTCTCAACCTTCCATTCAGAATCCTCTGTCTCCATCATTTTATTGATATACATTTGTTTTCATCTGTGTTATTAATTTTAAGACCTTGCTTAATAATCCTTATTACCAGTAATCACTCTGAGTGACCGAAAAGGTCATTATAGAAATGAATAAAAATAACTTATTAGGCTACTTTATATCTACTAGAAAGGCATTATTCATAAAATAAAGAAATCTCATTGGTTGTTTCAATAGCTAGTAGGATTGCCTTTAGAGTCTTTCGGCGATTTCAAGCTTTACTTAGGACTTCAGACCGACTGTTTAGTTAGTTCATTTTATTTACATGATTTTTCACCCCATTTGAATATAATCTACTGTTACATTATGATTATCTGATCTTTGGTAAAATTATCATAAATTCGTTTCTGGGGTAGATGAATATAAATGGTTCATTTTTTCTAGATTTTGTCAACTTATACCATGGTTATTCTGTTTATATCGATTTTAATACACAGTCAACACTAAACTGATCACCATTCAGCCCGAAACAAACTTAAATTCATTTGATTGCATATGTATTCACCCATTAAGCTGACTACTTCACCATTGAAAATATTTTACTGTATCCCTGACATAAGTTGTAATTTACCTAGTAGAGGCTAGCAGGGGAATCCAGAGTGCGTGTTTCATCCTATTTGAGGCTCGTCAGCTTGAATTACATACACTCCAGTGAATAATATTGTTCCCACTAGGAATTGAACCAAACAAACATCCCTTCAAAAGCTAAAGCGTTATCCAATCAGCCAACGAGTATCAGTTATTAATATTCATTGATACTTATAATTTCCCGTTGTTATTCTAGAGAATGCCTGAATATTGCGTAATTACTGCACAAAGGTGAAAGTATATCTAGCTGAAAAATCCCAAATAGGCCGATAAGAGCTTCTTTGACACGTTCACTAGCCACCACTAAGCAAATTACAACATAATGAATAGTCAGGTAATATCAAGTTAATTAATTCGATTTCGAATAAGGAAGGGAAATTATAAGTATCTTTTGCAACTGTAGGGCGTGAAAGTTATCAAAAATGACTGTTCCTTCAAATTACTCTCGTTCTGATATATTAGTAACTTTAAAGGCCACCTCAGCAACTAATGAAATAGTATTTTCACTGGTTTATTAGATTTATTACACAATGGAAAACTGTCGTTTCCTGGAATACGTTTCAGATATAACTTATTCTCCATAGTCATATCAAGATATCGCCATGACTTTAACACATGCTTGTCTGGGCCTACGTTACTCACCTCCTTTGTGACATGGGCTGTAAGATTTTCCATATATTCGGAACAGATGGTGCTAATTAATTCCTGCTGTATGCATTAGATGTTGGTTGATTCGATAAAGAAGGATTCAGTTATCAATCTCTCCCTCCACCCTACTATGTTAGTCTCATCCTAATGTGTGGTTGTGTGTAATTGAATGCATAACTGTATGACGCAGCGTTTCTAAATTCCTCACCTTATTAAGATCTGTGTTCGTATAGCCTAATTAACTGAATCTAGTCCATTACTTTAACCTATACTTTTGAACCCACAATCATCACAAACGATTTAGTAAACTAAGTTACTCCGCTCAACTGAATAAATAGCATCTTTTAACCTACAAAGCTTATTTCCAAGTGAGTTTGTCAGTTTACTTGCCATTGTAGTCCCACCCAACCTTACTGAGAATCCCACGTAGTGTTTCTAAGGCGCCTTTTTTGTGTGGTAGTATTGTAGGTGTTTCGAATTCTCTCTTCACAGTGCTACCACTACTACTATTAACACTATTATTACTAATAATAACATATATGTTGCTGACACTAGTTATATCTCTATTACAATTCCTAAGGTACTTATCAACTAATTCGGCAGGATAATTGTTGGTGAGTAAGGTGTCCTCAATGTACCTGTTTTATCAGTAAGTTTTGTGGCCCTGTTACTTTGACATTTTACCAAACCAACTTCAACCGGCATAGGTTGAAACTATTTGAAGTTTAAGTAAGGATTTGAATGTGAAGGTTTTCTGTAGACACTAGTGTCCAAACTGCCATCTTGTTTTCGGTTTATTCTGCTATTCTGCTGGATCGTAGTATAGTAAGAAATTTAGAAAAAGCCCGGTCATACCTATATACGCAAGTGCACACAACCACACAATACGAGTAACGGTGAAAATCCTTGAATATAACATAATAGAGTGGAGAGAATGATTGATAGCTGAATCCTTGTTTATCGAATCAATGAACACCTTATTCAGAAGCATCTAATCCGGATGTACGGAAAATCTTACCACCCATATCACAAAGAGGTCTAAGAAATCAGGATTTTATCAAGGATATCTGAAATTTGTGTAGTTATCTTGATATGACTATGCAGAATAAGTTATGTCTGAAACGTAATCCAATAAACAATACTGTTCTACTGCATGATATAATTTAATAAATCGATAAAAAATGGAATTACATTCTTCCACAGTGCACCGATGATCTTCCTAATTGTGGTCGACTGGATCATAGAACAAACAGTGAGAAGCGAGAAGAGGGGAATACGCTGGCTGGACCGGGAAAAAATCCCAGAAGATTTGGATTTCACCGATGACTTGTGTCTAATGTCACACAAACTCGAAGGTCTACAGGCGAGAACTAATAAGTTGACAGAAGAGGTGAGACAGTGAAGACCGGACTTCAAGTGAATATAGAGAAGACAGAGGTGACAGATGAAGATATCTAACCAACGCCACCACCAACAATAACAAACACCAATCACCATGAACGGGAGAAACTTAAAGGAGGTAGCCTCTTCACCTAGCATCGATTCAACTACAGGTGGCGGCGGTACAGACGAGGACATCGAAGCCAGGACCAGAAAGACAGCAGGATAGGCGTTCATTAACCTGAAACCAGTGTGGAGATCTGCACTCAGCATAAAGCGTGAAGAACATCCGGATTTTCAACACCAACGTCAAGTCAGTGCTTCTGTATGGTTCAGGGACTTGGCGCTTTACAAAAAATATTTCCAATAAACTACAGATATTCATCAACAACTGCTTACGCTAGCTACTGAAGATCAGATGTCCAGAATAATAAGAATAGGGAACAAGGAGCTCTGGGAACGAACTAACCAAGAACCTATCACTCAACAAATATGCAGGAGGAAGTGGAGATAGATTCGGCATACACTGAGAAGACCGACTGGGGACATCACACGTCAGGCCAGGCACTCGAGTGAAACCCAGATGGGAAGCGACGAGTTGGGGTCCAAGGTGAGGGTGACATGGAGGAGATCGTTTGAGGAGGAAATGAGAGCTTGTGGGCTATCGTGGGACCAGGTTCAAAAGATCTCAGTGAACAGAGTTCACTGGAGACGTGCTACTGAAGCCCTATTTTTAATTAGGAACCCAAGGGACTAATAATAATAATAATAATCATACTGAAGTTAGTGCTGATGATATCGTCTACAAATTCGATGAAAGACCCTTGTTTAAACAATTCAGCTCAGAGAACACAATACAACCGTAACCATTCACCTGAGCTACAAATATTCTCCATTACTTGATTATTTTAGTTTTTAGGGTGACCTATAAAGTCACTTCTGATATACATCAGTTTTGTACATGATATATCAACAGAAGAGTAACTTTTTCACATATAAATCATTTTTGAATAGTACATGTAAAGTGAATATTTTGAAATAAAAATAAAATTGAATTTTGAGGGAGTTGTGGAGATTTGGAAATATTTCAAGTTGTTATTCATCGTAGACTGACATCAGTTGCAGGAACAAAGGAAACCTTAGGAGCACTGGACAGCTGTTTCGTCACACAAGTGTGGGACTCCTCAGCAGTGCACACCCACGACCCCACACCAGCAGGGATCGAACCCGCGACCTTCAGGTTTTGCGGCCGGCGCGTTACCATTGACCGGTGGAGTCAAAGCCTGATGGTCGTGAGGACAGATACTCAACGATGACATTGGGTGGCGGTGGTGGGTGGCACTATATCGTGAGCTAACAGAAGTTGGAAATATGGAGCATTGGATTCTGACCCAGTGGCTCAATGGTAACGCGCCGGCGGCAAAACCTGAAGGTCGCGGGTTCGATCCCTGCTGGTGTGGGGTCATGGGTGCGCACTGCTGAGGAGTCCCATACTAGTGTGACGAAACAGCTGTCCAGTGCTCCCAGGTTTCCTTTGTTCCTCCAACTGATGTCAGTCTTCGATGAATAACAACTTGAGATATCATTTTTATTCGAAATAAAATAAGGGGATATTTACAGAAGGAATGAAATATGTTATGAAAAAATATTCAAAGTATTATGAAAAGAAATAGTTAAGGATAAAGTACTCCTTCAAATGAATTACAGTGAGTAGAGCATGTCAGATTCTGACGAAATATACCCATTTATTCAGTAACAAGAACAAGGCATGTATCAGTGAAGAAGAAGCACTTGTTATCAACGACTTCATTATCAAGCTGTACAGTCATATTTATACTCAATAAAATGACAGATAATTACACTAAAACGTTCCTTGGTCAATATGTAAAGTATACCAAAGTTGTAGGTGATGGTATTTGTTCAAGTGAAAGAAATAGAAAATGGGTCACTCACTGATTAAGGAATGAATTAATAACAAGTGATGAGATAAGAGACACCGACTATCAAAGAATTGTAAAACGGTGATAATTTAGCTAAAATATGTGAAATAGGTCAATGAATAAGGAATGAATTGATATTGAATAGTGAAATATGAGTCAAATATTGTCAATGAAGTGGAAATTGATGATAATAAAAGAGAAGTATACCAAAGTGAAATGGAATTGACAAAATCCAAAAAATAATGAACTGTTGAGGCCAAGGTAGAGAAAGTGGTTTCACAAAACGTTTTTGAATGTAAAGTTTTGGTTTCTGTTCATGTGTATAGGTAATGCTTGAATGATGCTTAAGTGGTGGAAACTTACACCTTTGTGGTAGTTCAATTTAACATTTATCGATTACTTTAAAGGATGAATTTCGAGGTGCTGAATGACCTGACTTTACTAGGTGTTCATATATGGATGAAGTAGTTTTCCTTTGGTTGTCTTTGGTAAGCCAAACCGGGAAATGTACAGCAACACGTTTTCGGATGGCTTGTTTACAAAGTCCAATATTGTCTGCTCCACAGGAGCATATGAACTTGTAGATACAAATCGATGTGGACATCACTGGAAGCCTATCCTTCACACATTGACAAATCAGACGGCGACTAGAAAATATCAGTCTCGGTCCAGCAGCATAGAAGCTAATATTGATACACCTTGACAAACTATTTTTCAGCACTTCGACTATGATGTCTCCTTTGAATTCTAGATTCATGGTTAAGATTTTCTTAGGGACTGTAATGGGATGGGTAGTGGTTTGTTTCTTCAGATTCTTATCAATAAATATTTCAGGGTATCCGTTATTAAATAGTATTATTCTAAGAGTTTCGATTTCAGCATCCATCACATCTTCTGAACACATTCCATAGATTCTGGAACACAGTGAGTGAATGGGATTTCTCTTACAAGCAAGAGGTACCCAACCATAAAAGTTAGTGAACTGACCGGTACAGTTGGTTTTCGATAGACTGAACTTTGAATCGAGCCATCATCTCTTCTCCTTAACGTCACGTCTAGAAGGTGGGACGATGAGTTTAACTCTTCTCCTACAGTGAATTTAATGGACGGGTGATAATCACTGAAACGTCTTAACAGCTCGTCCACTGAACATGTTTCGTCGCAAATAAGAAAAGTGTCATCCACGTACCTTTTACACAAACAAAGTTCCGAAACTATGTCAGATTCAACTATTCAGTGATTGAGCTTCAGTTATAAATATGAATTAATCGCATTTCATAACCAGAGAATGGTACAGGTACGCTCTTCGATTACGCACAATATGGTACACTTAGTCTGCTGATTATGTACTGAAATGTTATATTCCAAGACACTGAATGTGATTGACATCACCCACAAACCATCATTACGTTGGCTCCAAATTCTTGATTGTGTTAAGTTCTCTGAGCTGAGTGATTTAATTGTTAGGCTTTCATTGTCTTTCTGGACAACTTCCTCAGCATTAAACTTCAGTGAAAGCTTCACGATTAAATCACCTAACTCAGAGAATGTAGCACAACAAAGAACTACTAATGGTCTTCATTATTTCACTTTCCAAATTAAACTACATTGTGAATTCTCTTAATTAGCTATTAACAGATTGCAATACATTTCTCTCCCATTTTAATTGTGACACTCACAGTGTTATATAACACAAACAGCCTTTAGAAAAAGGTGTGCATTGATCCCATATTAAATTCCATTTCAGTCTATTCATTAGAAATGTCACACAATGAAACAGTATCATTTACTGGATAACGTTTCGGATATAATTTACTGTCCATATTCAAATCAGGTAGATCCACAACTTTGGGATAGAGTTTATATAGTTCTAATTTTCTCTCCTTCCTTCTGACAAGACAAGGGTAGTAGAATTTTCCCGCATATCTGAGACAAGTGCAGAATTATTTCCATTACTATATGTATGTATTTGGTGTTGATTCGATAAACGAAGATTCAGCTATTTAATAGATACTTCTTTTTCTACGTTACACCTATCACAAGAATTTATTTCGATGGAAACAACTCACCTTTATTGGCTATTGCTTCAACACTTCAACGATATCAATTCATTCTTCAATGTTAACCAATCACCATGAACTGGAGAAATCTAAAGCAAGCTGTCTCTTTCACTCACCTGCCTACCTACCTACCTAGGCAGCATCGTCTTAGCTACAGGTGGCACAGATGAAGATGTCAAATCAAGGATCAGAAAGACAGCAAGACGGGCCTTCGTTAATCTGAAATCAGTTTGGAGATCTACTCCACTCCACTCAGTATAAAGCGTGAACAAGATCCGGATTTTCAACAGCAATGTCAGTCAAGTAAGTCAGTGCTTCTATGTGATGGTTGAGCGACTTGGCGCGTTACAAAGTATTTCCAACAAACTGCAGGCACGTCACGAACAGCTGCTGCCTACGCTCAATACTGAGGATCAGATGGCCAGAATAATCAGAAAAGGCAACAAGGAACTCTGGCTGGCAACGAAACAAACGGACCAAGAACCCATCACCCAACATATATGCAGCAGCAGAAAGTGGAGACGGATTTGATAGGACACAGACTGAGAAGACAGTTTGGGGACACCACGTTCCAGATCAGGCCGTTGAGTGGTAGCCGAATGCTAAACGACGAGTGGGGAGTCTGAACTGAGGGTGACATGGAGGAGATGGTGTGAAGAAGAAATGAAAGCTTGTGGGCAGTGGTGGAACCAGGTTGAAAAGACTGTGTAGAAGAGAGTAGAATGATGACATGCTACTGAAGACCTATGTTTGGCCAGGAACTCAGTGGACATATAATAACAGTTATAATCAATAAATGATAATTTCCCTCTTTTTTTTCTCCATTTTTTTTACTACCAACCTTCAGAAGCTTTATTCGAAGGAAACAACTCATGAGAAGAAGAAACAACTCAAAGTATTTATACTGTTCCAACTATTCAAAACCACGACCAATTAATCATAGCTATATCAAAACAGATAAAACTTATCACTGGTCACCACCGAAGCCCAGTCATAATAATTCATTTCCAGCTTGGTTTGAATGTCCACCTCTAAAAAATAACAATAATAATAATAATTATACAACATCTTCCTCTTCATCATTGAATCATTCAAACAACACAATAAAATGTCTTCAACATCGTATTCCCTATGGTGGTAATCATTCAACAACTTCATTTTTTACTCAACGTCAATGTAGTTCATCAAATGATATTATTAACAGTAATTATATAAAATATAATTGTCAGCATCAAAAGTGTATGATAGGATCAGGAAATTATTTAGCTGCTGGTTATTCAGAATATTATAGACGAATGAATAATTATAGATCAGTCAAGAATAGATCAGTAAACACAAATTTAATGTATTCAAACTCTCAAAAGATGAAAAAGTGAGTGTATACTACTTATAATCTTCACTTTCTTAGTGATTTATTGAAACTTTTATAATTTAATGTTGAATGATGAAATTTTTCGGAATTTAGATATTACACTTTATCTCTAGTCACATAATAAGATCAGACTGATCATATAATAGGGACCGATATGGCAAATACTTGAATACAGGTTAACGTATAAGTAAACAATCATTATCGTCTTCTAACGATGGAGAATATTATACATATTGGTAACTGTTATTGTGCTTAGAAAGGTTAAGGATACAGCTAAGCTTTCTAAACCGTTTAGTAAAGTAATAAGTCGGTAACCCTGGGAGCTTTTTGGTCGACTGGATCATGCAACAAACAATAGGGAACGAGAAGAGGGGGATACGCTGGCTGGACTGCGGAAAAGAACCTAGAAGATCTGGATTTCCCCGATGACTTGTGCCTGATGTCACACAAACTTGAAGATCTACAGGCGAAAACTAACAAGTTGGTAGAAGAGGCAGAGCAGCGAAGACGGGACTTCAAGTGAATACAGAGAAGACAGAGGTGACAGATGAAGATATCTAACCAACGCCACCACCAACAATAACAAACTCCAGTCACCATTGACGGGAGAAACTTAAAGGAAGTAGCCTCCTTCACCCATCTAGGCAGCACTGTTTCAACTACAGGTAGTGGCGGCACAGACGAGGATGTCAAAGTCAGAATCGGAAAAGCAAGACAGGCGTTCATTAGCCTGAAACCAGTGTGGAGATCTGCTGCACTCAGCATGTGGAACAAGATACGGATTTTCAACACCAACCCAGTTAAGTCAGTGCTTCCATGTGATGGTTGAGAGACTTGGCGCGTTACGAAAGGCATTTCCAATCAACTACAGATATTCATCAACAACTGCTTACGCTCGCTACTGAAGATCAGATGGCCAGAATAATAAGAACAAGCAACAAGGAGCTCTGGGAACGAACCAACCAAGAACCTGTCATGCAACAAATATGCAGGAGGAAGTGGAGATGGATTGGAGTAGGCATACACTGAGAAGACCGACTAGGGACATCATGCGTCAGGCCAGGCACTCGAGTGAAACCCAGATGGGAAGCGACGAGTTGGGCGTTGGTGGTAAGGGTGACATGGAGGAGATCGTTTGAGGAGAAAATGAGAGTTTCTGGGCTGTCGTGGAGTCAGGTTCTAAAGATCTCAGAGAACAGAGTTCACTGGAGATGTGCTACTGAATCTTAATGTTCCATTAGGAACCCAAGGGACTAATAATAATAAACCCTGGGAGCTTTTGCTTCGAATCCTACCACAGCAATGGTCTCCATTTCACCATCAATCATCATCAGGTATCACTAACGAACTATTTAATTCCAAACCCAGCTTGCAAACAAAGAGATTTCTAATGAAGATATTTTACTTGGATTTTTGCTATTCACTTATTTCAATTACATAGAGTAACTTAAGATAAATGATTACTTTTGAAGATATAAAGGTAGCGTAAGCATCTTAATGACTTTTGCTTCAACAAAGTTCATAATACATCATAAACACATCTCATAGATGGGCATAAATGACGCCTACCCATCCATTTCATGCTCCATTTCAATTATATATTTGGCTATTGAGAAGCTTCGATGTCTGTTTCTAGCATCAATTGAGTTGGGCGATTCGACTTATTCCTCAAGATACTTTAACAGTGGATTATGTCTCCCTTATTTTCAATATTCGGTAAATCCTTCCTATAAATGTATGATTACACGTAAATACAACGGGATGGGGCTTCATCCTTCACCTGTTTCAAGGACTTAGATGGGTATGTAGGCTTCAAATTCTCACTTATCCAAACCCTATCTGTATAATATATATCTTATCAACGGCAGCATTAAATCACTGTGTGACTATGAAGCTACTGGTGTCAACAGTGTATGTCAGCTTTATGAATGCATCTTTCTTACGGACAGAGTGGATAGTATTTCCCAATGTTCTATCCACTTTATGCCGACTTATAAACTTGGTTGGGTACTTGTTGTTAATCAGTGTCTCGGTCAATAATCTCGTCTCCTCTTCCGGCCTACTGGTTCTCTATGTTCGTAGAATTCGATTACATAAGTAGGCAAATAAGCCTCTTTTGTACCGAACTAGAGAGAAACTGCTATAATTTAAGTAATTTCCTTTCCAAGTAGGCTTTCCGTAAGTAGATCATTTTATTGATCCGTCTGGTCACCAACTGATCAGCACATCTAAGATAGGTAAGCAGTTCTCCTCTACATTGATTAAAGATATACTTTTTTGTGCTTCGTGTAGTGGTTTTTATGCTATACCGTCATTGATTAGATCGAATTGATCGACCTCTGTTGGTATAAGGCACCTGTGCGTATGCCTCGATATTACCTGTGTTCTAATTATATTAATAATGGATAGTGGCTAGCAGTGAAATCCAGGATGTGCATTTCATCCTGTTTGGGACTCGTCAGCTGGACGAACCTGCTTACCTATACCCGTCGCACAAGAAGCGGCTATCGTGGCTCGGTGGTGTAATGGATAACGCTGCGGCGTTTGGAGCGATCGTTACCGAGGTCGAACCCTATTGGGAACAACATCACTCACTGCGAAGTAGGTACGTCTAGCTGACGATTCCCAAATAGGACGAAATGCGCATCCTGAATTCCATTGCTAGCCACTATCCATAAAGAGTCCCTTGTACTTCGTTTATCTGATCCATGACTCAACTGGCACATCACTGACCACTTATTTTTAAGATATCATCAAAATATCTTTTATAAGATGGAACTTTATCAGTTAAATCCTCAGATAATTTTTCAACATAAAACGTTTAAATATCTGCCAAAAGAGGGCTTGAGGGGCTTTCCATAAACAGAGACACAGATTAACAACAAGTACCCAACCAAGTTTATAAGTCGGCACAAAGTCGCTTAAGCCTACTCTTTACAACTTTCTCAACACAATTGTCTTGTCGGACAACTTATCAATCATCTGGCTGCAAATATCAGTTAAGTAATACTGATTGTCCTTTTAGCAATTATTGATTTACTGAAGTAAATGCGGACATCTGGATGAAGTAGAATATAAAAAAAGGAGAGTTAATTGACAAAATAACAAATTATTGAGGTTCTATGATCAATCTTCAACTGCTAGAATGTATTACCACTGTGTATTACATTCCTGAGAAGTGAATCCATCAGAGTATTTATTATCAACCTAACTGAAAAAAAGTACAACTTGCTATACCGATGGAAAGTAAATCTGTGTCAACTTTTGACAAATTTCATAATTTGACCTTGAGTGTACAAATGATAGATATTTTTAGTTGTCATATGAAAGAAGTAAGTAAGGTATTAAATTCTTAATATTCTTTAAGAATTTTGAAGTAATAAGTGATGACATTCTTGAAACAAACAGTGTGTTTTTTGAAGCCTTGTTTCATCGTATAAGACTGTCTTCATTTCTATCTTACTGATATGCATTCTAACGATTCAAAATGATTCGAATAGACTCTATTCTTATTTGAGATATTGAACTACTGTTTTGTAATATGATAAGGTATCAACCATCACTGCTTTAATTCTGTTCTTATTATCGGGTAATCAATGACTAAATGAAAAATTATTTTTATTCACCCCATCATCTTTAAAACTTTCAATCTATCATCAATTGAAGCTATAGGTTACTAGACTGGTCACTTGAATTTCGACTGATCAATCACCGGTTTAAACAGCTATTTAGTATCTTTTGCTTTCATACAATAGGTTTGGCTCACTACCTACTGCAAGAATGTGGGTGTTTCTGTTGACAGTATTTTGATTATTGTTAAATCTATATGAAATATGTTCCTGTATTATACAATGTTACTCTATTTTTATTGTTAATAGATCAAGAAAAAAAGAGTTGAACACATCAACTACAGGAAATCATTCAATGTTTTATAATACAAGTGAAATCACAGATTCTGAAACTCCAACTACAGAGTTTACAGGAAGCACAAAATCACATAGAAGTATATCACAAAGTCATGTCTATCGTAAAGGCAGAAGTTTAAGTCCAGCTGAAATAACTAACTCTAGTGAATCAAAGTATTTATTCAATTCAAAGCCAAGATTTTCACTTGCAGAATCAGATGAAATGAGTAGTAAACCAATGGAGATGAGTCAACCATCTGAATTTCATGATGTGGTGAGTGGTATCTCCATTTTTAGAACCATATATATATTCTAAGGCGTCTAAGATTCACCGGAATTGTATACATCTACTTCTTGCTTTTATGTATTAAAAGTATGTTTCAGCAATAATGATGTGAGATCAAGACAATCGTCTGAACTTAAAATCATTTTATTTGCTGAAGTAGTAAAAACTCGCAGTATTTGGCTATGTGGGATGAAACTTTATCATAAATATATGTCTTGATTGTATTGTATTCCCTGAGCTGGATTGTTTAATCGTAGAGCTTTCATCCTTCTTATAGACGACATTAACTGCACTAACTTCAATATAAAGTGAACTGTTAATATCTCTGTATGCGTGATTAAGAAGGTTGTCCAAATGAACTGTTTCGTGATTGGTTGTTTCCTTTGATGGTGTTTCAGAGATTGGAAGTCATCATTTTACCAATGATTCAACAAAAAATTGGATTCTCTATGTAGACGATACTTTTGTCATCTTGTAGAAAAATGATTCAAAAAATGCTCAGTTTGATCAACAACGTCTTCAATAACATCAAATTCAAAATAGAGGAGTCAAACAACCAACTACCATTCCTCCATGTTCTAGTCAGTAGAACAAATGCCGGAAAGCTGGGAACCCAAGAGAAAAAGAAGACAACACATGCTGATCAAATACTCAAGACAGCGAGAACACACTGAAGTACAACAACTTCACGGAGAAACAAAGAAAATCACTTGATGTACATCCCAAAGAAGAACGGCTACCCACCAAACTATCAGAACATGCCTATCCCGTACATCATCAACCACAAAGTCATCCACAGAAATCAATAGACACATCATCCTATCATACATAGAGAATATATCAGAAATCATGACAAGATTACTGAGACCACTTGGTGGGATTGGTGTGGCTCATAAAGCAACAAATGCCCTACAAACACTATTATGCAGACCAAAGCATGCAACAATCAAAGAATACAAACCGAATATCACTTACAAAATCAACTGCAATAACTAACTGTAGTCAACACTACATTGGACAAAGTGGTCACCCTCTTCGCCTTCATTTACACGAACACCAACTAGCTATTGAACATCACACACGACATTTCATCACTCATTTCAATGCACGTGGATAGCTATGAACTTGAATTCAATTTCGATAATGTAGAAATGTTGGACAGAGATAGTAAACACAAAGAATATGTGAGAATTCCTAGAAGCTTGGTATTCAGATCAGTCAGTCAGTAATCAATAGATGTATAGACATAGACCTATTCTATCAACCAATGGGAAGGATGATAAACAACGCAAAAGTGCCAGGTGAAGCAGAGGAGCAGGTAACAAGAAGATCTGTGCCGCCAGTCACACAAGCATCAAAGGAAACGACCAGACACATACCACTTCGTCAAGAGAATCATAAAGTCAGCAAAAAAATAATTGTAATCAAGATGTATTGTTTACTCCCATGAGAATAATTACTTTCGATTTGATTGAAAAATTCTTCATTCCCTGCAATTAACTTTGAGTGGAAAACATTACTGAAGGCTTTGTATTTCAGTGAAATTAGACATTGTTTGTTACGATATTACTAGACACTAGACAAACAAATACTGAAAGAAAAACATTTTGCTCAATATTATTGATAATCAAACTGGATGAAATTTTTATCTTTTTTCAACGAAAAAAGTATAGTTTGTTTTAATCAACCAAGTTGAATTGATAATATTCGCCTTTAAAACTATCCCAGCATAGGATAACTGAGAATAATTAGACATTTACTAACAAGTTTCTGGTGTTGGGAATTATCAGTAAGCAGTACTAGCCAAAGGTGATATTCTTTCCAGTATTCAGGTAAATAACATCTCACGTTGTGATAAGCTGCACTGAATGTTTCCTACTATGACTACAATTAACAGTATAAAGGCGTATTAACTTTATTAGTTCATTGCTTAGTTCTACTTGTACTAGGTTAACGGAAAATTTCAGTCATAGAAGGATTCAAACCACTGACTTTCATATTATCAACTCCGTAGGCTACTAAATGGTTTATGATCATTTTTTTTCTTCTTTTATGAAGTGAATACTTTCAAAAGGTTTAGTTGTTGAGACTCAACGGGTTTCCAAGTTGAATTGCATTGGTAATTACAAAAGTGTTGTTAATGCAACAAACCCAGACATTCAGTTTTGGTTATTGGCGTAACTATTGACTCTAATCTCTGTGTTATTGCTTCAGCAATCAGTTTGGCTTTTGGTGAGGTGATTTAAATTCTTTTAGTTCGTTTTTAGATCTGGCTATTGAATTGTACGTATATCCTGAGACGTAGGTTGTTTAGTTTGATCAAGTTTGTCGTAGAAATTCTTGGGTACTTTTGAAGAATCTGATCGTTTAGTTTAGGAATTTGTGGAGGATTTATTGATTTCGGGTTAGTACTCATCATGGACTGACATTAGTTGAAGAAACATTATGAACCTGGAAGCACTAAACAGCAGTTTCGTCCCAGTATGGGACTCCTCACCAGTGCGCACCTATGACGTCACACCTTGGGATCTAACCCAGTACCATCTAACCTACTTCTCTTCGACAAGATCTAGATTGATCAACTTGAAGAATGCAGTTACTTCAAAAGAACGTCATTTTTTCACCTTTATCCACCTAGAAGTCTTGTATTCTTCCCAGGAACACCGGTTTCTAAATTGACTAAATGTTTACTTCTATCAGCAAACTGTTTTAGTTTATCATGCAATTCTATGGATAAACTAGATGATGATATTTCCGACTGTGACAATACTGGTTGGTTGCTATGGGATATCTGGGTTGTGAAGTTTTATTTGATCATGGAATCTAGATAGTATTGGTCCATTCATTTTCAATCGTCATTGTTCTTTTTTCCTGATTTGACCAGCTTTGTCTAATCGTTTTTTGAATTTAGATGTTCATTTGTTTGATAAGATTCTTGTCTTTCACTTAATAAGCACTGTTTTCACTGACTACTTCTTACCCTTTCTTCGTGTGATCTACTTTTATATATCAGAACGGTTGTCTCCCGTTTGTTTTCTGGTAGCACCATGATTCTTTCCTCTGACAGAAGTGAATTCAATGATTTCTTTTCATTATTGCTCAGTTGGTGCCTTTTTTCCTTGACATCCACTGACAGAATGACTAGTAATTTGGTTGGTTATAGCTAATAGAGGAATCTAGGCAGCTTGTTTTGTCCTGTTTGGCACTCGTCAGTGAGTGATGTCCCAACCGAGACTAGAATCTCACACCCATCGCTTCAACTGCTAAAGCGTTATCCACTATGCCATAGAGAAACGATAGCCACTTTTCGTACTTCGGGTAGTAGTTATTACCATTTATTGACATACTTGTAATTCTCCGTTGTTTTTTATTGGATCGAATTGTTCAACGTCTATCGGCATATGGGCTCCTATGTGGATACCTCAATATCACCTAAATATTATGATAATTTGTTTGGATGTGGTTAGAGGTTGAACAATTCGATCCAGTAAAAAACAACGGAGAATTACAAGTATATCAATATGTAGTAAAAACTACTACTGGTTGTTAAAGAATTGGCTATCATTCCTCCATGGCATAGTGGATAACGTCTTGGTGTTTGAAAGGGTAGGTACAAGGTGTGAGTCTCAGTAGGAACAATATCACTTACTACGGTGCAGGTACATCCAGCTGACGAGTCCCAACAGAACGAAATGCGCTTCCTGGATTCCTATACTAGCCACAACCAACCAAATTACCTTCATTAACATTCGGACAATGTCGAGGCATCCTCATAGGAGCCTATATGTCAACGGAGGTCTAACAACTTGATTCAATAAAACAACGCAGAATTACAAGTATATCGATAAACAGTAAGAATGGCTAGTTTTTGTAGTTCTTTTTGTTCTTCAGATGTTATTTCTGTAGTTTTGAGTTCAGATTCAAAAGCTGGACAAAATTCAACTTATCCACTTTATTCGTGTTGTAGTTTAATTTTTTTCGGAAAGGGTTCTTTCTGAAATGTTTGATTGCTGTTTTTTTTGCTTTTTCCGCTGATTTTGAGAGCTTGAGAAGTTTGTTTCCCAGTTTTTGCTGCTTTCTGTCACCTGAGGCTTTCTTTAGATATCGTCTTTTTTCTTATCTCTCCATTATTCACATGGGCCCTTTATATTTTGTTGCCCCGAACTGAGAGATGGAGACTGGACGGTTAAGCAGTACTGTCAGATTCATGTTGATGTGGGCTTACTTAGTGTCCAGTTAGTATTTCGGTCTTTTTGACACCTATTTATCATAAATTCGACTAATTAGTGTCATACATTGATTAATCACTGGAGATCAACCAATCTCTTGTTGTCTAGTTCAGAGTGCTGACCGAATTATATTCATCATTTTGCAATGTGACAAATAAGCTAAGAGACTCACCACTGCTGTGAACTTTGATAGATGTTAGTTGGTTGTGAGTGATCCACAGGATGTTCCGGATCTAGGTTCCTGCTTTTTGGCACTCCTCAGAAAAGTGTATCTGCAGTCTCAAGAGAACTTCTGACCTTGATGAGATTCGGATCCGCATCATCCACTTCTAATCAGTCTTCCCGAGGTTGCAGATACACCTTTCTGATGACTGCCAACAAGCAAGAAATCCGGGTTCAGAGCTCACTAAGGATACATTTCAACTAGCTAACTTATTATTGTTAACTTATACTGAGTCAGTGATAACAGGCCGTGTGTAAGAGTCTCACGTTCAACCATCAACCCTAGTGTGAAAAAATCTGCACAAATAATCAGTTTACAGTTACCACAATAAGTTTAAACAGCTCCGTTTGCTTTTTTTTATCATTACTATTAGTAGTTGTATTACTTATTAGCACACCAATTACTCAATAGACAAGTGTGATAGGTGGATGTGAAGACTTCAAAATATTTCCATATCCCACATACATTATTTATGGTACTAGACGTATAAGAACCTGATAAAAAGCCTTTCAAGTTGTTATTCATCGAAGACTGACATCAGTTGGAGGAAGACTACTGTCCAGTGTCCAGTGTCCAGACAGCTGTCCAGTGCTCCCAGGTTTCCTTTGTTCCTCCAACTGATGTTAGTCTTCGATGAATAACAACTTGAAATATTTCCAAATCTCCACAACCCCCTCAAAATTTAAAAAGCTTTTCGTCTTGAAATCAATCTGCTTACAAATCTGTTTTTGGTGTTAACTTGACAAGATAAAAAGATTTAAAACCATTGCATGACTTATTGTATAAAATGATAGTGACAGGTCATTTGACGATTAATAATTGCTAGAAAAAGATGTTGGTTTTGATTCTCAATACAAAGTTTCTAATCTGAATTGTTAGTCAGCTTCAATGATAATAAAACTCATGATAATGTCATGTTCAACACATCAGTAATTTACACGAAAGTCGGGCAAAACTCTTAATGATTGGAGTAAAGTAAGATCTAGTTAGCAGTAGGATTTTGTAGCTCAGTTGGTAGAGCACCAAACTGGACACTTGAAGGTCGATGATTTTCCATTTCCCCTTCAATCATAACCCAGGATCAAATCATTGCTATCTCAGTTAGTCAAACTGATGTTCACTGTAGGTTGTATTTGACTATTCAGCGAGAGAAAGGAAACACTGATAATTATGCTAGTGCATTAGTTGGATGGAGGCAGTCATCAGGTAACCCTAGGCCTACGTTTCGTGCTTTTTGGGGCTCATCACCAAGACATATCTTTAACCTCCCGCTTGAGATTCAAAGTCGCGTCGCCCGGTGCTGTAGTCAGAGATGTTACTACTGAGCTACTCAGGCCACGACTGACCTCCTCTATGACTGGATTCGATACATTGATTGGTCATTGGAGAGTAACCAACTTCAGGTTGTCTAGTCCTAAGTGATGATCGAGTTCTATCTATCATTTTGCATTGTGGCCACCAGACTAGGCGGGCTCAACATCGTGATGCACTTCTGACCGATGTTAGTTGGATGAAGACAGTCGACAAGAATCTTTGGATTTAGGTTTGGAATCTCATGCGGGAGATCAACTCAATAGAGGTTGCAGATAAGCCTTGCCGATGAGTGACAGTATTCGGTAAAGGTCGCGCTGAACCATTGTCTTCCAACCCAGTGGTCCTATGGTAGCATGCTGGCCGTGAAACCCCAAGATCTTGGGTTCGATCCACACTGGAGTCATAAGGGCGTATCGTTGAAGAGCCCCACATCATGAAGAAGGGGCTTTTCGCCACCCGCATACCTTCAATGACTCTTCAACTGGTATAAGTTAATAATATGGACCAATTCCAAAGGTTTTCGGTTAACTGCAAGTAGTAGAAAGTAAGTCAGAATTTACTGAAATTGAAAGACTTATAAAGGACTGAGGATAAAATATTCAATACCAAGAGTCTAAGAATGACATTACTACGGTTTCATAAGTCTTCTTGCAAAATGAATCATAGATCTGTAAAAGTTATTCCTTCAGGAAAAAAGCTGATTAGTTTTCTGAAATTTTTGGTATGAGTTGACTATTTCCTCGATCGTAACTAGGGATGAATCAAGTCCTCATTGAACCGCCTCTTATTACTACAATGAAGTTTTATGTAAAGTAACTGGATTCCATTAACTTAAGTAAGCCGTTGAATATTTAACACAACAGTGTATTCAAAATGAATATAATACAGAGGAAATATACCACTATTAAACAACATGAGCAGTTAGAAACCACCCAGGTCGATCTGTAGATTTCACCAGTTAGTCAGATCACAGTGATCTAAACACCGCATGACCGTTGTGGTCTTTTAAGGTTTAAGCGCATCAGTGGTATACCGAACTGATTTGGCTGTATGAACTGAATTTGTCCACGTAAACCGCTAATGAGCTCGGTTTCAAACGACCGAAACGGCTGTCCACCAAGAGATAGATGACAGACTGAAAAACAGAAACAAGTCAAAGTAGAACCTGATGCAAAACCTTACCAATCTAAGTCGCCAAGCTTTATAGCAGCATTCAAGGAACAAGTATACATAAAAAGAGTGTTATTAATGCAGAAAAAAAGTGTATAAAAGGAGAAAGAATTAAAACGATCTTGTTGAAAATGTCTAAGTCTTTTAAGATGTCAAGCAGTCAATACATTTCTGCCACAGTGATCATTTTTCGTTTATGCTACTCACAGTCTGCAGCCATTGGTTTCAATTACTTTACGAATTCCAGCCAAGTACTATAAGCTTCCCACAACCTCATCATTTGACACATCGTCTTTGAGTAGTACTTTGTGCCTAATGGGAAAACTACGTACGTGGTGATTCTGTCACATAATGACATCTATGATAGAAAAGTTATACCCATTTCACATTCTCTAATTTCATCAGCCTTAATCAAAACAGTGAAAACTACGGCATAGCATACTCGTCCTCTGAAAGGTAGTTGGAAATCTCACTGATGATAAAGATGATGTAATTTGGAGACTGCAGAATAGAACATGTGTATAACAGTCACATCAATCGGTGGAAAACTGAATTGAGCTAAAACGATCTGAATTGATAATGAGTAGCATGATACATTTCCAGACTATAGTCGTCAAGACTTGTTTCAGTGTGACAAAATGATGTCTAAAATAAAACAGGTTAAAATGTGCAAAGCCTATTGTCACTCTGAAATAAACTCCTACCTCTTTGTGAAATTAGTGCTGGTGTTACCAAGGTAAATTATGCAGTTTCAATGATCAGATATTAAACTTTTGGGAGTATCAAAGAATTTCTCTTCTCATCCTCAGAGACTGCTTGATGCTAATAGTAGTAGTTACGAGGGGAATCATGAATTTTTCAGCCAAAATCATGTTTTCCCTTGTTCAAAGATGTTCAGTTCTTGTTGGAAGTGAAAAGTAATCCAGTTAGATATCTAGTTTAATGAAAACTCAAGACTTGCGTATATTTCGTTTGTACACTTGTTATAATAGCAGTGAACTTGGTAGATAAACTGTTGGTTAGCTCTGGACATATTAGTAGCCCATTTGTGATCGATTCATGCACCTGATCCAGTCGTAGAAGGAGTCACTTGTGACCTGAACAATTTTATGCCAAAGTCTGTAACTTCAGAAATAATTGGTTCAGATCCATATCATTGTGAGACTAGCAGGCTCCAGATGAACCTTAGTGATGAGTAATAACAATAATAAAACCTAGGTCGAGCAAGACTTCTTATCGACTGACTCTTTTCACCAGATATTAGAACCACTGTAGACTGTTTGGTAGATTTGAGATTTATTATGCAACTAGTGCATGTCCTGATGTTGATTCAACGAATCATATAATGTTTTTTAGTTTGATAAAAACAAAAAAATTATCAAAAATATTTAAGAATAAACTACTGAGTAATTACTGATAAATAAAAATCCTTATTTACTTTCTCATTTATAGGTGATAGACTGCAGTTCACTGGAGAGCGGTGTCAGTTATCCTGTACAAAATTCTTTATCTCTTTTGGATACAAACAAGGATCTACAAAGCCCTCTAGAAAGTCGAACATATCAAAGTCTTATGTCAGTTTATTTAAATGATATCTCACAGGGAAATGGGATAAATACTGATACAATCAATACTGTTACAAACATGAGTAATACTACTACTACTACTACTACTACTACTACTACTACTAATAATAATAATAATAATAATAATAATGATAATAATACTAACAATAATAATATCAGTAACAGTAATCATAGTGTACTTTTGAATATGAACAATAATCACCATAATGAAAAGGATATTCTCATATTGAATAAACCAAATATTCCAAAAATTGCCACAGGTCTATATGATGATGAATTATGTAAAATGAAAAAAGTGAATTCATTTGAAAGTACTCAATCAGCATTATCATTGAACAATAATGATTTTATTGAACAGAATAATTCAATGTTTTATGGTATACAATCATCAATTGTAAATAATAAACCAAAACGTCCAGTTTTATGTTTATTTAGTGCAAATAAACATCGTCAACATCTTCAACAGGAAAAATATTATTTCAAATATCCTAAATTAATTCAAGATGATAATAGTCTATCACAAAATATCAATGTACAGCATTCATTAAAATCAATAAATCTATCTACATCACAATTACCAGTTATCAATTATACTAAAAGAATAATTCGTAGTAGTAATAATAATATTAATATGAATAGTAATAAAGTTGAGAATAATAAAAATTTATTATGCAATACAATTGAGTGTAAAAGTTGTATGAATTTACAAGCATATAATTTAGTACAAGATCGTTATCGTAATCCAAGTAGTGGATCAACTGTTAGTCAAATACCAAGATCAGATTTACCAGATGTTTATTTAAATGTAGGTTACCTATAAACTGTTGATAAACAATACTAATAAGTACTCATTCATAGTTTTCAACTGTTTTTCATACTTATAATTTCTTGTTGTTTGATCTTTGAGAGTATATGGTCCTCTATGTGATGATGAAGATACCGCACCACCAACATCAACAACAACAACAACAAACTCCAATCACCGTCAACGGGAGAAACTTAAAGGAAGTAACCTCCTTCACTTATCTAGGAAGCACTGTTTCAACTACAGGCGGGACAGACGAGGACGTCAAAGTCAGAATCGGAAAAGCAAGACAGGCGTTCATTAGCCTGAAACCAGTGTGGAGATCTTCTGCACTGCACTCAGCATGTGGAACAAGATACGGATTTTCAACACCAACGTCAAGTCAGTGCTCTTGTATGGTTCAGAGACTTGGCGCGTCACGAAAGGCATTTCCAATAAACTACAGACATTCATCAACAACTGCTTACGCTCGCTACTGAAGATCAGATGACCAGAATAGTTAGAATAAGCAACAAGGAACTCTGGGAACGAACCAACCAAGAACCTATCACGCAACAAATATGCAGAAGGAAATGGAGATGGATTGGCCATGCGCTGAGAAGGCCGACTGAGGACATCACGCGTCAGGCCCTCGAGTGGAATCCCCATGGGAAGCGACGAGTTGGACGTCGGTGCCGAGGGTGACATGGAGGAGATCGTGCGAGGAGGAAATGAGAGCTTGTGGGCTGTCGTGGGACCAGGTTCAAAAGATCTCAGAGAACAGAGGTCACTGGAGGCGTGCTACTGAAGCCCTATGTTCCACTAGGAACCCAAGGGACTAATAATAATAATAATAATAATAATAATAATAATAATAATAATAATAATAATAATGTAAATACCTTGATATTACTTGATGATAGAATATGTTATTAATGGCTAACAGATGAATTTAAGACGTTTGTTTCATCCTATTTGGAACTTGTCAATTCAACTCGCCTGCACCCTAGTGAGTGATGTTTTTCATACTACTTCATTGTTTCACCCTTTACGGGTTTAAATTCATGAGAACAGGTGGAATACAGTAGCCAAAATAAGATATGGTATGAAATTATTTTGGAAGTGAAAAACGTTGGTATTTTACGAGAGAATGGAGATCAAATTAAACTAATAGACCAAATGAAATTTTTCTTATCAATTTTGAGGTTTTCTAGGGGTTCATTGATTTCAGATGGTATTCATGAGTACTGATATCAGTTGGAGGAATGTAATAAACCTGATGGCACTCGACAGCTGTTATATCCTAGTATGGATTTCCTAACCAGTGCGCACCTGTGACCCAACATTCCAGGGGTCGAACCTATGGCCTTCGGGTGCTGTGGATAGCACGTTACAATTGACCAACTATGTTGGGATCTAGTGTTCCATATTTCAGAATTCTGTCAGTACAATATAGCGTGACCTACATCCAATGCCATCATTGAGTAACTGTCCTCATTTTTGACTTGGTTGACTTCATTGGTCATGACCCCTTACTGGAACTTTTGTAACCATTTCTGTGTATGCGTGTTTACTAAGGGTCAAATATTCATTATACAGAGGTACAGAAAAAATAATGTGAACACAATGACGAAATAACGAATAACAAATTTGAAGCGTTACGTAACGGTTGAAAATGACTATCAGTATGAAATACTAATCACATAAGAAGGTGAGTGTTGATCAATGAGACAAAAACTTAGATAGAATGGAAGGTTAAAATGTGAGGTTAGCAGAAGAAAAGTCCCTAATAACGAGTGCATCCTATTGTGAGTCATGGTAGACAGAGTGGATGCAATTATTACTTTTAAATGCATATATCAGATTTTCCTGCGTTGATATCTATGGCTTCGGTTATGGATAAGACATGTAGTCGTAGACCTTTGGGGACTCGATGCATCACAGAAAAGGCATGATCTACCTTGATCTGACGTCCGATATCTATTACATGTGAGACGACTGGACTGTTGGTGCACTTTGTCATTCCTCTCCCTAAAGAAGCTGATGTATGTTTACAAGAGCGCATAGATAGAACCGTTTGAGTACGGCCTAAATAACCAGTTCCACAAGAGGAGTTACATTCAGAAATACACACTCATAATGGCATCATTGATAACCTATTCATGGTTCTTTGTATCAGTAACGATTTCGTTGACTTCTCAACGAAACATTTCGCTGCCATGCAAGTCGTTTCAATTGATCTATTCAGTTGGCGTGTTAAGATGTCAGAGGTAATATCACCTTTGAATCTCACTCTAAGATACAAAGGTCCCTTAGTAGTACTGTCCGTTTCTGCCATCTCTCAATGTGTATTCATTTTGAAGTTTAGTAGATAACCATTTTGCTGGAATGTTATCTTCACCTTAACCATTTCTTCTTCAGTACGGCTATCAGAAAAATATTTTTTTACTCTGTAACTCAGGCATCTGACTAGGCTTCTTTTATACTGAATAGGTTTGAAGCTACAAAATGAATATACTGACTAGTCCGTATGCTTTTCCTGTTTCTATTTACCTTCCTGGTGAAGAGTATATCTATGAATGATATACTATTCTCCGATTCTTCTTCATAGCTGGGTGAACATTACTGAGAGTTTGAATAGGGCAAGAAGAACTGCAGTGGCGGAATTAGCATGCCTGAATTCCGACGATTATCCTCAGCTGCTTTACAACCTGAAGAATATAATATTTATGATGAATAATATGTCATATAATATACTTCAATAAATCAACACGATCTTATACGAATCGAGATGGAAGGTAACAAAGATTTAGGTTGACTGACATTGACGAGGTTGTTAAGGTCTTTTTTGTTGAAAGCATTGTTACAAATGATGAATGTATCACCTGTATACCGGTAATAATAGTATAGTTTATCAAGTTTGACCAAGAAGATATCTGCTGGCATAAGACCTAGGGGAGAACCCAACTTAACGCAGTCTACTTGTCAATAGAATTCACGATATCTTACACACTGGACTGGTTGCAAGCACATCATAGCTATGATAGTCAAGCAGAGTAATTCATGTGTTAATATTAGCCCTTTGGTGAATAAAAGCATTAAGTATCAATTTTAAGGAACGTGATCTATATGTGAAATGGAATACTTCGGAGGAGGATAGAACCGATTTTCAGTATTTTTTTGGCATTCATTATGATAACTAACAACTTTATAAAAGCTCCCCCCAGGCCCATCCAGTTCATATGAATAACCAAAGGCAATAAAATTCAACCTATTAGGATCACATTTTTTCCCAATTTTGTTTTTCAATTTGACTGGAGAAGTCATAACAACTGAGGATTAAATTTTTTCCTACTCTTTCATGTAACCAATTTGGTAACATGAAAGCCACACTATCGATTCATTTAGTCTTTGAAAACTATTTACAGTGAAAAACATTCAAAATTGATTCCTTTTACAATTAATTGTAACTGTTTTCAGATATTTACTCTATTTCAATGTAACAGTCGTAACCATTTTGCCTTAAAATGTTATGTGATAACTTTGCGTACTAAAAAAGCTATTCAGTAGTTAAATTGTTTTGTTAAACTTTTCTAACAATTCATTTTGCAGCCACCTTCCATGTCTACATTGCAATCCCAAAGAAGCAGTTTATGTGAAAGGAGTAGGATGGAACTGTTATGTGTTGACAATGGATTAGATGGCGATAATTATTCTGCAGGCAAAATTGGAACAAGTCAACTGATGAGTGCACCAAATTTAGAAGATGATATTGCAAGTATTACTGAGTCTAATGTTCATTGCTCTTCGGAACACAGAAATGTAGGAGGAGATAATTGGAGTCTCCGTGATGAATTAGTCATTGTTCCCCAACCACAAACTTTAACACTGGTGCGGAATCAAGCGTATAATTTGCGAAATGCATATCATCAACCTCAACCTCAATCACCATCCAATTTAGTACCGCCAACATTCAAACTTTTTCAGTTGACCGATGAAAATTTCGGTAATTTACCAGTTAGAGATAAAGAACACCATAGCAGTATACAACAACAACTTAGAAGAGCGTTAAGTCTATCGTCTAGGAGAAAATCTCCTCGTTCTCTGAATGCTGAAATTCAGTCAATCATGGATAAACATTATGAAATGACTGGGATCAGAATGACAATCGGTACTGGATCATCACAAAAGAATGCACCGACTACAAAATCCTATATGAATTTATTCGGTTTGCAGTCAAATAATAAAACACAAGGATCACGAACAAGAGTAAGTCAAAACCGTGAAGTTTATCTACTTTTGATGCTAGGCACTGAACTTTATGACCCATTTTCTTCTGAGATTTGAATTCATCTGGAAATTTTTTAGATTAAAGATTTACAAACAAAAGTTCTACCACTTTCTTGGCAAAACTTACTATTTATAGTTAGCAGTGACTTGTACATCTTACTAGAGATTCCAGAGTTTGATTTGAAGTTATGGCTCATTGGTTTAATGTGTTGACTTTCAATCAGTGGGTTGTGGGTTTAGAAACCGCTCCGCTTACCGAGGTCCGGTCATCCAGCCCAAATATAGTAGGTTTGACTCAGTGACTATTGCATAATTGTGTACAAAGTTGTCGAGTGGAGTTTTGCTTGAAAACACTATATAAAGTTAACATTCACTGTTGTGTTAAAATGATGATCCTCAACTATTGTGAAAACAACTTTTTCAGACTCCATAGTCTTGCTTACTAACCACAATGATAAGGAACACAATATTTGAATGAAAATACCATTCTTAGTAGAAGCAAGGCAAAAGGTTTTTTATACTTGAAGTTTATTTCAGCGTGAAAGTCGAGCACTCTCGGATAAAACTTATTTCTGTTATGATTTGCTTGGTGGTGGCTATCAACGGAATATAGAATGTGCGTCTCGTCTTATTTGGACTTGTTAGCTAGGTATACCCACACCCCAGTAAGTGATGTTTCCACCGACACTTGGACCAACCCCCATTACTTCTAGCACCATAGGGTTATCCACTAGGCCACTGGGGTGCGACGGTTACTTGTTATGGTCTAACGGGTAGAGCTGTGGGGTTTGAAGCGATGGGTATGAGGTTCGAGTCTCAGTAGGACTCACATTACTCACTAGAGGACGGGTAGATCCAGCTGATGAGCCCCAAATACGACGACATACGCGTCCTCGATTCCACTGTCAGCCACTGCCGAGCAAATTACAACATAGCCAACAGTCAGGCATTATCGACGTATCTACATACCAGTGCATATGCCAACAGAGGTGGATAAATTCGACCCGAAATAATATCGGCAGTTTAAAAGTATCAAAAATAATAAGAATTTTTTCTGGCTGAATTTGTGTTAAAAATTGCTGTAGTTAATGAGTATGTATGTAGCTCAAACCTGTCATAGTCACCCATGGTAAAGTAATAATATGAGTCCCTTTTGTGCCATGAATAATACAACAACTTTTCTTACTGTCTAATACCGTGTCTGCAAGGTAGTATTATTCAGGGTAAACTCTTGATCTGCAGCATTCAAGGAACAGTTCATCTGACCTCTAGCTTCTAATGCGTTGCCCGGTATACAGACGGACCCTGAATGGGACACTGAGATAGGTCCTTCGACACTTGCAGAGGTCGGGAAAGCAGTAAGTCACTTGAAACGAGGGAGAGCAACAGGACCAGACGCACTACTTAATGAGGTACATAAGGAAGGTGGTAGAATGATTCCATTCAAATTAAATGAAGTGCTAACTAGTATATGGGAGTCAAATATGATCCCCTCTGATTGGTTTCAACCTCTGATCATCCAAGTCTTCGAGAAAGGCTGAAAGTCCTCTCATGATAACCCCAGTGGAGTCAGCCTGATGAACTTAGTATCTAAGATCCTAGGTTCTACAATCATCAGAGAGTAGTCACGTCACCACCTTGAAGGCTCTCTACTTGAACACCTGTGAAAGTGTTACAGCCTATGGTGAGATGTCTGGTGAGGTGTGTACGTCGAGCCCTTTTCATTGAAGGTGCCAACTCTCTACATTCTTATTCAATTTTACCATAGACTTTGTTATATATTTCTCCATCTCTTTATCTGAAGACTCAGGGATTGACTTAATCATAGGATAATTTCTGATGAACCTAGAATGTGTAGATGACACAATCCTATTAGATGAAAGCACCAAAAAGAGGCAGAGTCTTCTAGATACTTTGAGTGGCAATTTGAGAATGTTTTGGATGCTTTTCTCATCACCCGATTGTAAACTATTGCTCAAGGATTGCTTTTACAAACCGACACCATCTGTGGCACCATCCGTGGATCGAGTGTACTCTACATCAGTCCGCTCTGTTCTACTGTATGGCTGTGAAACATGGCCATTGAAGGTGGAAGATATGAAAAAAATTCAGATATTTGACCACCTTTGCATTCGTAGCATAGGCATGTTTCATGGTGTTGCTATGTAAGTAACACAGAAGTCAGGTGTAGAGCTTTAGGGGGAAGATGTAAGTAAGGTAATGGGGTTGTGAACCTTCATCACCTGAGATGGCTTGAACGTGTGTTGCGTAACCTGACCACCATCTCTCTCATCTCACAATCTTGGCCGAAGTAGGTCCAGGCTGGAAAGAGGTTCTGGGTGACCAGACTAAAACATGGCATCATTGCTTGTAGTGCTTGACTGTTCGTTTGAGCCATGTAGATCAATGCAGATCATATGGTTAGGGTCCGTAGGATAAGAGAAACCAGTGGTTGAAGACTGAGCTGAGGTGATATGACTCACAAGCGATGCCAGTGACGCAGATGCATAGACACATTATCCTCATCTTAACCTCCATACTTAATCTCACCATCTTTTCTTTCTTCTGTCCTCTCTTTCACTACTTTTTTACCTCCTTTAACCTATTTCTCTTTCCTTCTTAACCTTCCAATTTAATGTCTTGCTACTTGTTATACTGATATGAGGTGTGGCAACTTGGACCGTTATGCAGTAATGCCTGGTCCTATATTGATTTTGTTGGTAATGATGATGCAGCATTCTGGAGTATTTGTTTAAGTCAGAGGTTGTATGTTTTGACCAAATAGTGATGACTTATAGCTCTAGACATGAGCATTTAAGGGCAGTTTTAAACGGAGATAAAACTTTTGAAAAGAAATGCCTTATAGAAACGTTAAATTGATATTGTGTGTATTAACTTAAAAATAGGATACTTGCAAAGGAATTTCTTCTTGACCCATCTCTACGTGACAGAATGACTTACCATATTCACAGAGATTGAAAGATGGTTAGGTTTTTGAAATCAACCAGTCCTGATGATGATTTTCAGAGACAACATTCCTTCCAAGTGAATTATCAGGACTATACCTACACACAATTTCGTAGCCATGTACCTATTCAATAAAAAAATAAAGCTAGTTAAATATTTTAGGAGTAAATAGGACGAGAAAAATATATTCCGACGACTTAATGCATAAGAAGGTAGAATACATCGGTAACTTACCGGTTGAACTGGACTATCTTAACAGCTTTATAAGAAGACAATTCGAAAAAAAGAGAGGAAGTTAATCTGAACTTACTAGCGTTCAAAGAAATAGCTGTTCACAAAACTGTTATTCAATGGAGATGCAGCAAAAGAAGTTTTATGTAAGAAGCTATATAAGTAGCTATTCAAGGGACTTTCCAAAGTTCCAAAGCACTCAGATTGGATTATTGCGTTGAATGATACAACCTGTTTCACTTTTATCGTAAGAATATCAGACAACGCAAGCTATTTGTGATGTATGTTCATGCGTAGTAATCTATATTACCTGATAGGTCATGGTATTCACAATCATTCGTATCGAAGAAACCAAGTGAAAAGGGAATGAATTTATTTGAATTATGTAACTGATAATGAAATTCCCAATAGCAAGCTCAGTGGTGCTTTTCAAGTGAAGACAAGAGTAAAACAAGGCTGTCTACTATCACCCATGATATTTCTGATTGTAGTGGACTGAATCATGCAACAAACAGTGAGGAGCGAGAAGAAGGGGATACACTGGCTGGACCACGGAAAACAACCTACAAGATTTCGATTTCACCAACCATTTAGGTCTAGTGTCTTGTCGCACAAACTCGAAGATCTACAGGCGAATACTAACAAGTTGACAGAAGAGATGAGGCAGTGAAGATGGGACTCCTTCCAAGTGAACGTAGAGAAGACGGAGGTGATGAAGATATCAAACCAACACCACCACCAACAACAACAACAGGCTCCAATCACCATCAATGAGAGAAGCTTAGGAGAAGTAGTCTCTTCCACCTACCTACCTACCTACCTAGGCAAGACAGCATCGTTTCAACCACAGGCAGTGGCGGTGGCACAGACGAGGACGTCAAAGCCAGCCAGGATGTGAAAGACAGCAAGACAAGCCTTCATTCAGCAACCTGAAACCAGTGTGGAGATCTACTGCACTCCACTGCGATGCATTCAACATAAAGCGTGAACAACATCCGGATTTTCAACACCAACGTCAGTCAAGTCAGTGCTTCCATGTGATGCTTCAGAGACTTGGTACCTTACAAAAGGCATTTCCAACAAACTACAGACATTCATCAACAGCTACTGTCTACACTGACTCGATTCTGAAGATCAGGTGACCAGAATAGTTAGAATAAACAACAAGGAACTCTGACTGGCTGGCAACCAACCAACGAAGCGAGAACCTATCACTCAACAAATATGCATTGGAAGGAAGTGTAGATTGATTTGAGTGGGCATGCACTGAGAAGACCATTTGGGGACATCATGTGCCAGGCGAAGCCCTCGAGTGTGAGCCAGATGGGAAGTGACGAGTTGTGTGTCCGAGGGGAGGGTGGCATGGAGGAGATGGTGAGAGGAAGAAATGAGAGGTTGTGGGTAGTGGTGGTGACAGGTTGAAAAGTTTGCAGAGAAGAGAGTGGAGTGGAGACGTGCTACTGAAGCCGTATGTTCCACTAGGAACCCAAAGGACAAATAATAATAACTGATAATAGTCCAGTGCCTAGATCACCATATCATAATATCATAGTTAGAAATTAAATTGACACTGGCAGATTCAGTGAGATGAAAGTAAACGGTATCACAATCAACAAACCAATTCACATATTAAATTTTTGTGTGGAGTTTAAATTATGAAACGTTGACTAAAACCTTTTAAATTACAACCAATATGTTTCAATTACTAAACCATAACGCTCAATAAATAATTGGGTTTGCATTTTAGTTCATTTACTGGTTTCAGGAGAATGAGATAACAAGTCGGTATTCACTATGGACTAAAATCAGTTGGAGAACCACTGAAAACTTGGGATCAGTAGAAAGCTGTTTCGTTTCAGCACACGAATCCTCAGCAAGGTGCACACATGACCTCACTATATACCATGTCCAGGACATTTAGTATTCCTGGTGAGGACGGTACTATTCACCCACTAAATGACGACCACTGCAACCCTCGAAAGTGAGTTACTTTCCGGTTCTGAATAGTGACTTACTTCGAGATGAAATTACCGGATGTTCTAGTGAGATGCTGTGACCTATATAATCAGCCAATTCAGGTGTGAAGATAAATACCCATTGACGGCATTGGATAGAGGTCGCGCTGTATCATGAACTCATGGAAGTAGGAAATATGGACTACTGGAATTTAACCCAGTGGATCAGTGTTAACTTGCTGGCCGTGGAACCTGAAGGTCCTGGGTTGGACCCCTCGTGGGATCATAGGTGTGCGTTGCTGAGGCGTAGCGTACTTAAACGAAACAGCTGTATGGTGCTCCGAAGCTTTGAATAGTTCGTGGTGCATATCAACTTGAAATCAGCGTATTTCTAGAAACAAGAATGAGATCATTACTATTTATTGATATACTTGTAATTCTCCGTTGTTTTTTATTGGATGGAATTGTTCAACCTCTATCAGCATATGGGCTGTTATGTGGATGTCTCGACATCACCTGAATATTATGGTAATTTGGTTAATTGCGGCTAGCAGAGGAACCCGGGATGTGCATTTCGTCCTATTTGAGATTCGTCAGTTGTATGTGCCTGATACAGCCAACCAAATTATCATAATTAACATTTAGGTAATGTCGAGGCATCCGCATATGAGCCCATATGCTAATAGAGGTTGAACAATTCGATCCAATAAAATAACGGCGAATTACAACTATATCAATAATTAGTAAAACCTACTACTTGTTGTAAAAGAAGTGGCTATCGTTCCTCCATGGCATAGTGGATAACGTCTTGGTGTTTGAAGGGGTAGGTACGAGGTGTCAGTCTCAGTGGGAACAATATCACTCACTAGGGTGCAAGTACATCGAGCTGATGAGTCCGAAATTGGGCAAAACACGCGTCCTGGATCCCCCTACTAACCACAAGCAACCAAATTACCGAGAATGAGATTAACTGGATTTCAGGCTCATTAACCTTTATCACCATCTCTTCACACTAAAACTATCATATTCAGTTTAGTCAATATTCTATTTGTCAAAAATATTTCTTCTATTCATTTTTCTAGTTTTTTTTTCTTATTCATAGAAACGTCGGTGCAGTTGGACATTCACCAAAGATATTACAAATGAATTTCAATCTGGTTTAAAAAATGTATCTAGTGCTTTACATCTAGATTGTACAAATTTTGATCTAATACAAAAATTGAAGCATATCAGAGAGAAGCCATCTGTACTAGAATCTTTATCTATGACAGCTTTACCATGTCTAGTACCATTAAGACCACGTATTCGATCGGATGCAACAAATGATATGACTGTAATTGATGAAGAATTCATAGAAAGACGTTACAGTCGAAAAATTCATTCAGATTTGAATACTACAAAATTGACTGATTTCAAGCGGAACAGTATGATAGCCATTGATAAGAGTCTATCAATCCTTGGTATTCAATCCAATGTTAGACTTGTTAAGAGTAATTGGAATTTAACAAACATTTAACTTTTCCTGTTCATTGACAAATATCATATTCATTTTACTACTCATATATACACAGCATAATATGTAGATAGTTTGAATAAAATACTTTACTAAAAGCAATAATAATATTGTACAGGATTAATCTTTCATTAAAGACAATTATTTTCTTGAATATCATTTCCTATTGATTGAGTGTACATAATTTCAATCGTTAATGAGTTGTTCTAAGTTACTTTCATTGAACATTGAAATATGCGCTACAATTAGTAACACATATCTTGTCTGTTTGATTTCATGCATAAATAAACTTTAAATAACGTATAAAAAAATACAAAACCCTTTTCAACAATCTCTTGTTTTAATGATAACAAATGTAAAGGAGTGATGAAGTGAATTTTATGCATTTTTATTCATGATGTCCTATGTTCAATTGTTAAAAGAAGAAAGAAGTAAAATTTGTGTTGCACATTTAAAACAGACCAGCGTATAATTTGGTAGATTTCATTTGATTTTTATGCAGGTTCTGATAGGTAAAACCGAAAACCTTGAACAATCATTTCTAAGAATATAAGAATTCAGCTTACTGAGCAACCTAGAAAGAGAAAGTTATTATGTTATTTACTATTGAAAACGATCTATTAGGAGCGGTCAAAGGAGGATGAACAGTTAGAGTCCTCATCAGCTGACCAACACATGTTTGACTATAAGCTTTTGATTTGTGCAATAACGTATTCGTTAAAACCCCATCATTCAATTTGGTATTACCTTGGACAGTTATTTCTTAAGGCAGCATTCATCCTGGACTGACACCAGTTAGATAACTACTGAAAGCCTGGGAGCACTAGACAGCTCTATTGTCCTAATATGGGACTACTTAACAGTACGCAGTCATGACTCGGCTAGGGATCGAACTCAGGACCTTCAGGTTTCACGGCAAAATTCCTTGACCACCCATCCACTGGGTTAGGGTTCAGTGGTTCATCGTTTCCAAAGTCTGCCAATTCTCGATGTAGCGCGAATTATTTAGTCATCTTACCGTATTTTCAGAATGTAAAAACTACGTATGGATGCTATCTTTTTCCTTAGAAGAAATTTTCTCGTGTGACTTTTGGTTAGTTTTCATCCTTTGACCCTTCCATTGTTCAGTGAAGTAAACGATGCTTCCAAGGATGATCGCTATCCGTTAGGACATCAAACAGTTTAGTTCAGTCATGTATTATTGATGGTTAGTGACTAATAGTGGAGTCCTGGGGGCACGTTTTTTCCACCTGGGACTCTTCAGCTGGGTGTACCTTCCTGCTAGGAGTGATGTTTTTCCCACTTGGACTCAAACGTAGGACCGGTTGCTTTAAACGCAAGAGCACTATCTACTAGACCACCGAGTCACTATGGTCACTTCCTGTAAGATGAGTGAAGATCTGATGCTGTTACTTTGATAGTTTAGTTCAGTCAGCTTCCTTGTTTATAACTTATTAACCCTTGTTAACTTTAAGGATAATACCAACAACCGAAGGGGCTGAAAAATGGCTCAAGAAGGGGAAGAAGAAGTTTTGAATATCAGAGTAGCAAACACGTGTTTTAAAACAAATAAAAAAAGCTTAAAGTAGACCTTTTCAACGTAGTGAATAATCTATAGGTATACTGTTGGTGACTATTGATTGCAATTAGGAGGTCTTTGAGGGATTTCACTGATTCCAAAGTGGTTTTCATCACTAAGTCATACCAGTTGGAAACATACTGAAAACTTGGGGTCATAAGACAGACGTTTTGTCGTAGTAGAGCACTTTTCAGCGGCGTGCATCTATGGCCACATCGAGACTGAACACGGGACCCAAGAAGGAAGGAAAAATGAAGTTACAGTCAGTATATTTCAAGAAGTAATGGTGATGAAGTTGTGAGATTATTAATATTTCTTTCCTTTAAAAAAAATTATCGTGTCTTTGGGATAAAGAATTCCATGACTTAAGGTAACATACAAACTCGATGAAGGGAAAAGACGGTTTGTTCCCTAAAATGCTTTCGAAAAGCCTTTCTACGAATACAGGAGGCAAGAAGTTCACAAAAAGATCATTGCTGATTTCGTATGTACTATTTTCTTCAAACTACGAGTCAAATGATATTTCAAACTTTACTGAAAGCATCAGCGAATGTTAACCTAACACGAACATGCTTCATCTTGCACAGCCACATCATACGTTGCTTATCTGTCCTCTGCTTTCAATCAGTATCACGAGCTGGTTTGCAGCGACCATAATGGAAACTGCTAAAATAATTGTCATAATGCATGTTCACACGACAAAAACCAGCTATCCAAGGTAAATTCACTCAATGATTAATTATCTTTAAAACACCACAACTCATTATACCACATCGCGTAACTATACATATGGTGTCACTTCTTTGTCCAGTGTTTTATACGTTGTATTCAGTTCCTCTTTTCCTTCTTCATCCCTGCACTGAACTGCTCTACACTACAATACAATACACTACACTAGTTCATCTTCTCCTTCAGTATCTTCCTCTCCCTCCTCTATCAGCTTTCATGTGTCCGTCGACATCCACTCTTCATCCCCATTGCTTCTTCTTCTTCCTTCCTAACACGCTTATCCAGGTTTCCTTCCACGTCTCTTCCAAACAGTTCCAGTGTTCTTCCACACAGGTCTCCTCAAATATCTTACTTAATGTCTCCCATTTTTTCCTGATGAATGACTGACGTGAGGATGTCCTTTGAAGTTTCGTCCTCCAGTTCACTTTCTGTTCTGGGTGTTCAACTTCAACTCTGGTCTGTCATCACCAGCATCTGTGAAGGCTTTCAACTTGATTTTGGTGGTAGGTTCCTTGCACTAGATAGTGAGTGGTGAGACGCAACATCTGCTCCAGTTCTCGATCTGTTCTTGTGTCCAGTATGCTGCGTCCTCACTCTCTTCAGATTGAGATTAAGTCGATCTGATTTTTAGTGTGTCCATGTGGTGTCTGGTGAAATTTATGTAGGGATAAAAGAGATCTTACACGTCCCAAAAGCAAGGTTTAACTGTATAGGGCAAGAAATGTTTTCGATAAAGCACTGCCCACTTGACCTGTTACAGCCAAGTTAATATCACAATAGTGCCAATGGTGTCTCATTAGTTGCACCACCATCACCAACTGCACAGCAATCCTAACATAAAAACGTCTTGATTACCTTCAACAGATCACTTACGGGAGTAAATAAGGATATAGGTCAATGTTAATCTTGTGAAAGTACTTCATATTTCAAGAGTGCATGCGGAACTTTTGAAGAAACATTCAATGACTCCTCTATAAACATCAAGAAAGAAGTTACCTTCAAGACAGTTAACATAGGGAGCATATAATATATCTATCCCGTTTCAATCAATTTGTTAGCTTCAGTTTGCAGACTTGTGGGGATACTATTGGTTTCAAGTTAACGTTCATCACAGAATGACATCGCTTACATACTAATCAAAGCCTTCAAACTGAAATTGTTCTCCAGTTTACCTCAGTAACTTACTTCAAGATGAAGGTCCCGGAATTCTAAAAGACGTCTTGACTGGTTGGGTGAACCAAGTCGAAAATGATGACAGACATTCAATGACGGCATTGGAAGAAGGTCATCAGGCAGTTCGGTGCTGATTCAGTAGCTCAGTGGCAACATGCTGGCCGCGGAGCCTGAAGGTCCAGCTTTCGGACACTGGTGTGGTTGTGGGTACGCACTACTGATTAGTCCTCAAGCTGGGATGAAGTAGCTGTTTAGGTTTTCAGTGGTTATCGAACTGATGTCAATCCTTGATGGATGCCAACATGCACTGACAAAAATGAATCTAAGCTTAAGTAGAACTATTACTGCACTATAGAATAGCATCACAGAAGATTCTTCTTTACTGACCTTAACAGTGCACCGGAAACGCATGAGTTGAAAGTCCCGAGGATCTATTCAGCTGTCTTTCTGCAGTTCTCAGGGACCGATTTCCAAATGTTTACGAAGCATCCAAATGAACCCACCAAAATCTTGAAAATCCAAAAAGTGATAAAAATAAGAACCGGTAATAAGTGTGAAACCATATATCTTATCCACAAAAGTCATACAGACACAGGTGTTTGAATGAGTAATAGGTAATTTCTTCAGAAAACGCATGAGTAACTTAGACGTTAAGTTTATCTCAGCTGTCGACTTAATGGAGTCGAAATTACTTCGCCTTCTGTGATTTATCAACTTAAAGGAAAATATTTAAGTTTATGAGGAGAAAATTTACCATTCTAACTGCATAGCAACATCTAAAAGGTTCCGTTCTAGTTTATTCATTCGATGCATCACATAGTGAAACACTATCACTAAGTGGATAACGTTTCGCGAACAATTTATTGTCCATAATGTAGTGGGTGTTGCTGATAAGAATGGATATAAGTAGTATATGTTGAGACGGTGGCAGAAATCACAGGGAATTACCAGTAGTGGGTGAGAATTCTGGCCAGAGAAACGCAAGAGACAAAGTGGGTGCATTAAGACCAAATTAGAGGTGGAGCAAAAGAGGAAATGAAGCACATTTTGCAAATGGCTGTCTTAGTGAAAGGTATACCATATTTAACGACTAGTGTACTACATAATAATTATAAGCATTCCTTCCTTCATTTCTGTCCTCTCATTTTCTTTACATAATCGTTGCATTCTGCCTTAATGTCCAGGTTTTACTCTTGCATCAAGTTGTGCTACACAGACCAACAGAAGAAGTTCAGATACTGACTGGAAAATACTAATTCTCAAACTGAAACATTAAGCTTATCGAAAAAATGTAGACATAAAACGGAGAAACAACTTAGCTTTATTTTTAGGCCAGTAGCAGAATATCTTGAAAGTGAAGCGTTGCTCATCTGACGATTCATTAAATATCGAAATGCAGGAACACATAACTGTAACTAGTACAAATGCTCAAATGGCTTCATGCAATCAAACACTCGTCAAAATTTCCACAACTTGTAGGTAAAAGAAACCAATTCTTGGGCGACGACAATCTAAAGGAAGCGCGAGATGTATATGCTACCTAATGTCTTCTCAGATATTAAGAATCACTCCAAAGACGCTATAATTGACTGCACGAAGAACGCTTCATCGAATCCTTCCTGTGCGCTTTTCCATAGTCAATCCGCAATCAAATAGTTCAGTAAACACATTTGAACTCTACGGTACATATAACGAGAAACTTGTCGATAAAATCAAAATCGTATTTCGAAAGGGTTGTGTAGATTTAAAAATATTTTCATGCAACAAACAGTGAGGAGCGAGAAGAGGGGGATATACTGGCTGGACCACGGAAAACAACCTACAAGATTTCGATTTCACCAACCATTTAGGTCTAGTGTCTTGTCGCACAAACTCGAAGATCTACAGGCGAATACTAACAAGTTGACAGAAGAGATGAGGCAGTGAAGATGGGACTCCTTCCAAGTGAGCGTAGAGAAGACAGAGGTGATGAAGATATCAAACCAACACCACCACCAACAACAACAACAGGCTCCAATCACCATCAATGAGAGAAGCTTAGGAGAAGTAGTCTCTTTCACCTACCTACCTACCTACCTAGGCAAGACAGCATCGTTTCAACCACAGGCAGTGGCGGTGGCACAGACGAGGACGTCAAAGCCAGCCAGGATGTGAAAGACAGCAAGACAAGCCTTCATTCAGCAACCTGAAACCAGTGTGGAGATCTACTGCACTCCACTGAGATGCATTCAACATAAAGCGTGAACAACATCCGGATTTTCAACACCAACGTCAGTCAAGTCAGTGCTCCCATGTGATGGTTGAGAGACTTGGTACCTTACGAAAGGCATTTCCAACAAACTACAGACATTCATCAACAGCTGCTGTCTACGCTCACTCAACGATACTCAACGATAACATTGGGTGACGGTTGCTCTATGTCGTGAACTGATAGAAGTTGGAAATATGGACCATTGGATTCTGACCCGGTGGCTAAATGGTAACGTGCTGGGCAGAGAAACTGAAGGTCGCGGGTTCTAGCCCTGCCTAGGTCGTGGATGTGCGCTGCTGGGGAGTCCCATACTAGAGAGAAACAGCTGTCAAGTGCTCCCCAGGTTTCCATCGTTCCTCCAACTGATGTCAACCCACTATGAATACTAACTTGAAAAAAACCAAGATCGTCTTTTGCTACTCATTAAACATCAGTAGTCAAACTCATAAATGTAAAGAAATGTTTATTTATGGTAATGACATTCATGCAAATGAAAGTAAAGATGGCAAGTTAGTGAAATATTTCCACCATCTACAACCTGAAGGTATTCAGGACAACGTATAATCAAGATTTTCAACGAAGAGATTATTTTCAGCAAATTTAATTTCAAGCTGTACAATCGTATCTACATACTATCTGAAAAATTATATCCTGTAAGGAAAACTAAACACTATGTGATGATGATGATGATGATGATGACAATAATGATTGAACATTTATGATTATGCCTGTGTCATCATCTGCTCTGTTTTTATCGTCATCATCATAGAGTGTTTAGTTTTCTCCACAGGATATAATTGTTTATAAAGCATATATATATATATATATATATATATATATATATATATATATATATATATATAGTTGTACAGCTTGGAAATAAATTTGTTGAAAAAAGTCTCTTCGCTGAATATCTTTTTCTTGATATTACAATAGGAATTATTAAATATTCAAGGTTTACTTGAAATACTGAGCAATGGAAATTATCTTTCAGTTGGTGAATCTAACAGTCAGAAGGATGAAACTATTTCTTCCCCGAAATAGCCAATGTAATGCGTTGTGAGGAGGAGAGAGTGATGATTCAGTCCTATAGATCAACAGAGTTAACTAACCAACAGTAGTGAAAGTAATCGAATTTGTTATAATTATTGTTGCTTAATATGATACGAACACAAATCAATTGGTAATGAAGCTTTTGGGTATTATATTCCATTTCGGTCATGATTTGGGAAATCTCAAACATACATTAGCATCATTCATCATCATTATCAACATAGGACCAGGCATTACTGCCTAACGGTCCGAGTTGCCACACCTCACATCAGTTCATCAAGTAAAATGGTAGTGAGGTGAAGGATGAAGATAAGTGAATGCAGTCAAAAGAAATATAAAGTACGAGAAGAAAGGAAAGAGGAGTGACAAAATGGTGAGATTCGGTATAGCGTTGTTAAGATGAGGATAATATGTGTGGGGATATATCTGCGCCACTCACTTCGGTTCTGAGCCATATCACCTAGAGCAAGTCTCCAACCACTGGTTCCTCTTGTCCCGTGGACCCCAACCACCTAGTCTGCATCGTCCTACATGGCTTAAACCAACAGTCAGAGACTTCATACACTGATACCATGTTTTAGTCTGGCCACCTCGAGCCTTTTTCCAGACTGGACCCACCTCAGCCAGCATTGTGTGACAAGGCAATCGGTGACTGGGCATACGTAGTACATGTCCCAACCATCTCAGTCAATGAAGGTTCATAACCTCGTCAACTGACTTACCTCTTCTCCCCAAAACCCTACACCTAACTTCTGCATTACTCACATGGTGACACCACGGAATACGTCCTATACTACGAAGGCAACGGTGGTCAAACACCTGAAGCCTTTATATATCTTCCACTTTCAATGGCCATGTTTCACAGCCATACAGTAGAACAGAGCGGACTACTGTGCAGTACACACGACCCTTAATAGACAATCGGATATCACGGCGGCGCCATAGGTGGCGCAAATTGGCAAAAGCCAATCGAGCCTTTTGTATCCGTGCAGAGATCTCATCGGCAACTAACCCACCAGGGTTGATCCTACTTCCCAGGTAAGTGAAGTGGTCAACACACTCAACCACTTCACTCTCTATTGTTAGCCACGGTACCGCTGAAGACCAGTTCTGGAGCAACAATTTGCATTTGGGTGGTGAAAATCGCATCCCAAACATTCTCAAATTCCCACTCAAAGTGTTCAGAAGACTCTGCATCTTGTCAGCGTCTTCACCTAACAGGACTATGTCATCTGCATATTCTAGATCTAAAGAAAATTCACCTGTGATTGGGTCAACGTTTTTGTAATTAGGTGACGAGAGGGAAACCTCCATAAGAATATCTATGATAAAATTAAATAAGAATGGAGATAGTGGGCATCCTTGACGGACACCACTTGATGAGTATAGCTCCCTGGACAACTCGCCATAGGCTCTAACATGCCCACAAGTGTTCGAGTAGAGAGCTTTCAATAAGGTGATGTACTTACTAGGCACGCCTTTCAGTGAGAGACATTGCCATAAGACTTCTCGATCAACGGAGTCAAATGCCGCCTTGCATAGAATTTATCTCCACAACAACTCTATAATTCTGCGCTTGTATTCACTGAAATTAACTTCGAATCTTTCACTGAGCACAATAATGCGACAACAAGACCAACATTTTACTCGTTCAGGGCTGAGCTTAATAGCAGCACACCCAAAAGAAGTCGGCTCTTATAGCTGAATTTTTCGAATGATCAGAGTGAATGGTTTCTAACTACTCCAGCTGTGTTATTTTTTTAATATTAACTTCCCCTTGGGCTCCTAGTGCAATATAGAGCTTCAGTTACACGCCTCCATTCCACTATCTTCTCTGCAAACTTTTCAACCTGTCACCACCACTCCACACAACCTCTCATTTCTTCCTCGCACCATCTCCTCCATGCCACCCTCCCCTCGGACACACAACTCGTCACTTCCCATCTGGCTCACACTCGAGGGCTTCGCCTGGCACATGATGTCCCCGAATGGTCTTCTCAGTGTATGCTCACTCAAATCCATCTACACTTCCTTCCAATGCATATTTGTTGAGTGATAGGTTCTCGCTTCGTTGGTTCGTTGCCAGTCAGTCAGAGTTCCTTGTTGTTTATTCTAACTATTCTGGTCATCTGATCTTCAGAATCGAGTCAGTGTAGACAGTAGCTGTTGATGAATGTCTGTAGTTTGTTGGAAATGCCTTTCGTAAGGTACCAAGTCTCTGAAGCATCACATGGAAGCACTGACTTGATGTTGGTGTTGAAAACATGGGTCCTGTTCTTCGTGCTGAGCGCAGTAGATCTCCAATCTGATTTCGGATTAGTGAAAGCCTGTTTTGTTTTTCCTATCCTGGTTTTAACATCTTTGTCTGTGCGGCCGCCTGTAGTTGAAACGATGCTGTCTTGCCTAGGTAGGTGGGTGAAAGAGATTACTTCTTCCGTTGAAGATGATTGGTGCTTGTTGGTGGTGGTGGTGGTGTTGGTTTAGTATTTTCATCACCTCTGTCTTCTCTACATTCACCTGAATGAAGTCCGTTCGTCGTTCACTGCCTCACCTCACCTCTCCTATCAACTTGTTAGTTTTCGCCTGTAGACCTTTGAGTTTGTGCAACAAGACTTTAGACATGGATCATCATCGACGAAATCTAAATCTTCTTCTGGGGTGTTTTCATTGGTTTAGCCATCGTATGCCCATCTTCTTGCTCCTCACAGTCGTCTGCTGCATGACCCAGTCGACCACAACCAGGGAGATCATCGGTGACAGTAGGCGATAGCCCTTGTCTTACTCCTGTCTTCAAGCCAAAGGCTTCACTGAACTTCCGACTGTGGATCACTTCGCATGTGGCGTCGTCATATAGTTGATGGGTGAGGTTGATAAAGATTTGTGGCACTCCGTAGTGTTGAAGCAGCTGTCTGCCAAATTACTTCTTGGTCGACTCTGTTGAAGGCCTTTTCAAAGTGTATGACGTCGAGGTAGAGTTGAGTTGACTGCCATTCTATACTCTGTTCAATGATGATGCATAACGTTGCAATTTAATCCGCACTTGATTTATTCTTCCTGAAGACAGCCAGCCAACTATCCTGTTCCGGTAGTAATTTTGAATCCGGAGCATCCGTTAGTCTCTCCAGGATGATGTGGCGTAATATTTCGCTTGCTAGGCGTCGACAGCAGCATGATTCCTCACCAGTTCTTGCAAATACTTAGGTCTACCTTCTTTGGGAGTTTGAACTCCAGTTGTATGGTAGTAGCGTACTTAGCTTCAAAAATGGATCGCCGAGAAAAAGTTTTCCCCACCAAATTTTCCTTTATCCATAACAGCTTTCTTGAATATGTTACAAATAAATGCGTATGTTAAGAAACAAATTTGACTGACCACTGGCAGTAATAAAACATGATTTGACGTTCCAGAAAACGACTACCTGAAATAGCCATAGATTGGTAGATCAGTATTTATACCGATGATCTACCTGATTGTGATCGACTGGACTGGACTGCATCACACAACAAACTGCGAGGAGGAAGAAGAAGGGTATATGATGGCTAAACCAATGAAAACACCCCAGAAGAAGATTTAGATTTCGTCGATGATGATCCATGTCTAAAGTCTTGTTGCACAAACTCAAAGGTCTACAGGCGAAAACTAACAAGTTGATAGGAGAGGTGAGGTGAGGCAGTGAATGACGACCGGACTTCATTCAGGTGAATGTAGAGAAGACAGAGGTGATGAAGATGACCAACTAACAACGACAATATCAACAGCAAGCACCAATCACCATGAACGGGAGAAATCTAAAGTAGGAAGTTGTCTCTTTCACCCACCTACCTAGGCAAGACAGCATCGTTTCAACTACAGGTGGTGGCGGTGGCACAGATGAGGATGTCAGAGCCAGAATCGGAAGTGCAAGTGAAATTGAAGTTAGGACTGCGGCTGGATTCGAACCAGGCATCGCCGGGTTTCTGACTAGATGCTCTACCAACTGACTAACAACAACCGGCTGCTGACAAGATTTTTATTTCACTTCTATCAACATGTGTTTTGCCCAATTGTTAAGTGAAGATTTCGTGACGCGTTGCTACCGCCTGATAGTGCTCATACTGGCTGCCTAGTCAGGATTTCTCATCCCAATCTAAATCTAACTGAAATACTGAGGGAGAACACCATGCCGATTGTCATTTGACTATCTGAGGTATCCGTGGTTTAGCAGACTAGTATTTATGCTGGATGATGATTATAGGTGGAATGGAAACTTGGACCGAAACTAGATTCGAACCAGCCGTCACCGGGCTTCTAGTCCAACGTTCTACCAACTGAGTTACGAGGTCCGACTGCTGACCACATTTTACTTTACTTGGGAAAGGCTTTAATATAAACTATAATACATTTCAAAATTGAAGTGTGATATTCTGACTTAATGGTTATTACCGAATAATCTTTTGCTGATAATAATTGTTCTCAAATGAGTTGAAACATTGTAGAAATTAAAAGGATTTAACACATGGAAACGAAAGTATATTCGTGAAATAACCTTGAAGCAACTGCCAAGAATTCTTGATCGATCTATGTTCCATACTAGTTGGTATTTTACATCGCATATCAGCAACTCGAAGAAAGTTGTATCTCCTCTGAAATCCGAACCCGCGTCACCCAGTGTTGCAGTCAGAAACCTTACTACCTAGCTATTGAATCCGCAATTTTTCTCTAGTATGACTTGATTAGTAGCAATAATTAGTCACTGAAGAAAGGATGTCAGTCTCTCAGAGGTTACTAACGAGTCCCGATAAGCATGAAATCTAGGTAAGGCAAAACTTTTTACCGACTGCCTCCGACCAACTAACATTTATCAGAGTGTGCAACGAAGGTTGACTTCCTAAACTATTAGTCTGATTGCAAAGTGATGGATAGAATTCGGCCAGGATTTAGGACTAGACAATAAGAAACTGGAACCAACGATTTGAAAATACATTTTCTACTGCTGCCCCAACTAACCTGTGCTCTCCAACTGTCACCTAGATTTTAAACTTATTTCACTCATCGACTATCGCACCTAACCATTACGTGAACTGGAAAAATGCTTTTCTTCGCATTTCATCACAGTAGCTTGACAATCCAAACTTCGGATCCTGTTTGATACTACTGAAATTAGATACATGAAATATAAGTAGTAAAGATACCTGAAAGGACTTTAGTTCCATATCATTAACAATAATCAAGCGTTGAAAATCTATTTCATCAATTTTCTCTCCTATCTCTTTTCCCCTTTCATCATGAATTCTTGAAATTTGGAAAGATTACTAACAAGTTTTTCATTCTTTCGGCTGCTTAATTTATGGTCAATAAACGTGATATCCAAAATCAGGGAAATATCAGCTACCAACTACATACTACTTAAATCCTTCCCTTTTTAAGTAGTTTGAACTATTAAACATCTTTGCTTGGATTAAAACGATGTGTCACAATTTTTAAATCATGAGTAAACAGCATTTATAACAAATCAAGCCAATAAAGATTAAATAGGAAAGCAGTAGAAGGTGGGAAAAGAATGGAAGCTAAGTGCACGCGCTACAAACATTAATCATTTCAGTAGAAGATATAAGAAAACGACTATGTCATCGGAGAAAAACCCTGTGAATCTTGATAGAAACTAAAAACTGGACAATATGATGTAACTGATGATGAGAAATAGGCTAATGTAATATAACCTCGGCTACTACCTTCTCTCATAAGTATATTCTCAAGAAAAATAGGATATAAATACATAAACTAAGTAGTATGGTCTAATTACATATATTCTCTACAATTCAGTCAAAATTGAACAATGGAAGAACAAAGAAATTCATAGATTACAATATGAACTCATCTCTTTTAACAGCCTTTCATCAACTACAAACATCCTACAATTGAAATGAATTAATACTAGTAGTAATAATGATATGACATATTCTAAATATATGGAAATAAATGGAGATTTGAAATCCAGCATTAACACTAAGGTAGTGAGTGAGTCAACGTAACACAGGATTAATAGTTATACATCTCAGTGAAAATCAATGGTAATTTATACACATCAGATGAGATAGAGAATTTTGGAGTAATGAAGTGTTTGGTGGGGTGTGAACAACAAACGAGAATCAGTGTAAACGGAGGGACTATTTAAGAGTTGATAGGTTACGTGATTACATAAAAAAAACTGGAAAATCGTTAAGTAATTAATGAACAGAGAATGCAATCAAAAGGGAAGCGAAGATTATATACATACACATACAAAAAATTACATACAGTTACTAGAGTAAAAAAGAGTTAATCACAGTCTCTTTCTGAGTACATAGGTCAAGTTGAAAATGTTTGATAGCAGCATCTTCTAGGAACCATGATAAACATGGCCTTCTTTGTTTGTTGATTATCCTGAAGAATTGAGAGATATCTATTTGATATCCTATTTTCATTAAGTGCCTGGCGATTCCGCTGGCAAAGATCTTCCTACCATTCAGACACAGAATTCTCAGAATATACAAATAAAATCGAGTAGATACTCTTATTTCTGTTTGTCCTATGAACTTACTTCTACAAGCACAGGTGAATTGATATACGCAGTTGGAGGTGACGTGATATGGGTATTTGTCTACTTTCGACTATGTTACTGAGCATAGTGTATTGTAAACTCAGATCAATCTGGCAACAGACAAGCTGCTTCTCATTCTGTCTATTCTTTCCGATGTCTCATTACTTTTGAATGCTAGACGAACGAAAGAAGGCTTCCTCTCTCAATAAACTCTTTTCCATGCTCCACGATGAATTTCTTCGGATATCTATTCTCTATAAGAGCCATCTCAATGATGCCGAATCCTTCTGTTTGTTTATCTTTAGCACATAGCGTTTTTATTCTAGTGAATAGCGTCGTGATTAAACCATATTTATAGGTGACAGGATAGAAAATATTGTAGTGATTTCGATTGCATCATCTCTTCATTAATTACTTAACGATTTTCCAGTTTTTTTTTATGTAATCACGTAACCTATCAACTCTTAAATAGTCCCTCCGTTTACACTGATTCTCGTTTGTTGTTCACACCCCACCAAACACTTCATTACTCCAAAATTCTCTATCTCATCTGATGTGTATAAATTACCATTGATTTTTACTGAGATGTATAACTATTAATCCTGTGTTACGTTGACTCACTCACTACCTTAGTGTTAATGCTGGATTTCAAATCTCCATTTATTTCCATATATTTAGAATATGTCATATCATTATTACTACTAGTATTAATTCATTTCAATTGTAGGATGTTTGTAGTTGATGAAAGGCTGTTAAATAAGATGAGTTCATATTGTAATCTATGAATTTCTTTGTTCTTCCATTGTTCAGATTTGTCAAAATATATTTAGCAACCTATAAAAATGACTTAAAAACCCATGTATTGTTCATCGCATTAAAATACGTCTCTGAACCACGAATACAAGATTATACAAGTATCATATGATTCCTTAAATCGTTGTACTCTAACTTAAAGTTATCAACTTTCTTTGCTTAAGTATGTTCAAGTATCATGTGTATTGATGTCGTGGAAAAGGAATTGATACAACTTCAAATTCATGATATGTTACAATGATTTCAAAGATATGTTTCTAGAGGAATTTTCTAATCACTGTGGTGAGAATACTTCACTTTCAATGAAAATCGATGAAAATAGTTTTCCTTGTAACTTTAACTCATATTATGGTCTTGAATTGACTAACTGAGGATGTATAGTTAACTCCACTATGGAGTAAATGGTTCGACTAAACACTACTCTTCATAAACTGATACTGTTAGCTTGTTGTGAACATATAATAGATGTCTCAAGTACTAAATGATTGAAAATCAAAACGCTGAACTTCTATCCAAACTGGCTCTTATATATCTACTATTACTCAATCTGAATTATGCTTTAAAACGTGAGCACAAAGCAATCTATGTAACAAAGTACCATAGTAACACTGAGAATATAAAAGAAACACTTAAGAAGGAAAATAGAAACAGATATGGAACGGCGGTCTTATGCATTGCTTTCAAAGAAGTAGTCGTCCTATCCAATAACAAAACAAACAACAAAGCTACAACAAATCTTCCAATGACTTTAATTCTCAGTCACATATAATGAAATTTTAAATTGGTGTCATACGATAGTTTCTATTCTGTTTACCGTATCTTTAGATGACAACAGATGTTAGCCAAATATAAACGTACTTTATCATATTGCTTACAGCCTCTTCGTTTCTTATATCTGGTCTCAGGGGTGAGCAAATACTGATCAGTATATAAGTTGCTAAGTTAACAGTTTTGATGTATATATAGGTTATCAAAGCCTGTGATTTAACATAATTTCACTCAGTGGGTAACAATTTTCATCATGATTAGACTTACACAAACCTTGCCTAGTTTCAAGGGGGGGGGGGCAGTTATAAATTCAAAAGGAGAGTGAAGTATATCTTAATGAGATACAGGCATTACTGATGAAGCTCACAACTTTAGTTGATACCATTGAGAAGTAAGGATTCATCTACATACTATCTGAGAAATAAGTAACTCAGTTTGATAAGAGACTTATAAGATAAGGAGACGCATAGCATAAATTAATCGTGAAGTCAACTGAAATACAAAGATATTGCTCACTGATTCAGTATCATTTCTCGCACTGTATTCATTTCTGACAACATTTGCCATTTATGATATTCAGCTTACTCATGAAAGTATGATGGAGAAGTACTATCCCTAAACTTATACTTACTCCAATAAAGTCGTTATCGTCTCTCTGAGTTCCTTCACATGACCCATACATCTTCAGAATCCTAATTTTAAAGAATTAGATAACATGAAGATAGATTATTTGAGATACTGTTAGCACCAATTAAGAGTAATTAGATGTCGACATGGTTCAGGTTAACCTTGCCTAGGTAACTAGTGAACTAGTTACTAGCCGATCCTAAGCCCGGATAAAGAGGGAAGGTTGGGCATAGGGCTGCCAGCTCTACCCCGGAAAACCAATTCAATCTCTAAAGAAGTTTCAAAGCACGAAGAAAATATAAAACACAAAAAAAAACTTATTTCCTGCCGGAATCGGAGAGACGAAATGACGCCAGTTGGTGAAAGCCTTCGGAAAGCCAATTCGCTGATGTGTATTCTCTCCCCCATATGAAAGAAAAAGAGAGTATGGGGATATGGAATGTCCGCAGAATGTTTAAAGCTGGCTGGTAAGGCTGCCCAAATTGCACGAGAAATGATAACGTATAGCATAGAAGTGCTAGGAATCTGCGAAAGTAGATGGAATGGAAGTGGACTCTCCAAACTGTCAGCTGAAGAGTCAATAATCTACTCCGATATTGTCGCCTAAACGACAGCCACGTGTACACTGAGTTATGGAGTGGCTATCATGATGTCCACGGGAAGAGAACTAACCATGGGTCGAGAGGCGCTAGGTGAAATGAATGAGAATGGAGAATTGTTTGCAGAATTCTGTGCATTCAACGATTTGGTGATTGGAGGCAGTGTGTTCAGGCACAAGGATATCCACAAAGCGACATGGACTTCACCAGATGGACACACTAAAAATCAAATCGACTTTATCTCAATCTCAAGGAAATGGAGACGCAGTCTACTTAACACAAGGTCAAGAAGAGGAGCAGATGTAGGTTCAGACCACTCACTATCTAGTGCAAGGAACCTTCCAAATCAAGTTGAAAGCCTTCAAGGAAGCTGGTGATAGACCTCAATTAAAGTACAACACTCGGAAACTGAAGGATAAAACTACAAAGGAGATCTTCACGGCAGCAATCAAGACAAAATGGGAGACATCGAGGAACATCCCTGAAGAAACCTGTGTGGAAGAACACTGGAAGTCTTTGAAAGCTATGTGGAAAGAAACCTGCACAACAGTATTAGGAAGGAAGAAGAAAGAAGACAAGGAATGGATCTCGACGGATACCTGGAAGCTGATAGAGCAGGGAGAGGAGGATGGTGAAGCAGAAGATAAACCAGTGCAAGGATGCTCAACGACAAGAGGAACTGATTACAACGTATAAAACACTGGATAAAGAAGTGAAGAAGAGTGGGCGGAAAGACAAAACACACTTCTACGAAACACTGGCAAGTGAAGCAGAACAGGCTGCAGGTAAGAGAGACCTGACGACATTGTATCAAATAACCAGGTTGCTATCAGGGAAGAGACCAACACAGATGAAACCAATAAAAGATGAAGAAGGAAATTTAATTACGAAAGAAGAGAAACAGAGGAAACGATGGGCCGACCACTTCAAGAAGCTCTTGAATCGACCACCACCTGCACTTCGTCCAGAAATACCACCTGCAGCCGCTGAACTACAGGTGAACATTAATCCCCCAACGAAAATGGAAGTCCTGAACGCCATAAAGCTACTGAAATGCGGGAAAGCAGCAGGACCAGATGGGATACCGCCAGAAGCACTGAGAACAGACGCAGAGACAACAGCGGATATGCTCACACCACACCACTATTGCAGAAGGTGTGGAAGGAAGAGAAGGTACTTGGCCATTGATTGGAAGAAGGGTTAACTTGCCAAACTCTCAAAGAAGGGAGACCTCAGTGTTTGCAAGAACTGGCGCGAAATCACTCTCCTGTCCACCCACAGCAAGCAAAATATTAAGCCACATCATCCTGGAGAGACTAAAGGATGCACTGGATTCAAAACTACAACCGGAACAAGCAGGTTAGCTTCAGGAAGTACAAATCATGTGCAGACCAAATTGCAACGCTTCGTATCATCATAGAACAGAGTATAGAATGGCAGTCAACCCTCTACCTCACCTCAACTTCATCGACTTTGAGAAGGCCTTTGACAGCGTCGACCGACAAGTAATTTGGAAACTGCTTCAATACTACGGAGTACCGCAAACCTTTATCCGCCTCATTCAACAACTATATGAAGATGCCACATGCCAAGTAATCCACAATGGGAAGCTCAGTGATGCCTTTGAAGTGAAAACAGGAGTGAATCTAGGTTGCCTACTATCCCCCATGATATTCCTAATTGTGGTGGACTGGATCATGCAGCAAACAGTGGGGAGCGAGAAGAGGGGGATACACTGGATGACGGAAAAGAACCTAGAAGACTTGGATTTCGCCGATGACTTATGCCTGATGTCACATAAACTTGAAGATCTGCAGGCAAAACTAACAAGTTGACAGAAGAGGCAGGGCAGCGAAGACGGGACTTCAGGTGAATATAGAGAAGACAGAAGTGATGAAGATACCGCACCACCACCATCAACAACAACAACAAACTCCAGTCACCATCAACGGTAGAAACTTGAAGGAAGTAACTTCCTTCACTTATCTAGGAAGCACTGTTTCAACTACAGGCGGGACGGACGAGGACGTCAAAGTCAGAATCGGAAAAGCAAGACAGGCGTTCATTAGCCTGAAACCAGTGTGGAGATCTTCTGCACTCAGCATGCGGAACAAGATACGGATTTTCAACACCAACGTCAAGTCAGTGCTCTTGTATGGCTCAGAGACTTGGCGCGTCACGAAAGGGATTTCCAACAAACTGCAGACATTCATCAACAACTGCTTACGCTCGCTGCTGAAGATCAGATGGCCAGAAAAAATAAGCAACAAGGAACTCTGGGAACGAACCAACCAAGAACCTATCACGCAACAAATATGCAGGAGGAAGTGGAGATGGATTGGCCATGCACTGAGAAGGCCGACTGAGGACATCACGTGTCAGGCGTGCTACTGAAGCCCTATGTTCCACTAAAAACCCAAGGGACTAATAATAAAAATAAAAATAATGATAATATCATGATGTCCCTAACAGTATTGAAGGCTGTCTTTCATGCAGTGGGAACCAATCTCCTCCAGCAGGATCAGGATCATGACAAGAAGATGGATTCAACTCAATAGGAAGGAAAGTCACAGTTATACAATGCCACGCTATGCACCCACAAATCATGCAGAACAATAGGAGAATGAGGAATTCTATAGACAACTGCAATCAGTGATGGACAAGACCCTACCGCAGATGGCCATATCAAAATTCTGATGGGCGGAGTGGCAGGAATGTCAAACTGGGAGAAGACAACACAAGAAGAGAACTCGCTACGGGTCCAGAAGCACTCAGCGAAATGAATGAGAATGGAGAACTGTTTGCAGACTTCTGTGCATTCAACGATTTGGTGATTGGATGCACTGTGTAAAAAGACAAAGATATTCACAAAGTGACATGGACTTCACCAGATACTACATGGACACACTAAAAATCAGAACGACTTCATTTCAATGTGAAGCAAGTGGAGACGCAGCCTACTCGACACAAGATCAAGAAGGAGAGCAGATGTAGGTTCACACCACTCACTATCTAGTGCAAGGAACCTACCATCAAAATCAAGTTGAAAGCCTTCTGGAATCACCTCTCTACAAACCTCCAGATAGAATTAATTTAGTACTGATTGGTAACTCGCTTTGAGAGGTGTTTCCGGAAGTTCCAATGAGAAGACATGACCAATAGAGTCAACCAAGTCGAATATGAGAACAGTTACTCAACGGTGACATTGAATGTAGGTCACGTTATATCATGAACTGACAGAAGTGGGAAATATGGAACATTAGATTTCGACTAAACGGTCACGGAACCTGAACGTCCTGGTGTCCGATTCATGATGAGGCGACGTCATGAATGAACACTCCTGAGGAGTGCCCTATCAGGAGGAAACAGATGTTCAATGCTCCCAAGTTTTCAATGTTCCTCTAATTGATGTCAGTCCATGATGAATTCCAACCTAAAATCATCAAACTACAATCAAGTACTAAGAAGCGTTACTATTTGATCAGATAACTGTTTATATACTACTCATAAATATCATAGTAAGTAATATATTTGCTTCCATGACCAGTTTATTTACAGTGAATTGATTCAAGTCTTTTTAGAAACATAATATCTACTGTTTCCATTCTTCATCAATTCAAAGGTTGTTAAAATACGTTCGTGTTATTTTACAATATGGTTTCTGTATTAACACACACGTACACATATATATGTCAGTGTAAATGTCCCAGATAATTAATTATTTAAAAGAAAATCAGCACGAATTTCAAGTTAAACAAAAAACAAAAAAAATGGAGAAAATATTTCGTGTAAATTGATTAATTAGACACTAAATAATAAATTTTCATGAAAAAATCTACTATGATATATACATATGATTTCAACGAGTAGATTTCCATCTAGTAATACATATGATAGAAAAGATTTGTATCTCAAAATATGAATGATGGTGTAAGTGAAAAACTTGGGCACTGTGGTAGAATGTAGTTCCATATTAGATTTGTTTATTTGATATATAGCGCACAGTGATACAGTATTATTTAATTGATTACGTTTCGAGCATAAATTATTGCTCATAATCATATCAATGTAATCACACTTCTTTCGACATCTGATTTTATAGTCCTGTCACCTGATCTCTCTTTGCTTTTTGTCTTTTGATTGGTAGTAAAGTTTTTCATATCTCTGGTATAGGTGTTGCGTCATTCCTATTACATGTGTTGGGTGTGAATTCGATGAACAAAGATTCAGTAATTAATCTCTCTCTCCACCTAGCTATATTAGACTTAAGTACAGTGGTTTTGTCCCATCCATCCTATTGTGTGGTTGTGTGTTGATGAATGTAATGCAATGGCTAGATGTGTTTCTAGGTTATTGATCTTATTGGAGTGTGCCGTTCTATGTTTAGCTAAATTCCTATGTTCTGTGATACCATACAAGGAAGGAACATCAGAAACCATACGTAGGATTCTCAACAAGGTTGGAATTAGGGTGGCATTTAAACCAACAAACTCACTTAGAGGTAAGCTTTGTCGGCTAAAAGATCCGATAGAACCAATTAAGCAAAATAATATAATCTACCAAATTCCATGTAATGACTGTGAAGTCAAATACATAGGTCAAACTAGCCTGTCGGGGTCAGTTAGATTAACACAACATAGGAATTTAGCTAAACATAGAACGGCACACCCCAACAAGATCAATAACCTAGAAAAACACTCAGCCATTGCATTACATTCATTAACACACAACCACACAATAGGATGGATGGGACAAAACCAAAACCAAAACTTAAGTCTAATATAGCTAGGTGGAGAGAGAGGTTAATTACTGAATCTTTGTTCATCGAATCCACACCCAACACGTGTAATAGGAGAGACGCAACACCTATACCAGAGATATGGAGAACTTTACTACCAATCAAAAGACAAAAAGCAAAGAGAGATCAGGTGACAGGACTATAAAATCAGATATCGAAAGAAGTGTGATTACATTGATATGATTATGAGCAATAATTTATGCTCGAAACGTAATCAATTAAATAATACTGTATCACTGTGCGCTTTATATCAAATAAACAAATCTAATATGGAAGAATGATGGTGATTTAATGTTCTCTGAGCTGTGATATTTTGTTGTAAATGTTTCCATTACAAGGCTTATTGACATGCTCAGCATTAACGTTATAAAGGAGTGAAGCGTATTCCAATATAATACAAATGTTGTTTAGTGAGTGTTTCTTATTGATCTTGGATATTGTTAACTTGTAAGTTATGGGGGGGGGAAACAACTATTTTATTACACTCTGACCATTTCAACCTTAAATTTCTTTCAGTTACTTCATTAGATATTCATTGTTGGAGTGAAATTGTACAGTTTGTTGTTGGATAACATCTAAGGTCAATCACAACACCATTTAAACATTCGTATAGTATTTGAATATGCTTCGTTCATCATGAAAGAAGCATTAGAAATATAATCTATTAAGGTAAATTATTGAGAAAAATCAATTTGTCCCATACTAGTCAGTACTTTGATATCTTAAACTTCTAATGATGAATTAAACATGAAAAAAGATATATATTCTGGTGGTTTGCTCAAACCTTGGGCTACCAGCTTTGAAACAGAAAACTTGATAAAGTCAGAACACAGCTCCTTTTGATAAGTCCTTCGAAATTATTTATAAAATGTAACGTTAAGACATCTTGGAATAGCTGAAGCACTAACAATTCAAAGTTCATGCCATCATTGTGCTTTCGAAAAAAAAGTACAACTTTCTCCTTTACTATAACCATGGTAAGGGATCGATTACTCTAGATAACTGAGACGTAGCTACAAAAGGCAGACAATAGGGGAGTTATTTTTAAGTCATGATCAGACCATGTTCAGGTCGTGATTTATGCATGCGTCCACATGAGAACCTGACTAGAGAAGTTCGACCTCATACAAGAAATCGCATTGGTTCACTTATGGCTTCATATTCTGGGAGTGTTGTGAATATATATATATATATATATATATATATATATATATATATATATATATATCATGTATTTGTAAAACTTGGGCGCTGTGGTAGAATGTAATTCCATATTAGATTTGTTTATTTGATATAAAGCGCACAGTGATACAGTATTATTTAATTGATTACGTTTCGAGCATAAATTATTGCTCATAATCATATCAATGTAATCACACTTCTTTCGATATCTGATTTTATAGTCCTGTCACCTGATCTCTCTTTGCTTTTTGTTTTTTGATTGGTAGTAAAGTTTTCCATATCTCTGGTATAGGTGTTGCGTCATTCCTATTACATGTGTTGGGTGTGGATTCGATGAACAAAGATTCAGTAATTAATCTCTCTCTCCACCTAGCTATATTAGACTTAAGTACAGTGGTTTTGTCCCATCCTATTGTGTGGTTGTGTGTTAATGAATGTAATGCAATGGCTGAGTGTTTTTCTAGGTTATTGATCTTATTGGGGTGTGCCGTTCTATGTTTAGCTAAATTCCTATGTTCTGTTAATCTAACTGACCCCGACCGGCTAGTTTGACCTATGTATTTGACTTCACAGTCATTACATGGAATTTGGTAGATTATATTATTTTGCTTAATTGGTTCTATCGGATCTTTTAGCCGACAAAGCTTACCTCTAAGTGAGTTTGTTGGTTTAAATGCCACCCTAATTCCAACCTTGTTGAGAATCCTACGTATGGTTTCTGATGTTCCTTCCTTGTATGGTATCACAATAGAGGTGTTGATTTCCTTTCTACTTATGTTGTCACTATTATTTGTATTTGTATTAGTGTTATTATTTTGCTTCTTATGTGTCCGTGTGAATTTCTTAATAAAATGATGGGGATAATTATTAATTATTAACGCTTCTTTTATGTGTTTCAATTCCTTATTTAAGTCCTTACAATGACTAGTGAGTTTCTCAGCTCTGTTATTTAGACATTTGACTAAACCCGCTTTAACTGACACTGGATGAGATGACTTGAAGTCTAGATACCTGTTAGAATGTGTTGGTTTTCTGTAGACGGTAGTATCTAAACCACCATCTATCCTTCGTTTTATTCTGCAATCCAACATAGGTAATTCTCCTTGTTCATTTTCTACTTCGTAAGTGAATTGGATTGCGTTAACTACTGAGTTTATGTGTGTCAAGAAACTGTCGATATGTTCCGATTTCAACACTGTAAATGTGTCATCTACATATCGCCACCATATCTTAGGTGTCGGATTATATGTTCGTAAAGCCATATCTTCCCAACTATCCATAAATATATCTGCTACTATAAGGGATATTGGTGATCCCATTGCTACTCCTTCTGTTTGTCTATAAATCTTTCCCTGAAACTTGAAGACTGTCGAGGTTAAGCATAACTGCACTCCTAACATGATTTCACCAACCGATGCCTTGGTTCTTTGAGTAAGTTGTGAGTCAGTATCTAGTTGATTTCTGACTGCCTCCAGTGCCATATTGATTGGTATTTTAGTATAAAGACTTGTTACGTCAAAACTAACCATTTTTTCATTCTCTTCTATGTGCAGGTCATTAAGTTTTTGTTTCAACTCGTAAGAATTTACTAGTCTAGAGTTGGAACGGTCTCTAACAGGACGTAATACTGATGCTAAATACTTTGATATCTCATATGTTGGTGTGTTCCGGAAGTCAACTATCGGCCTAATGGGATAACCTGCTTTATGAACCTTAATAGTACCGTAAATTTTCTTTTCGACGAATAATTTTCAGCAGCTGTACAGTTGAGCTACCAGATATAAGGAAATCCCCTATGGTTTTCTGTGTTGATGATGTAGAAATCTGGCGTGAAATTAAGATGGATGAAGATATACGTACACTTCAAGCAGACCTAAACAGCTTGTTTACCTGATCAGAGAAGTGGCTGATGCCTATCAACGCAGGTAAATGTGTAAGCATAGACACCTACGATACTGATAGGACTTTTCTACGTCATTACTGACCCACAGTGACCTAGGAGTCACTGTGAGTTATGATTTGAAAACCATGGCACACTATCGACTGGCAGCATCTCGGAGTTTTAGGACACTTTCTACATTACGTAAAACACTTACAAAAATAAGTGGTAGTATGCTCACCATCTTATACACATCCTTAGTTAGGTCTCAATTAGAAAACTGTACACAGTAGGCAAATCCTTGTCTGAAAGGTGACGCAGACCATCTAGACAGAGTTCAGAGGGCAGCCACTTGTATGGTCCCTACGATGGCTGGCCTCACCTATGAAGATTGACTTAAGGAGCTGAACCTCTTCTCATTATCCTATCGCAGACAGATAAAAGGTCTAATTGTGCTATACAGGATCCTAAGAAATGACTTCGGACCTGATCTATCTTCTCTTTTCCTTTCTACTAGGTTGGAACACCTCAGAAGACATAGTAAGAGGCTTAAAAAGAGAAGAATGAACATAGTCTCCGCACAGTACTGGTTCTGGCGTCGAGTACTCAACTCCTTGAATCAACTTCCAGAAGAAGTGGTGTCCGCATAATCAACTAACTGGTTTAAAAGGGGGGTTTAAACAAGCGCAAAAATCTACTGGAAAAGGATTAGTATAAGCTCACAGCCTCCGATCCACAAACAGCAAATCTGAAGTGAACACATGAATAAGTCAACACTACGTCATCAAAACGGAATGTTCTAAGATGAAATTTTGGCACAATTCTAGAGTTAGATAGGGATTGCGTAATCATAGTGTGTAAATGGAAAATGGAGTCGAATAAAGTGATAACTGATGGGTTAGAAAACAAAGAAGTCAAAAATAATAGTACTCATTATAATTGATAATTGGCGTAAAGTATTATGAGGATTTTAATGGGAGCCAAATTGTTAAGATATAGAAAAGCAAATCATAAGTAAAAGTAATGATAGCCAGTCAGTAAGAGCAAGATGAAAATCGAAGCGGCGAAGAAGCTCAATGAGCGATTATTACCGTGACATAATAACAGAATGAACCTACCGCTTTTGTATGTGGAGCTTAGGCATTAATTGTTGGATTACGAATGCCTTTGCCATACACATGTAATGAATCCGCACTTTGTTTGGGCAGTTGGATTTGAATTTGTATAAGATTTTGAAACAAGACTTTGGTAAAGTGATATAACCAAAGTTGATCATTTAGTTCAAGTTGGAACTGTTGTTTGATTTACTTTCTCCCATTAACAGTCAAGCAGGATAGTGCTCGGAGATGCGTTTGGAAGGGCTACACTTTGTATGGCCTACATAATAAGTTCCATAAAAGCAGGTTAACTCCAAGACACACATAAATATGGCCTAAAGCAGCAGTTTATCTTTCACACAGCCTTAAATCATTTGTCGACTGAAGACCATTCATAGTTCAACGGTATAGAATCTTTTTCTGAATGGTTTAGAAAGAAGATTTTTCATTATTTATCCACATTTATTAGCTTATCTTGACTGTACCTCCTTCATTCAAGCTGATGAATCTAAAACATTTTATAAAGGATCTGTAATAAGTTCGGTTATCTGTGAACAAGAATTTTTAAGCACACACAGTGAATGTATATATATATATATATATATATATATATATATATATATATATATATATATATATATATATATATATAGTATTGACTGATTGTGGGTAATCAGCAGGAAGCTCTGCTTCACCTAGATTTCATGCTGGTTGGTACTCGTTAGTAAAACAAATCTTCAGCCTTCATGAAAGTGCTACCTCCTCTGAGATTAGATCCCATTTCACTCAACTCTGCAGTCAGCACCGTCACCCCTGAAATGGTCGAACCAAGACTGACTTCCTGTAGGACTGCATGAAGCAAAATGATTGGTCACTGTATGGTAACCAATATCAGTGATTATGAGCAATAATTTATGCTTGAAACGTCATCCAGTAAATAATACTAGATCACTGTGTTATAAATCAAATAAACGAGTCTAATATGGAAACGAATTGTACCACAGTGTTCAAGTTTTACACCTATATTAACAACACATTCTGTTTTCCCGAGTGGTGACCGAATTCTATCCGTCATTTTCGTAATGAACCTCGCGTGGTTAACTAGTTCACTAGTTACTAGCCAGTCCTAAGCCCGGGTAAAGAGAGAAGGTTGGGCATAGGGATACCAAACCTACCCCGTAAAACAAATCTAATCGCTAAAGAAACTTCAAAGCACAAACGAAATATAAAAAATAAAAACAAACTTATTCCTCGCTGGAATCGGAGAGGCGAAATGACGCCAGTTGGTGAAAGCCTTTGGGAAGCCAATTGGCCGATATGTCTTCTCTCTCTCTCTCTCTCTCTCTCTCTCGATGAAAGCGAAAGTAAACGTGGGGACATGGAATGTCCGTACCATGTTTGAACCCAGCAAGGCAGCCCAGTTCGCAAACGAGATGACAAGGTATCACATTGAAGTGCTTGGAATTTGCGAAAGCAGATGGAATGGGAGTGGACTCTCCAAACTGTCAACTGGAGAATCAATAATCTACTCCGGTCACCCAGACGACAACCACGAGCACACTGAGGGAGTGGCTATCATGCTGTCCCTAACAGCATGCAGTGGGAACCAATCTCCTCCAGGATCATGACAGCAAGATTCAACTCAAAAGGAAGGAAGGTCACAATCATACAATGCTATGCTCCTACAAATAATGAAGATGAAGAGAAGAAGGAGGAATTCTACAGACAACTTCAGTCAACACTGGACAAGACCACACCTCAGTTGGCGGTATCAAAATTCTAATGGGCGGGGTGACATGAATGCCAAACTGGGAGGAGAAAACACAGGAAGAGAACTAACCATGGGTCGAGAAGCACTCGGTGAGGTGATGAAGTAGAATGGAGAATTGTTTGCAGAATTATGTGCATTTAGCGATTTGGTGATTGGAGGCAGTGTGTTCAGGCACAAGGATATCCACAAAGCGAGCGACGTGGATTTCACCAGACACTAGGACACACCAAAAATCAAATCGACTTTATCTCAATCTCAAGAAAGTTGAGAAGCAGCCAACTTGACACAAGGTCAAGAAGAGGAGCAGATGTAGGTTCAGACCACTCACTATCTAGTGCAAGGAACCTTCCAAATCAAGTTGAAAGCCTTCAAGGAAGCTGGTGATAGACCTCAATTAAAGTACAACACTCGGAAACTGAAGGATGAAACTACAAAGGAAATCTTCACTTAAACCATCAAGACAAAATGGGAGACATCGAGCAACATCCCTGAAGAAACCTGTGTGGAAGAACACTGGAAGTCTTTGAAAGCTATGTGGAAAGAAACCTGCACAACAGTATTAGGAAGGAAGAAGAAAGAAGACAAGGAATGGATCTTGACGGATACCTGGAAGCTGATAGAGCAGGGAGAGGAGGATGGTGAAACAGAAGATAAACCAGTACAAAGATGAACAACGAGAAGAGGAACTGATTACAATGTATAAAACACTGGAAAAAGAAGTGAAGAAGAGTGGGCGGAAAGACAAAACACACTTCTACGAAACACTGGCAAGTGAAGCAGAACAGGCTGCAGGTAAGAGAGACAGAGACCTGACGACATTGTATCAAATAACCTGGTTACTATCTGGGAAGAGATCACGCAGACGAAACCAATAAAAGATGAAGAAGGAAATTTAATTACAAAAGAAGAGAAACAAAGGAAACGATGGGCCGACCACTTCAAGAAGCTCCTGAATCGACCATCACCATCACCTGAACTTCGTCCACAAATACCACCTGCAGCCGCCGAACTACAAGTGGACATAAATCCCCTAACAAAAATGGAAGTCCTGAACGTCATAAAGCTACTGAAATATGGGAAAGCGGCAGGACCAGACGCGATCCCGCCAGAAGCACTGAGAACAGACGCAGAGACAACAGCGGATATGCTCACACCACTATTGCAGAAGGTGTGGAAGGAAGAGAAGGTACTTGGCCATTGATTGGAAGAAGGGTTAACTTGCCAAACTCTCAAAGAAGGGAGACCTCAGTGTTTGCAAGAACTGGCGCGGAATCACTCTCCTGTCCACCCACAGCAAGCAAAATATTAAGCCACATCATCCTGGAGAGACTAAAGGATGCACTGGATTCAAAACTACAACCGGAACAAGCAGGTTAGCTTCAGGAAGTACAAATCCTGTGCAGATCAAATTGCAACGCTTCGCATCATCATAGAACAGAGTAAAGAATGGCAGTCAACCCTCTACTTCACCTCAACTTTATCGACTTTGAGAAGGCCTTTGAAAGCGTCGACCAACAAGTAGTTTGGAAACTGCTTCATTACTACGGAGTACCGCAAACCTTTATCAGTCTCATTCAACAACTATATGAAGACGTCACATGCCAAGTAATTCACAATGGACATCTCAGCTCAGTGATGCTTTTGAAGTGAAGACAGGAGTGAATCTAGTTTGTCTACTATCCCCCATTGTCTTCCTGATTGTGGTCGACTGGATCATGCAGCAAACAGTGAGAAGCGAGAAGAGAGGGATACGCTGAACTACGGAAAAGAACCTAGAAGAATGACATTTCGCCGATGACTTGTGCCTGATGTCACACAAACTTGAAGATCTGCGGGCGAAACTAACAAGTTGGCAGAAGAGGCGAGGAAGCACGGCGAAGACGGAACTGCAAGTGAATATAGAGAAGACAGAGATGATGAAGATACCCAACCAACAACTCCAACAACAACAACAAACTCCAGTCACCATCAACGCGAGAAACTTAAAGGAAGTAACTTCCTTCACCTATCTAGGCAGCACTGTTTCCACTACAGGTGGTGGCGGCACAGACGAGGATGTCAAAGTCAGAATCGGAAAAGCAAGACAGGCGTTCATTAGCCTGAAACCAGTGTGGAGATCTGCTGCACTCAGCATGCGGAACAAGATACGGATTTTCAACACCAACGTCAAGTCAGTGCTCTTGTATGGTTCAGAGACTTGGCACCTTACGAAAGAGATTTCCAACAAACTACAGACACTCATCAACAACTGCCTACGCTCACTCGATACTGAAGATCAGATGTCCAGAAAGAATAAGCAACAAGGAACTGTGTCTAGGAACGAACCAACCAAGAACCTATCGCTCAACAAATATGCAGTGGGAGGAAGTGGAGATGGATTGGGCATACACTGAGAAAGCCGACTGGGGACATCACGCGTCAGGCCAGGCAGTTGAGTGGAATCCCCATGGGAAGCGACGAGTTGGGCGTCGTAGGTGAGGGTGACATGGAGGAGATCGTGCGAGGAGGAAATGAGAACTTGTGGGCTGTCGTGGAGTCAGGTCGAAAAGATTTCGGCGAACAGAGTTCACTGGAGACGTGCTACTGTAGCCCTATGTCCCATTAGGAACCCAAGGGACTTATAATAATAATAATAATTTTCGCAACGTGATCATCAAACTAGGAGGTTCAACACTGCCGTTGCACATACGTTTTACTGACGAGCGCCAACAAGAACTTAACCCAGGTCAAGCAGCGACTCTTGCTGATTGCCTCCGACCAACTAAAGTCTATTCAAGTGTTCCACAATGATAAGCATCCTAGCTTCGTGGCCACATTTCGAAAATGATCCATATGGTTCTCTCAGTAATGTGGACTAGACGAAATGAAATTATTTTCATTATTTGATTATTTGTCCCTTGGGTTTCTAATGGAACATAGGGTTTCAGTAGCACATCTCCATTCCACTCTGTTCTCTCCAATCTTTTGAACCTGACTCCACAACAGCCCACAAGTTCTCATTTCCTCCTCGCACGATCTCCTCCATGTCACCCTCACCACCAACGCCCAAACTCGTCGCCTCCCATGGGGATTCCACTCAACTGCCTGGCCTGACGTGTGATTTCCCCAGTCGGCCTTCTCAGTGTATGCTCATTCCATCTCCACTTCCTCCTGCTGCATATTTGTTGAGCAATAGCTTCTTAGTTGGTTGGTTGGTTGGTTCGTTGCCAGAGTTCCTTGTTGAGGATTCTTTATGGCCATCTATCTGATCTTCAGTAACGAGTCAGTGTAGGCAGTCGTTAATGAATATCTTTAGTTTGTTGGAAATCTCTTTCGTAACGCGCCAAGTCTCTCAACCATCACATGGAAGCACTGACTTGACGTTGGTGCTGAAAATCCGGATGTTGTTCACGCTTTATGCCGAGTGCAGTAGATATCCACACTGGTTTCAGGTTAATGAACCTCTGTTTTGCTTTTCCAATCCTGGTTGGCTTTGATGTCCTCGTCTGTGCCGCCACTACCTGTAGTTGAAGCGATGCTGTGTAGACAATTGAAGGAGGTTACTTCCTTTAAATTCCTCCCATTGATGGTGATTGGAGCTTGTTGTTGTTGGTGGTGGTGATGGTGTTTGTTGGGTATCTTCATTACCTCTGTCTTCTGTGTATTCACCTGAAGTCCCGTCTTCGCTGTCTCTCCTGCCAACTGAGGACAAGACGAAATGAAATCGGATACCCTCTAATGACTAACCTGTGTATTGAATAAATATTGTTACGATAAATCACAGATTTCCTTCTAAATGTCAGATATCAACCTTAATCCTTTACTAACCATCGGTGATCCACACCATTCTCTATCGCTAAGGAAAATGCATCAAACCACATTGTACCAGTTTTCTGGTTACCTTTACACTAATATAAGAGTGATAATGATTATGATGATGAGAAAACTTTTGAAAATTTCAGTTTCCTATTCTTTGTAAGTCGGTCTGACATTCCATTCACAAGTGTTCTCTGTTGTTTTTAAATTTCTGTGATTTAGTGCATGCATATGAACTCTTAGCATATTTGAATGAAGCGTAGAAAAACTATGATAAATGTTAGCTGGATTGAAACAATTGACAGGAATCCCTGGACCTAAGTTTCATGCTTGTTGGCGTTCGTCAACAACAGGCGTCAGGCCAGTTGCTCGAGTGGAATCCCCATGGGAAGCGACGATTTGGGCGTTGGTGGCGAGGGTGACATGGAGGAGGTCGTGCGAGCAGGAAATGAGAGCTTCTGGGCTGTCGTGGGACCAGGTTCAAAAGATCTCAGAGAACAGAGGTCACTGGAGGCGTGCTACTGAAGCCCTATGTTCCACTAGGAACCCAAGGGACTAATAATAATAATAATAATTAAGAGATTCGTAGAGGATAGATAATAATGAATTCTTTCCTTCTCTATCGGACCGTTAAACACACACTGCATTCTGTTCTCCTGAAGATCCTATCGCGTGTTTCATATATATATATATATATATATATATATATATATATATATATATATATCCAAGTTCTGTTTCTCACATACCAGATTTTTAACTCTTCTGGGTCACGCCCCTTGATGTCTTTGAATACTTAGACAGAAATATTAATTCGCTTATTCACTTGTTTGTAGGCATGTGTATATGAGTGTGTCAAAGACTGTGTACATAAGCGTGTCCATTGGCCTCATTCTATGTGTACAGAATTCTTGAAAATCGTGGTTACATTCTCATCTCTCACACTCCTCAAACTAAATAATATTCAAAAATGACAAAACCTATTTGCTCAAATATTGCGTGTATGTCAATCCAAAAGGAAAACATGTTGCGTGCGAATTCGTATTTCATCTGAAATGAACGTGTTTCATGCTCTTATTCAAAGAGGAGAAAGATAGAGAGGAAACAGAACTGAGGTATAGTTCAATAACATAACTAAACCTTCATTCATAAAAATGCATCGATAATAGATTTCAGTTGAAGAAAAACTAAGTAAGGTAAGGTGGGTGTGAATTTCGAAAGATGGGTAGATAATTTCGCTTTCCTCTCCCTCTCTCTCTCTTTCTTTCTAACCCCTCTGTTTTTCTCGTTTCATTTTGTCATGAAGATAAAGAATGATACTGGGTCATATTTGAGAATCAATGCGTGTTAGAGAAGATGATAAGAACCGACTTGCATGTTATAAGTCCCATTCACTGTTCCGACTCTTCTGTTCATTTACGAGCACGAAGTCACCCATCCTCTTCTTTCGTGTTTGATAATATCACCATGATCATTTGAGAAAAGGAAATTACTGTCATTTCAATGAATAGCTAAGACACTAATTTTCTTCAGTTCATTCAGTATATATAAAATATCTTTGGAACTTTGTTGTTTTCAACTTATTTCATCATAAATAAAGGATCACGCGAGATTTCCTTTAGGAAAAAGGTTAATCTTTGAACATAGTGTTTATGGTATTTTTAAATCAGTAAACGAATGAATTCTAGTCAACTTTTTACTTGCCTGAGTGGCTTACTGGATAAAACTTCGGTATTTAGTACGATAGATACTGGATTCAAGTTTCAATGAGAATAACATCATTAAAATTTACTTTAATAAAGTGAATTCCAGGTTCATAGACTGTATTTGTAGTTGGAAAACTGTTGAAAACTTGATAATATTAGGCGGATGTTTCCTTTTACTATGAGATTCATCAGCGTATATCCACGACCTCATAACTATTAGATGTTTCAGCATATTCATCTTCATTCAGTTACTGAACTAGGTAGGATTCAAGTGTTCAATGATTTTTTTTAGTCTGTGATGAATGCTTCCTTAAAAACAGGATTAATTTGTTTTTCATTTACTAAGAACCATGGATGCCGTCTACCCAATATTCGTGTTTTTTTAACTTTAACATTTGAAAATTATTTCACTTTTAGATAGGTAAGAGGAGTTGATTGACACTAATCAATAAAGCATATTGAAATTGTTGTCCAAGGATTCCAAAGACTTCAAATTTCGAAGTAGTATTCAACTGAACAGCTGTTTCGTCCTAGTATGGGACTCCTCAGCAGTACGCACCCACCCACTACCCAGCCAGGGGTCGAATTCAGGACCTTCAGGTTTCACGGCGAACGCGTTAACCATTCAGCCACTGGGTAGGTTTCCAGGGTCGTGGGTGCGTACTGCTGAGGAGTCCCATACTAGGAAGAAACAGCTGTCCAGTGCTCCCAGATTTTCAATGGTTCCCCAATTGATGTCAGTCCATGATGAATACTACTTCTAAACTAAAAATCCCCATTCATCTCAAAAATACTTCAAATTTCCTTCACAATGACTTGTATCTCCAAACAAGACAGACAAACAAACACTAAACAATAAGATAGAAACTAGAAAATCTAAGAAATGAAGTACCAAACCCTCTTACAACCCTATATGAGAAAGTTGACTTATGTTCAAAAGACTTGACATTTTACTAGTAGGTTTTTCTTTAAATTTTCAGTGAATTTTGAACATAATAAATTAGAAGCTGGTTCAATTATCAATCCTCAAAAATTAAGTAAGGAAAATTCTTATTTGCAACGATTTCATTTCTAGTAGATGTACAATCGTATTCTATATGGCTAAGAGTAGAAAATCACAAATGTATTTCTCTCTGTGCTCCATTTTAACAATGAATGGAATCATCTAGTACATTAATATAAGTAAGGATAATATTTTATGAATAATCAAATGAGCTGGAAACATATTGGCTATTAAATGTCAAAGACTTGAGAAAAGAGGCGAATAGGTGAGCGAATATGGTGTGATTTCATTTAACGGTGATTGAGTGAAGATTAGATGAGATAACAAATATAAATGTTAATTAGATGGAGGCAATCGACAGGAAACCCTAGACCTGAGTTTCGTGCTTGTTGGCTCTCGTCAGCAAGGCATATCTGCAACCTCTATGGAACTGATGTCTTGCCTGGGGATCGAATCCATCTCAACCATTGTTACAGTCAGAGACGTTATCACTGAGCTACTCGGGCTCGAGTAAATTGTATGAAATATATGGTCAAAATACCAAGCTAGGTCCAGAGTAATAAAAGGAACCGTACAAACTGTTTCTGTATACATAGTTCTGGTTTAAGACTATGTATCACCAAGGCTTATACAATACAAAGTAGGTTTCTGCGTGCATTTTTCGATAATTTGATATGATCTTGTAAATAATATCAAGTGATTCGGCATCTGCATGGTTGTAGTCAATCAAATGTTGGAGGATTGATGAATTGATGCTTCTACTTTGTTCTTTGCTCAACCCTACTGGGAGGTGCTCTCGAACACAATAGGTAACGTTTCTTGATGAAAGTCCTGTTTAAATAGCTCCACAAGAGCAGATAGACATGTAGATGCACGTGTAGTTGGATAATAGAGGTATTATTTGTTTAGGATTAGGATAGACTAAAGGGAAACTGGAATAGGTAACTCTCAGAGATGTGGTATGGAATGTCTTTCCCTTTTCCATTTGATCACATGATTCACACAAATAGCAGTCCCTTATTTACTTAATTTTATTCTGTTACAATTTTATTTTTTCACTGGCTTTTTCACCTCTGTTGATCCCTATCACTACACCAACATCTTGTTTGAATGATACTCACATTCACTGTTATTGCTTGCATTACACCGTCGTTGATTGGACTGAGTTGATCGGTCTCTATTGGCATATGGTCCTCCATCTTGCTTGCGTTCTAATTATATTAACGATGGATAGTGGCTAGCAGTGGAATCCAGAATGCGCATTTCGTCATATTTGGGACTCGTCAGCTGGATGTAATTACCTCCCAGTGAGTGACGTTGTCCCCATCGGGATTCGGGCTCGGGAGCGATCGCTTCCAACAGCAGAGCGTTATCCACTACACCACCGAGCCACGATAGACACTTCTTGTGCGGTGGGTATGGTTTTTAGCATAAGGGTTTTTATATGATATCGTAGTTGGTTGGACCGAAATGATTGGTCTCTGTTGGCATATGGACTCCTGTGTGGATGCTTCGATACTGTCTGTGAAAACAACATCACTCACTAGGAGACAGGTGCATTCAGCTGAAAAGTACCAAACAGGACGAAACACGTGTCCCGGATTCCACCGCTAGCCACGATCCATCATTAAGATACTGACATTTGTTGTTTCAACTAATCTCCACTCAACTGTACTTTTAAATGAAATCACACCGTATTCCCTCACTCATTTGCCTCTAATCTTTAGTCTCCGACCTTTAGTAGCCAATATTTTGCAGTTGATTTGAGGATTCATGAAATATTATCCTCACTTATAGTGATGCACTTGATGATTCCACTTATTGTAAGAGTTGACTGTCTATAAACTACCTTCCACTTATTCCTATATTGTACTAACTGTCCGCGATAAATTTTTGATGGGTAATGGCTGGCAGTTGAATCCAGGATGTGTATTTCGTCCTATTTGGGACTCGTTAGCCAAACGTAACTGCCTCCCAGTGAGCGAAATTCTCCTAACTAGGATTCAAACCCGGTACCCAACGCTTGAAAAACCACAGTGTTATCCACTAGACCATCAAGTCATGATAGCCATTTTTGTGCATAGCGTAAGCCATCGGTGCACCTAATATTAATTGCATGTGTCGATATTGACTGTGGAACACTGTGTTTTAATGAACTCTGGTGGTTACTGATATTTGTTTATCTCTTTTTCATGATGTACAAGTATTCCCAGATATAAACGAAATTTCAACGAAACATTAAATAGTACCAGTTATCTCTTATTTCTATCTTTTAGAGTTTAACCAGTTGTGTGTGTAAATCTTTCCATCTGTAATGTTTTTTATTTGCATTCATGTACTTTTATTAAAGTGTACGAGCCAGACTGATACCGGACACATTTGGGTTATAGTGCCAGCTGTAAAGTACGAACTGAACTAATACACTTGCAAGTCGGTCATAATTTGGAAGCCACTGATTTTAATCTTGTAAATATCCAAGTTTCTCTTCAACACCAATCATAATCGTCATAGATTGAAGTCAACTTGCTAACTTAATCTATCTCACACGGTTTCTGTTCAATCGTCATATGGTTTGTTGTCAAACTGATTTTCTTATTCAGTTTGGGTACTTTGTGTTTAGAATGGAAATAACTGTCAAATCATTGGATAATTTATGAGCCAATCAGAATCAAGCAAATGACCTTGAGCGTAAGTAGGTCAAGTTTTGATATCCTTGATGAATTTATATAATAACACTTGTTTCTAGTATTGGCAAGACTTCATTTTGTCTACAGTCACGTTATGATCAAACTTGTTGAGATAATTTAGTGATTTATATTTTTAAAAGCTTTCAGTCAACTGAGATTTACATTCATGATGAGTAGTTAATAAATATTAACTGATATTAAGTATTCAAATGAATCCAAGACATATTGATGATTTAAATAATATGCATAATTTTATTCCTACACGTATCCAATGTTATCTGTGTGATTTACCACGTTATCCATGGGCAATGCTATCAGAATTTAGTGAACCAGTATGTCGTGGATGTGTAAACTATGAAGGAGCTGATAGAATAGAATGCGTTCTCAGTCGGGCTAGACTAATGAAAATGCATTATTTACCACGTTTTTATTCACAAAAGACTGGGAATGAAAAATCAGAGGAATTTCCTATGAATACTCCATTATTAACATCGTCAACAAGTGATGAACGTGGTATTCCATTGAATGATTTAAATATTGAAGCTAGAAAGTCACCTTTGGATGTAAACAAATCATTTTCGTTTAAAACAGGTAAAAATTTTGATTTACATCTTTTATCCAATCAATTCACTGATGATTTCTATAAAAGTATAAGTATGATAACAGGGAATAATACACAGCATACTACAGAGACAATACCTTCATCTTCAGGGTCAATGACTACAACAGAGACAAGTAATACACGCTTTCTACAACGTGAGGATAATTTGCCAATTCGATCAAATGGGAATCAAAATATACTTTCAAACTGTGATAATCGTTTGAAAGATGTTTGTATGAACTTCTTAAAATATATTTCACTCCCATCTTTGATATCATATTCATCTGCATACACTAACTCAAATCCTAAATCAATATTCTCTTCTGAAGATCAATTAGAACAATCAAATTCAGCAGTGAATAGTTCATCAAATCAATTAAAATGTAATAATCCAAGTAAAGGAGTTATTGTATCACCTCAAAATGATAACACATTGATTAATATGATGAATTCTTCAATATCGAATATCAATACATTTCATTCTAATGATATAACTTCTTTAAATACTCTTAAAATAATCAATAATTTTGTCTCTGATGATACAATGGACTCATCGAATTCAGAACAAAGGAATAAATTAACCTCAGAGTCAACATTACAATCTCTTTGGAATTCTCATCTACTATCAACCTATATACAAATGATTGGAAGTCTTCTAGGATCAAATTCATTGTTTACTGATGATATTAATCATCATCATCAACATCTGTCATCGAATAACACGAATCATCAAAGTAAACTGAATATTCAACTGAATTCAACTGAACACTTTATGAATCCAGTCATACATCCACCATTATACAATGAAAATTCTCATATTGAAAAATTGTCTAAATTGAATTATAATCCAACAAATTGTCATCTATTGTTAGCTCATCATTTAAAGTTACCTATTGTTATAAGATTACGTAATCAACCAAATATACAAGCTCATTTTTTAGGCTTAAATCATACTTCTCTATTGAATGATAATCTTAATTTACAAGAAAATAATTTATTAAATATGATGTTTTTTGAATATCCTATTGGTTCATCGAATATCTGTACAGGTTTTAGTCAATTGATAAGAATGATTGATATAAAAGTTATTCATCAAGAGAAAAATATTACCAATAATATGAATAATAATAGTAGTGATGATATCATCGATAATGATATGAGTTTAGAAGTTGATCATTTTGATTATGAAATTGGAAAAGATGATAAGGATCAAGTTATATGGGCACCATTTATTGATTTAATCTTATTAATACTTCAATTAATTTATCAACCATTCATTCAAAAGTCGACAATAAATACATCATTTTCACAATCTAAAGATTTAATTAAACAGATAAGTATGCTAAATAATACAACAGCTAATTCATTTATTTTATCAAGGAAACGAAATTTCTATGGTTATAGCCCAGAGGATTCTGTAAATCATTTGTGCAATACTGAACAAAAACAACCTCGATTTGATAATGTACAAAGTGAACTGAATCGAATTAAAGGTCATTTAGCTAATAATAATAATAATAATAATAATAATCCTTTAGAAAAGGTGAATGAACAATTGAAGAAATGGAAACCGTTATTACAACCTAGAAAATCACCAAGTAAACGAATTCTGTGTAGTCTATGTCCACGTCATTTAGAAGGAAGTCATTTTGTTCAGTGTCCAGCTAATCCAGAACATAAATTTTGTTTTCAATGTGCTAAAACTTATTTAGAAAATATAATGAATGGAAATCAATCAAATAATTTGAATAATGGAAATGATTATTTAAATAAGAATTTAGAGATTTATTGCCCTAGTGGTAAAAGATGTGTTTTACCAGGTTCTAAATCTCCATGGGCATTTGTAACTTCTGAGATAGCTGCAATTCTAGGCAAAACTCAAATGAATGATCGTATATCTCGATGTGATCAATCATTTTTGATTGAAAATACTACTGTACAGGATACAATACCAAATATTACCACTACTACTACTACTACTAACAACAACAACAACAATATGAGTAGTGTTAGAAGTAATAGTACATCGACTCAAAGTGCATCAATCAATTGTCGACTAGAAAATTTTTCAAATAGCAGCTCCTCACAATCTTCATCCAACAGTCAACACGACAGTAATGATCTTTTATCTCCTCATAGTATAAACTCTAAAACTCCACCTGAATCACCAATTAAACTGTCATCTAGTGAAATACCTTCATCCTTTGGTAGTAAACCAGTTAGTATAGGCAATCATCAACTCAGTAGCAATAGTAATCATACAGAAATAATAAAAACACTAAGAGATAGTCATACTATATATGGAAAACTACGTAGTCAGAAGCATTTAACTTCTTCCTCCCCTTCTATATCGTCTGTTAACACCACTTCATCCACATTGTCTCTTTCATCTTTGATGACAAAATCGAATGAAATAAAGAATAAATCTTCACAGAATACATCAAAAAATTTAATAAAATTAACAGGAAATGATCCTATTAAAAATAGTATTGAAGTATTATCACCTATTGAAAGAAATCAGATTTCAGATGATGAATAATTCATCTGATCATCTTTTTCATTGACTTGATTGTAAGCATCAACTTACCTCTTCTTTTTATCAATCAGTAATTTCTAAATTTGTTCATTTCTTGTACAAAATTCTGTTATTATTATTATGGATGATGATGATGATTATGATGATGATATTTCCTCATTTTTAACTTTATTCCAGAACATTACATGAACAGTACAGAAGTATATTTTGAATCTGTTCATAATCATAATGATATTTAGTACTTATTAAGTAATTTATCTCAAAATAATAAAAAAAATCTACTCATATAACACTCTTTTCTACTTATTGACAATGAACATTTAATTCACTATAGGCAGTTTAAAAAAATTGTATTGAAGGTGTATTTTGAGGTCAATTTCGAGTAATTATTAATAAATTAAAATGGCTGACTATAGTTACATGTAGTTAACTGATTGAAGGCAAACGGTAGGAAGCCTTGATTAAACTAGGTTTCGTGTCTGTTGACACTTACCACCAGTAAATTATTAAAAAAGAATCATGAAGATTTGGAGTAAGATGAATAGTATATTTATCTTGCCTACTACCATCGATTTCAAGCAACGTTATAAAAGATTTGTCCTTGTAAATTCCTCATATTGACACTACTTTACCTCCCCCCCCCCTAAACACTCAGCTATAACATGTTCTAGTTATTTTTGACATGATGATGGATATTTGCAAAATTTTCATTCGGTTTAATCATAGAAAGGGGGTAGCTAACAGTAATTTGTTTGGTTACCACTCATATTCAGAGTTGATCTGATACTAAGAATTAGAGATGTCATTCACAATGCACAAAGTATAACACATTACATGAATTCCCTTTTACATAGCTAAAGTCAATTAAAATGGGTGATGACTGAAGGTAAGATGAAAATCTGGACCATGGCCGGATTCAACCACCAGGTTACTGGCCGGGTGCTCTACCAACTGAGCTACGAGGTCCGACTGCTGACCTTCAATCATCACTCAGTATAAATACTAGTCTGCCAAACTACGCCTACCTCAAATAGTCAAATGATAACCAACGTGATGCTCCCCCTCTCTGATTACGTTAAATTTAGATTGGGATGAGAAGTCTTGACTAGACAACCAGTGTGAATACGATCAAGCGGTAGTAACGCACCATGAATTCACATGGTAGTCGGGCAAAAACCTTGATCATTGAAGTGAAATACAAATCTGGTCAGCAGTCGGACATCGTAGCTCAATTGGTAGAGCACCGGGCCGGTAACCCGGTGGTGGCTGGTTCAAATCTGGCCACGGTCCAAATTTTCATCTCACCTTCAACCATCACTCGGTAAAAATACTAGTCTGCCAAACTACGGCTATCTCAGATAGTCAAATGATAAAACCAATTAGTAACACATTAGATTCGGCTCTGAATGTCTATGATCAGAATTTAAGTGTTTTTTCCTTTCAATTCAGTGTTGGCCGTAAAGTGTCGGGACCAGTGAATGGAATCTTGCATCAACTAATTTGTTCTTCATCTAAGCTAACGGTATTCAGTACCATGATTTATAGAAGTATCTGAAATGCCCTTATTCCATCTGAAATGTATAGTGTGGCATCTAAGCCTAGGACTAATCTGCCATTACAAACAATCAGATGTCGTTGAATACACTCTGAACTAATTACCGGTTGAATCGGATATATAACCCAGATTGAATTGGATTCCTGGATAACAGTTAGGATATAATTTACTGTCCATATTCATATCAGGTACATTCACAGAGTTTATACAAGTCCTAATTATCTCTCCTTCTTGTGATGACATGGGTAGTAGAATTTTCCACATATCTGGAACAGGTGCAGAATCATTTCCATTACTGCATGTATTCGGCGTTGTTCCGATCAGCAAAGATTCGGTTATCAATCTCTGTCTCCTCCACCCAACTAATTTAGTTTCTGACTCTACCGCTCTATCCCACCATACTATATGATCATGTGTAATGCCTTGAAGAGCTATAGCTCAGCGTTTTTCTAAATTTTTTATCTTGTAAGGATCTACTAATCTTGATTTAGCTAAGTTGTTGTGCTCTGTTATTGTAACCAACACTGGTCGACTACTTTTACCTGTGCATTTGCAAAGGATTTCCTGAACCAGATTATTTTGCTTAATCGCATCGATAGGATCTTTTAAGCTGCAAAGCTTATTTCTAAGAGAGTTTGTTGGTTTAAATACCACTGTAATCTCAACCAAACTTATTCAGAATTCTTTCTAATACTTCTGGAGTGCCTTCCTTGTTTGATAACACAGAACAGGTTTTGAATTCTCTCTCAACGCTGGCATCATTATTACCAATACTAGTAGAATAAGTACTATTAACACCTGTCTCAATACTACCATTACTACTACTACTACTACTACTACTACTACTACTACTACTACTACTACTACTACTACTACTACTACTACCGTCAATATTTTACTTTCGATTTCTTGTGAATTTATTTACAAATTTTGGTGGGTAATTATTGAGACACAGGGTATTCTTGATGTGGCTAATTTCTTGTCGTAGATTCTCCGGTCTACTAGTAAGCGTTTTCGCCCTATCACATGGACATTTAACTAAGCCTACTTGAACTCAGATGGAGTGGAAAGATTTGAAGTCTAAGTAACGATCCTAATGGGAAAGTTTCCTATAGACTTCCATCTTGTGTTTGTTTAATCTTGCAATCCAACATCGTTAGCTCACCTTCATCACTTTCGAAGTTACAGGTAAATTGCATTGAATACACTATTAGATTTATGTGCCAAGAACTCATTGATGTATTCCGATTTCAGTATTGTAAACGTATCATCTACATATCTTTGGAGTAGAACTAAGTGTTTGAAGGGGCCATCCATTCCCAACTATCCATAAATATCTCTGTGACGATAGGGGTTAACGGTGATCCCATGGCAGCACCTTCAGTTTATTTGCATATTCTGTTTTGAAACTTAAGACTGTAGACTTTAGGGACATTCGTATCCTAGCATGATTTCCTCAATCTTCACCTTAGTTCGATGCGTAAGCCCATTGTCATCCTTAAGCCTATTTCGAACTGCCTGTAGACCGATATTTATCGGTATATTCATATGAAGGCTAGTTATTTCAAAACTAACCGTTTTTTCTTTGTCATCTAATCTATGCTTTAATTCATGAGAGTTGGTGAGTCAAGATTTTGATATATAGAAAATCCTACTATCCTTGTCACAAAGAAGGAGACAGGATCAAGACTTTATAAACTTTGTCTCAAAGTTGCGGAGTTATCTGATTTTAATATGGACAATAAATTATGCCCGAAACGTTATGCAGTAAATGATACTGTTTTACTTTGTGACATTTCTAATAAACAGGCTAGAATGGAATTAAAATCTATCACAGTGCCCGTTTTACTCCCATATTAGGATTTGATGTTTTGAAGGCACTTGGACAATGGGTAAGTAACACACATTATTTTCTTATTTGCTCTTCATTGACTGATGAGTGTCAGTGAACTGAAATTCGCAAATACCAACTGATTCTCCTAGGAACTGGTAATATCAAACTTGTAATCTTAAAAAATTGTTTTTAATTTGACAGGATTAATAAGCTATAACCAACTGGAAACTACAGTTCTAGTGAATCAGATATGAAACGACACATTTTTAGGTGATTATAGAACTGATAATGTGGACAGTGATGATGATTATTGCTTTGAAATAAACACAAGTATTCGCATTTAAAACTAATGTCAAACTTACTGTTAGTTAGCCACGCTTTTTCAGTTCATCTAGGCTGATTTCATGGATGAATAAAGATATTTTCAAAAGTCTTAATGTGTTTATTATTAACTGGATAATGTTTTGGACACAAGTTATCCTCCATAGGCATAACTAGGTAGTATTTGAACTTTGAGACATCGTTTAGATAGTTCTATTTTCCTTGGCCCTTTATGATATGACTAGTAAAAACATCCCCATTGCATGTAATTGGTACTTATTCAATGAAAAGAGATTCATTTATCAATTTTTCCCTTCACTTCAGTTAGTTGTTTCCTCATCTTGTTGTGTGACTGTGTGAAATCAGACGCATAATTTAAGATCAAAAGTTTCGTGCTTTTCCCATCTTATCAGGACTTATTAATTTTGATTTAGTCAACTTCTTGCCCTACAACAATCTAATTGAATATGGTCGGTCTGATTGGTCTGATTGAGATCTAAAGTAAGAGGAGAACTTGGCCATTGTGGTAGTTTATAATTCTATTCCAGTTTGTTTGTTGAATTAATCACATCTCTAACTTTGACCAATATGTCTGACCTTACAGTCAGTGCGAGTGATACGGTCAATTGAGTTCTTTTGCTTAAGTTTGTAGGATCTCTCCACTCAATGTAACCGTTGTGATTGTAAATGTTATTAACACCTGATTTGCCATTACTGCCTATATGTTATTAGTAATTTATTGGCAAATTTAAGTAGGTAATGATTAATGAGTAAGGTGTCTTCAATGTATCTGGTTTCTTGTCTTTGATCTTCTGTTTTACGAGTCACTTTCTTGACACTGTTTCTTGGCCTAGTTTAACTGACATAGGGTGAAGTCTAAGTAACGATTTGAAGGTGAATATTTCATGCAGACACTAGTATCTATATTCCTGTTCTCCATTATCTAATTCATGAGTCAGCTGGATTGCATCGACTACTGAAGTTATACGTGTAAATATACCATCTATGTGCTACGATTTCGACACTATAAAAATGTCGTCTACATATTAGAACCATATTTTTGAAGTAGAATCAAATATTTCGACGACCATCTGTTCCCATCTACCCATAAGTGTGTCTTGCAAGATAGAAGGTATTGTTGGTCGCATGGCAAATCCTTGTGTTTGCTTAGATACTTTATTCTGGAACTTAAAGATTGTAGAAGTCAGGTATAACTGTTCTCACAGAATGATCTCTTGTACTGGTACCTTTATTCGTAGAGTAACCTTATGGTCATTATAGAGCTCATTTCTAACTTCGTTCAGAGCTATATCAATCTGTATAATGGTGTACAAAATGGTTACATGAAAACAAACTATTTTTCCACCGTCAACTAGGTGTATACTGTCCAATCTATGCTTCAAGTCAGAGAAATTATTAAGTCTAGATTAAGGATAGTTTCTAGTTAAGTATTTAGATACGTCATAAGTAGGAGTATTTCTAAAGTATACTAAGGGTCTAATTATTATTATTATTATTAGTCCCTTGGGTTCCTAGTGGAACATAGGGCTTCAGTAGCACGTCTCCAGTGACTTCTGTTCTCTGAGATCTTTTGAACCTGGTTCCACGACAGCCCAGAAGCTCTCATTTCCTCCTCGCACGACCTCCTCCATGTCACCCTCACCTACGACGCCCAACTCGTCGCTTCCCATGGGGATTCCACTCGAGCAACTGGCCTGACGCCTGATGTCCCAAGTCGGCCTTCTCAGTGCATGCCCAATTCATCTCCACTTCCTCCTGCATATTTGTTGCGTGATAGGTTCTTGGTTGGTTCGTTCCCAGAGTTCCTTGTTGCTCATTATTTCTGGCCATCTGATCTTCAGTAACGAGGCAGCGTAAGCAGTTGTTGATGAATGTCTGTAGTTTATTGGAAATACCTTTCGTGACGCGCCAAGTCTCTGAGCCATACAAGAGCACTGACTTGACGTTGGTGTTGAAAATCCGTATCTTGTTCCACATGCTGAGTGCAGCAGATCTCCACACTGGTTTCAGGCTAATGAACGCCCGTCTTGCTTTTCCGATTCTGACTTTGACATCCTCGTCTGTGCCGCCACCTGTAGTTGAAACAGTGCTTCCTAGATAAGTGAAGGAGGTTACTTCCTTCAAGTTTCTACCGTTGACGGTGATTGGAGTTTGTTGTTGTTGTTGATGGTGGTGGTGTGGTATCTTCATCACTTCTGTCTTCTCTATATTCACCTGAAGTCCCGTCTTCGCTGCCCTGCCTCTTCTGTCAACTTGTTAGTTTTGCCTGCAGATCTTCAAGTTTATGTGACATCAGGCATAAGTCATCGGCGAAATCCAAGTCTTCTAGGTTCTTTTCCGTCGTCCAGTGTATCCCCCTCTTCTCGCTGCCTACTGTTTGCTGCATGATCCAGTCCACCACAATCAGGAAGATCATGGGTTATAGTAGGCAACCTAGATTCACTCCTGTCTTCACTTCAAAGGCATCACTGAGCTTCCCATTGTGGATTACTTGGCATGTGGCATCTTCATATAGTTGTTGAATGAGACTGATAAAGGTTTGCGGTACTCCGTAGTATTGAAGCAGTTTGCAAATTACTTCTCGGTCGACGCTGTCAAAGGCCTTCTCAAAGTCGATGAAGTTGAGGTATAGAGCTGATTGCCATTCTACGCTCTGTTCTATGATGATACGAAGCGTTGCAATTCGGTCAGCACATGATTTGTACTTCCTGAAGCCTGCCTGTTCCGGTCGCAGTTTTGAATCCAGTGCGTCTTTAAGCCTCTCCAGGATGATGTGGCTTAATATTTTGCTTGCTGGGGTGGACAGGAGAGTGATTCCGCGCCAGTTCTTGCAAACACTGAGGTCTCCTTTCTTTGGCAGTTTGACAAGGTAACCCTTCTTCCAATCAATAGACAGGTACCTTCTCTTCCTTCCACACCTTCTGCAATAGTGGTGTGAGAATGTCCGCTGTTGTCTCTACGTCTGTTCTCAGTACTTCTGGCGGGATCCCATCTGGTCCTGCTGCTTTCCCACATTTCAGTAGCTTTATGGCGTTCAGGACTTCCATTTTCGTTGGGGGATTTATGTTCACTTGTAATTCAGCGGCTGCAGGTGGTATTTCTGGACGAAGTGTAGGTGGTGGTGGTGGTCGATTCAAGAGCTTCTTGAAGTGGTCGGCCCATCGTTTCCTCTGTTTCTCTTCTTTCGTAATTAAATTTCCTTCTTCATCTTTTATTGGTTTCATCTGTGTTGGTCTCTTCCCTGATAGCAACCTGGTTATTTGATACAATGTCGTCAGGTCTCTCTTACCTGCAGCCTGTTCTGCTTCACTTGCCAGTGTTTCGTAGAAGTGTCGTTTGTCTTTGCGTGCACTCTTCTTCACTTCTTTATCCAGTGTTTTATACATTGTGCTCAGTTCCTCTTGTCGTTGAGCATCCTTGCACTGGTTTATCTTCTGCTTCACCATCCTCCTCTCCCTGCTCTATCAGCTTCCAGGTATCCGTCAAGATCCATTCCTTGTCTTCTTTCTTCTTCCTTCCTAATACTGTTGTGCAGGTTTCTTTCCACATAGCTTTCAAAGACTTCCAGTGTTCTTCTACACAGGTTTCTTCAGGGATGTCCCTCGACGTCTCCCATTTTGTCTTGATGGCTGCTCTGAAGATCTCCTTTGTAGTTTCATCCTTCAGTTTCCGAGTGTTTTACTTGAACTGCGGTCTGTCACCAACTTCCTTGAAGGCTTTTAACCTGATTTGGAAGGTTTCTGGCACTAGACAGTGATCTGAGCCTACATATGCTCCTCTTCTTGACCTTGTGTCAAGTAGGCTGTGTCTCCATTTCCTTAAGATTGAGATAAAGTCGATTTGATTTTTGGTGTGTCCTAGTGTCTGGTGAAATCCATGTTGCTCGCCTTGTGGATATCCTTGTGCTTGAACACAGTGCCTCCTCCAATCACCAAATCGTTGAATGCACAGAATTCTGCAAACAATTCTCCATTCTCGTTCATTTCACCTCACCTAGCGCTTCTCAACCCATGGTTAGTTCTCTTCCTGTGTTGTCTGCTCCCATTCATGTCGCCCATTAGAATCTTGATATCGCCAACTGACGTCTTGTCCAGTGTTGACTGAAGTTGTGTGTAGAATTCCTCCTTTTTCTCTTGCTCTGCATTATTTGTAGGTGCATAACATTGTATGATTGTGACCTTTCTTCCTTTTGAGTTGAATCTTGCTGTCATGATCCTGGAGGAGATTGGTTCCCACTGCATGAGAGCCTTCGATGCTGTTGGGGACATCATGATAGCCACTCCAATTCTCAGTGCGCTCGTGGTTGGCGTCTGGGTGACCGGAGTAGATTATTGATTCTCCAGTTGACAGTTTGGAGAGTCCACTCCCATTCCATCTGCTTTCGCAAATCCCAAGCACTTCGATGTTATACCTTCTCATCTCCTTTGCAATCTGGGCTGCCTTACTGGGTTCAAACATCGTACGGACATTCCATGTCCCCACGTTTACTTTCGCTTTCATCGAGGGAGAGAAGACACATCGGCCAATTGGCTTCCCGAAGGCTTTCACCAACTGGCGTCATTTCGCCTCTCCGATTCCAGCGGGGAATAAGTTTGTTTTCATTTTTTATATTTTGTTTGTGCTTTGAAGTTTCTTTAGCGGTTAGATTTGTTTTACGGGGTAGGGTTGCTAGCCCTATGCCCAACCTTCCCTCTTTACCCGGGCTTAGGACTGGCTAGTAACTAGTAAACTAGTTAACCAGGCGAGGTTAAGGGTCTAATTAGGTAACTTGTTTTATGAATTTATATAGCATTATAAATCCTACTGGGATTTTTAGCTTCCGGTATTAAATTAGAACATTTCGACTCACCTAGAAACAATATCACTTGGTATATTTAATCCCCTATATATTTCCTAAATTTATTCACATTTTTCCGAGCGAATTTCGAATTTTGGTAATTTATTTGGTTGTGTTTGGTAGAGGAATCCAAGGCACGCATTTCGTCCTGTTTTGGACTCGTCAGCCGAATTTACCTGCTCCCTAGTGAATAATGTTGTTCTTCTGCTAGCTGCAACCAAGTAAATTGGCATAATTAATAGTCAGGCAATATTGAGGCATTTTTATAAAAGCACATATGACAATAGAGATCAAACAATTCGATCCAGTAAAACAACGGAGGATTACAAGCATATAAATAAATAGAAATTTTGAATTTTCTCATATGATGCTGTCACTATGAGTTAATTCACTTACTCTAAAAATCCATTCAGATTTGTTCAACGAAACCCTTGAGTAACTTTTATTTAATTTTTAACTACTGCATTGTTATCATTTTAAAATTTTTTCATAGCTTTCATTTCTAAGTATGGTAAATTCTGTTCCACTTTCTTCTGTCATTTAAACGTTAATTCACATTCTGTTCATACCTCATCTACAAGTGTCTTATTTACTGAAATCATTACTTCATCAGTTTTGAAAATGACATGTTCAGATTTCAATTCATTAACTGCTTCATTGAAGTGAAGTCACTTTTCAAGCAACTATGCTTTTACTGAGCTTAAAAGTCTAACTATTATTATTATTAGTCCCTTGGGTTCCTAATGGAACATAGGGATTCAGTAGCACGTCTCCAGTGAACTCTGTTCGCCGAAATCTTTTCGACCTGACTCCACGACAGCCCACAAGCTCTCATTTCCTCCTCGCACGATCTCCTCCATGTCACCCTCACCTACGACGCCCAACTCGTCGCTTCCCCTGGGGATTCCACTCGAGCAACTGGCCTGACGCCTGATGTCCCAAGTCGGCCTTCTCAGTGCATGCCCAATTCATCTCCACTTCCTCCTGCATATTTGTTGCGTGATAGGTTCTTGGTTGGTTCGTTCCCAGACACAGTTCCTTGTTGCTCATTATTTCTGGCCATCTGATCTTCAGTAACGAGGCAGCGTAAGCAGTTGTTGATGAATGTCTGTAGTTTATTGGAAATACCTTTCGTGACGCGCCAAGTCTCTGAGCCATACAGAAGCACTGACTTGACTGGATTGGTGTTGAAAATCCGGATGTTGTTCACGCTTTATGCTGAGTGCAGTAGATCTCCACACTGGTTTCAGGCTAATGAACGCCCGTCTTGCTTTTCCGATTCTGACTTTGACATCCTCGTCTGTGCCGCCACCACCTGTAGTTGAAACGATGCTTCCTTGCCTAGATAGGTGAGAGAGGCTACTTCCTTTGAGTTTCTCCCGTTGATGGTGACTGGAGTTTGTTGTTGTTGTTGTTGGAGTTGTTGGTTGGGTATCTTCATCACCTCTGTCTTCTCTATATTCACTTGGAGTCCCGTCTTCGCCGTGCTTCCTCGCCTCTTCTGTCAACTTGTTAGTTTTCACCTGTAGATCTTCAAGTTTATGTGACATCAGGCACAAGTCATCGGCGAAATGTTATTCTTCTAGGTTCTTTTCCGTAGTTCAGCCAGTTTATCCCCCTCTTCTCGCTGCCTACTGTTTGCTGCATGATCCAGTCGACCACAATCAGGAAGATCATGGGTTATAGTAGGCAACCTAGATTCACTCCTGTCTTCACTTCAAAAGCATCACTGAGCTGAAATATCCATTGTGAATTACTTGGCATGTGGCATCTTCATATAGTTGTTGAATGAGACTGATAAAGGTTTGCGGTACTCCGTAGTAATGAAGCAGTTTCCAAACTACTTGTTGGTCGACGCTGTCAAAGGCCTTCTCAAAGTCGATGAAGTTGAGGTGAAGTAGAGGGTTGACTGCCATTCTTTACTCTGTTCTATGATGATGCGAAGCGTTGCAATTTGGTCTGCACAGGATTTGTACTTCCTGAAGCCAGCCTGCTTGTTCCGGTTGTAGTTTTGAATCCAGTGCGTCTTTAAGCCTCTCCAGGATGATGTGGCTTAATATTTTGCTTGCTGTGGGTGGACAGGAGAGTGATTCCGCGCCAGTTCTTGCAAACACTGAGGTCTCCTTTCTTTGGCAGTTTGACAAGGTAACCCTTCTTCCAATCAATAGACAGGTACCTTCTCTTCCTTCCACACCTTCTGCAATAGTGGTGTGAGAATGTCCGCTGTTGTCTCTACGTCTGTTCTCAGTACTTCTGGCGGGATCCCATCTGGTCCTGCTGCTTTCCCACATTTCAGTAGCTTTATGGCGTTCAGGACTTCCATTTTCGTTGGGGGATTTATGTTCACTTGTAATTCAGCGGCTGCAGGTGGTATTTCTGGACGAAGTGTAGGTGGTGGTGGTGGTCGATTCAAGAGCTTCTTGAAGTGGTCGGCCCATCGTTTCCTCTGTTTCTCTTCTTTTGTAATTAAATTTCCGTCATCATCTTTTATTGGTTTCATCTGTGTTGGTCTCTTCCCTGATAGCAACCTGGTTATTTGATACAATGTCGTCAGGTCTCTCTTACCTGCAGCCTGTTCTGCTTCACTTGCCAGTGTTTCGTAGAAGTGTGTTTTGTCTTTCCGCCCACTCTTCTTCACTTCTTTGTCCAGTGTTTTATACATTGTGCTCAGTTCCTCTTGTAACACTAAAAAGATAGATGGTTTGATATTTCATGGTTTTAGATGTTATATGAAGAAATCTCTGAGAAAATGATTGCTTTTCAAAAGATGTCATCTAACTCTCTAATAAATAACAATATTAGTAATATATTAGATTATTGGAACACCTGTAATATCAGCAGAAGCTCTTACAGTTCATACGGAAATCTCTTCAGTAAAGTGACATCAGCACTACAGAGAAATTTACTACTGTTATTATTTGTCCCTTTGGTTCCTAGTGGAACATAAGGTTTCAGTAGCACATCTCCATTGAACCCTCTTCTCTGTAGTCTTTTGAACCTGGCTCCATGACTCCCTACAATTTTTCATTTCTTCCTCACATGCTCTCCTCCATGTCACCCTCGCCTTGGACGCCCAACTCGTCGCTTCCCATTTGGGTTCCACTCGAGTGACTGGCCTGGCACATGATGTCCCCAGTCGGCCTTCTCAGTGTATGCTCATTCCATCTCCACTTCCTTCTACATATTTGTTGAGCAGTAGCTTCTTGGTTGGTTGGTTGGTTGGTTGGTTCGTTGCCAGAGTTCCTTGTTGAGGATTCTTTATGGCCATCTATCTGATCTTCAGTAACGAGCTAGTATAGGCAGTCGTTAATGAATATCTGTAGTTTGTTGGAAATCTCTTTCGTAACGCGCCAAGTCTCTCAACCATCACATGGAAGCACTGACTTGACTGGGTTGGTGTTGAAAATCCAGATGTTGTTCACGCTTTATGCTGAGTGCAGTAGATCTCCACACTGGTTTCAGGTTAATGAACGCCCGTCTTGCTTTTCCAATCCTGGCTGGCTTTGATGTCGTCGTCTGTGCCGCCACTACCTGTAGTTGAAGCGATGCTGTCTAGACAAGTGAAGGAGGTTACTTCCTTTACTTTTCTCCCACTGATGGTGATTGGAGCTTGTTGTTGTTGATGGTGGTGATGGTGTTGGTTGGGTATCATCATCACCTCTGTCTTCTGTGTATTCACTTGAAGTCCAATTTTCGCTGCCTCTTCTGTCAACTTGTTGGTTTTCGCCACAGAGTTATTTACTCTCATATTATCTGCGTTTTGGATGTAAAGTCTCGTGGAGCATAAAATGTGGTAGAAATAAAGGATTTCTTACTAGGAAATATGAATACAACCGAGGAAGACGATACAAACAGAGCTGGTTGAGTTACATACATATATCTTGACAAACCATCGATTTTTGGTATATGTGATTGGAATATGATGAAAGGACATTTTCAGTGGATAAAGGATACATTAAAAGAAACCACCCTATTGGAGTATACACAGATACTTGAAATTCATTCTTGTCATCATTTGTAGTGGTTTACCTCTAACAATTTATTGTTCATGAAAAACACTACTTTAACCCAACAGTTAGAGTGCCCAAAAAGAAAGCTGGAAATATGTGGAATTGTCTTTGAAAGTTCCTTTGACCTTTAGTAGGATCATGAGGGGTTATGATATAGTCTCATATCGATGAGTGACAGTACGGCACAAGGTGTGATCTTAAAGATGATAAGTCTATCAAAAATGCAGATACTTCTATTCCTCATGTAAGACAGGTTTATGAGTTATAAATAAAACTCCATTTCCCTCAATAATTGCTTTTGCATTCATATGCCTGATTCTCATTTGTCAGTACATGCTCAAACGTGAGCAACCATCACTTAAGGTTAGTTAAACTGAAAATTCTACAATCCAGCTTACAAACGTCCGACACAACTAGAACTACATAAGTTATGTCTCAAAAATGTGGATGTAATCTGATATGTCTACGGTCGATAAGTTGTGTTTGAAACTTCACTATATGATTCATCTGAAGAACAGAAAGAAAATAGAACTACAGTTTACCATACTACCTAAATTTTACGCCTATATAAGTATTTTCAACTAGTTCACAAGTCATTTTTGTCCTATCTGTCTTTTGAACACATTTATTTATCTCGAAGCAGTTTATCAACGAAATGATTCGTTTTATACAGTTGTAGTTACTAATGTAGGTGAGTTCTTATTTCAGACCAGAATTTGTCGATCAAACCTCACACTATAACCGCTTATTTTAATACTTTCAACTGTCTGAAACCATTTAAACCCTAATATAACGCAGCATAACTCAACTTGACAGCTGGATGAATACGTAGATCTAAACATCATGAAATCCCTAACCAACCAATAAACAGAAAGTATACTACTTACTTAGCTTTTATAGACGGTAGATCATCATCTCAGCTAAAAGAATGTGTCAAATTTTAGTACCAATTAACAAAGATTTGAATAATTATTGCTGTATGGAGCTGATAGAAACAAACTTTGTTTTCTAAATGAGTAAAAACTGATAACAAACATGAGACGAGGGCGTTCGAATGCGAAAAGTACTAATCTACGTGATGTATGTGATATTTCTGTGAATAGACGGTTAGAATTATCAAGAAGATTATACATTTTAATCTGAATAGCTATAGGATGTATGTAGATCAGAGTTTCAAGGAAAATTGAGCTTCCTCAAGATTTCAGATGCAACTCACCTAGATTCAGGGATTCCTGCTGTCTACGTTCAGTCACCTAACAATAAAGGGAAATTTCTCATTAGTGTTTAAAAGTTTAGTTTGTCACTGTTCAAGTTCAGTTGTATCCAACTCTTGTCTTTGTCAAGTCACTTCGTCCAATTAACTATAACACTTTTAGAACAGACCTATACAACTACCTTCAGTTCTCACGATAGAGCTTTCATGACACATTATCTGAACTTTTTCAACTTTATTTCACCGTTGATTCGTTGATGACTAGATACATTATGTAAATTCTCCATGACAGACGAACTTTTATTGATTTCTTGAGTCTGATTATAATTGTCTTAGCTCGTGTAACTCAGCTAACCCGTACTTTCATACAGTATTCCTATGACTTCATGTATATATAAGGTCCCTGTGAGTAAATTTCCAGCTTCAACCGATTTCTTTTCATGGGTAAACTTATTGTCAAACAAACAGAACCATAGTCATGAAGTGGAACGGTTTTCATCAGTTTTCAGGTCATCATATTTTTGAATGTTTTAGAATATTGTTGAACTTTTCACCGGAATTTTGAAAGTCTTGAGATGATCGTTGAATATAGTAATCTGCACAGGTTCAGTGGAATGTTCCACCCATTTCAGCTACAAATCCACTCAGCTGCGTGTTTTCACATTTATCGTCCTTCTCTACGTTGGATATCACTAATTATGATGGATAATTATAATTAGCTCTCACCAGTGAGGAATATTGACAAACAAGATCGACTTGAAGACAAGATTCGGGTAATTTTTTGTATAACTAATACTGAATTTACCATGAACAACCAGTGTCGAGCCTTACAGTCATCTAGTCCATTGTTATAACCAGACAATAAAATGGTTGATTGATAAAAGCAAGTATTCATGTGAACCATAGTTCCAGATGACTACGCCTTGATATGAGCAGAGATCATGAGTAACTGATGTGAATTTCTTACAATTGTTAATTTCAGTTAATGGTATGTAACACTGGGTTTTCTGCCTGCATTCCAGCTTATATATTTTGGCTTTCGAAGAAAACTTTTTGGAACTTTTGAAACTAGGTTGAATCTACTTGGTTCGTTCTCATATAAGAGAAGCCTTGATTCAGTATATTACTTGTCAGCCTAAGATGTAGAACAGATGAGGTTAACTGATAAAGTTTGATAACGGTTTATTAATATAAGTGTAAAATTTGGGTACTGTAGTAAAAAGTAATTCCATTGTTTATTTGATGTACAGTACACAGTGATACGGTACTGTTTAAATTGATGACGTTTCAAGCATAGATTATGGCTCGTAAGCATATCAATTTATGATGACAAAACTTTTGACTTCTGATGTTTTCATAGTTCTATCACTTCATATTCTTTGTGGTAGTAAAGTTTCCTATATTTCTGGTATAGGTGTTGCACCATTTCTGTTACATGTGTTAGGTGTTGATTCAATGAACACCCTATTACAACTAAAAGTGTAGAATGTGAGGTGACGTAACTATGAAAATCAGATGTCAAAAGTAATATGATTACAATAGTATGATTATGAGCTATAATAATTTATGCTCGAAAAGTCAGTATGTAAATACTACTAAATCACTGTGTACTTTATATCAAATAAATAAATCTAATATGGAATTGCCTTCTACCATGCACACAAAGAGATTTTCCTACAGCTGAATGAATGGTAAGTATTCTGGAACCATTAAGGAAGTATATGTCAAAATATAACTTCAAAGACATTTTCAATTTCATCAAATTGATAAAAATCTCAGTGTATTCAAGAAGAAAATGCTTTCTTCATTCAATTGCTACTACCTTAGGCTTAATGACCTAGACATTGCTATACGTATCAATTACATGAAAAAAAAATTGTTTCTCAGATGCACGTTCAATGTTCAATTCAATTTCAATAAATATTCTAAGTAAAGATAAATGGCCTGACAAATTGGTATCTATTTGGTGCATTTTTATTTAATGTTTTGTATAACCCTTTTGAAAAATCGGTGTTCTTAACCTAATAACCAGGCAACCATACTTTCATAAATAGTTAGTTGATGAGAATTTGACTTAACCAACCTCTTCAACACGTTCAGTGGTACACATTCATGTACGAAATCCATTCTGGAGTGGAAAAATTCAATGTCTTCATCTCAGGACATAGTAATAACAAGAAGATTGTATAACTTCAACCAGTTATCAATTTACAGAAAGCCTATACAGTGTGCATGTTTAATCAGCTTCCAAAGCTATGTCGTTCTCATTAGCAGATACAACCTTGTACTTTTTTATGTTCAATAATTCAGAAGGTCTGTTCTGAAGACATACTAACTAGTGAGGTGAGATTTTTACGTAACATCCTATCGGGAAACGGTTAACTACCTAGATTCGCTGACTCTAATACAAGAGAAAAGCCTCAAATACAAAATAAACAGACCCCTTCAAATAAAACTCTACGTGGACCGGAAAATCAAAGAGTATATTGCAGCTGAAATCCTCAAACACTGCCTGTCAGGAAGTGTGAGGATAAAATTTCAACCACCTAGTCTGATAATCACATTTTCCAGCAAACAATTAATCTCTCACCATGTTAAGGACAGATGGCTGCTTCCCGTCATCTCATTATGTATCTGTCGGTTTACTTTTTCCTGAGGAGCAACGTACATATACCGTACACAGGCTCAAGTTCGTAGGTATATTTTGGAACATTGTTCAGATAGTTTATTCAGAGGAGAAAGAATGGATATTACTACTTCTATTACTGAGCACCCTGTAATCTTTGGATATCCAGACCCCCTTAGTAGTTCCCCCAAAGAAACTAAGAGTTTATCCCCAACTGCATCGTCTAAAAACGGCGTAAACATTGGGAATTCACAACTTTGAACGTGACCTTTATGTTCAAAAACAGAACCGGTCCGAAACCTGGTGGTCCCCGGTTCGAATCCTTTTATGGTCCAACTTTTCATTGCACCTTCAATCATCACCAAGCATTTCTGTATGTATTTAACAGATAAGCTTCTCCTGTGGAGAAAACTATGCAGGATGTACTATAAGGCGACTGAGGAGAAATGTTACTGAGTGCCTACATTCATGTTAAAAGATAGGCATAATCCATAAGAAAATCTGTTTTATCTCATCTGGATGATAGTAGCCATTATTAGTTGGAAGCAATGCTTCTAACATTATCTACCGTAGACCATCTAATCTTTCTAATGGCTTCTGGAACTCATCTCTTAATCATATCAAAAGCTACACGAATTTGAGATAACAATCTTAGTCTTTGTGTTCAGAAGAAGTTTATATACCCTTTTTATCTCCCTTGGCTAGGGAATGCTTAATAAATAGTTTTATCACTGGAATTTTTCTTTTCCTTTCTTACTCCTCACTTCTTTCATTAGCCTATCATATTTGTTTAGACTTTGCTGATCCACTTTCTTCGTCCTTCAGTATTACACAACTTTTACTTACCCAAGCTTCTGACCCATTTTGACTATGTCTTGTTCTAATGCACATGGTGAGAACGTTTATTAATAAACTGCTAATCACTTCCAATGAATTTAAACTATAATGTACAATGTTGGTAAGTGAAATAGTTGAAAGGAAAATTTGCTTCTGTATTACATCTTTGTTTTATGAAAAATACGTTCCTCCGATCAATCTAAAGGAGGTTGTCTCTCTGGCCTACCTGAGTATCAACCACAGGCGGCACAGATGTGGATGTCAAAGCTAGAATCGGAAAAGCAAGATGGGGCTTCATTAACCTGATATCACTGTGAAGATCTACTGCACTGCAATGCAGTGCACTCCGTATAAAGTGTGAACAACATCCGAATTCTCAACACTATATCAGTCAAGGAAGTCAGTGCTTCCATATCATGGCTGAGAGACATGGCGTGTCACAATAAGCATTTCCAACAAACTACACACATACATCACATCATATCAACAACTGCCATCTAAGCTCTTCAGATACTGACACTGACGATCAGATAGGTGGCCAGAATAATAAGAATAAGCAAATAAGCAAGGAGGAACTGTGGCTAGCCCCACAATGAACCAACCAACAACAACCCATCATTCAACAAATATGCAGAAGGAATGAAGTCGAGGTAGATTGGATTGGATATACACTGAGGAGATCGTTTGAGGACATCATGTCATACGCCAATCCTGTCCGTCGATTGGAAGCCGAATGGGAAACGACGAGTTGTGCGTTCGAGGTGAGGGTGATATGGAGGAGATTGTGTGAGGAAGAGATGAAAGTTGATGGGTAGTGGTGGAGGTGGGTTCAAAAGACTGTATAGAATCGAGTGAAACGTTAGGTGCTACTGAAGCCGTATGTCCCACTAGGAACCCAAAGAACAGATAATAAACAATAATAATACCTTTCTTTGGTCACTAGGATGAGTTTTTATGTGGTTTCATAAAGTTTACAAACACAACTGATTTGGACAGTTTATCATTTAACGAAATGTATTCCGTAGAAATACGGTTGTAAATCTATTTGTCAATTTTAAACATTATACAGCTAATTCGTGCAGTGCTAACAGAAAAGCCTTTAGACATTTATAATTAATTTACGTTTTGACTGGTGCATAACCGCAAATTGAAGAAGAAAACTACGACATGCCATAATGCGCTGAGGAACCAACAACTTTAAGTTTCCCCTGTTCACTAAGATAATGCTTAACAAACGAATTTAACTATTAGACTAGAAGATAAGCACTATATTATAAGGAAAAAGGAATTTTAGATTGATATCAATGATGAGTAATGACTTGCAGTGGAGTTTAGGACATGGATTTCGTCCTATTTTAGACTCGTCTGCTGAATTTACCTACCTACTTGGAAGTTGATTGGTTCTGAGTTCAAGTATTGGTATTAAAAACATTACTCACTGTGAGGTAAGCGCATCAGCTGGCAAGTTTCAAACAGGACGAAACTCGTGTTCTGCATTCCATTACTACCCAATATCCAAAATTACTATCAACCTGAAATCACCCGCAATATCAACGCAGAAGCCTATACGCCAACAAGAGCCGATCATTTCAATCTAATCAACGACAAAGAATTTGTTGAAATTCGTCAGTATCCATTTTAAACTCAGTGGTACTGTATACTTTAACCTTAAACTTACTAAATAATGAATTCTCTATGGAATTCTGTACAGGAATATTTTACAATTAACACGGAATCACATCATGCCTGAAATCAATCGTTCATTCAGCCCCGTATAATTTTATCTAAAAGCATAAACCACCCCATTTACTGGTGCTTTGTGTTAGATATTTGAAGACGAAGCTAAGAAGTAGGTTATTAAGAATGAAGGATGTGTGATTTCTGCAAAAATTAGGATTGAACCACGTAGTTCTTGCAATAGCTAAACAATAACTTAGTCAATAAAAAACACAGTCGCAGCTTCTAAAATCTCGATGCATGAATCCTAGGACCGGTCAATGGATTCCTACCGCTTGCCACACCTTAGTTGTAATAGCAAGTAAATTGATTTATTTTTTTATTACCCCGAAAGTTAACAATGTGGTAACTTCAGTTCAGGTATTTTGTAGCCACTTTATTTTAAGTAACTGAGACATGTGATAAAAAGCTATTGTAATACTTTGAGATTTTTACTTACAGCAAACTGCTTTTAGATACAAGCTGCCCAAAGATCCCTCGTAAAACTGTAGATGCCTATCGCAAACCTCAAACATTAGATACTGACAAATAGCTACTACCATGATATGATGGTCAGACTCATATATCTCAATAAGCTACACTGGCTAGACTGTTTGTTCTCTGACGTTCTATCACACCAGAAAGGTCTGCTGGATGATGGTAAGAAAAAAATTAGTCACCGTTATTATTTAAAAAGCTACATTATGATGGAGGTCTGAGGGCCAAGTGGTAATGCTGATTGGATTCTTTGTGCCAGCAGTAGGGTGTTTCCTGCGGAAGACAGGCAGTACAATCCTAATGCTGTCTTCCCAGTTAGAAGACGGGGATTGGAATAGGTTGACCCTAAAAATAATTCACTCGCTCTCGCCTTATGGTTTTCCCGTGCCGACAATGAAGGTTTTCCTTGTCCTTCATTAACATAATAAATTCTCAGCCTAAAAATGTCGTGTTTGACAGGCCTCCAGCAGATATCCCGTGGGCTCTGCCTTCAGACAAAATTAGTGCTTGTGCTCATTCAAATACCTTATGCAAACAACTTCTGCTGCGTGGGCAGTCAGGAATCATCAGGCCACGCACATGTCTAGCTGTATACAAACTCCACTTATCTTACCCAACCTACCTTCCTTGCCTTCGCCTTCTCATACCAGCATTAGGCCTCTCCCAACTTGGCCAACCTCTCTTCCTGCTATGCAAGCCAGTTGAACACCATTTCTACTCTCCTAAAACCCCGCTGTCGACTCCACATTGTGGTTTTCATGGTCAGAACCCTATATCCCATCGGAAAACAGGCGTCTTGCCAAAACTCTGGAATCTAGAGCCATTGGTACATTTTATGTATCTAAGACGCACAGAATCTAATTGTGATTATCCACTTGACTTCCCCCGGTCACTACGATGGATCTGTAAAGTTCACCTTACCAGTGTCCTGAGATTAAATGAGAACCTCTTGTGAACTTTGTGATATAGAAATAGCGGAACGTTCTCGAGTAGAATGCGCACTTCTTGAGTGGGTACCAGTAAGGAAACACTTACGTGTTGTTCGACCAAATGAAACTGTAAGAAGTGGAAAGAGTCATGACATATCGATGTCTATTTTTAATCTCTGCCTGACCGTATTCACTTACTTTAATTGAGAAGGCATCAAGGATGAATTCTACCGAGAACTGTCAATTTTGCCGCATAAAATAAAACGTTTCGATATAGTCTTATTAGCAGGTTGAGTCAATCGAAATAGTGTCTTGGAGTGGCATACAGAATCACAAGCCACAGAAAGAAAATGGTAGTTGTCTGTTTCAATGTTATCCTAATAACCACTTCTTTCTGGTCAGTATTAACTCCAAGCACAAGGAGTGACACTATCTCAACTGGTGTCTACTAACATGAAACCAACGATGGACACATAAAGGTTATATTACTGTAAGTCAAAGGTGGAGAATTGCCTTTCTTTCCGGAGCGTATATCTAAACTCCAAATACGTGTTACTACGGCCGCGTGCATATGTGCACCTTACTGGTCGCAGAAAACAGAGGGTGGCAAGGCCTGTGTATGCCCAACAAGAGGATGCGAAAGTCAAGGATGTATTTATAGGGAAGATGTCTAAGCGTTTATCCGCACATTGTAACATTTTCTTCTCAACGAGATGTTCATTTTACTGCAAAAACGGAAGTTAAAGCGATTTGCGACCTACATCCAAAAAGCCAGTGGATTTCGTTAACGTCATTCCAACTAAGTGATGCTGGAGGACTCATTCCAGATGCCTCTGACCGCAACGAATAGTAATCTCAGCTGGAATGAGAATTGACTAGGAATCTTTACAGTAACCACAAGCATAAGGTGAGTGGTGAAAGAGAGGTGAAGGCATTAACATTAAGTAGTACTCCGTAGATATCTAGGCTTATCGTGATATTGGTGAAAAGAAAACGATGGTTTATGTTATCATAACCGAACAGTATCGGATCCTTGTAACCTCTCGATATGGTTTTCTAGAACGTCGGGCAAAACACTTTAAAGCACTGTTCAACTGGTCTAAAGTAACGCTCAAATTTCTCACCACCGATCCCGATGAATGTGCCGGTCCTCCAATTATCCGCAAAAATAAGAATACTGTTTCAGACTTGGAACTATATAAAGCAATAGGACTTGACTGTTTGACGTCAAAAAATTTTAAGGAAGGAAATAAAGAATTACTGAGTAGAGTAACGGAGGTGATGGATGGCGAATGGGAATCAGAGTTATTCCCATCAAACTGGCTTACCCCACCGATCATTCTAGTTTATAAGAGTGAGATCTTCATGCATCAATCAAAGAGGGGTTAGTTTGGCTAACATTGTATCTGAGACCTCACAGTTCATATCGATATGACACATTACGGATCATGAGGACAGTGATTTTAAGAAAATCAGTCTTTACAGACGTGGATTGGTGTGAATCGGTCAGATCTTCACCCTCTCGACAGCTTTGGAAACATGATCATACATACCAATGGTAGACATTTATGGCATTCGATTTCGTCTATCGAGGTGTTGTGGCAGTGTTTGACTGTGATGGGAGTACCTAGTAACTATGTAATGTTAGTAAAACCTGTCTATCCTAACAAAAACAGTCATGTAAGAACTTATGGATAGATATCTTCTGAAGTGGAAATAATCAGTTGTGTCTATCAAGAACATTTACTGTCGACATTCCTGTTTGACTTTTTTAAATTTGCATTAAGTAGTATGACACTGGGTACCGTTGGCTTATTCGGGATCAACTTAGTCCACTTAAGACACCTGGTTGACTTGGGTTACACAGACGATTTAGCCCCGCTGGATGCTGAAACTGACAAAATGCAGTCATTTTAATGCCTTGAGCTTAAGTGTGATTATGTTTAGCAGGCATTTCGCATCAGTCAAATGTATGATAGGGGATTAGGACTGGTCTGCACCAACCTTCAATCTGCGGATAGAGTGTAAAGTGGTGGGACAGATATACCACTTCACTTTGGAATATACAGCAGCCTAAACAAGTCGTTTACTGAAGTATTCCCAGCTAAGCCACAAAAGGTCTTGTTCAGCATTCGCCTATGTATGCTCTCTGTGTTGTCGGCTAAGTATCTGACTAGTCAAAATACGAGTATACTTCACTATAGACAATACTCGGTCCTTAAAAATGATAAAAATATATGAGATTACACGTTTTTGACTACAGGTAGGTTCATAGCCTTGCTCACGTATGGTGGGATTACCATGTGAGAAATTTCAAAATTAACTGGAGGGTACTGGACAAGGCAGACAATTCAGTCAATGAGGCTGTGAACCTGCAACGAGTGAGTTGGCCAAAGTGGAATTGGGATAGGAGAAGGCTGAGGGTGGTCTCAACAAGACGTTGCACCCAGTCCAAGAAGTCTGTAACATTTACTCACCTTGGTGACTAGCAGGGGAATCCAGGACTCGTGTCTCGTCCAATTTGGGACTCGTCATCTGGGTGCACCGCCTCATGAGTGTTGTTCCCGCCTAAACGCGAACCCAGTACCAGTCGCTTCAAACGCCAAAGCCTGATTAACCAGATCACTGAAGCACGTCAGTCACCTCTTTTACTATCGGTATCAGTTGTTGTTTCTGCAGTTTTCCCTTTCTATACACGGCTGAATTGCTTAATCTCTGTTGGCAGATGGGCTCCTATGCAGATGCGTCAATACTGCCGGATATCCATAATGTTATGTTTATCTTGGTGACTAGCTGTAGAATCCAATTTTAGGCACACAGTAGCCTACGCAGGAAATATTTCCTGAAATGACGATGAGACCACTTGTTTTCGGTGGATTTACTTTCTGAATGTCAAGACGTTACTTACAAATTGAATTCGGAGGTTTCTAGGGGTTTGGTGATTTTTCAAGTTGCCAGTCATCATGGAATGACATCAATTGGAGGAACATTGGAAAAGTGGGAGCATTGGACAGCTATTTCGTCCTAGTGTGGGACTCCTTAGCAATGTGAAGCCATAGCCCCGCAGCCCAGGGATCGAACCCAGGACCTTCAGGTTCCGTGGCCGTTTGATTCAAATCCACTGGTTCAAAAGTAACGTGCTGGATATGGAACCTAGAGGTTCTGCGTTAGATCCCTAGGATGTGGGGTCATGAGTGCCCACTGCTTAGGAGTCCCTTACTAGAAGGAAAGTGGTGTCCAGTGTTTCCTGGTTTCCAATATTCCTCCAACTTATATCAGCCAATGATGAATACTAAATGGAAAAAACTTACAAATTGACTTAATAAATCAATACTAAACAGGATGATCAGTGTAATCTGATTTCACTTATATCGAGTTGACAATCATATGAGAAATTAAACAAAATGATACCAGTATTTTCAGGTACTAGTTTGTATGAACTGTTACTGAACATGAACACGTAAATTGAACAGGCATGACTTTATGCTTTCTGTATGAATAACTAATGTAAACGTGTCAGTTATAAGAAACGGACGATTTTGGTGATTTAATAAATCAAACATTGAAGGGTTGCCTCTTTCACTTAAAACTGACTAAAATAAGCAAATGTATGTTCAGGTTTATTCAGTTAGTCGGTGTAAAAGTTCTTCTAACTAGAACTCTTACATTTTTGTGAATTATACACAAATCACTTCACTAAAAAGCAGCTGTAGTACACGATGTATGCTTCATTTATCTATCCAGTAACTTTAAAATAATCTCAAGATATAGACTGCTAAGATATCGCTGTAGCTTAGTAGCTGATCATAAAGAAGTAGCAGTAAGCTGCATCCCCATTCCACTTTAGAGTATTAGATTACAAATAGCATAAATCCATGTTAAATCTATACCATATTCACTTGGCTGTTAAGCTATGCTAGATATGATGTTAGACAGAAGCTAGAGTTTCGACATCTTGCTAAAAATTGAGCTTACAACAATAAGCCATCGGATTATCTGTAACAGAAATGATAAGTATTCAGTGTTGAGGTGTTTAGTGACGTAATCATTATCAGATATGATAGTAACATGATTGAATAACCAAACTGTAATGCTGAAACCTAATACAAGGGATACACTTGTTAACAGTCTAATCACCTACTAATTGTTCATTTACTCCCTTGGTTTAGTCCGACTGACTTAGTAGTAGTAGTAGTAGTAGTAGTAGTAGTAGTAGTAGTAGTGGTAGTAGTAGTAGTGGTAGTAGTAGTAGTGGTAGTAGTAGTAGTAATAGTAGTAGTAGTGGTAGTAGTAGTAGTAGTAGTAGTAGTAGTAGTAGTGGTAGTAGTAGTAGTAGTGGTAGTAGTAGTAGTGGTAGTAGTAGTAGTAATAGTAGTAGTAGTGGTAGTAGTAGTAGTGGTAGTAGTAGTAGTAATAGTAGTAGTAGTGGTAGTAGTAGTAGTAGTAGTAATAGTAGTAGTAGTGGTAGTAGTAGTAGTGGTAGTAGTAGTAGTAATAGTAGTAGTAGTGGTAGTAGTAGTAGTAGTAGTAGTAGTAGTAATAGTAGTAGTAGTAGTAGTAATAGTAGTAGTAGTGGTAGTAGTAGTAGTAGTAGTAGTAGTAGTGGTAGTAGTAGTAGTAGTGGTAGTAGTAGTAGTGGTAGTAGTAGTAGTAATAGTAGTAGTAGTGGTAGTAGTAGTAGTAGTAGTAATAGTAGTAGTAGTAATAGTAGTAGTAGTAGTAGTAGTAGTAGTAGTAGTAGTAGTAGTAGTGGTAGTAGTAGTAGTAGTGGTAGTAGTAGTAGTGGTAGTAGTAGTAGTAATAGTAGTAGTAGTGGTAGTAGTAGTAGTAGTAGTAGTAATAGTAGTAGTAGTGGTAGTAGTAGTAGTGGTAGTAGTAGTAGTAATAGTAGTAGTAGTGGTAGTAGTAGTAGTAATAGTAGTAGTAGTAGTAGTAATAGTAGTAGTAGTAGTAGTAGTAGTAGTAGTAATAGTAGTAGTAGTGGTAGTAGTAGTAGTAGTAGTAGTAGTGGTAGTAGTAGTAGTGGTAGTAGTAGTAGTGGTAGTAGTAGTAGTAGTAGTAGTAGTAGTAGTAGTAGTGGTAGTAGTAGTAGTAATAGTAGTAGTAGTGGTAGTAGTAGTAGTAGTAGTAGTGGTAGTAGTAGTAGTAATAGTAGTAGTAGTGGTAGTAGTAGTAGTAATAGTAGTAGTAGTAGTAGTAATAGTAGTAGTAGTAGTAGTAGTAGTAGTAATAGTAGTAGTAGTGGTAGTAGTAGTAGTAGTAGTAGTAGTAGTAATAGTAGTAGTAGTAGGTAGTAGTAGTAGTAGTAGTAGTAGTAGTAGTAGTAGGTAGTAGTAGTAGTGGTAGTAGTAGTAGTAGTAGTAGTAGTAGTAGTGGTAGTAGTAGTAGTAATAGTAGTAGTAGTAGGTAGTAGTAGTAGTAGTAGTAATAGTAGTAGTAGTAATAGTAGTAGTAGTAGTAGTAGTAGTAGTAGTAGTAGTAGTAGTAGTGGTAGTAGTAGTAGTAGTGGTAGTAGTAGTAGTGGTAGTAGTAGTAGTAATAGTAGTAGTAGTGGTAGTAGTAGTAGTAGTAGTAGTAATAGTAGTAGTAGTGGTAGTAGTAGTAGTGGTAGTAGTAGTAGTAATAGTAGTAGTAGTGGTAGTAGTAGTAGTAATAGTAGTAGTAGTAGTAGTAATAGTAGTAGTAGTAGTAGTAGTAGTAGTAATAGTAGTAGTAGTGGTAGTAGTAGTAGTAGTAGTAGTAGTGGTAGTAGTAGTAGTGGTAGTAGTAGTAGTGGTAGTAGTAGTAGTAGTAGTAGTAGTAGTAGTAGTAGTGGTAGTAGTAGTAGTAATAGTAGTAGTAGTGGTAGTAGTAGTAGTAGTAGTAGTAGTAGTAGTAGTAGTAGTAGTAGTAGTAGTAGTAGTAGTAGAAGTGCATATAAAAGCCTATAAAAGCGTTAGCTACTGGCAGGTTATCATTGATAAGTTGATAGAATACCAGACTGTTCTCATGAAACCCACTAATTTCAAACAGCCTACGGTCTCAACGTTTTCATTTCTTAATGTTACATGTGTAAAAATAAAACAATACATTTAAACAATTCTGATTACACTATTACACAGTTTCTTTGGTAACTGGATCTTTACTACGCTTCAGTGGACAGGATTCTTCAAACTTCAAACATACATAATCAATCTAATATATTTTTCATTACCTAATGATTTATTACTTAGTGTATACTATACTTCGTATCTAATGACTCAGAATAGGATCATAAGACCAGTCATATTCACAGTGACTTTTAAAATGTAAAGGCATTACTCTCTGTTTCTTAAAAACAAGTAAACTAGCGAGGAGTTGTGATGTAGACTGGGTTCAAACACACATCATTTTACATTGATTGGTCACTGGAGAACAACTAGTTTCATATTGTCCAGTTCTAAGTGCTGATCGAGTTCTGTCCATTATTCTCCAGTGTGGCTATCAAGCTAGATAGTTCACCGTTGTGGCACACTTTAGATGGATGTTAGTTGATTGGAAGCAATTGATGGCAAGCCCTACTTGACTGGAGTTTCTGGCTTGTTTAGACTTATCAAGAAAGCATATCTGTAACTTCTAGGGAACTGATATCCCAGCTAAGATCTGAACCCGTATCAACAAGTGCAACAGTCAGCAACCTTACTACATTGAGGAAGACTTCCTGTCAGTTGCCTCCAATCAACTACTGCACATCGGTTTTACATACAAGAAAATATAAAGAGATGAGAGTAACTGTTCCATAACACTGAATGGTGTTTTTTAACTAGAATGAAAATTAAAATTATGCATAGTACAGTTTATCATTTACAATTACAAAGATAGATTGGTAAAAACGTGCAGATAAGGAAAGTAGACAACGATGTTTTAGCACGTTATCTAAGATGTTTCATATTTTTTTGTCCTACTTTCTAAGAGATTACTTCAGTGTGTAAGTGGAATGTTTTCAGTAATAAAATGCTTCAATAATCACATTCATTTTTGTTGTTTGTATTGTTTTGTTTTAATGAAATACACTACACAGTTTAATGCGGGTATTATTAGGTGCATAGATATGCGTGAAAATATCATGCAAAACCTGTACAATGTGAAATGAACAAACTCATTGCTTATCTTTCTCTCTAGTTCACTAGTTCATTAGTATACTTCAAGAGAGAGAGAGAGAAAGAGAGAGAGAGAAAAAAAAAGAAAAAATACATCACATACATTTACGTGACTTAAATTGAGTACAATATAAAAGAAATGCCTAGCCTTAAGTGAATTTCAATGCTCCAATGTACGTGCCTAATACACTCTAAATAAATTTATATTCATTCACTCGTACTTTTCTCAATTGATTGAGTTATTCCTCTGTTATTTCACCATTTACATTAACTTATTAATCACAATACGATGAATGATATAGGTGATTAAAATCTTAGTATAGTTTGTAAGTTTATCGAATAATCTCAGAGTTTACAATGGAAAGAGGAATACATTACTAAAGAATAGACATTTATAGCCATGTGATAAACACTTTAGTTGAAAGAATAAGAACTTGAAATATACACTGTGACTAACTATCCTAAATGGATTATACATCCTACCATACTTCTACTTCTTAATACGCCTACTTTGATAAACTAGACTGAAATAAAACAGCTGATATATATATATATATATATATATATATATGTTAAGAATATGACAGGTTTATGATAAGGATCAGTCAATCATCAATGGTAATCATTAAGGTATAAAACATAATAATATGATCGATCACCAAGAAATAAAGATGTAGACAATTTTCTTGGTGATGGGTAACAGCTGAATCAAGAATGTGCCCTTCGTCCTATTTGGGACTCGTCAGCCGGATGTACCAGCATCTTAGTGAGTGGTATTGTCTCCACTGAGACTCAGACCCACTGCCCATCGCTTCAAATGCCAGAGTATTATCCCTCAGGCCACTGGGGCATGACAGCTACCTGTTCTACAAAAGATATTAGTTATCATTATTTATTGACACTTGTAATTTTGCGCTGTCATTCTAGATGGAACTGATCAACCTCTGTCTATATATATACTCCTGTACGGATGTCTTGACGTTGCCTGTTTATTCATTTTGCGTCCATTTGCCTAGTATTTTGTTAGCAAGGAACTCCAAGTGACTGTCGTACCCCAGTTGCCTAGTGGATAACACTGCCGTTTCAAGAGATGGAACTGGGTTCGATTCTCAGCGGAGACAATATGACTCACTGGGATGCAGGTGCATCCAGTTGACAAGTCCCAAATAGGATGAAAAGTGCATCCTTGATTCAATTTCTAGCTACCATCAAGCAAATTCTAGCATACTTAACAATCAGGCAAAATAGAGGTACCCATATAGGAGTTCATATTGCCAACAGACGTCGACTAATTCGGTATAGAGTAACAACGTGAAATTACAAGTATCAATAAGTAATAAAGTTATATACAGTTGAATACAAAACTATTCATTGAAGTTCGTGAACATCTAATCATTGTCCAACATGGAAAGTTAATTTTTTAGATATCAGACTATTTTATGAATTTATGCAATACTCAACTCATTCTATTAATTTTCTTCATTCTGTATGTAAAAATTAATTGATGAAAGATGTTAACTTTGTAAATAAAAAGGAATTTATCCCTAGATTGATTACGAAACCAGTAACCAAGAGGTTATTAGTTAGATATGGCTCAATGTTATCTCATGCTTCATTATATTCTCATTTAAACAGATAATTGAAACATTTCCTCCAAGAAAATACATAATACCAGTGTTCGTTGAACATGAATTTATTTGTGTTACATCCTGTGATGTAACGTTGAATGTAAAAGTGTAGTCAAATTCAACGGAGAGCTATAATATCGGAAAGGAAGGAGTTCATCTAAGGTATAAAGTAGTAAGAATGAGTTGTAACGACTACAAGCTGGTAGATCTTCGTTTAACCTGTATGTACGTTGTTTCAGGCAGGGGTGCTCAGAAGACTGAATTAGTTTGACAATAGCAGCTCATTAAGCCAGCAAAAGAATCTAAAATGAAAAAGAAAAACAGAAAAACAAAAACAGGAAACTCAGCAAGTACGAGGGATGCACTTGCACTTAATAGTAGAAGACAAGTGATAAATGATAGTCTGGTGTCACACACTGATTGGCTGTTTGTGACACTCTACTAGTTTACATACTGTTCCTATTAAAAAAGTGTAGTTGGCTAGAGGATAACCAGGTGTGTGTACTACATGCTTAAAAACTCTTGAGCTGTCGTAGTTTCTCAGGTGAACCTATTGATTTACTCATTTTCTCAAGTACTTCATGCATAAATATCCCATTGGTAGTTTTGTTGTTCTATCATGCTCAGTCTGTTTCTAAGTCATACTGCTATGCATTATACCCTTCCTTTGATAGGTTTATTGACTTATTTCTTATGCCATAGGCAGAGTAACTTGAAATAAAAAAAACCCAAGTATTTTGTGTTTAAATCGACATTCTTTCACTGGTGATCCCGTAAAATTTGGTGCGACTTCCTAGGTAATCGAAGTGGCCAACTATTTGCTCCATAACGGAAAACAAGACATGGACAAAGAGAAGTCCTGAAGAGCAATAGAGCTGAAACATGAAGACTGGTTCTACGGGTGAAGATGCTTATATAAGTCACTGGAGTGCAGGTAAGTTCAACTGACTATTTCGTAATAGGACGAAATACCCGTCCTCGATTCCACTGATAATCATGAAGATGAATCCTCATGAAACGCTGTATTTCGTTACTATCTTCGTACAGAAGTGTCGTATACATACTGCTTACCCATTGAAGAATATTTTTATGAACAGTATCAATTCCTGGAAAATTAGAGGAAGTTAACATAGATCCTAGCATCACATATCTGACAAATATGATACGATATCAATAGAACAGATAATTTCGATACACTGAGTACCTACCGATTGGAAGAAGGGTTACCTTGTCAAACTAACAAAGAAAGGGGACCTATGTCTTTGCAAGAACTGCCACTCAACCATGCTACCTCCATCTCCACACAGAACAAACAAAACATTAAGCTGCATCATCCTAAAAACACAACACAATGCTCTCGATTCAACTAGATTACGACCGAAATAGGCTGGATGTCTAGCCGGCTGACTGTCTTCAGGAAGAACAAATCATTTTCGGATCAATTTGCAACGCTACCCTACACATCATCATCATCATCATCACCAACATACAACAGAGCACAGAATGCCATTCAGTTCTACTCTACCTCAAATTCATCGATTCTGAATAGACACTCGACAGCGTTGAACGATAACTAATTTGGCAGACTGCTGCTTCAACACTACGGTTTCAGTGCAACAAACCATTACCAAACTCACTCAACAGCTATACGCCATGCTATATGATGATACATGTGAAGTGAATCACAATGGAAAGTTCAGCTCAGTGATGCGTTTGAAGTGGAGATAGGAGTAAGACAAGGTTGCCACCAACTATCACCGATCACCTTCCTGATTGTGGTTGACTGGATTGGACTGGACTCGACTGGACTGGACTGGATCATGCAACACACTGTGAGGAGCGAGAAGATGACCATATGCTGACTGAACGATGGAAATAGGCCAGAAGAAGACTTGGATTTCGCTGACGACGATGATTCATGTCTAATGTTTTGTTGAAAAGACTGCATAGAAGAGAGTGAAATGGTGACGTGCTGCTGAAGTCGTATGTTCCACTAGGAACCCAAAGTACAAATAATAATAATAATAACAATAAAATTCTTTATACATTCACGGTTGCTTCCAAGTTAGCAGTATGTATTTTCTTTGAAGAAAATCCTTGAACTTCTTCATGTTGCTTGAACAGATCGCTAAGAATTTTCCAAAGGTTTAGAATGTAGACATTTGGATATAATACCATCATGTAGGCAATGTAACTTAAAAATTTGATAGTCGTACCAATTACATTTAGTCTCTGATATCTTAATGTGATTAGGAATGATTCTATTTGACTTAAGGATCAAAATTTGACTTGACAGAGTTGAATAAATTGAGTATTGAGTAGTAAATTATAAAGTAAATATATTTGTAAGACCCCAAGGAGGTAAAGAAATAATAAATTTCTGATGTTTCGTGACCTCAAGGAATTCGCTTCTTCAGTGAATAAAATCTGTACAAGTTATTCAATGTCTAAGCAGAAAACAGAGACAAATCTGATCACCTTGTTTATGCATGAAAGCTAGTACTTAGCATTTTGATAATACTAAGTTTTCCTTCATCTTATCTCATGATAGTCCTAGAAATGGACTAGCCTATTGACCAAGACTTTCAAAGATAGTCCTATTCTTAACAATCAAACTGCCTTGATTGGTTACTAGGGAGCAACGAATCTCGTGTTATATTTTGGGATATGTCCATGTATCCACCTATGTTATCCAGTCCTACAGGAGATCAGTTGTGGTTCAAATAGCTCAGTAGTAAAGTCACTGATCACAACACTGAGTGACACAGGTTTGGATCTCACACTAGGTTTTCGTTCTCTTGGGGGTTACAGATACATCTTGCTAACGAGTACCAACATGGATGAAACCTGTATCAGTCAGGTCTTTCTGTTAATTGCCTTCAACCAACTTACATCTGTCAGATGGTGTTTGAAAATTTCTCTAGAACCTTAAAGGAAACTAAAATTCCTTAATCATCTTTTTTTTTTGATTTTACGTGATCATCATTCTGAACATATTTCAAATTGGATAACCGACAGATGGTGGTGTATATGAAACAATAGCGTGACTTCATCACTTTTTCTTTACATAACTTGTCTATCCATCTACATATATATATATATATATATATATATATATATATGCGTTGTTTTCGTTATTGTTATTGGTAAAGTTCCACAATTCTAGAGGCCATGTCTAACAGTCATGATTTATGAAGTTTTTATGAAAGTAGAAAGCCAATTTATTAATACACGCACATAGAAAGATATTTCCATTGATGACAATAAATATAAGATGGGTTGCATTAGATTTCTCGTTCACACGATATATGCACACACACACACACACACACACACTATGAAACATACTTGGAGTTTGTGCATGTTTAACTCGTCTGTTCTCTCTTATGATGAGAGTATATACCAGAAAATATAAGAAAACTTTTGAAATAACTATGAATAACTTTCAGAAGTTAGAAGCTGCTCTTTCTCGTCAGCAACCTCAAGGTGACTGTTGTCTCCTCTAAGCTTCAAATTCATACCATCCAGCTGCGCTGTCACTGAGCGATTCCAGCAGTGATTGACCTCATGAATGGTGATCGAATTCTGTCAGTCATCTTGAAATCTGGTCTTCTGTCTAGAAAATTCAGCATTATTCTCCAATTTTGGTTGGTGGTGGTTTGCTGAAGACAACCACCTATAAGTTGTGCTTGACATACGTTTCGCATTTGGTGATACTCTTCATTAAGACCCATTTGCAACTTCAACAGAGATAATACCCCCTCACAGATTCGAATCTTCGTCAGTGTCGCATCACACAAAGCACATTCAATGATATAGGAAAACATATAGAGTAGGCTGCATCCAAGATCTCTTTACTGTTATTTTTTTGAAATAGTTTTTGATAAGCCTCGATTCATAACGTGATTCCTTTTACAAGGTATCTTAGAAGCTGATCATGGAGGCTGGTGTACGATTGTATTAGTTTAGTATTCCGCATTGTAGTGAATTAGTCCAATTCATTAAATTTATAAGGAAAACCAATAAAAAAAAGGCTACTAGCCTCATTTTCAGTTTTCTGTCTGTGTAAACCATCTTTGAATGCGATTGGTCAGATACTATCTGAATTTAGGGTTTGTGGGGATTTAATGATTTGGCACTCATCATGGACTGACCTCATTTGGAGGGATATTGGAAACCTGAGAGCACTAAACAGCTGTTTCGTCCTATTATTCAACTCGTCAGCAGTGCGCATCTATGACTTCGCACCCAGGAGACCGAACCAAAGATCTTCTAGTTCCGTGGTCAGCACGTTACCATTGAGTCACTGGATCACAGTCCAGCAGTCCATATTTCCAACTTCTGTCAGTTCACGAAATAGCTCGACCATCACCCAATGTCACCTTTGAACATTTGTCCTCACGGCCACCAGGTTCGCTCCACTGGTCACGACTCCCCATTGGTAACGGGCTGGCTGTGGAACCTGAAGGTCCTGGGTTTGATCCCTGGTGGGGTCATGGATGCGCACTGCTAAGTAGTCTCACAGGAGGACGACACAGCTGTTCAATGCTCTCAGGCTTATAATATTCCTCCAGTTGATGTCAGTCTATTATGAATACCAACTAGATAGTATCTGCCCAACTATTGAGACTATCAGGATATTTCAAAGTGGAAAATATGGTTTGAATAAAAACAGTAACAATTTTGTTTTATCTACAAAGTTAATTCTTACCTATTGAGCTTCCTTTCACACTTACATCAGTGATATACGTCTAAGTATATTGAAAGTTTGCTACTGACCAAAAGTGCACGCTCACTTCATAGCTTGAAGATGTGCAAAGATTTTGGTGATGAATTTGCATAGCACTATGATGATGTAACTTATTTCGTTGTAATCTGTTTCTATTCAAACTTATGATTTAGTCAGTGGGAGAATGACTTAAAAACTTAGCGCTTCTTCAGCAACTTCCTACATCATGAAAAGGACGTTTAAAACGAACCACTGTCAAAATATTTATGATGATGCTTTCATTCTTTGCAATAACCTGAAGTATGACTCATATGTCCTTGGTCTGCTTCATTAAGTACACCAAAGCATAGAATTTCAATGGAATATGAACAGAATGATAAGTTTCGTTTCTTTTATCTCGAAATTCAACGAACTATAAATGATAATATACTAAGACCTATCCATCGTAAAAATTCTTAGAGTGGAGGGTATCTTAACTTCACTAGCTTGTGTCCCATGAATCATCAGACGTCTTTGTTCAAAAATGAAACTGGAGAAGTAAATGAATATTGTTGAAAATTGCCTCCGTGATAATGGATATCCATGGAAATTCATCAGTAAAACACAAGAATGTACCAACTCAAACAGTAAAATGTGATACAGTTGAGAAGTTTGTTTTCCAAAATCTTAGTTTTAAAGGTGATGATGTTTCCAGCAGAATTAATTACAAAATAAATATTACCTTAATAAGGACTCATCCAGCTGCTTGGTTAATTGAAACTCTACCGAACGGATTGTTCACTGAGACAATCAGAGGTTGACAAGTTCCCTTTTCATGTTACTTCCAACTGCATACACCAATTCACAAGTACGCGCCAAAACACATACACTAGACGAACAGAAAGAAGGAGTTTTTGACCACAAATCTGAGGAAATTCCAAGGAATCTGAAACAGACATGGAAGCATTTTCAACAGAGCTATTGCTCAAAACCTGATCGAAAGTAGAGATGAAGTCAATGTTCAGAAATCGTTTAAAATGAAACGATGATCCTTTAATCTACAAAGCTTATTTCGAAGTGAGTTTGTAGGTTTAAATACTACTCTAATACCAGCCGACATTATTAAGAATCCCACCTAATGTCATAACTGGAGACTAGTTTGAGTCACTACGTAGGATTCTCAATAATGTTGGCTGGTATTAGAGTAGTATTTAAACCTACAAACTCACTTCGAAATAAGCTTTGTAGGTTAAAGGATCCTACTTCTCCAATTATGCAGGATAACTTAGTTTACGGAATCCTTTAATAATGATTGCGAGGTTGTGAAATACATAGGTGAAAGTGGTCCACCAGGGTCGGTTAATTAGGCTATCACAATACAAAGACGTAGCTAGGTTAGAATTGGTACATCCTAGGCCGTAGTTATGCCCACAATCACACAATAGAATGGGATGGGGTGAAAATCCTTAAAACTAACATAGCAGGGTGGAGGAGATTTTGATAACCGAATCTTTGTGCATCGAATCAACCAGTAACTAATACATTCACCAGGAATGACTCAGAAGCACCTGTTCCGGATATATGGACAATCTTATCACCCATATCACAAGGGATGCGAGGAAATTAGGAACTTATAAAGGATGTTTAAGAGTTGTGTAGTTATCTCGATTATGTTCGGAAAGTAATCCAGTAGACAACACTGTTCGACCGTGTGAAACATCTGATGAATTAACTAAAATGGAAAGAAAAGTAACTTCAAACTTAGTTTAATCCCTTAACGCCAAATCTATTTGAAAAGAGGAATTTAATTCGTTAAAACCCAGACGGTGTGAACACTCAAACTTATATGGTGTATCCAAGTAGCAAAAAGTAAATATTTCATTATGCCTACTACTATTGATGTACCATTCTCCAATGCACAAACTGATTGAATAGCTAGCACAGATTTCAAGTGCGATAGAAAAAAACAATCATACAAGTTTTCATTAAAAGATACTTTTGTACTTATTGACTACTTATATTATAACAATATTAAAGTTAAGACAATGTATTCTTTGGATGGAAACTCTTTATTTACCAGTGTGCCTTTGACCAATACTAGTGACATTCCTTGTGATTATATATATCCGTAGGTAATCCTTTATTCTCCATCCCTCCAACATATTTGAAATAGCTATTACTACTCTTCATCGATAAGATATACTTCACTTTTGAAGGTGAACATTTTCTGCACGTTGATGACATCACTTTAATTAGTTCTTACTGGAAATTGTCAGCTGATGTGTATATGTCACATGTAGAATTTCTCATAGACGATTTAATTAATAAAGGCTCTCTGTAAGAGAGATATACTGATGAAATCCCATTAGTATGCAACAGAAATGAAGATATAGTAAGCCTACTTGAAAGAATTAACACCATACAAAGCCATATCAGCTTATCTTGTGAAGTAGAAAATAACAATCGTATACCTTTTTGCTGGATGTTATGGTTAGAAGGAAAGACGGATCGATAAAAACGATTAATGTACAGAGTACTTATATAGAACAGACAGCACTTAAACTTCCACAGCTTATGTCAGCAAAGTGCTTACTCATGAAGACTAAATGAGTCTACTCAAGAGATATAGGGCGAAAATAAACCAAACTCTTAACGAAGATATTATTGAATAACGAACTATGCAACAAAACTTATTATTCTAGAGAAAATAAAATCCATGCTCTAACATGAACCTCGTCACTTCATGTATTATTATGTCATATTCCTTGATGAACACCAATTCATTTTTGTGTGTGGTAACAAATATACTATGAGGAGTATTCCAGTTATGAGGTTGAAGGTGATGGAGTATATTTCCTAATGGCTGCGGAAACATCCAGACGGGTTAATAAATAAGGAAGGTAGATCAACATCTTAATCTGTAGGTAAACAGATTATCAAATTACCTGTTAAACTATTAAATACGAACGTTCAGGAATGTATCCACAGGTTTATTGAAGCCCTAGATACATCCCGTGAGGATTCAAAAACAGTTTTTTCTTACCTTAAACCTTCCATGATAATCTTTATCTCATTTTAAAACTACTATTGCTGCGAAAGTTGATTATTCGGTTATATCAACCTTCATCTTTTTATATATCTCATTGTCTGAATATATTTGTGCTATCCCACTTCACTTCTGCCTTTCATAGGAAAATACCTTGACATGTGGATGTTTGAGATTTATTATGCAAAGATATCACATTTTTCAAACGAACTCCATCTTCTTGTCACACTATGCAAACTCATCGAGAAAATAAACCATTTCTTCTTGATAAATTCAGGGCAGTTATACAATTTAACATTCTACTCCTACCTATTGATTTCTTAAAAATCAGGGTAACAATCAAGTAAACTATGGTGATGAAATATTCAGGCAATATCGAAGCATCCAGATAGGAGCCCATATGTCAACAGAAGTTGAACAACTCGATCTAATAAACAACGGAGAATTACAAGCATATCAACAAATAGTAATAACTAATACCTGTTGCACAAGAGATGGCTAGCCTGCTTCAGTGGTCTACTGGATAACGCTTTAACAGTTGAACCAATGGGTATGAAGCCTGAGTCTCAGTGGGAAAAACATCAATCACTTGAATGTAGGTACATTCAACTGATGAGACCCTCCATCCCCGGGCGTCTTGGTTTCTTCTGCTAGTCACAACCAAGTAAATTATCGTAATAAGTATGAGATGAGTTTTAAAAATTCATTAGTTCATATACTCAGGTACTCGTGAAACATTTGTACAAACCGATAAAATAGTCTTAATATGAAATTATCATGAAAAAATGAATAAGTCCTTCACTGAAATAGCTCAGCAGCAAAACCTTTAGACTAAAGACTTAAATATCCTTGGTTTGATTTTCGGTTCCAGTATTTGGTATTCGCTGAAGTATTTTTTTATTCTTTTATGTCCTACTGAGTATCTTTCGTACACAAAATGATCATTTTACTTTTCATCCATATTATTAAAACACTACATAAAAAAAGTGTCAATAAACATGATATTTTTTTAATTTCTATACAAATCTATCTGTTGATAAACATGTATGAATGACAATGATCAGTTATTGTTTGTTATAGTAAATAAGTAAACAAGTTTTTTCTGGCTTTTTTTTCATAAACGAAACCTCATTTAATTTCCAGAAGACTACTCAGCACGAAGCAGCATGGAACAAGAGAGAGGAAAACACAAAACTGATACTACTAAATGAACATGACGCTTATTGAGTAAGAGGAAAGAGAACAAAATTAGAAAACATCCTATTGTTCTGGTCAATGTCCATCATTCATGGAAGGTAAACAAAAGATATAATAATACATGTGATTTCACTTTCCATTTCTTAATCGTTATTAGAAGTTGGAGAGATATATGGGAAGTCAGGGGATTGAAGCTCAGTAGTCTCTAGGTTAGACGTTAAATTTATCTGACTGAGCTGAAAGATGCCTTGAATATATGCCTTCGTTTCACCTATCACACTGAGTAATTCAACTTCGCATAGTTTACTAGTTCACTAGTTACTAGCTGGTCCTACGCCCGGATAAAAAGGGAAGGTTGCGCATACGGGTACCAACCCTACCCCATAAAACCAATCCAGACGCTAAAGAAACTTCGAAGCACAAAAAATAATATATATAATGAAAACAGAATTATCCCTCGCTGGAATTGGAGACACAAAATGACGCCGGTTGGTGAAAGCCTTCCAGAAGACAATCGGCCGACGTATCCTCTCTCCCCGATGAAAGAAAAAGTAAGTATAGGCACACAGAATGCCCGCACAATGTTTGAAGCTGGCTGGCAAGGCTGCTCAGATCCCCATAGAAATGAGATGATGTAGAATATTCGAAGAATCTGCAGATGGAATGGAAGTGGAATCTCCAAACTGTTAACTGGAGGGTCAACAACCTACTCCGACATTGTCACCCAAACGACAGCCACCAGAACACTCAGTTCTCGAGTCCATATCATAATGTCCCCAACAGCATCGAAGGCTGTCTCTCGTGCAGTGGGAATCAATCTCCTCCACGATCATAGCAACAAGATGGATTCAGCTCAATGGGAAGGAAAGTCACAGTTATACAATGACACGCTATGCACCCACAAATCATGCAGAACAATAGGAGAATGAGGAATTCTACAGACAACTGCAATCAGTGATGGACAAGACACCACCCCAGATAACCACAGCAAAATTCTGATGGGTTGAGTGACATGAATGCCAAACTGGGGAGAGATAAAACAGGAGGAGAGCTTATCATGAGTCTAGAGGTACTCAGTGAAATGAAGAGTGAGAATGGAGACCCGTTCTCAAATTTCTGCACATTCAACGATTTGGTGATTGGAGGCAGTGTGCACGAATACAAGGATATTCACAAAGTGAGCGACATGGACTTGATTTCACCAGACAACACATGGACACACTAAAAATCATTTCAGTGTGAAGAAAGTGGAGACGCATCCTACTGGACAAAAGATGCGATGAAGGAGGGGAGCAGATGCAGCTTCACGCCACTCACTATCTAGTGCAAGCAACCTACCATCAAAATCAAGTTGAAATCCTTCACAGATGCTGGTGATGATAGACCAGAGTTGAAGTTGGTTACCCAGAACGGAAAGTGAACTGAAGGATGAAACTACACGAGATATCTTCATGTCAGCCATCAGGAAACAATGGCAGACACCAAGCAATATCCCTGAGGAAACTGGTGTGGAAGAACACTGGAACTATTTGAAAGATATGTGGAAGGAAACCTGCATAACTATGTTAACAAGGAAGAAGAAGAAGAAGAAGCAAGACGGGATAAGGAACTGATCTCGACGGACATATGGAAGCTGATAGAGGAGGGAGAGGAAGATGGTGAAGCAGAAGATGAACCACTGCTGTGCTATGCTATGCTGTGGTGTGCTGTGCAGTGCAGTGCAGGGATGAACAACGAAAAGAGGAACTGAACACAACCTATAACCTAAAAACACTACACTGAACAAAGGAGTGAAGAAGGCTGTGTGGAAAGACAACAGACATTTCTATGACACACAAGTGACAAGTGAAGCAGAACATGCTGCTGGTAGGAGAGACGTGATAACACTATATGAAATAACTATCTGGGAGGGGAGAGATCAACACAGCTGAAACTAGTGAAGGCTAGTGAAGGGAAGTTAGTTCCGAAGGAGGAGAAGCAAAAGTAACGATGAGCTGACCACTTCAAAAGACTCTGGAATCGATCCACCACCACCACCACCAACTACAACTCGTCCATAAATATCATCAACAGCACAGCCACAGAACTATCAGTAAACACAGACCCCCTGACAATAGCCGAGGAACCGAAAGCCATAATGTTGCTAAAATCCGGGAAAGCAGCAGGTATAGACGGAATTCCTGCAGAAGCACTGAAACCAGACGCAGAGACAACAGCGAACATTCTCACACAGATATTGCAGAAGGTTTACAGGGAAGGAATCAAGCGAGGAAAGATACCAGCCTATCGATAGGAAAGACGGCTACCTTGTCAAACTCCCTAAGAGGGGAGACCTAAGTCTTTGCAAGAACTCAGTCAACAGCTATACGCCATGCTATATGATGATACATGTGAAGTGAATCACAATGGAAAGTTCAGCTCAGTGATGCCTTTCAAGTGAAGACAGGAGTAAGACAAGGTTGCCATCAACTATCACCGATCACCTTCCTGATTGTGGTTGACTGGACTGGATCATGCAACACACTGTGAGGAGCGAGAAGATACCCATATGCTGACTGAACCGATAGAAATAAGCCAGAAGAAGATTCGGATTTCGTTGACGACGATGATTCATGTCTAATGTTTTGTTGCACAAACTCGAAAATCTACAGCCAAAAGCTAACAAGTTGGCAGAAGAGATGAGGTGTGGCAGTGAAGGAGGACGGGACTTCATTATTCAGGTGAATATAGAGAAGACAGAGGTGACGGATGAAGATACCCAACCAACAACAATAACAAGTACCAATCACCATAAATGTGAGAAATCTAAAGGAAGTTGTCCCTTTCACCTACCTTCATAGGCAGCATCGTCTCAACTACAGGTGGCACAGGTCAGGACGTCAATGACAGGGTCCTGAAGACATCAAGACAGGCCTTTCTACATTAATCTGAAACCAGTGTGGAGATCTACTCCACTGCACTCAGTGTAAAGTGTGAACAACATCCGAATTCTCAACACTATATCAGTCAAGGAAGTCAGTGCTTCCATATCATGGTTGAGAGACATGGCGTGTCACAATAAGCATTTCCAACAAACTACACACATACATCACATCACATCACATCAACAACTGCCATCTAAGCTCTTCAGATACTGACACTGACGATCAGATAGGTGGCGAGAACAATAAGAATAAGCAAATAAGCAAGGAGGAACTGTGGCTGGCCCCACAACGAACCAACCAACAACAAGCCATCATTCAACAAATATGCAGAAGGAATGAAGTCGAGGTAGATTGGATTGGATATACACTGAGGAGATCGTTTGAGGACATCATGTCATACGCCAAACCTGTCCGTCGATTGGAAGCCGAATGGGAAACGATGAGTTGTGCGTTCGAGGTGAGGGTGATATGGAGGAGATTGTGTGAGGAAGAGATGAAAGTTGATGGGTAGTGGTGGAGGTGGGTTCAAAAGACTGTATAGAATCGAGTGAAATGGTAGGTGCTAGTGAAGCCGTATGTTCCACTAGGAACCCAAGGGACAAATAATAATATAATTAAGCTGACTAACTCACCCAACTGCTGTGCAAGCGAGTCATACGTGACTGTCTGCTGTTTATCATACTGGCTATTTTATTTAGTGTTTTCATTCAGATCTAGATCGGAGTAAAATGAGACTAAGTGTTATGCTGACTGTTAATTATATTATTAAAGCTAATTTAGAATCCAGAATTAAAAATGTGAAACAATCATTCCCTTTGATGAATTTATGTAGTGTAATTAGAAGACAAAATTTGTCCAAACAATGTGTGATGTCTTCACTCAATAAATCGCGAATAATTTAACCACACATTTACTTGTCAAATCATTTTATATCACTTATAATTTTGAGTATCTGAGATAGCCGTGGTTCGGTAGACTAGTATTTCTGCTTGGTGATGATTGAAGATGAAATGAAAAGCTGAACCACAGCGGAATTCGAACCAGCGACTACCAGGTTTATCGCACAGTGTTCCGCCAACTGAGCTACGAAGCTCCACTACTGACCACATTTTCATTTCATTTCAATCATGAAGGGTTTCACCTGACTACCATATAAGTTCATGACGCGTTACTACCACTTGATCGTTCTCACACTAGTTGCCCAGTCAGGACTTACCATCCTAATCCAAATCTGACGAAAATAAAAATCCGGTTGTCAACTGGACCTCAAAGCTCAGTTGATAGATCACCGGGCTTGGAACCTGGTGGTCTCTGGTTCGACTCCTACCCTGGTCAGCATTCTCACTTCACCTTCGATCATCACTCAGTATAAATTTATATTAGACAGAAGAGTGGGGAGGGGATAAATATAACAATTAAGATAATTGGGGATTAATGTCAAGAAAGATGAGATCAAAAAGGAAGTGACATATATTATCCTAATCTTGGTAAATTTTCGAAACTTAAGTGGCTATACAAGATTAGGATCTTTATTCGGATCATGATATTTACCAGTGTTACTAACGACTTGGTAGAAATCCTAATATCTGGATTCTTTTATTAATCATAGATTTACAGTTTCAGCACAACAGTCAATGTTTTAGCCTTACAGTTAGGGTTTGGATGCAATAGTCAGTGACCTTGATTTGTACTAGATTCATGAACTGATGATGTAACAATAGAAAAACATCATCTCAATTGTTCTATCTTCCGATATCATTTAAATTGGGGGTTTTGATGTCAACCATTCAACTTCTGTAATTTAACGACTATCTGGTTTGACTGTGTCTCAATTCAGTGTATATCATTCACCGAAATGGTGGAGAATATTTGTAGCTCAGGTGGATGGTCGTGGTTGTACTGTGTTCTGTCAACTGGGTTGTTTAATCATGGAGCTTTCATCGTCTTGCTAGACGACATCATCAGCACTAACTTTAGTGTGAAGTGAGTTGTCAGTATTTCACCGTGTCATTCATTAGGTTGTCTTGAAGAAGTTGTTTTTGATTGGTTGTTTCCTTTGATGGTTGTGTGACTGGCTGCATAGGTTTTCCTGTTGGCTGTTCCTCTGCTTAACCTCTCACCTTCCCGTTGTTCATCATTCTTCTTATTGGTTGATAGAATAGGTCTATGTCTATACATCTATTGATTACTGACTGACTGATCTGATCTGATCTGATCTGAATACCAAGCTTCTAGGAATTCTATGATATTCTTTGTGTTTACTATCTCTGTCCAACATTTCTACATTATGGAAATTGAATTCAAGTTCATAGCTATCCACGTGCATTGAAATGAGTGATGAAATGTTGTGTGTGACGTTCAATAGCTAGTTGGTGTTCGTGTAAATGAAGGCGAAGAGGGTGACCACTTTGTTCAATGTAGTGTTGACTACAGTTAGTTATTGCAGTTGATTTTGTAAGTGATATTCTGTTTGCCTTTTTTGGTTGTTGCATGCTTTGGTCTGCATAATAGTGTTTGTAGGGAATTTGTTGCTTTATGAGCCACACCAATTCGAAGTGGTCTGAGTAATCTTGTCATGATTTCTGATATATTCTCTATGTATGGTACGATGACGCGTTTGTTGATTTCTGTGGATGACTTTGTAGTCGCTGATGCACGCGATAGGCATCTTCTGATAAAGTTTTGTGAATAGCCGTTCTTCCTTAGGATAGACATCAAGTAATTTTCTTCGGTTCTCTATGAAGGTGTTGTACTGCAGTGTGTTCTCGCTCTTTTGAATAGAGTCTGCACACAACTGATCTTGTGCGCTGTTGAGTTGTTGCTACTGTAGTTGAGGATTCGATTAGTGTGTGTTGGCTTACTGTACACTTGGGTTTCCAGCTTTCCGGCATTTGTTCTACTGGCTAGAACATCCAGGAATGGTAGTTGATTGTTTGACTCTTTCTCTATTGTGAATTTGATGTCACTGAAAATGTTGTTGATCAAACTGTGAGTGTTTTCTATGTCATCTTTTTAATGATAACAAAAGTGTCGTCCATATAGCAAATCCAAATTTTTGGTTTAGGTATTGTTGGAATGATGGCTTCCAGTCTCTGCATTGCTGCTCTTGCAATTAGTCCAGATATCGGTGATCCCTTTGGAGTTCCTTTCATCTGTTTGTATATCTTGCCGTTGGATTGGAAGCATGTTGCCAGGCAAAGGTCAATGAGTTCCATCACACTTGAACATTTTAGTTTTGTGCGTTTTGTAAGGCTTGTGTCTTCAGTAAGCAGGAGGGATATCGTTTCCTTGGCCAACTGAGGTTAGATGGATGTGTATGGTGCTATGACATCGAAAGAAACCATTAATTTGTCGTTTCCTATATTAATGCTTTTGGTCTTTTCTAAGAATTCTGTTGGTGATTTGATGGAATGTGCACATGATTGAACGATGTGTTTCAGTTTTCTTGAAAGTTCTTTTGATATGTTGTAAATTGGAGTTCCCGAAAGTAAGACTATTGATCGTAGAGGGATATCGGCTTTGTGTAGTTTTGGTCTGCCGTAGAACTGAGGAAGGACAAGTTCATTTGATTTCATTCTCCATTTGTCTTGGTTTGTTATTCCTATTGCTTTGAAGAGTTTGTTCAAGTTTTTATTGATCTAATTGTCTAACTTTTGGATAGGGTTGGTTTCAAGTGATTGATATACATTTTCGTCTTTGAGTAAATCCTCCGCCTTCTTGATGTAGTCTACTTTGTCCATGACTATTGTAGTGTATCCTTTGTCTGCTGGAAGTATAACGACAATTTTTTGCTATCTTTCAGTCTTTTTATTGTTTTCTGTTCTTGAGTGTTTGTTTAAACAATCCAGCTCAGAGAACACAATTATTATTATTATTATTATTAGTCCCTTGGGTTCCGAGTGGAACATAGGGCTTCAGTAGCACGCCTCCAGTGACCTCTGTTCTCTGAGATCTTTTGAACCTGGTTCCACGACAGCCCAGAAGCTCTCATTTCCTCCTCGCATGACCTCCTCCATGTCACCCTCGGACGTCCAACTCGTCGCTTCCCATAGGGATTCCACTCGAGGGCCTGACGCGTGATGTCCTCAGTCGGCCTTCTCAGTGCATGCCCAATCCATCTCCACTTCTTCCTGCATATTTGTTGCGTGATAGGTTCTTGGTTGGTTCGTTCCCAGAGTTCCTTGTTGCTTATTTTTTCTGGCCATCTGATCTTCAGCAACGAGCGTAAGCAGTTGTTGATGAATGTCTGTAGTTTATTGGAAATACCTTTCGTGACGCGCCAAGTCTCTGAGCCATACAAGAGCACTGACTTGACGTTGGTGTTGAAAATCCGTATCTTGTTCCGCATGCTGAGTGCAGAAGATCTCCACACTGGTTTCAGGCTAATGAACGCCTGTCTTGCTTTTCCGATTCTGACTTTGACGTCCTCGTCCGTCCCGCCTGTAGTTGAAACAGTGCTTCCTAGATAAGTGAAGGAGGTTACTTCCTTCAAGTTTCTCCCGTTGACGGTGATTGGAGTTTGTTGTTGTTGTTGATGGTGGTGGTGCGGTATCTTCATCACTTCTGTCTTCTCTATATTCACCTGAAGTCCCGTCTTAGCTGCCTCTTCTGTCAACTTGTTAGTTTTTGCCTGCAGATCTTCAAGTTTATGTGACATTAGGCACAAGTCATCGGCGAAATCCAAGTCTTCTAGGTTCTTTTCCGTCGTCCAGTGTATCCCCCTCTTCTCGCTGCCTACTGTTTGCTGCATGATCCAGTCCACCACAATAAGGAATATCATGGGGGATAGTAGGCAACCTTGTTTCACTCCTGTCTTCACTTCAAAGGCATCACTGAGCTTCCCATTGTGGATTACTTGGCATGTGGCATCTTCATATAGTTGTTGAATGAGGCGGATAAAGGTTTGCGGTACTCCGTAGTATTGAAGCAGTTTCCAAATTACTTCTCGGTCGACGCTGTCAAAGGCCTTCTCAAAGTCGATGAAGTTGAGGTATAGAGCTGATTGCCATTCTACGCTCTGTTCTATGATGATACGAAGCGTTGCAATTTGGTCAGCACATGATTTGTACTTCCTGAAGCCTGCCTGTTCCGGTCGCAGTTTTGAATCCAGTGCGTCTTTAAGCCTCTCCAGGATGATGCGGCTTAATATTTTACTTGGGGTGGACAGGAGAGTGATTCCGCGCCAGTTCTTGCAAGCACTGAGGTCTCCCTTCTTCGGCAGTTTGACAAGGTAACCCTTCTTCCAATCGTCAGGTACCTTCTCTTCCTTCCACACCTTCTGCAATAGTGGTGTGAGCATGTCCGCTGTTGTCTCTGCATCTGTTCTCAGTGCTTCTGGCGGTATTCCATCTGGTCCTGCTGCTTTCCCACCTTTCAGTAGCTTTATGGCGTTCAGGACTTCCATTTTCGTTGGGGGATTTATGTTCACTTGTAATTCAGCGGCTGCAGGTGGTATTTCTGGACGAAGTGCAGGTGGTGGTCGATTCAAGAGCTTCTTGAAGTGGTCGGCCCATCGTTTCCTCTGTTTCTCTTCTTTTGTAATTAAATTTCCTTCTTCATCTTTTATTGGTTTCATCTGTGTTGGTCTCTTCCCTGATAGCAACCTGGTTATTTGATACAATGTCGTCAGGTCTCTCTTACCTGCAGCCTGTTCTGCTTCACTTGCCAGTGTGTCGTAGAAGTGTCTTTTGTCTTTGCGTGCACTCTTCTTCACTTCTTTATCCAGTGTTTTATACATTGTGCTCAGTTCCTCTTGTCGTTGAGCATCCTTGCACTGGTTTATCTTCTGCTTCACCATCCTCCTCTCCTCTATCAGCTTCCAGGTATCCGTCGAGATCCATTCCTTGTCTTCTTCCTTCTTCCTTCCTAATACTGTTGTGCAGGTTTCTTTCCACATAGCTTTCAAAGACTTCCAGTGTTCTTCCACACAGGTTTCTTCAGGGATGTCCCTCGACGTCTCCCATTTTGTCTTGATGGCTGCTTTGAAGATCTCCTTTGTAGTTTCATCCTTCAGTTTCCGAGTGTTGTACTTGAATTGAGGTCTATCACCAGCTTCCTTGAAGGCTTTTAACTTGATTTGGAAGGTTCCTTGCACTAGATAGTGGTCTGAACCTACATCTGCTCCTCTTCTTGACCTTGTGTTAAGTAGACTGCGTCTCCATTTTCTTGAGATTGAGATAAAGTCGATTTGATTTTTAGTGTGTCCATCTGGTGAAGTCCATGTCGCTTTGTGGATATCCTTGTGCCTGAACACACTGCCTCCAATCACCAAATCGTTGAATGCACAGAATTCTGCAAACAATTCTCCATTCTCATTCATTTCACCTAGCGCCTCTCGACCCATGGTTAGTTCTCTTCCCGTGTTGTCCCCTCCCAGTTTGGCATTCATGTCGCCCATTAGAATTTTGATATCGCCAACTGACGTCTTGTCCAGTGTTGATTGAAGTTGTCTGTAGAAATCCTCCTTTTTCTCTTGCTCTGCATTATTTGTAGGTGCATAACATTGTATGATTGTGACCTTTCTTCCTTTTGAGTTGAATCTTGCTGTCATGATCCTGGAGGAGATTGGTTCCCACTGCATGAGAGCCTTCGATGCTCTTGAGGACATCATGATAGCCACTCCCTCAGTGTGCTCGTGGTTGGCGTCTGGGTGACCGGAGTAGATTATTGATTCTCCAGTTGACAGTTTGGAGAGTCCACTCCCATTCCATCTGCTTTCGCAAATCCCAAGCACTTCGATGTTATACCTTCTCATCTCCTTTGCAATCTGGGCTGCCTTACTGGGTTCAAACATCGTGCGGACATTCCATGTCCCCACGTTTACTTTCGCTTTCATCGAGAGAAGACACATCGGCCAATTGGCTTCCCGAAGGCTTTCACCAACTGGCGTCATTTCGCCTCTCCGATTCCAGCGGGGAATAAGTTTGTTTTCATTTTTTATATTTTGTTTGTGCTTTGAAGTTTCTTTAGCGGTTAGATTTGTTTTACGGGGTAGGGTTGCTAGCCCTATGCCCAACCTTCCCTCTTTACCCGGGCTTAGGACCGGCTAGTAACTAGTAAACTAGTTAACCAGGCGAGGTTCAGAGAACACAATACAGCCTAGATATCATTCACTGACTTTACCTTAGGAGTTTTGATTTTTTCTGCCTTGATGCATTCTAAAGAGAAGTAGAAGTGAGAAGACAGATAAAATCAGTGGCTCAACATAAAGAGAACTAAACTCATACGATAGAATGAACATGACAGCTAAATCTTACTTAAAGATGATCTTAACAGCATGAACTCAGACGCGTAGAGCGAGAAAATACAAAGATTACATTTTGGAATACAACCATCACACTCAAAAACCTTCAAGGGTTTCCGTTTACAAACTGTAATTTCATATAGTAATTTAATTGGTTGTGTCTACTAGAGGGATCCAGTACGCGCGTTTCGTGCCATTTGAGACTCGTCAGCAAGGTGTACCTCCACCTCAATGTGGCTCGTATTCAGTACCAACAGCTTCAGACATCAAACGGTTATCTATTAGACCCCTGAGGCACGACAATTATCTCTTATTTAGCTGGTATCCATTACTATTTGAATAACACATGATTCATTCGCTTGTCGAGTAGCTGACTACCTGACTAAGATGAACTAGTGTGCCGTAAAATAAAAATTCATAAAATACGCAGTTCATGGTGAGAAATCCCCCTGTGGTTTCCTATGGAAGTCAAAATATTCAGACCCTGTACTATGATCTGCTCGACACCAAAATATTCAGCCTTCCAGCGGAAATCACAGTGAAAATTCTCACTATGGTCTGTGTATTATGAACACCTATGATATGTTCACATGTATAACTACTGTGCTCAAGCATCTAGTTGTAATGCAAGTGACTTGAACGATTTGATTGCATAATCTGGATCAATCTGGGAACACTGCTAGTGAGCTGGACCTCAAAAGAGGAGAACAGCTGTTTGGTACCTATATCACCTGGATCTAGCTAGTGAGCACTGTTGACCAATAAGAGTGATCTACATCTACTCCTATCATTAAGATGTATATTTTGTACACAGTTCATGCTGATATTTCTCTTAACTTATTAGTTTTTCTAATGTAGTATCAACAGGTCTTCAGTAAGAGACCACCTCACGCAAGATAGAGAATTATATGATATATCTTTGTATCGGATATATAAATAAATACAATAAAATAAGAGGGAGGGGAATGTTGGTGGATTTCTTGCTCCAAGAGTGCAGTTAAAATAATTTTGACACCTCTTTCGGATTTCTTGATCTATTTTAGGCCAGCATATGTAGCTACGCACCAGAGATTTCATCCTAGGTACACCTGAATAGCCACTGTGGAACTGGTTCAGCACTTGTTGTCGAAGACTCTTTGGTACTACAATTCTGTCGCCAAACATGACATATGAAACCACAACCTAAAGTGAGTCTCAGCGGTAAAAGTAAGGCTTAACGGCCTACACATTGGAGAGGATGAAAAAATGGTTGGCTTCGATGTAACAAGTCTTTATACTGGAATACCAATCAATAGGGCACTGAAGGCAGTCAGAAGTCAACTAAATATTGACTCAGAACTTACTCATAGAGCTAAGATATCGGTTCATGAGATCATATTAGGTGTACAGTTTTGCCCTACCTTCACAATCTTCAAGTTTCAGTACAAAATATACAGACAGACAGAAGGACTAGTAATGGGATCGCCAGTATCCCCAATCGTAGCAGATATATTTATGGATAGTTGGGAAAACATGGATTTACAAACATTTATTCCTACACCAAAGATGTAGTGGCGATAAACAGATGACACATTTACTGTGTTGAAATGTGAAAAGATCGACAATTTCCTCACATATATAAACTCAGTAGTAAGCGCAATCCAATTCACTTCAGAAGCAGAAAATGAACAAGGAGAATTATCTATGTTGGATTGCTGGATAAAAAGAAAGGACACACAGTGATTCTGATACTATTGTCTACAGAAAACCGACACACTCCAACAGGCATATGGACTTCAAGTCATCCCATCCAATGTCAGTTAAGGCAGGATTAGTCAAATGTCTTAGTAATAGAGCTATAAAAGTGACTAGTCAGTGCAAGGACCTGAACAAGGAGTTGAAACACATAAAAGGAGCGCTAATAGTTAATAATTATCCTCCACAGTCTATTAAACAATTCGTATGAACACACAAGGAACGGAAAGATAACAGTGACACGAGTTCGAATAATAACGAGAACATAAGTAGAACGAAGTTGACAGCCTCCATTGTGTTACCCTATACGGAAGGTACATCAGAAAGTTTACGTAGGATTCTCAACAAAGTCGGAATAAGGGTGGTATTCAAATCTACAGATTCACTCAGAGATAATCTTTGTCGGCTTAAGGATCCGATAGAACCAATTAGGCAAAATAATCTAATCTATCAAATTCCATGTAATGACTGTGAGGTCAAGTACATAGGTCAAAGCAGGTGGTCGCAGTCAGTTACAATAACGTGACACAGGAATTTAGCTAAATATCGAATAACAGATCCCAATAATAGGATCAATAATGTAGATTAGGAAAACTCGGCTATTGCAACGCATTAACACATAACCACACAATGGGGTGGGATAAAGCCACTGTACTTAAGTGTAATCTTTGTTCATTGGATAAAACAACATGCAAGAGGAATGACACGTAAGAGAAATTACGAAACACCTATACCAGAGATATGGAAAATTTTACTACCAATAAAAACAACTCATATAAAGTGACATAGCATGTCGAAAGTACTGTGATTACACTCATATGATTACGAGCAGTAATAATTTATGGAGAAAACGTCATCAAGTAAGTAATAATAGATCACTGTATGTTATAAATCAAATAAACAAATCGAATATAGAATTAAATTCTACCATAGTGCCCAAGTCTTACACCTATGTTGTTTTGTGTTGTCGGTGTGCTCAGATATTGGTCATTTTGTCCTAGGAAACGTTCTAACAGCTTTTAGCGTGTCATTTCTTTCACCAGCAGCTTTGATATCTTCAGACGTCACTGTTCACCCACATGATCCGTCTCTTTGGACTTTCGAACTTCTGTTTCAACCTCCATGGATGCAATACCACTGTCTTCTTTTGTTCAGCGATGAGAACTCATTAGTGGAACATATTTCAAGCTGACAGTTCACCTATCTTATTATTATTTGTCCCTAGTGAAACATACGGCTTCAGTAGCACCTACCATTTCACTCGATTCTATACAGTCTTTTGAACCCACCTCCATCACTGCCCATCAACTTTCATCTCTTCCTCACACAATCTCCTCCATATCACCCTCACCTCGAACGCACAACTCATCGTTTCCCATTCGGCTTCCAATCGACGGACAGGTTTGGCGTATGACATGATGTCCTCAAACGATCTCCTCAGTGTATATCCAATCCAATCTACCTCGACTTCATTCCTTCTGCATATTTGTTGAATGATGGCTTGTTGTTGGTTGGTTCGTTGTGGGGCCAGCCACAGTTCCTCCTTGCTTATTTGCTTATTCTTATTATTCTCGCCACCTATCTGATCGTCAGTGGCAGTATCTGAAGAGCTTAGATGGCAGTTGTTGATGTGATGTGATGTGATGTATGTGTGTAGTTTGTTGGAAATGCTTATTGTGACACGCCATGTCTCTCAACCATGATATGGAAGCACAGACTTACTTGACTGATATAGTGTTGGAAATTCGGAGGTTGTTCACACTTGACACTGAGTGCAGTGCAGTGCAGTACAGTGCAGTGCAGTGCAGTGCAGTGCAGTGGAGTAGATCTCCACACTGGTTTCAGATTAATGTAGAAAGGCCTGTCTTCATGTCTTCAGGACCCTGTCATTGACGTCCTGACCTGTGCCACCTGTAGTTGAGACGATGCTGCCTATGAAGGTAGGTGAAACGGACAACTTCCTTTAGATTTCTCACATTTATAGTGATTGGTGCTTGTTATTGTTGTGTTTGTTGTTGGTTGGGTATCTTCATCCATCACCTCTATCTTCTCTATATTCACCTGAATAATGAAGTCCCGTCCTCCTTCACTGCCACACCTCATCTCTTCTGCCAACTTGTTAGTTTTTGCCTGTAGATTTTCGAGTTTGTGCAACAAAACATTAGACATGAATCATCGTCGTCAGCGAAATCCAAATCTTCTTCTGGGGTACTTCCATCGGTTCAGTCAGCATATGGGTATCTTCTCGCTCCTCACAGTGTGTTGCATGATCCAGTCCAGTCCAGTCGAGTCCAGTCGAGTCCAGTCCAGTGCAGTCCAGTCCAGTCAACCACAATCAGGAAGGTGATCGGTGATAGTTGATGGCAACCTTGTCTCACTCCTGTCTTCACTTCAAACGCATCACTGATCTGAACTTTCCATTGTGATTCACTTCACATGTATCATCATATAGCATGGCGTATAGCTGTTGAGTGAGTTTGGTAATGGTTTGTTGCACTGAAACCGTGGTGTTGAAGCAGCAGTCTGCCAAATTAGTTATCGTTCAACGCTGTCGAGTGTCTATTCAGAATCGATGAATTTGAGGTAGAGTGGAATTGACTGGCATTCTGTGCTCTATTGTATGTTGGTGATCATGATGATGATGATGTGTATGTTAGCGTTGCAATTTGATCCGAAAATGATTTGTTCTTCCTGAAGACAGTCAGCCAGCTAGACATCCAGCCTATTTCGGTCGTAATCTAGTTGAATCGAGAGCATTGTGTTGTGTTTTTAGGATGATGCAGCTTAATGTTTTGTTTGTTTTGTGTGGAGAAGGAGGTAGCATGGTTGAGTGGCAGTTCTTGCAAAGACTTAGGTCTTCCTTCTTATTAGTTTTTCTGTGGTATCAGTAGGTTTTCTGTTGTAAGCATATCCCTCATGCTAAGGATGTATGATTTATTGCATAAAAGTGACATGAACGCAAGAATTGTGCTCTACTGAACAGCATGAGTTATCAGGACTACTCATTTTGATCTTCAATTCTCTCTAATCCTCCCTTAAGTGTTTTAGACATGCACTATTCTTGCATCCTGAGCACGTGAGTTTTAAAATCGCTTAAAATGAACATTTCACTCACGTTGGAACTCGTTATCATGATCTGTTTTGCACACTGTAAGCAATTCTTTTTACTTCATAATTTTACATAGGCAGAGTTCGATGTCGCATTCATACTCCAATGTAAACTGTATACAGCTGTTATATGTTTATAGATTTCTGTCTAAGAAGTAGAAAATCATTATTCGTACCTCATAGTTTACCTGGCTATTTACAGGGGATATCCAGAATGTTTCTCCCTGTTTGTGGGTCATCAGTGGGGTATAACAGCCCATCTGCCTAGATTCGGGAACATATTATTTCTATTTCAACACAATGGCAGGGATTCAGCATCAATTTATCATCAACACACTCACAGCCAGCTTTATACCGCCTCATGACATTCCTCTTTCTTCATCTTGGTTTCTCTGTTAAATGCATTATAGTGTTACAGTCCTGTTTACTCGGTAACATTTCGAAAACAAGCAATTTACCTCCAGTACCTATGTACTTAATGACTTTCACAACCATGAAAGATTCTTCCACTTGGCATATCATATTGGTATGAAGTATTATACTTCACCAGTAAAAGTTTGGTTTGCATCTGGTTCCTTTACTTAATCGCCGAGATTATTTAGTGCAACCATTTACCAAAGTAAGGCAGGCGTTCATTAGCCTGAAACCAGTGTGGAGATCTTCTGCACTCAGCATGCGGAACAAAATACGGATTTTCAACACCAACGTCAAGTCAGTGCTCCTGTATGGTTCAGAGACTTGGCGCGTCACGAAAGGCATTTTCAATAAACTACAGACATTCATCAACAACTGCCTATGCTCACTTTATACTGAAGATCAGATGACGAGAAAGAATAAGCCACAAGGAACTCTGGCTAGCGAGGAACCAACCAAGAACCTATCACGCAACAAATATGCAGAAGGAAGTGGAGATGGATTAGAGTGGGCATGCACTGAGAAGGCCGACTGGGGACATCACGCGTCAGGCCCTCTAGTGGAACCCACATGGGAAGCCACGAGTTGGGCGTCTCAGGTGAGGGTGACATGGTGGAGATCGTGCAACGAGGAAATGAGAGCTTGTGGGCTGTCGTGGAGCCAGGTTGAAACATTGGATTCTGACCCAGTGGCTCAATGGTAACGCGCTGGCCGCAAAACCTGAAGGTCGCGGGTTCGATCCCTGCTGGTGTGGGGTCGTGGGTGTGCACTGCTGAGGAGTCCCATACTAGTGTGACGAAACAGCTGTCCAGTGCTCCCAGGTCTCCTTTGTTCCTCCAACTGATGTCAGTCTACGATGAATAACAACTTGAAATAATTCCAAATCTCTACAACTCCCTCAAAATAATAATGATAATTATGTTTAGTAATGACGGGCAGTGATTAGCAGTGGAATCCAGGATGCGCATTTCGTCCTACTTTGGACTCGTCAGCTGGACGTACCTGCCTCCCAGTGAGTGATGTTGTTCCCACCGGGACTCGGGCTCGGGAGCGATCACTTCAAATGCCAGAACGTGATCCACTACACCATCGAGCCACGATATCCACTTCTTGTGCGACGGCTATAGGTAATACAAGCAATAACAATAATGATAGTTATTTAAATTTTCATTATCATTATTGTCATTAATTTTGCAGTATCATCAGTTTCATCATGAACCTTGAATATGCGTGCAGTCAAGTAAATACAACATCAAATTAATTTAAGCACGTAGAGAGGCACGTGACTTTCTTTCTTCTCTCTCCTTTTTTTTTTTAACCTTTTCAACGATTTTGATTCACTACTTTGTGTATTATTGCTCTTAATGTAGTAGTACAAACGTGCGTTTCTCTCTTTTTGTATGCTTGTATAAATCCATACGTAAACCCACATGAAACGAGTATGTGATGAATGTATACGTGTGTGTATGTGTGTCTAGCTTTATATGTCTATACTTCGTGCGTGCGTTCACTTCATTTGGCTCTTGTATAATATTTGTGATTGATAGACACGCATTTATGCCATCAATCACATATTAACGCCACTTAGCCTTAAGTTGATAAAACAACAACTACTAGTGCATGCAATGTTAGTATGTTTGCATGTGTGTGTGTATGTGTGTGTGTGTTTGTGTGGTGTATGTATGTGTGACTACGCTAAAATTCCCACTGAAGTATGTATACAATACACCAAGTTTTCTTTCTGTTTAGCATTTCGTGCTGATTAGACGAAAAAGATGAAAGATAATAAATGGGGCAACAATGAGAAATGGAAGATCTTTCAATGAATAAAGGTGATAGACACAACAATCTGCATGTACGTGATGATCATACATTAACAATCGGAAAATTTTTCCTTTTAACGGTAAGGATTACGGGTGGAGTTTGGTTTCATATCATTTTGTAGGTTGATAAGCTCACTTCACAGAGAAATGGTAATAGTGGAAAATAAATAAAAAATATAAAACAATCAGATATATACAGTGATACAGTGAAACAAAAACTATTTCCGTTCTTTTCTTTTTTCTTCAAATGACCTAAAAATTTAAGAGTTTGAATTGGCTTGAAAATCGAACTGATAAACATCACAGTAGCTGTACCTGCATTTCGTAGATCAACGGAGGGGTTATACAGCTACTCACTATGTATATCATTCAAACGCTGCTTCATAATCAGAGAGGGCCATTGGACTACTGGATTCTGACTTAGAGGCTCAGTAGTAGCATGCTGACCACGAGACCTCAAGGTGCTGGGTTCGAATCCCCGGGTATGGAGTCGTGGATGCGAAATAACTGTCTAGTCCTCACAAATTTCCAATGTTCCTCCAATTGATGTCAGTCCATGATGAATACCAACTTGAGGAGTAAGTAGCCTACAAAACAATCTTCCAAAGGGTGTAAAAAAACTCTTAATCTGCACTACTACCAGAACTAGCTATCCACAAGTAACTTTTACATTCCCTATCTGTGTTCATTCCTTAATTCTTAAACTTTCCAGCGCTTAAGGCCAATGAGTCTTTTTATTTTCATATCGTTATTACGTAAAAATTTTCCGTTAGTTGAATTACAAGTCTCTTTATTCTGCTCACTTCGTTATCTCTTGATTTCAATTCAAATTAACTTACCCTGTCATGTACTTCCCAGTACTCATTGGTATCTGACTTCGACAAGTGTTTCCTGAAGTTTGAATGAGAAGTCGTGATCAGTAGGGCCAACCAAGTCGGAGATGAGGACAGACAATGGAAGACAGTATTGAATGGAGGTCGAACTACATCACTATACCATTGATTGCTGATGCAATGGCTCAATGGCAACATCCTGGAAGTGGAACCTCAAGATCCTTAGTTCGACCACTGGTGGAGTAATGTAAATCAAGTAAATAATGTTTCATTACCATATGCTGGATACCAAATCAACGAGTCTAACATCGAATTACATTCTACCACAGTAGCTACGTTTTACACTAATATTAACATCGACATTATGTCTAGTATCAGGCCCATGCATAGCAACTGCACTATTTAAACTAAATTGAAGCTACTGTACAACAGGTGGCCTTCGTACACCAATAGCTTGGTGGATAACGCTCTAGGGTTTGAAGTGAAGGGTACTGGGCTCGAGCCGAAATCAGAACAACATCACTCACTGGGGTGCAGGCACATTCAGCTGATGAGTGCCAAATAGTACGAAACATCCTTCCTACATCCTACCGCTAATCATCAAGTAGACTATAACATCATTCAACGTATAATCAGGATTTTCTTCAAAACTTGGCCTAAACAGCCCACTGGTAGTGTTACTGATTGCTGCATTGAGTGACTCAGGTTCGAATTTCACAGAAGATTTCAGCCCCTTCTCTGGTTTACAGATAAGCCTTGTTGACGAGTGACAGAAAGCACGAAACCTAGGTCTTCACGGCTTCCTACTGATTGTCTCTATTTAACTAACATCTCTCTCAGTGGATCGCGATGCAGAGGCTTCAAGCTTGGTGGCCACATTGCAAAGCGATTAATAGAATTCGGTCAGAACTCAGGATTAGACAACATGGAATTGGTTGAGCTCCAGTAATCAATCAATGTACATATCCGTTCCAGATGGAAGGAGACATAGATAATCATAAATTGTGGAAGATTGTTCAATATAATTGTTTGCATGCAGGAAGCACTTCGACTGACGTTGTTCAGTTGAAAGTAGTTGTAGGGAAGACTTGACTGACCTAGGTTTTGTTCTTGTTGGCACTCGTCAGTAAGGTGGATAGCTCAGTGGTAACGTCTCTGACTCCAGCATTGGTGACTCCTGTTCAACCTCCACAGAAGGGCATTAGTTTTCTTGGGGTTGCATATCCGCCTCACTGAAGAATGCCAACAAGTATGAAATCTGCGTCATTCAGTGTTTTCTTTTGAACACTTTCAACCAATATTTCATTCACCAAGGCTTAATATGGCGCACAGAGACAAATACATGTTGCAGTAGATATCTCATAGGTGAAAAAGTGGTTGCGTCACACCCCTCTATTTCTACCATATTTAAAAATTCGTGTGGACTTACGTGTACAAGTGGCTACGAAGTCGATTACATTGTCAAACATTGATAAATACAGGAAATCGATGAACATCTCTATCCTTCGCTGCATTTCCGTTAGTAAACAGTTCGTTGCTACGCTTTAATTGTCCTGCTGATATTTAATTTGCCTGTAAACCAAAGCTTGAAATATGTATATATATTCTACATAAACACATTTGACTGGAGACAAACGGCAGTAAGTCATAGAATCAGGTTTCCTGTGTATGAGTACTCATCAAAAGCATGAACCTGAGATCTCAAGGAAACTGGTTGATGTCCTCAACTCTCTTAAAGATTCGAACCTACATCATCACGTGCTTCAATCAGAGATATTATGTTTGAGTGATTTGTGCTGTGACTGACCTTTTCCAAGACTGCATAATATACACTAATTGATTCTACTTTAGATATGAAATCCTTTAACATATGAACGTGTGACCAGATTGCTGAAAGGGTATGACATAATATAATATAGTATAATAGTATGATATTCAACCTTTTAAAAAAATGCACAGAGCTGAAGAGAAATTTATGAAATAGAATGAATTCAACGTTTTCTTACAGCCTACTCACTTTTACTTCATCTGAATTCATGAAGGGAAGCAAGTCTATGAAAGTCTTACTGTCTTCAAGTTCAAATGTATTAAGCGAGATGTAATTAATTTTAGGTTGGAATTCATCATCGATTGACAACAGTTGAAGGGATATTGGAAATCTGAGAGCACTGGACAGCTGTTTTGTCCTAGTATGGGACTCCTCAGCAGTACGCACCTATGACCCCAGGGACCGAACCCAGGATGTTCACATCCCATGAACAACACACTACCATTCACAAGGACAGTTACTCAACGACGACACTGGATGTAGGTCATGTTATATCATGAACTGCAAGAAGTAGAAAATATAAACCACTGGATTCCGACCTAGTGGGTGAATGGTAACATGCTGGCCACGGAACCTTAAGGTCCTGGGTCCAATCCCTGGGGTAAGAGGTCATGAGTGCGCACTGCTGAGGAGTCCCATACTCGGAGGAAACAAGTATCCAGTGATCCCAGGTCCATGATGAATTCCAACCTAAAGTCAATTAACAAACCTTCACAAACCTGCAGATAGAGATCCAATTAACAATGAGGACATTATGCATAGTCCCTGTTGGTGTAAGTTGAAGCAAGCAGCTGGCTTCACTGTGAAGAAGGAATTTGCAGGCAGTTTAAACTGAGTGACAAAATCTCAAATCACTCTGTTGTAAAATACATATCTTCTAGTGAAAATGATAGAATTAAGTGAGATCCACTTACAAGATTTCACCCTGCTCTTCTATGGAAATCGATACCTTCTAATTATGTAATGTAATTTGTTTCATATCAGAAACGGAATAAAACATTATCAACATGAAAGCTATGCAGAATATAATACTGACTGACATAAGTGGTTGAGAATCACTCATGTCGATCAACAGTGCTGACTGATGAATTCAATTTTAAAGCAGCAAAACCACTGTCTGCTGTTTCAATCCTATTGATCTACCTATATAATACTGTAGATCTTCATAAGTGACCTCCAACTACTAATGTCACTCATTAATATATTTTGTACAGCTTTCAGAGATGATGAACATAGTGAAATTGGAAAATCCGCGGTCACTAAACTATTATTATTATTCCTTCCTCGGATTCTTAGTGAAGAAAGGGCTTCACTACCACATCGCAATTTCACTCTCTTCTGTGCAGTCTTTTCAACCTGGCTACACCACTGCACATAACCTTTCATTTCTTCGTCACACAATCTCCTTCATATCACCTAGTTGAGGGTCTGGCCTGGCGCAGGATGTCTCCGAATGGTATTCTCAGTTTATATTCATGCCAATCCAACACATCTCGATTTTTTGTGCTGCATATTTGTTGGACCTTGGGTCCTTGGTTGGTTCGTTGCCAACCACAGTTCCTCCTTGCTTATTCTTATTAGTTTGGCCTTCTGATACTCAGTATCGAGGGAGTGTAGACGGCATCAGGTGATGTGACATTTTTGGAAGAGTTGCAGATGGTGGTGGTGGGTCGATTCCAGAGTCTTTCGAAGTGGTCAGCTCATCGTTTCTTTTGCTTCTCCTCCTTCGGAACTAACTTCCCTTCACTAGCCTTCACTAGTTTCAGCTGTGTTGATCTCTCCCCTCCCAGATAGTTATTTCATATAGTGTTATCACGTCTCTCCTACCAGCAGCATGTTCTGCTTCACTTGTCACTTGTGTGTCGTAGAAATGTCTGTTGTCTTTCCACGCAGCCTTCTTCACTCCTTTGTTCAGTGTAGTCTTTTTAGGTTATAGGTTGTGTTCAGTTCCTCTTTTCGTTGTTCATCCCTGCACTGCACAGCACAGCACAGCGGTGGTTCATCTTCTGCTTCACCATCTTCCTCTCCCTCCTTTATCAGCTTCCATATGTCCGTCGAGATCAATTCCTTATCCCGCCTTGCTTCTTCTTCTTCTTCTTCCTTGTTAACATAGTTATGCAGGTTTCCTTCCACATATCTTTCAAATAGTTCCAGTGTTCTTCCACACCAGTTTCCTCAGGGATATTGCTTGGTGTCTCCCATTGTTTCCTGATGGCTGACATGAAGATATCTCGTGTAGTTTCATCCTTCAGTTCACTTTCCGTTCTGGGTAACCAACTTCAACTCTGGTCTATCATCACCAGCATCTGTGAAGGATTTCAACTTGATTTTGATGGTAGGTTGCTTGCACTAGATAGTGAGTGGCGTGAAGCTGCATCTGCTCCCCTCCTTCATCGCATCTTTTGTTCAGTAGGATGCGTCTCCACTTTCTTCACACTGAAATGATTTTTAGTGTGTCCATGTGTTGTCTGGTGAAATCAAGTCCATGTCGCTCACTTTGTGAATATCCTTGTATTCGTGCACACTGCCTCCAATCACCAAATCGTTGAATGTGCAGAAATTTGAGAACGGGTCTCCATTCTCACTCTTCATTTCACTGAGTACCTCTAGACTCATGATAAGCTCTCCTCCTGTTTTATCTCTCCCCAGTTTGTCATTCATCTCACTCAACCCATCAGAATTTTGCTGTGGTTATCTGGGGTGGTGTCTTGTCCATCACTGATTGCAGTTGTCTGTAGAATTCCTCATTCTCCTATTGTTCTGCATGATTTGTGGGTGCATAGCGTGGCATTTTATAACTGTGACTTTCCTTCCTATTGAGTTGAATCCATCTTGTTGTTATGATCGTGGAGGAGATTGATTCCCACTGCACGAGAGACAGCCTTCGATGCTGTTGGGGACATTATGATATGGACTCGAGAACTGAGTGTTCTGGTGGCTGTCGTTTGGGTGACAATGTTGGAGTAGGTTGTTGACCCTCCAGTTAACAGTTTGGAGATTCCACTTCCATTCCATCTGCAGATTCTTCGAATATTCTACATCATCTCATTTCTATGGGGATCTGAGCAGCCTTGCCAGCCAGCTTCAAACATTGTGCGGGCATTCTGTGTGCTTATACTTACTTTTTCTTTCATCGGGGAGATAAGATACATCGGCCGATTGTCTTCTGGAAGGCTTTCACCAACCGGCGTCATTTTGTGTCTCCAATTCCAGCGAGGAATAAGTTTAATTTTCTTTGTGCTATGAAGCTTCTTTAGGGATTAAATTGGTTTTATGGTGTGGAGTTGGTAACCCTCTGCCAGTCTTCCCTCGTTATCCGTGCTTAGGACTATGTAGTAATTAGTAAGCTTGTAAACCAGGCGAGGTTACTACCACTACTACTACTACTACTACTAATGCTACTACTACTAATACTAATACTATGATTACTATTACCGATAAGGTCACTAATTGTAATACTTAGCTAGACAAATTTTGATTAGCCAGAAACAAGAAGATATAACAGTTTTATCACGTAGATGTTTTGACCAGATGTGATTAAGTGAGTTTTATTCATGTATAAAAGATTATATTAACACACCTTCCATATTCCTTTAGTATGAAATGATGGCTGAAAGGAATTCATGTTGGAACCTAGTTTAACCGTAAGACAAGATTAGCCTATGAATTATTTGATTCTACTAAATAGTTGCATTGTTCTTATCGGATTGACCTCGAACAATAATGCTTTGATATGTATACAAGATATTCAGTTAATGTTTAAGAATGAATATTTGTTGTTTACTGTTTCAACTAAACACTCATGCTTTTAGTTGGTAAGGTTTTGAAACTTAACAAGGTTAAAAGTCGACAAGATATTGATGAATAATATCATCTTACCACTACTTATGTTCCAGAATGAGTGTTCAGTATTATGGTTAATATTTTCAGTCCACATCTTATAATGAACCAGGATTACTTCATGAATAGCTTCAAGAAGGCTATAAGTAGTAGAATAGTTTCCCTAATTAGTGATTAGATTGCTGAAATATCCACGAAGTTTGGTACCGACTTAACAACAACTCCCGGAGAGTATTTCGTTGAGAATGAGATAACTATCCTATGTAATTCGATTTAGAGGATTGTGAGGATTTATTGATTTCACATTGGTATTCATCACGAAGTGGTATCGGCTAGAGAACTATTGAAAACTTGAAAGCAATCGACAGTCGCTTCGTCCTAGCATAGAACTCCTAAGCACCGATTCATGATTTACTTCAGGAAGTCATTTTTCGAAGCTCTAATGGGAATTCATGACCTCTAAGACAAACCAAGTCGGATGCGATGGCGCTGGATGGAAATTGCACTATATCACGAACTGACAGAATTAGGAAAGTGTAGCCCCTTGGATTTAATCAGACCCAGTGATTCAATGGTTACATGCTGACAGCTGGAACTAATGGTTATGGGTTCGACTCCTGGCAGGAGTTTGATGTTAGGATGAAACAGCTTTCTAATGCATACAGATTATCTGTGACTCTTCGATCAACCAGAAATATCTTATGCATCTTACATTTTCCTGTGTTTCTCTAACAAATGAAAAATTCATATAGAGTTCACCCATCACAGAATGTATCTACGCATCAACATTAGAGAAATAGAACGAGCAAAAAAATAAACTTAACTTGAAGGGAATTCATAAAACAAAACAAAAAACGCAGAAAGAAATGAAAAATATGTTTGTTTTTTTTAATTGAAAGAATGAAACAAAAACTGTTTTTCTGTCCATTTCAATATTTATTTGCTAAAAACTTGATAAAAGAAAGAAAAGAAGAGATAATAATAATAATAATAATAATAGTGAAATCACGATATCATATATTTGAAAATGAATCTCCGCTGTGAATAACGAATGTGAATAATTCAAACAAAATTAACGCAATCTACTCATATGGATTACATACACATATAACATATTCTTGTTAATATTGAAACAATGTGAACTGTTCTACTTGTTTATTGCATATATATTATCGGTTCGATTGCATGCTATCCATTGTTGCTTATTTTTCAAGCGAACAATTGACTGATAACATAACAAACCATGAACAATAACAATAGCAACAGTAATAACCCATTAAATCTACATGAAGAGGATAAAACACAAAAAGAGGAAGGCAGGAGAAAGATGGAACAAAGAAGAAGTGAAATCTAACGGTTTTACAAATTCATTCATGAAATGTATATTGGATCGTCATTAAATAGTTCAACGACACTTCCCCACCCCCTCCTTAATAATTGCTATTTAGAATCATTTTCAACGTAGTCAGTGTTTGAGGAGTGTAAGTATTATTCAACAGATATTTGATTTCTATCATAGCTGTCAATAATGTTGTTACTTGTATTATTCCGTCGTTGAGTGGATCGAATTGATCGGTTTTTATTGGTGCAAAGGCACCTGAGAGGATTCTTCGGCACTGCCTGTGTTTAAATGACATATTAATAATGGATAGCGGTTATCAGTGGAATCCATGATCCACATCACGTCTCATTTGGGACTCGTCAGCTGGATATAACTGCTTTACAATAAGTGGTGTTCTCCCTACCAAGACTCGAACTCAGGATCGATCACTGCAAATTCTACTGCGTTATCCACTAGAACACCAAGTCATGATAGCCACCTCTTGTGTGACACGTACAGTTTTAATGTTACTGCTTGTATTATCGGATTGATCGGTTTCTATTGGCATATGGGCTTCTTCGTGTATGACTCAACATTGTCTGTTGGAACAACATCGCTCACTGGGACCAGTTACATTCGGCTGACGAGTCAAACCAGCATCCTGTATTCCACTGCTAGCTGGTGTCCATCATTAGTATACAACTGTCAACAGTTGAATAATAATTAAATACAGATTTTTCACCTAATACTTCTTCACTATTAAGTAGTATGTAATGGTTTTCGATAGGTATTAACAAATCAAAATGTGTGATCTTAGTTGGCTAGAGGTAGTTAACAGGAAACCCTCTAAAACCTATAGGTTTTGTACTTGTTGGGACTCGTCAACAAGGTTTATCTGCAGCCCTGACGAAAGTGATGCCCCCTGTGCGACTCTAAGTCGACAACATTACCAATGAGCTATTCAGGCTGCAACTGACATCATGCAGGACTGGATTAAATGCATTGACTGACCACTTAAAGTGAAATCAATTGCATTTTGTCTACTTCTGAGTGCTGATTGAATTCTATCGGTCAATTTTTAGTCCGACCACTAAACTAGGAGGCTCAGTATTGCAGTACATCTGAATATATAATAGTTAGTTGGAGATACGCCTCTCTGAGGAATGCAAACATGTACGAAACCTACGTCTACCAGGGCTTTGTGCCTATCACCTTCAACCAAATAACATATATCCAAGTCCACTACGATAAGGAGCCTCCTAACTAAGTGGTCTAATTGAAAATTTAGTCAGCACTTAGGATTAGAGAACATGAAATTTGTTGCCGTCCAATGATGAATTAATGTAGAATGACAAACCTATTTGCGAACACATACATCTTTGAACAACTCAATACAACTTCATTGGATGATATTTTACGTTTGAGTTATCTTATTGTAAGCAAAACCTGTTTCTACTTTACAATTGTCCTACTGATGTCCTATTACAATCAGTTACAAATGCATTTCAGAAGAATAGTCTGATGATGTTGGTCAGTGAACAAGAGACTATTGTCTCCAAGATAACAGGTATTTCCATAAGGAGGCTCTTTATTCCGGGGTCTTAATCTCGAAGGTTTACACTTGAAGTTATGTGCAGTTTTCTTCGTTGTATAAAGTACATTGTTTTTGATATTAAGCAAGTACTTTTGTTTTGTTTCAAGGGTACAGTAACAACTAAGACAAATTATCCTAAGTAAAATATGCTGGCAGTTGCTAGGGTAAATGAACATTTGAATAGAACAGAACAACAAGTATAACAAGATTAACTGTTTTGGACCGAGTGGTGGTTGTGTGCTTGGGTATAATGATACTGAGACTCAATAAACACCTCAACCGAATACCTTTACGATTGACCTCTTTCAGTACCTCCTGCTTCAATGAGCCGCGGAGAAATCAGAATATATAGACGGCCTGTGATTGCAAGAACAGCGACAACAACTTTTATTAGGCGAATACATGATATATATGTATTTACAAAACTCTCAGAAAGTGAAGCCATAAATGAACCAATCCGATTTCTTGTATGAGGTCGAAGTTCTCCAATCAGGTTCTGATGTCAGTGTATGTATAAATCATGACCAGAAAATCAGCTGATTATGACTTGAAAACAACTCCCCTATTGGCTGCCTTTTGTCGTTACGTAACAATTACATAGGCCCAAAATTTACTCTTTTGACGATACATCTCAACTGATTACAACTAAAATAATATCCACATGTAAACAATATAAGGAGTAAACACATGTTTATCAAGTTGATAAGATGTTATTGGCACAATCAACTAGTAACATAGATAATGTGAATTATCCAAGTACAGATCATTAGGAATGTAAGAGGGAGATCGAATGTTTATACGATTACTAAATGAATACAAGATTTGTTTTTTTTCTATAACTTACTCAAAAACTGTGCATTCATATTTAAATATAATCAGTGTACACATTTAATGGAGAAAAGTGTCAGCATGATCTACGAAATAATTTTTAATTAAATATGGTTAGAGAAATAGGTTAAAAATGAAATTCATGTAAAAAATGTTGATATATTGAATATGCTGAATCAGTAACTCTAAATTGAAGTGTACTTAGAAACCACGTGTCCATTCACGTAAAAGGCAATCAGTCACATTTACTGTGTCAAGACTAAGCACACTATCTGCTTACCTAGATCTCTGTAGATAGAGCAGATCTGGAATACATGACCTCTCGGTTTGAAGTCAAGTGTCTAGACCGAGGGACCACTTCTCCACCGTAAAATAATTGTGAGTCTCAACATGAAGAACACCATTGGTTAATGGCTAGCAGTGGAATACATGACATCGTATTTCGTCCTATTTATAACTCGTCAGCTGAATATACGTGTCTTCCAGTGAGTGATGTTGTTTCCACCAAGACTCGAACCTAGGGATGATCCCTTCAAAAGCTATAGGCCAACCAATTCGGTTCAACCAACGATGACAAATTACAAGCCGTAGTATAAAGACAACGAATTTTTATTAGTGAGGAAGAAGTTTGGTAATATAAGGTAAAATATTTAAGTAATAACAACATAATGAATAGAAGAGGGAGCTAGTTGAGTTTTAGAAGTGAAAATTCCAACAGAACAAAAAGTAATTTGGTTTGTTGTGGCTAGCAGCGTAATACAGCACGCACGTTTTGTTCTATTTAAGACTCGTCAGGTACGACGTTCGAGTCTCAATGGGAACAACATCATTCACTGGGGTGCAGGTGAATCCGGCTGACGAGTCGCAAATTGGACGAAACTCTCATCCGGGAGTCCTCTGCTAGCTATAAACAACCAAATTATCATAATTAACGCTCAGGGAATATTGAGGCATCCGTATAGAAGCCCATATGACAATAGAGGTTGGATAATTCGGTGCAATAAAACAACAGAGAATTACAAGTACATTAATGAATCGTAAGAACAAAAGTAAACGAAAAAATCACTTCTGGATACATAACTCTGGTTCATCATTTTATATTACTATAGCTGTAGCTGTGCAAAGTAAACATTTCTTTCCACCTATTGTTTTGGAAGACTTTATCTTTTGTAATCTATAATAAACGAGTTTTCTGGAACAGTGTGTCCAGCGTTAACTAAACATTGATGGATACAACGGTTGGTCAACCTGAATTCAACTTTACCGAGCAACACTAATAGCTACTGGCTTCGATGGTTACAGGAACAGTTAAATTCACATAATAACACGTATACAAGGAACTGGTCAGTGATGGTAGAGTCGCGTTCGTTCATCTGGTTATCACTAGGCAACTAGAAGCAATAAAGTATACAGTGATGGAGAATATTTGTAGCTCAAGAAAATAACTATGACGATATTGTGTTCGCTGAAATGGATGATTTAATCGCAAAGCTTTCATTGTCATTATAGATAATATCATCAGCACAAACTTCAGAAAGATGTGAGCGAGATAAGGTTTTCTCCGTAATCTATTTCGTAGCTTATCCTGATGGTCTTGTATATGATTGTCTGTTGCTGCCAAGATCTGATCGTTGTCTCCATAATTATTTTGATTGGTTGTCTTGCTGACCTGAAATCTTATTGGTTGATATATTGTTCTTATCACTACAAGGGATTAGGGGAAATTGGAAACTGAAGTACGCAGAAACCAACTCATACGAATCAAATCCTCAACTACGGATAACAGCAACCCAACAGTACACAAAATCAGTTGTATAGACACATTGTTCTAAAGAGCAAAGGCACACCTTGAGGAGAAACAAAGAAAGCTATTTGATGACTGTTTCCAAAACAATGGCCATCCATGCAAACTTCAGCGAAAGTTGTCGATATAATTCGTCATCAAACCAAGAAGTCAGCCTCAAAAAACGATAAATGGATTGTCCTACTCTACATGAAGAATCTCTTCAAAACCACGACTAGATTACTGAATCCTTTTAGACTCACTGAATCTCACAAGCCTACAAAATCTTTTCACAACTTGTTATGTAGGCTAAACGATGCAATAGTAAAGGAAGACAAATCAAACATTGTTGAAAATGTGAAAATCCTGGATTCAGGAATCATAAAGAATACCTGAGAATTTTTAGAAGCTTGATATTCAGGTCAGTCAACAATCAACAGACATATTGACAGTGAGCCAATCTACTAACCAATTAGAAACAACAAGAAGATCAGATTTCAGGTCAGCAAGACAACCAATCAAAATAATTATGGAGACAATGATCAGATCTTGGCAGCAACAGACAATCATATACAAGACCATCAGGATAAGCTACGAAATAGATTACGGAGAAAACCTTATCTCGCTCACATCTTTCTGAAGTTTGTGCTGATGATATTATCTATAATGACAATGAAAGCTTTGCGATTAAATCATCCATTTAAGAGAACACAACATCATCAGAAGTATGCAGTGGCTGAGCAAATATTTTCTTTCTCAATTATCATATTTTTTGTCCCAAGATCCCTTCCATTGCATGTGCACGGATCTGTGATTTCCAAACCATGTATTGTGATTATCATCGATTCACGACTCAAGACTATTCTAAGTAGTCTAGCCGATTATTTGTTTAGATTGAGGTTTATGTATATTTCACTTTTAATGTTATAGTCATCATGGAGTGACATAAGTTAGGGGAATTATTAAAAACTTGAGAGCACTGGACAGCTGTTTCGTCTTAGAATGAGACTCCTCAGCAATATGCGCTCAACGGAGACAACCAGTCAGAAGTGAAAGGGACGCCAACTTGGGATCTTGATGGTAGGTCAAGCTATATCACCAGCTGATGAAAATAAGAAACTGTGAACCATCGAACTTCGACACAATGGCTGAATGATGAAAGCATTCGCCGTTAGACCTCAAGGTCTTAAGTACTACCTTCGATTGGTTCTGGGGTGCCTACTGCTGAGAAATCTCGAACTGTAAACTGCAAAGGTGTTTTAATAGAGTTAGAAAGTTTTTGAACAAGGTTTTTATGTATTTCTAAGAGTGAAAAGTAGTTTAAAATTCTAAAATGATCATACAATTTCATGCCTAAAAGGATGAGAAAGATCCAGTAATCTTTAAGCGGATTATAACAACCAGCCATCATCGTCTACACTCAACAGTTATCAACAACGCAATCATCATCGTTAAAATCGTAGAATAAAAGAAATAATATCGTGCAAATTATTTTTAATTCATACTTGCGATTTCCCATTATCATCCTGGATAGCAGTGAGAGACATCTGTTGACATATGGGCTCTTATGTGAATACCTCGACATTGTCGCATTATTCACTAGGTTTTAATTTGCTTGTCGGTGAATCTGATACCGTACTGGTGTATTTAATCACAATTTAGCGTTTGAAGCTATAACTGCCGTGTTCGAGTCTCAGTGGGAACAAAATCACTCACTTGGGGTATAGGTACATTCAGCTCATGAGTTTCAAAGAGGACGAAGCGCGCTTCTTGGAACCTCTTGCTAGCTACAATCAAACAAATTACTGTGCATCTTGTTGAATATGCAGGAATCAAACGTTCAGCAGCTATGGAAAGAAAATTGTCCGCAAGGAGCTGCATAGATTGCGTTAAGATTTACTTTTTACATGTCTGATAATCCAAGTGTACATTATCATCATGACAAGTAAATTTAAACTTATGTCAAAACTGTAACAACGATAACTCTGATTTCCCGTTGCTATACAGAGCCAAATTGTTCAACATGTGTTGGCAGATGGGCTTCTATATGGATGCTTTCTGATACCGGATATTCATGATGTTACATTGATCTTGTTGAATAGCAGAGGAATCCAGGGTTCACGTTTCGTCCTATTTGGGACTGGCTAGGCGGATGTACCTGCATCCCAGTGAGTGCTGTTTTTCTTACAGAACGCAGAACCAAGTACCTTTCGTTATCCACTCTATCACTCGGGCACAATAGTCACTTCTTGTGCAACAGGTACCATTTTTTGTAATGATACTTGTAATTTCCCGTTGCTAAAAAGGGCCGAATTTCTCGATCTCTATTGGCTTAGTGGATAACGCCCTGGCGTTTGAAGTGAAGTGTACTGGATTCTAGCCTCATTAGGAACAACATTATTCATTGGGGTGCAGGCACATCCAGTTAACCAGTCCCAAGTAGGATGAAATGTGAGTCCTGGATCCCTCTGCTAGTCAATAAGATCAATATAGCACTATGTTGAAATTCTTGGGCACACAAATTAAGCTATTCAGCCTTACAGTTGCAATCGACAAACAATAAATACTGCCAGCGACCCAACTATATGAGTAAAATTACGAAAAATGTATTGGAAACGAAAGTTTACTTGACTGTCAATAGAATAGCCTAGTTATTCCATTTTTAGTCCATTCATCAGAAATGTCACACAATGAAACAGTATAATTTGCAATGAAGCAAGTTCAGTAAACTTCAAGAAATTCAAGAATACTCATATTAAGAAGTTCAACAAACTTTAGAAGAAAAGTATGCAGTCGACAATAATAAACTTGATACTAGGTGATGATTAAAGTTGAAATGAAAGTCTGGACCATGGTTGGACTCGAATCAGCGACCAATCGGGTTCCCCGTTCCATTTTCTACCAAGTGAGCTACGAGGTCCGACTGCTGAATCAGCAGCTAGTGTGAGTACGACCAAACGATAGTAAAGCGTCATGAATTCACATGATAGTCGGGCAAAACCATCGGTGACTGAAGTGAAATAAAAATCTGGTCAACCGTTGGACCTCGTAGCTCAGTTGGTACAGCATCGGGGCTGGAAACCCAATGGCGACTCGTTCGAAAAAAGCGGTGGTCCAACTTTTCATCTCACTTCCAATCATTACCCAGTATCAATAACAGTCCGTCAAACTACGTCCAACTCAGATAGTCATAATAGTAATAAAATTAACAATAGCACATCACTAATAATCGGTAAGTCAAAGTCGGTTGTCAATCTCTCAACTGGATTTCTAAACTCAACAGAAGTGAAAGTACTAGAGAAAGGCCATAACTTCATTGTAGCAGTTGATGAATTGAAATCGGAAGCTGTTACTGTCAATCTAGAAAAAAGTGTTAAGTTCAAAAGATAAGACAATTGCAGATGAGATAAGAGCGCAGTGTTCTCTAACACTGAAATGACAGAAGAAAACGAAACCTAATTTATCCAAGACAGAAAGAGAAGTTCTCAGGGACCTTCAAATGATAACAATAAAGTAAGTGACAAGTCGGACAAAGGCAACTCAACAGTTGTAATGAACAAATCTAACTACATCCACAAAGTGAATGAGTATACAGAAACAGGACCATATGAGGAAATTAAGAAATCAGCTGATACTATTGTGAATAACGTCAAGAAATCGGCAGTAGATCTGATACGCTGGATGAAACTGATACTAGGTGAGACAAAGTGGTTTAATTTAATGCCAAAAACTAGTAATCCCAGCAGAATATATTGTACTACTAAGAATCATAAGCCATTAGGCCTATAGCAGATTTTAGAAACACTCCGACTTACAAGTTGTCTAAATATTTAGCAATCGTGCTAGGTCCAATAAGAAATCACTCAAAATCCCGACCTAATAACTTTCATGAGTTGAAGTATAGATCAGATGACAATGAAAAAAAAAGGTTAGTTTTGACATAACTAGCCTTTACACAAATACACCGATCAACATCGCTCTACAGGCAGTTCGAAATAGGCTTAAGGATGACAATGGGCTTACGCATCGAACTAAGGCGCAGATTGAGGAAATCATGCTAGGAGCACGATTGTGTCCAACATATATGGTTTTTAAGCTTCAAAATAAAACATGTAAACAAAGTGAAGGGATTTCTATGGGATCACCGTTAACCCCTATCCTCATAGAGATATTTATGGATAGTTGGGAATGGATGGCCCCTTCAAACACTTAGTTCTACTCCAAAGATATGTAGATGATACGTTTACAGTACTGAAATCAGAATACATCAATGAGTTCTTGGCACATAAATCTAATAGTGTATTCAATGCAATTTATCTGTAACTTCGAAAGTGATGAAGGTGAGCTAACGATGTTGGATTGCAAGATTAAACGAACACAAGATGGAAGTCTATAGGAAACTTTCCCATTAGAATCGTTACTGAGACTTCAAATCCTTCCACTCCATCTCAGTTCAAGTAGGCTTAGTTAAATGTCCATGTGATAGGGCGAAAACGCTTACTAGTAGACCGAAGAATCTACAACAAGAAATTAGCCACATCAAGAATACCCTGTGTCTCAATAATTACCCACCAAAATTTGTAAATAAATTCATAAGAAATCGAAAGTAAAATATTGACGGTAGTAGTAGTAGTAGTAGTAGTAGTAGCAGTAGTGGTAGTAGTAGCAGTAGTGGTAGTAGTAGTGGTAATATTAGTCGCAGTAGTAGTAGTAGTAGTAGTAGTAGTAGTAGTAGTAGTAGTAGTAGTGGTAGTAGTAGTGGTAGTAGTAGTAGTAGTGGTAGTGGTAGTGGTAGTAGTAGTAGTGGTAATATTAGTCGCAGTAGTAGTAGTAGCAGTAGTAGTAGTAGTAGTAGTAGTGGTAGTAGTAGTGGTAGTAGTAGTAGTAGTAGTAGTAGTAGTAGTAGTAGTAGTAGTAGTGGTAGTAGTAGTAGTAGTAGTAGTAGTAGTAGTAGTAGTAGTAGTAGTAGTAGTAGTAGTAGTAGTAGTAGTAGTAGTAGTAGTGGTAGTAGTAGTAGTAGTAGTAGTAGTGGTAGTAGTAGTAGTAGTAGTAGTAGTAGTAGTAGTAGTAGTAGTAGTAGTAGTGGTTGTGGTAGTAGTAGTAGTATTGATACAGGTGTTAATGGTACTTATTCTACTAGTATTGGTAATAATGGTGCCAGCGTTGAGAGAGAATTCAAAACCTTTTCTGTGTTATCATACAAGGATGGCACTCCAGAAGTATTAGAAAGAATTCTGAATAAGTCTGGTTGAGATTACAGTGGTGTTTAAACCAACAAACTCTCTTAGAAATAAGCTTTGCAGCTTAAAAGATCCTATCGATGCAATTGAGCAAAATAATCTGGTTTATCAAATCCCTTGCAATGATTGTGAGGTCAAATACATAGGTCAGTGTAGTCGACCAGGGTCGATTAGAATAATAGAGCTCAAAAACTTAGCTAAATCAAGATTAGTAGATCCTAATAAGATTTTAAAAAATTAGAAAAACACTAGCCTATAGCTCTGCATGCAACTGCATACAACCACACAAAGGGTGGGATAGAGCGAAAGTGTTGAAAACAAACTTAGTTGGATGGAGGGAGAGTTTGATAACTGAATCTTTGCTTATCAGATCACCACCAAATACATGCACTAATGGAAATGATTCTTCACATGTTCCAGATATATGGAACTTACCAGAATTAAAAGTAGCTGACCATTGCAGTGCAAGTATTCTTATGGAACTTTCATATTCAATAATATTTGTAATCATGAAAAAGTTTGTTATGTGTGTGAAAAGTAGAGTTATTGACTAGTTCTTTGGTTATTAAACCAATCAGCGCCAAATACTTTCGATAAACTTGATTTAGAAATCCTTTCAGAGGCACCCAATCTAATTCAGTACACTAACTAGTATACAATGCTATTCCACTGTACAATATATCTAATAAATAAACTAAGATGGGATCACCACTTATCGAAACTAATAGATATGTGAATATAAGTGGAGTTCAGACATTGAAATACTTCATTACTAATAACTAAGGCATCAATGAGCATTCATTAGATCTGAAGATTCATTTTTCACTCTACATCTAAAAGACTTCCAACTGATTACTACCAACTATCGAAGTATGAAGTTTCAGGTAAACAGTTAGTATTTTTACTGAAAGGGAACTTCTCGACTGAACTATTAAAAAGACTGACTGACTGAAAAAACCAACATAGAACCTCACATACATGTGTATCGGCTCAAGTGGCCATACTTCACAGTGGTATACAAAGAAAAACAGTGATATCAAACAAGATAAAGTAGTATGAAAGAATAAAAAATCTGAAGATAACGGTTAGAGCTAACATTCTGCCTTTAGAAGATGTCAAGGTGTGACCGATTTTCGTGTGTGTCACCAAGAATTCTCAACCAGTAATTCCTCTACGACCCAAAACAGGCAGTCTAAATCTCCCCACAGGTTTCAGACCAATAGTCAGCAAGTTCATCAACTGATGTCACATCTTGTTCTGGAAATCCTTATCCCTCTTTCAACCTTATCTAACTCCTTCTAATGTGTTACGTCAAGGTATGCGGTGGTTTGGCATGCACAGTACATGCCCAAGCCATCTCAGTTGACCAAGGTTTACAACCTCGATAACCAGCCTAACCTCAAAATTGCTCACATGGTGATTGCACCCAATCGGAGCATGCTACAAAGATACCTATGATCGAAACCCTGTAACCGCTTCATATCTTCTACTTCAAACGGCCACTTCTCCCAGACCATTTGATTCGCAGCAGACCACTTGAGTTATAATGATGACTGACTGCGACAGCTGTTTGTTGAAACTGTTCACTAGCAGAAAAATGTCAAATATTGTTGAAAATGCCAAAGAGTTTCTCTTATTTTCCACAATAACTGAGAAAATCTTATAGTAACGATATAATTCAATAACAGAATCATAAGCAAACATTACTCTATTCAAATATGTATAGTAGTGATGGGCAGTGACTAGCAGTGGAGTCCATGATGCGCATTTCGTCCTATTTGGGACTCGTCAGCTGGATGTACCTGCCTCCCAGTGAGTGATCTTGCTACCACCAGGACTCGGACTCGGGAGAGATAGCTTCAAACTCCAGAGCATCATCCATTACACCACCGAGCCACGATAGCCACTTCCTGTGCCACAGGTATAGTTTTAGTGTTGTTGCTTGTATTACACCGTCGTTGATTGGAACGAATTGATCAGTCTCTGTTGGCATATGGGCTCCTGTGCGGATGCTTCGATATTGCCTGTCTTTTAACCCTGTATAGTAATGATGGGCAGTGGCTAGCAAATAGGAAGAAATGCGCATCATGGATTTCACTGCTAGCCAATGCCCATAATTACCATACAGGGTTAAAAGACAGGCAATATCGAAGCATCCGCACAGGAGCTCATATGCCAACAGAGACTGATCGATTCGGTCCAATCAACGACGGTGTTATACAGGCAATAACACTAATTACTCTATTCATTTCAAGGGTCCACCACAGGATTTTAGCAACAGCTTAGTCCAGCGTCAGAGTGTCTTAACATTACATTTACATGCACAGAAAGTGAGTTGAATCAAAAAGCTGACTTATCCATACGTTTACATAGGACACCCAATCTTAAATCTATATTGATTTATAAAGTTATATCTCCTTTATATATGTTTTTGTGTGTAAGTCTGTGTATTTCAATTATTTTTCTCCCCCCTTTATCCCTTTGACCTTTCATCTCTTAATTTTCACTTTAGATGCGTGCTTCAGAATAGAAGATAAGGTCAGCATTATGCTACTCAGAGATACAATTAGTAATAATACAGTAGAGTTCATATGGGACAATACCTCTCTTATATTCACTTCAAAAAAGGATGGAAAATAGGACGTGAAATATAGGGCGAAAGCTTCACTAGAGCTTCTTATGACGTGACCACATTTGATTTATGTGATTTTGGCAATGCGTGCAGTTCACGATTAAAGCGTTTTGTACACTGGAATGAGACTATTAAATTTCGTATTTCTTCACTACCTACTTGAAAGTAGCTCAAGTAAGATAATAAAATATTTTTCGAATTTTTTTCACTTTTGTTACTTATTATTATTATTATTATTATTGTTATTATTATTAGTCCCTTTGGTTCCTAGTGGAACATAGGGCTTCACTAGCACGCCTCCAGTGACCTCTGTTCTCTGAGATCTTTTGAACGTGGTCCCACGACAGCCCACAAGCTCTCATTTCCTCCTCGCACGACCTCCTCCATGTCACCCTTGGACGTCCAACTCGTCGCTTCCCATAGGGATTCCACTCGAGCAACTGGCCTGACGCGTGATGTCCTCAGTCGGCCTTCTCAGCGCATGCCCAATCCATCTCCACTTCTTCCTGCATATTTGTTGCATGATAGGTTCTTGGTTGATTCGTTCCCAGAGTTCCTTGTTGCTTATTCTTTCTGGCCATCTGATCTTCAGTAACGAGGCAGCGTAAGCAGTTGTTGATGAATGTCTGTAGTTTATTGGAAATGCCTTTCGTGACGCGCCAAGTCTCTGAGCCATACAGAAGCACTGACTTGACGTTGGTGTTGAAAATCCGTATCTTGTTCCGCATGCTGAGTGCAGTGCAGAAGATCTCCACACTGGTTTCAGGCTAATGAACGCCTGTCTTGCTTTTCCGATTCTGACTTTGACATCCTCGTCTGTCCCGCCACCTGTAGTTGAAACAGTGCTTCCTAGATAAGTGAAGGAGGTTACTTCCTTTAAGTTTCTCCCGTTGATGGTGATTGAAGTTTGTTCTTGTTGGAGTTGTTTGGTGCGGTATCATCATCACCTCTGTCTTCTCTATATTCGACCGAAGTCCCGTCTTCGCTGCCCTACCTCACTCACCTCTTCTGTCAACTTGTTAGTTTTCACCTGCAGATCTTCAAGTTTATGTGGCATCAGGCACAAGTCATCGGGGAAATCCAAGTCTTCTAGGTTCTTTTCCGCAGTCCAGCGTATCCCCCTCTTCTCGCTGCCTACTGTTTGCTGCATGATCCAGTCCACCACAATAAGGAATATCATGGGGGATAGTAGGCAGCCTTGATTCACTCCTGTCTTCACTTCAAAAGCATCACTGAGCTGAGATGTCCATTGTGAATTACTTGGCATGTGGCATCTTCATATAGTTGTTGAATGAGGCGGATAAAGGTTTGCGGTACTCCGTAGTAATGAAGCAGTTTCCAAATTACTTGTCGGTCGACGCTGTCAAAGGCCTTCTCAAAGTCGATGAAGTTGAGGTATAGAGCTGATTGCCATTCTACGCTCTGTTCTATGATGATGCGAAGCGTTGCAATTTGGTCAGCACATGATTTGTACTTCCTGAAGCCTGCCTGTTCCGGTCGCAGTTTTGAATCCAGTGCATCTTTAAGCCTCTCCAGGATGATGCGGCTTAATATTTTACTTGGGGTGGACAGGAGAGTGATTCCGCGCCAGTTCTTGCAAACACTGAGGTCTCCCTTCTTCGGCAGTTTAACCCTTCTTCCAATCGTCAGGTACCTTCTCTTCCTTCCACACCTTCTGCAATAGTGGTGTGAGCATGTCCGCTGTTGTCTCTGCATCTGTTCTCAGTGCTTCTGGCGGTATTCCATCTGGTCCTGCTGCTTTCCCACATTTCAGTAGCTTTATGGCGTTCAGGACTTCCATTTTCGTTGGAGGATTTATGTTCACTTGTAATTCAGCGGATGCAGGTGGTATTTCTGGACGAAGTGCAGGTGGTGGTGGTGGTCGATTCAAGAGCTTCTTGAAGTGGTTGGCCCATCGTTTCCTCTGTTTCTCTTCTTTCGTAATTAAATTTCCTTCTTCATCTTTTATTGGCTTCGTCTGTGTTGGTCTCTTCCCTGATAGCAACCTGGTTATTTGATACAATGTCGTCAGGTCTCTCTTACCTGCAGCCTGTTCTGCTTCACTTGCCAGTGTTTCGTAGAAGTGTCTTTTGTCTTTGCGTGCACTCTTCTTCACTTCTTTGTTCAGTGTTTTATACATTGTGCTCAGTTCCTCTTGTCGTTGAGCATCTTTGCACTGGTTTATCTTCTGGTTCACCATCCTCCTCTCCCTGCTCTATCAGCTTCCAGGTATCCGTCGAGATCCATTCCTTGTCTTCTTTCTTCTTCCTTCCTAATATGGTTATGCAGGTTTCTTTCCACATAGCTTTCAAAGACTTCCAGTGTTCTTCCACACAAGTTTCTTCAGGGATGTTGCTCGATGTCTCCCATTTTGTCTTGATGGCTGCCTTGAAGATCTCCTTTGTAGTTTCATCCTTCAGTTTCCGAGTGTTGTACTTGAATTGAGGTCTATCGCTAGCTTCCTTGAAGGCTTTTAACTTGATTTTGAAGGTTCCTTGCACTAGATAGTGAGTGGTGTGAACCTACATCTGCTCCTCTTCTTGACCTTGTGTTAAGTAGACTGCGTCTCCATTTTCTTGAGATTGAGATAAAGTCGATTTGATTTTTAGTGTGTCCATCTGGTGAAATCCACGTCGCTCGCTTTGTGCATATCTTTGTGCCTGAACACACTGCCTCGCCTCCAATCACCAAATCGTTGAATGCGCAGAATTCTGCAAACAATTCTCCATTCTCATTCATTTCACCTAGCGCCTCTCAACCCATGGTTAGTTCTCTTCCCGTGTTGTCCCCTCCCAGTTTGGCATTCACATCACCTCACCCATTAGAATTTTGATACCACCAACCGAGGTGTGGTCTTGTCCAGTGTTGACTGAAGTTGTGTGTAGAATTCCTCCTTTTTCTCTTGCTCTGCATTATTTGTAGGTGCATAACATTGTATGATTGTGACCTTTCTTCCTTTTGAGTTGAATCTTGCTGTCATGATCCTGGAGGAGATTGGTTCCCACTGCATGAGAACCTTCGATGCTGTTGGGGACATCATGATAGCCACTCCAATTCTCAGTGCGCTCGTGGTTGGCGTCTGGGTGACCGGAGTAGATTATTGATTCTCCAGTTGACAGTTTGGAGAGTCCACTCCCATTCCATCCGCTTTCGCAAATCCCAAGCACTTCAATGTGATACCTTGTCATCTCCTTTGCAATCTGGGCTGCCTTACTGGGTTCAAACATCGTGCGGACATTCCATGTCCCCACGTTTACTTTCGCTTTCATCGAGGGAGAGAAGACACATCGGCCAATTGGCTTCCCGAAGGCAGGCTTTCACCAACTGGCGTCATTTCGCCTCTCCGATTCCAGCGGGGAATAAGTTTGTTTTCATTTTTTATATTTTGTTTGTGCTTTGAAGTTTCTTTAGCGGTTAGATTTGTTTTCTGGGGTAGGGTTGCTAGCCCTATGCCCACTTTTGTTACTTAAACGACCAATAATTCCTGTTTAGCTCACACTTACCTATTGTTCCTCTATATTCTTTCCTGGACTATGGAAAAGGGATAAGTGGAGAATATTTGTAGCTTAGGTGGATGGTGGTGGTTGCTTAGTGCTCTCTAATCTGGGCTCTTTAATCATAGAGCTTTCATAGTCTTGCTAGACGACATCATCAGCACTAACTTCAGTGTGAAGTGAGCCGTCAGTATCTCTCCATGAGTGATTTAGTAGCTTGCCTTGACGAAGTGATCTATGATTGTTTGTTTCCTTTGGTCTTTGTATCACTGACTGTATAGATTTTCCTGTTACCTGTCCCTCTGCTTGACCTCTCACCTTTCCGTTGTTCATTATTCTTCTTATTGGTTGATGAATTGGGTCTATGTCCATGCATCTATTGATTACTGACTGACTGACTGGCAGAAATACTACGCTCCCAGGAATTCTCTGACATACCTCATGTTTCCTGTCTCCGTCCAAAATTTCTACATTGTTGAAACTGAATTCGTGTTTATCATTATCCACATGCATTGAAATGAGTGATGAAACCTCGTGTGATGTTTGACAGCCGGTTTTTCTTCTTTGGTTGTTGCATCCTTTAAAAACTCTTTCTAACTGTATACGCATTAACAACAATATATATGAGATAAAAGAGGAATGAAGAAAAAACTCTTTTGGTAGAGGGTGAAAATGGGCAAGATTGGAGATTGCAAGACCTATGATGGCGAGGGGGAGGAGAATTAAGGGTAAAGTGAGGTACAGGATGAGAGAGTGTCTCTCACACAACAGACAGAAAGACAGAAAAGATTGGTGAGTTAAGTACAAGGAGCTAAAATAGTGCCACAAGGCCAAAAAACGCCAAATTTGGAGGGAAGAGAGGATGAGAAACGTTCGGACAACTGAAATTCAATCATGCGAAAAACTGAATAAAGCGGCACAAAATTGATATGAAACGATCAAGCACAGTGGGAGGAACATGACAGAGAGAGAGAGAAGAAAAGAAAAAAAGGGACAGGAATTAATGAAGAAAAACTAAGAACAAGACCAAAATGAATATAATTACACCAGTAGAAGAAAAAAAGGGTTACTATTCACTGCACCAGATGAAGAATATGACAAGGCATATATCAAAAGAAAGGATTCAAGAAGACTTTCTAACTGTATACGAAATAATAATAACAAATGTGAGATAAGAGAGGGGTGAAAGAAAAACTCTTCTGGTCCAGGGTGTAAATGGTGTAACGATAAAAACTTCACCAAATCAATAGCCTAGGATTTGACGAGATTCAACATTGATGCTGACCTTGGTAGTTTAACTGGACTCGCTAAGCTGAAGGTATCCGATCAAGCACCCTCGCCATTTGGCACGCTGTCGTGTTACGTAGCACTGCTCGTAACCGACTCTCTAGCCAGTTAGTTGGAACGCATCGGTTTCTTGGCACAACCACCCAAGCATACCATTCCATCCAACCACCCTATTGCGTTCTTCCTTGATCTCGTATTCGCGGGCATATAACGAGTCGGATTAAATAGTGATTGGCCTTTGCGTCTGTCAAGTTCGAACCAGGACAATTCCTGAATTGGTGAGCCCGACCTGATCACATATCCTGACTGATAACAAATATTGAATTGGTGAGCCCGTTCCAGTTTATATTTGTATATTGCTTTCATTTTGATAACCATTAAATATCCACATACAACTCTTTCTCATGTCCGACCACACTCCCAAGCTTATTTGTGTTAAGCCGACTACGAACACTATCCAACTTGTGCCATATTGGCCAGACAATGCAGAAACATGGTTTCTGTATGCCGAGGCAGATTTTCGAGAACAGGGCATCTCAGATCCTCATTCTCGATTTCTTGCCTTCATAAGTTCACTACCGCGGAAATTAAACAGGCATATTACAGCGCATATGTTTAGTCCCGAAGCAAGTGATCCTTATGCACTTCTCAAAGCCGCACTCTTGAATAACAGCGATCTCACAGATCGCCAGCACCTAGACGAACTGCTCAGTAACATAGAGCCAGGCAGCCACCCAGCCACTGAAGTCCTCGCACGCATGCGAGAAATAATAGGCGCACGAACATTCGAAAGTGGCCTTTTCCGAGAACTACTTCTCTCGAAACTACCACAACTGGTGCAGACCGTGTTGGCAACACTACAGTCAGTCCCACTCGATGACCTGGGCAACCTCAGCAGATAAAATACTGGAGATCCCTAGCAGACCCGTCTCCAATGTATATTCTGTCTGCGACAAACCAGAAAGCCAGGATTCAGAGGTGACCAAGCTGTGCAACTCTATCAAACAGTTGCTACTGTCCCGGAGTCCTAGTTCGCGTAGCACTTCACAGAAACGCATCCTAGCGCATCGCAGCAACTCGCGCGGTTGTCCCAAAACTGAACTCAACAGGGTGGAAAACCCAAAATGATGCTGGTTTCATAATGCTTACAGGGACGAAGCCAGAAAATTCCGGAAGCCATGCAGTTGTAACAAGGACACAAACTCGTGAAACTGCCACGCCGGCACTTGTTCACGGCAACCGTAGCCGGAGGGGACAGCCGTTTGCTCTACGTCACCGATACAAAAACGAAAGTTCGCCACCTCATCGACACTGGCGCAGAAGTTAGCGTTCTTTCTGCACCGACAAAGGAGTGTCATCATGACCAATCCTTCAATCGCCAAGCAGCCAACGTCGAGGCAATCGTGACATCCGGGAGATGGTATGCCTGCCTTAACTTAGGTTTACGCGAACCCATTCACTGGATTTTCCTCCTGGCTGACGTTTCTATGCCCACCATTGGTATAGATTTACTAAAGCATCACTACTTACTCGTAGATGCTCGCCATCGACGTCTGATAGATAACAACACAAAGTTATCCATTGGTGGCACCACCTATGTAGGTCCGAGTTTAGCCATCGTTAGAACCAAACAATCAGGTGACGCGTCCTACCAAGCATTGTTGGAGAAACATCCACAGTTGCGACGACCGAAGCATACTCTTCCGTACATAACCAGCAACGTTATGCACCCCGTCACAACCACGGGTCCACCTGTGGCATCCACAGCACGCCGTCTAGCCAATGACAAACCAAAAATGGAGAAGAGCGAATTCGACCACATGCTGAAACTGGGCATTATAAAACCTCTCAAATGGTCCATGGGCATCACCATTGCACATAGTTTCTAAAAAGGATAGCAACGACTGGCGTCAAACCGGTGATAACGGAAGGCTTAACGCCAAAACAACACTGGACTGCTACTCAATACCTCAAGTTCACGACGTTATGCGGAATGAACATTTTCTCCAAAATCGATTTCTCTAAAGCGCATGATCGGATACTTATGGCAGCTGAAGATATCATGAAAACAGCCATTATCACTCCTTTCGGTTTGTTTGAATTCCTGCGCATGCCATTCGGTCTTCGGAATGCAGAACAAACATTCCGACGCTTTGTGGATGATGTCTTCCGTGGTTTGAATTTTGTTCACGTCTACATCGACGACTGTCTCATTGCGAGTCCAGATAAGGAAACTCATCCTAAACAATTGAATCTCGTATTCAAAAGACTAGAAAACATGCCATCACGGTAAACTTGCAGGAGTGTGAAATAGGAGTTGAATCACTCAGCTTCCTTAGGCATACCACTGACAACAAAGTTATACGCCCATTGAGATATAAAGTGGCGGCTATCACAAACTATCCAGAGCCAACCACTGTGAAACGTCTCCGCACTTTCAATGGCCTGGTAAGTTATCACAGAAGATTTATCCCCAGCTGTGCCTCTGTCATGAGACCACTAACAGATCTACTTCGAGGGACTACGAAGTTCGTGGCTCTGAACAGCGTGGCTAGACTTGCTTTCTCAAAGTCAAGGAAGCCATTTCGAACGCAACCATGCTTATGCACCACCACCCCAATGCTCCTTTGAGTATTGTTGTTGATGCATCCGACTCAGCGATTGGAGCAGTTTTGCAACAGTTGACTGACAACCAGTGGCACTCGTTAGACTCTTTCTCGAGGCGGCCGCAAGGTGCGGAAACAAAATACAGTACATTTGGTGGGGGACTCCTAGCTATGTACTGTTCTGTACTCCATTTTCGACATTGTGTGGAAGGTCGTGATTCCGCTATTTTCATAGACCACAAACCGTTAACCTTTTCCCTCAGATCAGCCTCTGGCAAATACTCTCCACGTAAGTCACGAAGGCTGGATTACATTTCCCAGTTCACGTCAGACATCTGCCACATTTCTGGAGCAAATAACTCCGTATCCGATGCACTATCAAGAATAGCTTCGATAAACCATATCGAGGGCGTTGATCTCGTTGAACTAGCTAGGTGTCAAAAAGAAAACCTCGGGCTGCATCATGAGTTTCCGTCCGCAACCCTCAAGCTGCGACTGTGTCCGGTAGGATCAGACAAGGACACAATTTTGTGCGACGTCTCTGCTAGTCAACCAAACCCAATAGTTCTGAAGAGTTGTCGATGCAACGTCTTCAATACTTTGCACAAACTGTTTCATACAGGTGTACGAACCACTACCACGCTTATCGCACAACGTTTCTGCTGGCCTGGGATAAACAAAGACGTTAAGGAGTGGGCTCAGTCGTGCTTAGCTTGTCAGAACTGCAAAGCCAAGGGACACAAGAGGAGCCCTCTAGGTTCTTTTCTAGCCGCAGACATGCTTTTCGACTAAGTCCAAATAGATTTTGAAAGACCTATGCCAGAATCTAATGGATGTGCTTACATTTTCACCTGCGTGGATCGTTTCATGCGGTGGCCGGAAGCAGCACCTACTAAGGATATTACTGCTGAAACAGTGGCTTGTGTTTTCGTGGAAAGATTGATCGTGAACTCCGGAGGTCCATCTTACGTCACAACCGACCGTAGGAGCCAATTCAAGTATCGATTATTTCACGCTCCAGCTGCACATTTAGGTAGCGCTCGGTTCCGAAAGACGGCCTACCATCCACGAGCAAATGGAAAAGCAAAGCGTTTCCATCGACAGCTGAAAGTTTTCTTTCAGCTACAAACATACCTCAGTGGACCGAGGCTCTACCTCTAGTCCTATTAGGTATCCGTAACACGTTGAAAGCTGATGCTGGATGCACCCCTGCAGAACTCGTCTGTGGGACAACTCTTCACCTACCAGGTGAATTTGTTTCCCCTTCAACTTTCAAACATGTTTCCGACAGGGCATCTTACTTGACTAGACCTACAAACGCAATGCATTCAGTTAGGCCTCCTCCCGCTAGACCTCGAACGACTGATGTCTTCGTTCACTTCAGTTTACAAAAGATACCACATCTGTTCATCCGCCACGAGGCCGTTCATCGACCACTTGAACCGCCCCACGATGGGCCATTCAAGGTGATCAAGCGACACGAGAAATCCCATATAATCGAGCGAAACGGACGTGAAGATACTGTTAGTATCGACCGTTTGAAACCAGCTCATTTCGAAGTCAAGCCCACCATAAGTCACGTGTTATCTCGCTACAGCCAACCGAAGGACAGCTCAAATTCTTGACGATGTGCCTGGTAATACACAGTTACAACAGCTATCGGCGCAACAGAAAAAACGGTCAGGCCGAACCGTCAGGTTCCCGGAGTATTTGAAGTCGTATTCAACATAGTGGTGTGAAATAAGATGTGCCAACGACGTATATTTTTTAATAATTTCAAAGTTCTTTTCGGGGCACCATTTTTCTTATTTACCGGCAATGCGAGAATCCTCGTACATTTTGCCTTTTATGTCAATTTTTTACTACCACCACGTAATGAAACATTTTTTTAAAAAGACAATAAGCGTGAACTTTATTTCGATGTATATATATATATATATATATCGGCAATTCCCATTTTTACGAAACGTTTTCGTGGTATTAAAGACTTTTATTTATATTCCAGGTGCAACGAGCACTGGACGGAACGTCAAAGTAAACTGAGGACCGCGATCGACGTACAATTCAATTTATCGTATTTTATTTCTCACTTGCCACGACACCCTAGAATAAATTCAGACAACCATGAGCCACTTCTCGCGGTGAACTCATCGGAAGGGTTTTGCCAGTGGAGAAACCACTGGGTTTTACTTCCGGCTGGTATCGTCTTAGGGTCATCACGAACTCACTAAGAGGGGAGTGATCTGTAGCGTCACACACTTCCCCAAAATCAATAGCCTAGGATTTGACGAGATTCAACATTGATGCTGACCTTGGTAGTTTAACTGGACTCGCTAAGCTGAAGGTATCCGATCAAGCACCCTCGCCATTTGGCACGCTGTCGTGTTACGTAGCACTGCTCGTAACCGACTCTCTAGCCAGTTAGTTGGAACGCATCGGTTTCTTGGCACAACCACCCAAGCATACCATTCCATCCAACCACCCTATTGCGTTCTTCCTTGATCTCGTATTCGCGGGCATATAACGAGTCGGATTAAATAGTGATTGGCCTTTGTGTCTACCAAGTTCGCAACACCGTAACCCCCAAATTGGTGTGCCATGATACCGCATCGGGAAATCATGGCAAGTATTGCCGATTTCATATTGAGTGTATTCTAGTGTTAATCATCCTCTCCTATTTCAGCTTTCGTGTGCCCTCGAGATCCACTCCTGACCTACTTTTTTCCTCCTTCCTGGTACGGCTATGCAGGTTTCTTTCCACATCTCTTTCAAACAGTTCCAGTGTTCTTCCACATAGGTTTTTCCAGGTATGTTCTTCGATATCTCTTTTTTGTCTTGATGGCTGACGTGAAGATGTCCCTCGTAGTTTCGAAATTCAGTCAGTTTTTCGGTGTTGAACTCCAACTGCGGTCTATCGCCAACTTCTTTGAAGGCTTTCAACTTGATTTGGAAGGTTGCTTGCACTAGATAGTGGTCTGAGCCTACATATGCTCCTCTTCTTGGCCTTGCGTCAAGAAGGCTGCGTCCCTACTTTCTTGAGATTGGGATGAAGTCGGTCTGATTTTCAGTGTCCATCTGGTGAAATCCATGTCGCCCTTAGAATATCCTTGTGTTTGTTCACGCTGCCTCCACTCCCCAAATCGTTGGATGCACAGAATTCTGCAAACTACTCTCCATCCCCATTCATCATTTCGCCGAGTGCTTGTCGACCCACTATTGGTTCTCTTCTCCTTTTGTTTGCTCCGAGTTCGGAATTCACGTTGCCCGTCAGAATTTTGATGTCGCCACCTAGGGAGGGGTCTCGTCCAGTACTGTTTGTAGTTGTCTGTAGAACTCCTCCTTCTTCTCTTGATCTGCATTATTTGTGGGTGCGTGGCATTGTATGGTTGTGACTTTCCTTCCTTTTGAGTTGAACCTTTCTGTCATGATTCTGGAGGGGACTGGTTCCCACTGCATGAGGGCCTTCGCTGCTCCTGGGGACATCGTGATAACCACTCCCTCTGTGTGCTCGTGGTCGTCATCTGGGTGACGACATCGGAGTAGATTATTGGCTCTCCGATTGACAGTTTGGAGAGTCTACTCCTATTCCATCTGCTTTCGCGGGTTCCTAGCCTAGCACTTCCATGCCGTACCTTCTCATCTCTCTGGTAATCTGGGCAGCCTTGCCAGCCAGCTCCAAACATGGTGCGGACATTCCATGTTCCCATGTTTGCTTTTGCCTTAATTAAGAGAGAGAAGATACATCGGCCATTCGGCTTCCTGAGGGCTTTCACCAACCGGCGTCATTTTCCCTCCTCGATTCCAAAGAGGAATGGGTTTGTTCTTATTTTTTATATTTTCTTTGTGCTTTGAAGTTTCTTTGGCGGTTTGATTGATTTTACGGGGTAGTGTTGCTAGCCCTATGCCCGACCTTCCCTCTTTACCCGGGCTTAGGACCGGCTGGTAACTAGTGAACTGGTTAGCCAGGCGAGGTTGACACTATACAATGCCAGGCCCAAATTCCCTCCCGCAACCATCCCAGCCTTTAACTCCGTATCCACTTGCCATCCGAAGACTGTAGGCTCATTGAATACTGAGATCTCTTTTGGCTCATTCGTTCTCAACATTTTACATGCAGTGTGCTCCTATAGATTACGTAGCTCACTATGGCCAAGGTAATTCTCACACCGAGGGGTTAAAACCTCATTAATCTTCATCACTGTTGTTTGACGATGTCGCTTTTATCCAATATGCGTGACCAGCAGTATCTAAATAATTGTTTACCACGAATGAATTTGTATGGCGCGGTGACCCGTTTTCCTCCAAACCTTCACAGCTTCAATAGGGAAATAACACCTGAATATTGCCCATAGAATCACATGTGTTCGTATAGTCCATTATTCGAAACATATAATAATTATTACTAGCTGAATGGCAGAAAATGCAAGAACGTTTTAGGGTTATGCATCTCGGTGATCGTAAGCCCACGCAACTGCTTCTTTAGGCGGAGCAGCTAGTTGCAGAGTTCAATATTGATGGTGCGTTGCTCAGGCAACTGCGGTTTCAGGGATTACCACAGGCGGTCCAAGGAACCCTGGTATCCTTTCATAGGCCCCTCTTCATAAAGCTGGCGGAGGCAGCCGGCAGAGCTGTAGACGCCACCAAGCATGACACAAATATTCCAGCTGCAACGTCTACTGCAACTGACTCCCACAATTTACCCCTTCCTTCCCTCAACAAGTAAGCCACCGTGTTTCGACGATGTGGTTTATGTCACTCAGTCGTGCGAGAATAGTGCAGTATCAGGGAAGAAACGCAGTCTATAGTTCTCCCTGCGGTTGCAAGTTTCGCTGACGCAGCAGACCTGCCTTCTGTGCCAGTGACAGCCGTTCCCAGTCACGACAATCCTAATGCAGGTTGCGTTGCTACCGTAAACTTTATGGCGCCAACGCCAAAAGGTGCACTCGACCTTGCACCTTCAAATCTAGCCAGCACGTGACGGCGACTAAAGTCGCTGAAGAACCACTTCCATGTCTCCTCTTCTTCGCCACAGATCGACATTCTTGGACACTCTTCCTGGTTGACGCTGGGGCGGAAGCCAGCGTCATCCCACCTATGAATGATGAACGTCTGCGGCCAAGCCTCTGAAACTTCATGCCGCCAACGGTTTGCCCATCACGACCTATGGTCAGGGATTCCTCACCCACAACCTTGAACTGCGTCGTTTTTGCCCACTGGGCTTCCATAGTTGCTGGTGTGACCACCAGGATTACTGGTATGGGTCTCTTACAACACCACCAGCTGCTGGTAGATGCTGGTAAGCATAAGTTCGTTGATCCTACCACAAGACTCTTCGTCTTTCATACTGCCACATAGACGCTGTCTCTCAGTTCAGCGCACTCCACGACGGACACTTCTAGCCTTTACACATCTGCCACTCAATCCTTTCCGGATGTCTTCAAGCCAAGTCGTAGTGTACCTTGCGTGATGTTTCCAATCAAATAAAGACGACTGCCCCATCAGTGTTCGCTAAACCACGGTGACTATCCCCGAAGAAACTGCCTGCAGCCAAAGCTGAGCTGCAACAGACTTGAGGAGGGAATAACCAGACCGTCCGACTGCCCATGGTCTTCGCCCTTGGTTGTGGTACCGAAAGACAGTGGCATGGCATGGAGGCCTTATGGTGACTACCGAAGACTAAACACTAAATTGATTCCAGATCGTTGCCCAGTCTCTCACGTAAAAGAGTTGGCTGAACCCCTAGAAGACCCATTTGTTTTCAATGAACTCGACATGATGCGTGCTTATCATCAGATTCCCGTTCATTGTGATGATGCCCCAGAGATAACGGTCATTAAACCTTTTGGTCTCTTTGAATTTGTTCTTATGCCTCTTGATCTCCGTAATGCTGCACAAACCTTCCGAAGCCTTATTCACGATGTGTTACGTGGACTAGAATTCGCCTATACTTATTTGAAAGACATTCTGATGGCTCTTCCGGGCGAAGATACTCACCTTAACCACTTAAAACAGGCTTACACGGAGCGTTAGAGCATCCGATGACAGTTTATCTGGCCAAACGCCAGATCGTCGCTCGTTCGCTGAAATTTTTGGGACATCTTACTGACGAACATGGCACTCGCCTACTGCTTGAATAGGTACAGGTGATTCAGGACTTCACGGTTCCAACGTCACTTAAAGTGCCACGCACATTCCTGAGGATGGTTAGCTATTATCATCGTTTCGTCCCCCAGTGTGCTCATGTTTTGACTGCGCTAACCAACCTACTGAGAGGTAAGTGTAAAGCATTCAGCATGATTTCTGAGGCATTAAAAGCATTTTGCAACATCAAAACCGCAGTAGAAGGTGCCACGATTTCGGTCCACCAGGACGTAAACCTACCTCTCAGCATTGCGGTTGACGCCTGTAGCACGGCCATCGCAGCTGTGTTGCGACAACATTCGGAAAACACCTGGACCCTGCTGGTATGCCCTCCTGGAGGCTACCCGCCTGCAAAATGCGGCACAGCACTTTTGGCCAGAAATAGCTTACCACACATAATAATAATGATTTATTCCTGAATTTACAGGTGTATATCAGTTTTACAGATGCGGTTATAACAACCAGTGGTGGATGACCTCCGGTAATACTTTCCTTTACAAAATTTTTTTTACCATCTTTTCATTTCACGTAGTGGAAATCTTCAGTCCGAGGAAGAAAGAAAGGTTCACACCACATACAAACGGTGCACTTTAATCTGAATTTAGAATTTTTGTTATTTTTAAGTTATCTGGCAGGGATGATAGCCACGTCTGTTGAATGTGTAAAATCATCACTCAAAAAGAAGAGGAATTAAGTCGACAGTTTCTCGGTCGAAAAAAGGAGTGCCAGCTAATTGCTTTAATTTGGAGGATAATATACATTGAACGAAGCGCCACGGCAGATTCAATGTGTTTTTCAAAGGACATGCATCTCTGGGTTCATTAAAACGTCAAGATACACTGTATAGACAAAAATAAATAATACTGACAACGATGTATCACCTTCCTGATGAGACGGCCTACTTTTTTTGTTCATGCTAAATTGGACATATGTCCACAGTAGTGGCCATGTTGCTCCGTCTTGCGCTTAATAGCTTGGTGAATATTGGCCACATTCCTTTGAGTTTCGAGGTCAATTCAAAGAATCCGTCTCTGCAGGTAAAGTTGTAAGTACTTTTCTGCATTTTTGTTCACCGTTTACAGCTGTAATGGACGAAATGGCCCCAGTCAATGAAACAGTAGATGAATAAGAGTCAAAAGGCCTCAAGGAGGTATCTTCGTGTGATGCCATAAGGATGCTCATCACAAGATGCACGATTGTACAGGAGTTGCCTGAAGATGGATGCAGTGATATTTAAGAATAGTGCCGATGAAATATTGTGATTCCAGTCTCACTGCAGGTTTCCAAGTTTCTATTTACAATAAGAATAGGGAAAACAAGGAGCGAGGTACCAAGGCGCAAGGAAGTTAATTATATGTAAATTTCGACCTATGTACATGGTGTCATGCCTATTATTAAATGTATAGTCCTAGGTTTAATGTTTATATTCTTATTAAAAATTTGTTATTCGCTGTGTCTTGGAAATGCGATTTTTGGGGGCTGCATCTGAGGATGTCTCCAGTAGTGGTGGTAATAAGTGGGAGGTATAGATGAACAACCTAATAAACGAAGTAGTCCTGATTGTTCCTGGGATGAAAAGGGAAGAGTGTCGATTTACCGATCAGGGTAGGTCACCCCATACACTTAAGTGGCCCATTATACTGAGCATTGAGGGACGTAGTTGTGATCCACCCTGAATGTTGGGGAGTTTTCCGGAGGATAGGAATCCTTCTGACATACGGCTAGACAGGGTAGTTGAGCTCGAAGTTCTGATATCAACAGGAAGATGGTCCCATATTTTCGAGTATTTAATAAGGAAGAAGTTAGCTCGGAAAGATGTTCCAAAAGATTTCATTTCAACACTGTAGTCTTGACTGCGAAGACTGTAGCGACCTTCACGCGTGAAACGGACTTCCTCACTAGCTGTAAAGGATATTTTGTATAGAATCTCGAAGAAAAATATGAGGTTAGTCTTAATACACCTCATCTAAAGTGGTCGGAGATAAGCTCTGCACACCGAGACGCATAATTCTGACCATATATGTAACCAAGTACCCTTGACGTGAAGTACTTCCACACGCCCTGAAGTTTAAATTTGTCGACTATACGGGCGCTCTCTAAAATAAACGAACAGTATTCTAACAGGAAACCTCGACTGGTTAACTAGTTCACTAGCTACCAAAATCAATCAAACCGCCAAAGAAACTTCAAAGCACAAAGAAAATATAAAAAATAAGAACAAACCCATTCCTCTTTGGAATCGAGGAGGGAAAATGACGCCGGTTGGTGAAAGCCCTCAGGAAGCCGAATGGCCGATGTATCTTCTCTCTCTTAATTAAGGCAAAAGCAAACATGGGAACATGGAATGTCCGCACCATGTTTGGAGCTGGCTGGCAAGGCTGCCCAGATTACCAGAGAGATGAGAAGGTACGGCATGGAAGTGCTAGGCTAGGAACCCGCGAAAGCAGATGGAATAGGAGTAGACTCTCCAAACTGTCAATCGGAGAGCCAATAATCTACTCCGATGTCGTCACCCAGATGACGACCACGAGCACACAGAGGGAGTGGTTATCACGATGTCCCCAGGAGCAGCGAAGGCCCTCATGCAGTGGGAACCAGTCCCCTCCAGAATCATGACAGAAAGGTTCAACTCAAAAGGAAGGAAAGTCACAACCATACAATGCCACGCACCCACAAATAATGCAGATCAAGAGAAGAAGGAGGAGTTCTACAGACAACTACAAACAGTACTGGACGAGACCCCTCCCTAGGTGGCGACATCAAAATTCTGACGGGCAACGTGAATTCCGAACTCGGAGCAAACAAAAGGAGAAGAGAACCAATAGTGGGTCGACAAGCACTCGGCGAAATGATGAATGGGGATGGAGAGTAGTTTGCAGAATTCTGTGCATCCAACGATTTGGGGAGTGGAGGCAGCGTGAACAAACACAAGGATATTCTAAGGGCGACATGGATTTCACCAGATGGACACTGAAAATCAGACCGACTTCATCCCAATCTCAAGAAAGTAGGGACGCAGCCTTCTTGACGCAAGGCCAAGAAGAGGAGCATATGTAGGCTCAGACCACTATCTAGTGCAAGCAACCTTCCAAATCAAGTTGAAAGCCTTCAAAGAAGTTGGCGATAGACCGCAGTTGGAGTTCAACACCGAAAAACTGACTGAATTTCGAAACTACGAGGGACATCTTCACGTCAGCCATCAAGACAAAAAAGAGATATCGAAGAACATACCTGGAAAAACCTATGTGGAAGAACACTGGAACTGTTTGAAAGAGATGTGGAAAGAAACCTGCATAGCCGTACCAGGAAGGAGGAAAAAAGTAGGTCAGGAGTGGATCTCGAGGGCACATGGAAGGTGAACTAGGAGAGGAATATGATGCGGAAGATAAACCAGTGCAAGAATGCTCGACGACAATAGAAACTGAGTGCAGTTTATAAAACACTGGATAATGAATTGAGGAGGAGTGCGCCAAGGACAAATGTCGCCTCTACGAAACACTGGCAATTGAAGTAGAACGGGCTGCAGGTAAGAGAGACCTGACAACATTGTATTAAATAACCAAGTTGCTATCTGCGAAGAGATGAACACAGATGAAACCAATAAAAGATATGAAGGATAAATAATTGCCAAAGAACGGAAACGGCGGATAGGTTGAGCTGTCTACCCCAAAACTCTTGGATCGACCACGACCGCCACCACCACCTGCACTTCGACCAGAAATACCACCTGCAGCCACCGAACTAAAAGTGAACACAAATCCTCCGACGAAATTCGAAGTCCTGAGCGCCATAAAGATACCGAAACGCGGGAAAGCAGCATGACCACATGGAATCCCGCCGGAAGCCCTCAGAGCAGACGGAAAGAAAATAGCAGACATGCCCACACCACACGACTATTGCAGAAGGTCTAGAAAGAAGGGAAAGTAACTGCAGATTGGAAGAACAGCTATCTTGTCAAACTCCCGAAGAAAGGAGACCTAAGTCTTTCTAAGAACTGGCGTGGAATCATGCTGCTAGCCACACCAAACAACATATTAAGCCGCATCATCCTGGAGAGGCTAAGGGATGCACTGCGTTCAAATCACGACCGGAGCAGGCTGGCTTCAGGAAGTACAAATCATGTGCAGACCAACTTGCAACGCTACAATACGCATCATCATGGAAGAGAGTGTAGAATGACAGTCAACTCAACTCTACCCCAACTTCACCGACTTTGAAAAAGCCTCTGACAGCGTCAACCGAAAAGTAATTTGCCGGTTGTTTCAGCACTATAGAATACCACAAACCTTTATCAATCTCATTCAACAACTATATGAAGACTCCACATGACAAGTAATTCACAATGGAAAGCTCAGTGATGCCTTCGAATCGAAGTGAAGACATGAGTAAAACAAAGCTGTCCACTATCACCCATGATCTTCCTGATTATGGTCAACTGGACTGGATCATGCAACAAACAGTGAGGAGTGAGAAGAGGGGGATGCACTGGCTGGACTGGGGAAATGATCCCAGGAGATTTGGATTTCGCCGATGACTCGTGTCTGATGTCACACGAACTTGAAGATCCACTGGTGAAAATTAACAAGTTGACACAAGAGGCGAGGCCGCAAAGACGGGCATTCAAGTGAACGTAGGGAAGACAGAGGTGATGAAGAGACCCAACCAACACCATCACTACCACCAACAAGCTCCAATCACCATCAGCGGGGGAAACTTAGAGAAATTAGCCTCTTTCACCTATCTAGGCAGCACTGTTTCAACCGCAGGTGGCACAGACGACGACATCAAAGACAGGATAGGAAACACAGCAGGACCGGCTTTCATTAATCCGAAACCAGCGTGGAGATCTGCTGCACCCAGTATGAAGAACAAGGTCCCGATTTTCAGCACCAGTGTCAAGTCAGTGCTTCTATGTGATGGTGCAGTAGCTTGGCGGGTTACGGAAAGCATTTCCAACAAACTACAGACACTCATCAACAGCTGCCCACGCTCACGTGTTACTGAAGATCAGATGACGAGAAAGAATAAGCCACAAGTAACTCTGGCTGGTGAGGAACCAACCAAGAACATATCGCCAAACAAATATGCAGAAGAAAGTGGAGATGGATTGGGCATGCAATGAAAAGGCCATTCGGGGACATCACGCATCAGGCCAGTCACTCTGGCGGAACCTAGATGGGAAGCTACGAGTTGGGTCTGGAAGGCGAGGGTGACATGGAGGAGATGGTGCGAGGAAGAAATGAGAGGTTCTGGGCTGTCATGGAACCAGATTAAAAAGATTGCAGAAAACAGAGTGCACTGGAGATGCGCTAGTGAAACCGTATGTTCTATTAGGAACCCAAGGGACAGATAATAGTAATAATTCCAACAGGGTTCGGAGGTAAGCTTGGCTTTGTGGCAGTAAAAGTTACGAATAATACAGCCTGGTAGTATTCTGGACTTACAGGTTTGTGTAGCAACACGTTCAGAGAATGTAAGATCGTTAGAGTAACGGCGCTCTGAGTCAAGGACGCTATAGAAACCAGGTAGCATCACAGCTTGCAGAGACAATTGTAGACGAGTGAATGGTGCCACAAAGCATACACGGCCTCACGTACCTAGGTTGAATTGGAGGTTCCGTGTGGTGGACAAGGTAGTTACTAGGTCAAGTTCGCTCTGTGCTAACCTTCGGAAGTAGGGCAGGTTGTCACTTGAGAACGACTAAGCAACCTTCAGATAGTCAGTGAGCAAAACCGCCTTGCACTTGCAGAAGTCACTAACTTGAGGGGTGAACAGACGTGGAGAGAGCACGCCACCCTGAACTACACCAAAAGTAATGCGCCTACGTTTAGAAAACTGAGACTCATCTTTTGACAACTTGTGAACGGTTACAAAGAAAAGATTAATGTTGAACTGCTCGTAACCGACTCTCTAGCCAGTTAGTTGGAACGCATCGGTTTCTTGGCACAACCACCCAAGCATACCATTCCATCCAACCACCCTATTGCGTTCTTCCTTGATCTCGTATTCGTGGGCATATAACGAGTCGGAATAATTAGTGATTGGCCTTTGCGTCTATCAAGTTCGCACCAGGACAATTCCTGAATTGGTGAGCCCGACCTGATCACATATCCTGACTGATAACAAATATTGAATTGGTGAGCCCGTTCCAGTTTATATTTGTATATTGCTTTCATTTTGATAACCATTAAATATCCACATACAACTCTTTCTCATGTCCGACCACACTCCCAAGCTTATTTGTGTTAAGCCGACTACGAACACTATCCAACTTGTGCCATATTGGCCAGACAATGCAGAAACATGGTTTCTGTATGCCGAGGCAGATTTTCGAGAACAGGGCATCTCAGATCCTCATTCTCGATTTCTTGCCTTCATAAGTTCACTACCGCGGAAATTAAACAGGCATATTACAGCGCATATGTTTAGTCCCGAAGCAAGTGATCCTTATGCACTTCTCAAAGCCGCACTCTTGAATAACAGCGATCTCACAGATCGCCAGCACCTAGACGAACTGCTCAGTAACATAGAGCCAGGCAGCCACCCAGCCACTGAAGTCCTCGCACGCATGCGAGAAATAATAGGCGCACGAACATTCGAAAGTGGCCTTTTCCGAGAACTACTTCTCTCGAAACTACCACAACTGGTGCAGACCGTGTTGGCAACACTACAGTCAGTCCCACTCGATGACCTGGGCAACCTCAGCAGATAAAATACTGGAGATCCCTAGCAGACCCGTCTCCAATGTATATTCTGTCTGCGACAAACCAGAAAGCCAGGATTCAGAGGTGACCAAGCTGTGCAACTCTATCAAACAGTTGCTACTGTCCCGGAGTCCTAGTTCGCGTAGCACTTCACAGAAACGCATCCTAGCGCATCGCAGCAACTCGCGCGGTTGTCCCAAAACTGAACTCAACAGGGTGGAAAACCCAAAATGATGCTGGTTTCATAATGCTTACAGGGACGAAGCCAGAAAATTCCGGAAGCCATGCAGTTGTAACAAGGACACAAACTCGTGAAACTGCCACGCCGGCACTTGTTCACGGCAACCGTAGCCGGAGGGGACAGCCGTTTGCTCTACGTCACCGATACAAAAACGAAAGTTCGCCACCTCATCGACACTGGCGCAGAAGTTAGCGTTCTTTCTGCACCGACAAAGGAGTGTCATCATGACCAATCCTTCAATCGCCAAGCAGCCAACGTCGAGGCAATCGTGACATCCGGGAGATGGTATGCCTGCCTTAACTTAGGTTTACGCGAACCCATTCACTGGATTTTCCTCCTGGCTGACGTTTCTATGCCCACCATTGGTATAGATTTACTAAAGCATCACTACTTACTCGTAGATGCTCGCCATCGACGTCTGATAGATAACAACACAAAGTTATCCATTGGTGGCACCACCTATGTAGGTCCGAGTTTAGCCATCGTTAGAACCAAACAATCAGGTGACGCGTCCTACCAAGCATTGTTGGAGAAACATCCACAGTTGCAACAACCGGTAATTTCCACAGGAATAAACAACATAAATTACATCAAATGACGAACCCTGTTACACAAAGTGTGGAAATAAGTAAAATGTCGTTTAGAAAGGGATAAGATACGTTTTTTACCCTGGGCGCCATAGTTCATGACAAGTTTGTGGATTTGTTTTGGTCACACTTGGTGGCACTTATGCAGTCCGGACGATTTTCTATCTGGCAATGAATTTCGTGGTTTGAGATGAAAATCACTTGTGGGGCCGTGAAGTGGTGTATGCATCAAGCATACCTGAAACCTAACCCCATTGAGGGGTTGGATTTGGCTCCTCTCTATTTAATTGGTTCCCGATGCTGACTGGTGTCCCCCAAGGTTCTATACGGGCCCACTACTGTTTCTTGCATCTATCAGTGTCCTATCAGGGGTCCTTAATTCGTATTCACCATTATATGCCGGTGACCTGAAGATTTTGAGGGAAGTACAGGAGCCAACGGATATTTCGATGTTCCAGGAGGACCTTACGAAAATCCTTAATTGGACTGCAGGAAACCTGCTTCCTCTCAACTCGAAGAAGTGTAGAATTATGATAGTTGACAAACATAAATGCAGTCCCAGTTCTTACTCTCTGGGTGAAATAAATATCTGTCACTGTAACATGGAACAAGACCTGGGAGTTACACTAAATGATACACTAGGAGCCTCTGTTTACTGTCGCCTTGCAGCCAATAGGGCTTATGGGATCCTGGGGTTTCTCTCGCGAACCTTAGTGCGTCTAACTCCTCTTTTCACTACAGTGTACGCTTTGTACATTCGCCTGCATTTGGAAAAAAATTAGCTTGTAATGTTTCCATACTTGGAAAAGGACATTGCCACCCTAGAACGGGTACAGAGAAGAGCTACAAAGAAAGTGATTGGGTTACGGCACAAACCGTACCCAGACAGCTTAGTTGCTCTTCAGCTGCACTCAGTACAATACCGGGGGATCAGATGGGATGTGAACATGAAGTAGCGCATTGCCTAAAACTTCTCCATCCTAACAGAACCCTTTCAAGCTTTAGTCAGAAACGCGACTTGAGGGGTCACCCGTTAAGAATAAAGCACGTACAGAGGTCCGTGATTACTCATTTGCAGTTAGAGTTTGTAAACTGTGGAACTCCCTAACTTCAGCAGTTGTTACAGCCCCATCCCTTGGTACTTTTAAAAGGAGGTTGGATGCGCACCACGTGTCCTACGGTACCGACGGGCTGTGCTCGAGGAGCTTTCCCCAGATCGAATGTAGTAACACTACCTTAAGACCACATTAATTAATAATCGTATCTATCTCCTTTCAGGTTTTTCAGGACCGGGAAGGTAATTGTGACCATTCCAAACTCAGAACGTATTTCAGCAAGACAGACGTAAAACCCAAGGAACCGCCGTTCACTAATTCTACAACACGAAGTTTGAAGTTGGACTTGCCAACAACCACAATGAACGAAATCTCATTCTGGCTATTTACAGGAGCATATCTGAAGTAAAAAGGATATGGAATAAAATATTCTGTGAAAGGTTCAACGCATAAACTATCCCATAAGGGGCATTTTTTATCACAAGCCATTGTTTTATTAGGTCAAAGAGATACCGCGAAAGCATATGCCGTCATTAATGGCCTTGGTGGATATTCGAACTATTTACTTATAGAGGATTGACCTTTGGAATGTCACCCATCATCTTTCTTGCTAGAAGACATATATCGCCACTCCTACAAACCTGTCAACGGTTCCCTCTACTGCGGTGCTACTTAAAATCAGATGCTACCTCACATGAAAATACATGTAGACGACGCATCAAAAAATTGATGGCAGCTAATCGAGGTAATTTTGTGGCGTTTAACCCTTTTTATGATTTTTAGCCTTTTATTTGTGCATTTTTTCGCTGTTACTAAGTTTATTGTGGGTTGATGGATTAAAGTGCAACAACTGTGGCGCCTTTTCAAAACTTTTGGTTTTTTGTATAAATACTTTTAAGTGTGTAAGCGTGTCCGTTTGCAAAATAGGCTACTTCGGAGAATATTGAAAAACACGGCTTTGCAAATGGAGGTTACTCGATTTTCCACAAATTTTGAGTGCATTGCTGAGACTTTGGAAACGTATAGGTTCCCAATTGGTCCCCATAGGGACCTTTGACAATTTTGGGAAAAATATTGCGGATCTTTAGGTTTTTAGGTTTTCTGCTAGAAGCTTCCGAAGTGCGCCTGAAGTAAATGCTACCGGGAAACAGAGAAGACGCATACCGCAGAATTAGGAGTCGGAGTGACAATCGTACGGAAAACGCATGGAAAATGGAAGAAACCTTTCTGTTCTTCTCGCTTTGTTTCAACACCTTTCACTTCTCCTCATTTCTCTCTTTACTTTCCTCCTTTTGGTCGACACACTTCATACATTTAGAAATACAACGGTTAAAACCGATCCAACATGTTTGTTATGTAAACTCCAATGTTGAAGGTATTGGTTAGAAAACAGGAATTTATCCTGAAAGCGAGTTCGCTGGAAACACAGATTGTGTACTGAGGGTCCATGAACAGAGACCGATGATCCAGCTGCTTATGTTCCTCTAGTTCATAGTCTGTGTGTAAGGTTTAGATCCACTTCATCCGTATTGAGTCAGACGGTTGCATAATAGCATTAAATATTTTGGGTTTTAATTTAAAGTCAGTCATGTTTAGTGGGAAAACATGATCTGTGACTGCAGAAACTGTTTGGTTAGCAACAAGTACCACTTTGTACAGATTTCTTAATCACATGAAACTTTGGGAATTGTCCTGGTTCGAACTTGACAGACGCAAAGGCCAATCACTATTTAATCCGACTCGTTATATGCCCGCGAATACGAGATCAAGGAAGAACGCAATAGGGTGGTTGGATGGAATGGTATGCTTGGGTGGTTGTGCCAAGAAACCGATGCGTTCCAACTAACTGGCTAGAGAGTCGGTTACGAGCAGTGCTACGTAACACGACAGCGTGCCAAATGGCGAGGGTGCTTGATCGGATACCTTCAGCTTAGCGAGTCCAGTTAAACTACCAAGGTCAGCATCAATGTTGAATCTCGTCAAATCCTAGGCTATTGATTTTGGGGAAGTGTGTGACGCTACAGATCACTCCCCTCTTAGTGAGTTCGTGATGACCCTAAGACGATACCAGCCGGAAGTAAAACCCAGTGGTTTCTCCACTGGCAAAACCCTTCCGATGAGTTCACCGCGAGAAGTGGCTCATGGTTGTCTGAATTTATTCTAGGGTGTCGTGGCAAGTGAGAAATAAAATACGATAAATTGAATTGTACGTCGATCGCGGTCCTCAGTTTACTTTGACGTTCCGTCCAGTGCTCGTTGCACCTGGAATATAAATAAAAGTCTTTAATACCACGAAAACGTTTCGTAAAAATGGGAATTGCCGATATATATATATATATATATATATATATATATATATATATATATACATCGAAATAAAGTTCACGCTTATTGTCTTTTTAAAAAAATGTTTCATTACGTGGTGGTAGTAAAAAATTGACATAAAAGGCAAAATGTACGAGGATTCTCGCATTGCCGGTAAATAAGAAAAATGGTGCCCCGAAAAGAACTTTGAAATTATTAAAAAATATACGTCGTTGGCACATCTTATTTCACACCACTATGTTGAATACGACTTCAAATACTCCGGGAACCTGACGGTTCGGCCTGACCGTTTTTTCTGTTGCGCCGATAGCTGTTGTAACTGTGTATTACCAGGCACATCGTCAAGAATTTGAGCTGTCCTTCGGTTGGCTGTAGCGAGATAACACGTGACTTATGGTGGGCTTGACTTCGAAATGAGCTGGTTTCAAACGGTCGATACTAACAGTATCTTCACGTCCGTTTCGCTCGATTATATGGGATTTCTCGTGTCGCTTGATCACCTTGAATGGCCCATCGTGGGGCGGTTCAAGTGGTCGATGAACGGCCTCGTGGCGGATGAACAGATGTGGTATCTTTTGTAAACTGAAGTGAACGAAGACATCAGTCGTTCGAGGTCTAGCGGAAGGAGGCCTAACTGAATGCATTGCGTTTGTAGGTCTAGTCAAGTAAGATGCCCTGTCGGAAACATGTTTGAAAGTTGAAGGGGAAACAAATTCACCTGGTAGGTGAAGAGTTGTCCCACAGACGAGTTCTGCAGGGGTGCATCCAGCATCAGCTTTCAACGTGTTACGGATACCTAATAGGACTAGAGGTAGAGCCTCGGTCCACTGAGGTATGTTTGTAGCTGAAAGGGAAGCTTTTCAGCAGTCCTAGTTTGCAGTTTAATTCTAGATATGGGTTGTAAGACCTGCACTTGGATGGTTGGTTGCTAAAAATGTTAATCTTTACCTAAGGTACTTTGTATTGTCTTTCCTTTCAATTGTACTTCTTTTGTAGAGCCTGTTTTGAAACTCCCTGAACCCAGTTGTTCTGCTAGTATTCGTACACATTTTCTGTATATTGTTGGTTTTTGGGCTTTAGGTACATTTGGTAGTAACCTAACCACTACTCATAGACAATTTCGTGTATGATTCCCAAGTGTAGTCCAGCCTTCACTATCTGCACATACCTTACATGACACAAAGTTCTATTAATTTGCTTTACCCATGTGAAAATGAAGGCAGTGAGATCCACCTTAATTACTTACCATCCGATCAAATGAAGAAGATTCAGTTGATTTTAACTATGAGCGTGTTTTCATCCACTGCTCATATTTTGAGATGTGGTTCCATGTACCTCAGTCCTTGGTAATCTAATAAGCTAAATTTTTCACTGTAAACTCTATTTTTTCCTTCTATGAACTAAATATGATATTACCCAGACATTATTATAGGCTTCGACGATTGTTTTGTAAACTTCTGACCTTTTTGTTTGCATTGTACTTGGTGAAAACACAATCGTCAGGTTCATTTTTTCAAACCTCACTTTGACAGACTGATCTTAGTTAGGTGATGATAGTAGTCGAGGCGAAAATTTAGTCAATCAAGAGGTTTGAATTCTGTGATAATTCAGGTTTTCTCTATTATTTCATAATTTGTAATGTGTTGCCACAATACAGTAAGTATTAGGATAAACCTGTCACAAATCGCTTTACAAACCAACACCTATTTTTAAACAGTGAGATCTGTAAATAACTGCCTTTTTGACAGCTCTAGTAAATGTTTTGTCTCGTCCGAAATGCGAAGTATCCATGTTGAGCAATAATAACTTGAAATGAACTAGCAGATGTTCTATGTGCTTCTCTTGTTACACTTAGTCTCATTCACAGGAGTTACGCCCAATCAATGCTGTTCTTTAAAATGTGAGTTTTAAAAGCATCCGCTACCATATCTATCATTTGTTTCAGTGGGCTTAAATGATAATAGTGTTTCAGTTTCAAGAACAAAAAAATAGCTACAGCTCTGAAAGAATGAATGTATCCGGGGTTCCTATTTTAAGACTGCTGACTCTATAGCCTTTGATAAGCTGTATTTTATGAAAGCTCTATTATTTTGCTCAGTTTTATCCATACGGTTTTCCTAGCGTCAGTTATAGTTACAGTGGTCCAGTTTACTTCATTGTCTCCCTGTTTTCCCCATAGACACCGATATTCATTTCCACATTCTTTTATTGTCTTTATATGCTTGGAATTTTCAAATAAACATGATACAATATAAAGTTATGTTAGTGTGAAATGTATTTTGACAGTTTGGATCCATTTATGGTGTTTTCCGAATATAAGACATGATTCCCCCAGAACTGTCACAGTTCTATAAGGGGTGTATAAATAACATATAAAAATATAATAGTACTAAGTTGGTATTCATCATGGACTGATATCAGTCGAACAACCATTGAAAACCTGGGAGCACCGTACAGTTTTTTCGTCCTAATATGGGACTCCTCAGTGGTACGCACCCATGACATCACCAGGGACTGAACCCACGACTTTCAGGTCTCCAAATGATATCTGTCCGTCATGAATACCAATTTGGAATCAGTTCCAACTACAAAAGGTGGCACAGATGAGAATGTCAAAGCAACTAGGATCGGAAAGACACTGAGACAGACCTTTCTGCATTAATCTGAAATAATCAGTGTGGAGATCGACCGCACTGCACTCCACTCAGCATAAAGCGTGAACAAGATCCGGAGTTTCAAAACTAATGTCAGTCTAATAAGTCAGTGCTTCCATATGATGGTTGGGAGACTTGGTGCGCTACGAACAGCATTTCCAACAAACAGACATACATCATCAACAGCTGTCGCCTACGCTCACTCGATACTGACACTGCAGATCAGATGGCCAAAATAGTAAGAATAAGCAACAAGGAACTCTGGTTGGCAACCAACCAAACAACAACTTATCGTCCAACGAATATACAGAAGAAAGTGGAGATGGATTTGATTAGACATACACTGAGAAGACCATTTGGGAACATCACGCACCAGGTCAGGCCGTCGAGTGAAAGGCGAACGGGAAACGACGTGTTGGGCATCCAAACCGAGGGTGACATAGAGGAGATCGTGTGGGGAAGAAATGAAATGTTGTTGGCAGTAGACAGTTATTTAGACGTATTAAGGAGACTGGGGGGAAAAGATCAACAACAGTTAGTGAGGTTATAGCGGAGAAGGATGGATCTGCGATCAACTCGCAGAGGAGACGACTGGAACGATGGGCAGAACACTTCGAGGAACAGCCACGATTGCGTTGCCCGTTATCCAATCGGATCCTGAATGGGACAGAGACAGGCCCCCCAACACCAGAAGAAGTTGAGAAATTGGTAGGTAACCTGAAACGAGGAAGGGCAGCAGGACCAGACGGACTACCTGCTCAGGTATACAAGAATGGTGGTAGAGTGCTCTTAGTCAGGTTAACGGAAGTGTTAGCTAGTATATGGGAATCAAATACGATCCCCTCCGACTGGTCTAAGTCACTCATTATCCCAGTCTTCAAGAAAGGCGAGAAGTCCTCTTGTGATAACCACAGAGGAATCAGCCTGACGAACATAGTATCCAAAATCCTAAGTTCTATAATTCTCCGACGCCTGAGTGGAGCTCGGGAACAGCAAGCCCGAGAAAACCAGGCAGGCTTTAGACCTGGCCGTGGATGTATCGACCAAATATTCACACTGCGCCAGGTCCTGGAACATAGGCATGCTTACAGACGCCCGACAATAGCTGTATTTCTCGACCTGAAGGCGGCATTTGACTCCGTTGATCGAGAAGTCTTATGGCAATGTCTGTCACTGAAAGGCGTGCCTAGTAAGTACATCACCTTATTGAAAGCTCTCTACTCGAACACTTGTGGGCATGTTAGAGCCTATGGCGAGTTGTCCAGGGAGCTATACTCATCAAGTGGTGTCCGTCAAGGATGCCCACTATCCCCATTCTTATTTAATTTTATCATAGATATTCTTATGGAGGTTTCCCTCTCGTCACCTAATTACAAAAACGTTGACCCAATCACAGGTGAATTTTCTTTAGATCTAGAATATGCAGATGACATAGTCCTGTTAGGTGAAGACGCTGACAAGATGCAGAGTCTTCTGAACACTTTGAGTGGGAATTTGAGAATGTTTGGGATGCGATTTTCACCACCCAAATGCAAATTTTTGCTCCAGGACTGGTCTTCAGCGGTACCGCGGTTAACAATAGAGAGTGAAGTGGTTGAGTGTGTTGACCACTTCACTTACCTGGGAAGTAGGATCAACCCGGTGGGTTAGTTGCCGATGAGATTTCTGCACGGATACAAAAGGCTCGATTGGCTTTTGCCAATTTGCGCCACCTATGGCGCCGCCGTGATATTCGTTTGTCTATTAAGGGTCGCGTGTACTGCACAGCAGTCCGCTCTGTTCTACTGTATGGCTGTGAAACATGGCCATTGAAAGTGGAAGATACAAAAAGGCTTCAGGTGTTTGACCACCGTTGCCTTCGTAGTATAGGACGTATTCCGTGGTGTCACCATGTGAGTAATGCAGAAGTTAGGTGTAGAGTTTTGGGGAGAAGAGGTAAGTCAGTTGACGAGGTTGTGAACCTTCATCGACTGAGATGGTTGGGACACGTACTACGTATGCCTAGTCACCGATTGCCTCGTCACACAATGTTGGCTGAGGTGGGTGCAGGCTGGAAAAAGGCCCGAGGTGGCCAGACTAAAACATGGCACCAATGTATGAAGTCTCTGACTGTTGGTTTAAGCCATGTAGGACGATGCAGACTAGGTGGTTGGGGTTGGCGGGACAAGAGGAACCAGTGGTTGGAGACCCTAGGTGATATGGCTCAGAACCGAAGTCAGTGGCGCAGATATATACACACATTATCCTCATCTTAACAACACTATGCCGAATCTCACCATTTTTTCACTCCTCTTTCCTTCCTTCTCGTACTTTATATTTCTTTTGAATGCATTCACTTATCTTCATCCTTCACCTCACTACCTTTCTACTTGATGAACTGACGTGAGGTGTGGCAACTCGGACCGTTACGCAGTAATGCCTGGTCCTATGTTCTTAATGATGATGATGATGATGTTGGCAATGGTGGAGCCAGGTTGACAAGACTGCATAGAAGAGAGTGAAATGGCGACGTACTACTGAATCCCTACATTCCACTAGGAACCCAAAGGACAAATAATAATAATAATACCTTCGTCTTTGTGGTGGTGTTTATTGTGCTTCCTTCGAGTTTAGTGTGTTAACTCTAGAATCCAGCCATTGTGAGGTAAAAATTACATCCAGGAGACTTCTGTTAATCAACGTCAATTATCTCAAGAAATTTGTTTTTGCCTCAGTTTCTACATTTCACCAAGCTGTCTGTGAAGATATTTCACCTCACATCGAAAGATTAGTCAAGATTGTATCATGAACTGGTGGTTCATTGATTTAGAGGGTTGGCTTTTTCTAACAGTAAGTCATGGGTTCGAATACCGCTCCACCAATCTAGATTTGCTCATGCAATTAGTCTCATTAGCCTTCACACAATAGATGTGGCTCACTGCTTACTGCACGAATTTGCACAAATTTGCTGAGTAGCGGCTTTCAGTATCGAAAAACTGGTTAATGGTGAAATAATCATTGTAAGATACTTTCACCATTTATTGTTTGTTCAGAACTCGTCCCTCCACCATTTGTGTTTTTACCTGAATCCTACTTCTCTTTTCTCCTTTTCTAGGTGAAATTGCAATTCGTATCTTTCGAGCATGTACTGAAATGAATATTCGAACAGTGGCTATCTACAGTGAACAAGATAAAATGCAAATGCATCGTCAAAAAGCTGATGAATCCTATCTAATTGGTAAGAGTCTACCACCTGTAGCTGCTTATCTAAACATACCTGAAATTATTCAATTAGCCCAAGTAAGTTTAATAATCAGCGTAATTAATCCTTATAATCTAAACTGATTTTTTGTTAACACTGAAATTTTACGTGATAATTTTAAAAAACGCTAAAGTTTTCATCTAGACGCCGTCACTTGCATTGAAAGCAATATTTACATAAAGTTGTAGACGATTGAGATGGTTGGGACATGTACTACGTATGCCTAGTCACCGATTGCCTCGTCACACAATGTTGGCCAAAGTAGGCCCAGGCTGGAAAAAGGCTCGAGGTGACCAGACTAAAACATGGCACCAATGCATGAAGTCTCTGACTGTTGGTTTGAACCATATAGGATGATGTAGACTTCGTGGTTGGGGTCCGCGGGACAAGAGGAACTAGTGGCTGGAGACTCTAGGTGATATGGCTCAGAACCGAGTGGCGCAGATGTACACACACACACACACACACACACACACATTATCATCATCTTAACGGCGCTATATCGAATCTCACCATTTTGTCATTCTTCCTTTCTTTCTTCTCATACTTTATATTTCTTTTGACTGCATTCTCTTATCTTCATCCTTCACCTCACTACCTTTCTACTTGATGTACTGTACTGAGCTGTGGCAACTCGGACCGTTACGCAATAATACCTGGTCCTATGTTGTTAATGATGATGATAATGATGAGACGATATGATAGTACAAACAACTATACCCATCGCAAAAGGAGTGGTCATTGTGACTTGGTGGCCTAATGGATAACGCCTTGGTATTTGAATTGATCCGACTCGAGTCTCAGTTGGGACCGCATCACTCACTGGGAAGCAGGTACATCCAGCTGTCATGTCTCAAACAGGACGAAGCGTTCACCCTGTATTCCACTGCTACCTACAACCAAGTAAATTATCATAAGGAATAACAGCCTAAATAGCATAGCTTACTCCCTTCTTGTATAACACAGGAGTCTGATAGAAATTGAATTCAGTTTTTTGTGCAAATGAAGCATAAAATCCTGATGAAAATGATGAAGTAGATACTGAAGTTTAAAGTTGTATTCATCTTGGTTACTAGCAGTGGAATTCAGCACACACATTTCGTTCTATTAAGGACTCATCAGCTGCATATACGTGTACTTTAGTGAGTGTTGTTCCTACTGAGACTCGAACCTGAGCACTCAAATTTAAACTTAAAGTTATTCACTTGGGACAAGATGCCTACCAGCAGGATTCTATTTACCGCGCATACTGAAGTTGAGTTATATTTTTATCAAGAGTGACTTAAGGATAGTGTTAATTTCTACTGACTAGTTAGAGATTTACTTTTCTGTCTTAATCCTTTATGCTGGGTGCTGCAATTGATCAACTTATCTCACAGAAGGACGTTCATTTATGCATAATGAAGATAACGTTGGATACTTCAGATGACCTTCTAAGTTGAAGGACAGTTATGTCGATTGCTGCTCTAGGAATTTCCTTTTCCATGCTCACGAATACCTCCTAATGTTGCTAAGACTATCACTAGCTCTATATTCGCACATCTGGTTGAAACGAACCATAGAGTCGATTTGAATGAGCTATTTTTCTTTCTGCTCCCTATTCTCATTAATTTGCCAAAAGGTACTCAGCTAAGAATCCTTCAAACCGCAAAAACAGTAGCAATCAGGATCAAAAAACCTGAGTTGTATGTTCAAGTAGAGCACGTTTTGTCTCTACAACTACCTTGAGCCAGATTCGGGAGGCACAAATTCGTTAGCATCCTACCTCGGATAATCTAATCCAATATTGTAGTCATTTAGATAATCAGTTATTTCCAATTGAATCCTAGTAATAATGGATTCTCTGAGAAGCGTTCACATACAACTTTTCTGAATTGATCTCTTTAACTGTATGATAACCTAGGTTGCTGACGTGTAATTCCTCAATATGTACGTATAACTGTAGGATCTGAAGAAGGAGAAAAAGTTATCGAAAAGAATATTCTTTGTTCACTCGTATAGCTTTTGAATTATGATGGGAATTTTTAATAATTTAAAGGTGACTTTAAAGGCCACCCTAGCTACTACTGAATACACCAATCAGGCTTTTAATATTTCACCTAGGAGAGTACTTTTCCATGAAATAGAAAAATTTAATTGGCTATCTCTTCAATTACCAAGTTGGCTTTCAAAATCACTCTAATTTAATACGTAAAATATTCTAAATGGCTATTCTAACCCTACCTGTTGAGATAACCAATTAAATTTCTCTACAGCTATCCAGTGCTCCCAGATTTTCAATGGTTCCTAAAATGATGTTAGCCCATAATGAATTTTATTATTTATATTATTATTTGTCCCTTGGTTTCCTAATAGAACATAGGGCTTCTGTAGCACGTCTCCATCCCACTGTGTTCTCTACAATCTTTTCAACCTGGCTCCACGACAACCCACAAGCTCTCATTTCTTCCTCACACCATCTCCTCCATGTCACCATAACCTCGGACACCCAACTCGTCGTTTCTCATGTGGGTTCCACTCGAGTGACTGGCCTGGCTCGTGATGTCCTCGAATAGTCTTCTCATTGCATGCCCAATCCATCTCCACTTCCTTGTGCATATTTGTTGAGTGATAGGTTCTTGGTTGGTTCCTCACCAGCCAGAGTTCCTTGTTGCCTATTATTATTATTATTTTGGCCATCTGATCTTCAGTATCGAGTGAGCGTAGGCAGTTGTTGATGAGTGTCTGTAGTTTGTTGGAAATGGTTTTCGTGACGCTCCAAATCTCTCAATCATCACTTAGAAGTACTGACTTGACACTGGTGTTGAAAATCCGTATCTTGTTCTTTGTGATGAGTGCAGTAGATCTCCACACTGGTTTCAGGTTGATGAAAGCCTGTCTTGCTTTTTCGATCCATAATGAATACTACCTCTAGATGAATGAAAAGTTATGTCATTGAAATCAAAGAGAAATAGGATTAAATTACAGTCACTAAGGTAGTGAGAGATTAACCACACTTTTCTTCTGTATACAAAGAATCAGATTGAAATCACTTCCACAAAACGCAGTAATTCAGACATTTTCTGGACATTAATTACTATTTTAAAAGCATTCGACATATCAACCTGATGTTCTGTGTCTACGAGGTGTGTGTGGCAATTTCAGTGGTTAGAATTCTACTTTCTGTCAAGCACAGATTCTTAGGAATACGTCCAGTCAACCGAATGGATGCCTTCCTCTCAGTTCATCCTATCTACTCGGTGCCGCAAGTTCATGTGAATTCATAAATACAGTTGAAGGTGGCATGAGAAGGGTAATTATCCGCTTTCCACAGGTTTAGTTAGCATATGGTATTGTATACTGATACAGTTTTAACTGCAGGAAAGCTCTATCTCAGTGCTTCTTTGATTCTTGTGTCTACTCTCTTGGTTCTTGCATCTCTCTTGAATGTGAGGTGCATAAAAACCTTTTTCTTTTCCACATTTGGATGTTTATTTCTCTCGATCTCTTCTCTTGTTATACTTCATTAGAAATCTCTGAGGATATCTATTCTCTTGGAGATACTTCTCAATAAATTTGAGTTCTTCCTCGAACTTTCTCTCAGAACATAATTTTCTAACTCTGTTATAAAGTGTTTTGATTAGCCGACGCTTATAGCTGGTAGGAGAGAAACTGTTATAGTCAAGGTATTGCCCGATCCATGTATCTTTTCTATGGATGAACTTTTTTTCCAATCATACCATTGATTCTCCTTTTCCCAGTGAGGTTCAGAAAGGTGAGCTTGTTTTCATGCTTATGTTCCCTCGTAAATTTAATGTTAGGATGAACCTTATTGAGCTATTCAAACAACTCAATTGCATGTTTCATATCGTTAAAAACAACAAAGGTGTGTCGTCAACGTACTTGATAGTTGAACTTAGGCGCATTGGTGATCTGGCTGAGAATTGATTGCAATGGCACGGATTTATACACGCATTGTCCTCGTTTTAATCGACGTAGTATCTCATTCCTTCTTGTTCTCTTTTCACAACTTTTCACCACTTTTAACTACTTCCTTTCTTATTTCGTTTATCTTGTCGCCTTCTCCTTAGATGTGCTGAGTGGTATGAGATATGACAAGGGGGAGGCGGTTATCCTTAATGAATGATGTTGAACATATGGTACGCTGCAAAATGTTACCTTATGTTGTGACCAAGTGAGATGTATTGTTACGGGATGGAATATATTTTTGACTGCATTTAAGGCATAAACCAGTCCTAAATCAAGCCAATTGGTGTTATGAACTGAATTTGACACTCATATAAGCGTCAGTTACCTCAACTAGTTGGTTCTGTATCTCCTAGCTAACCAAATAATGGAAGAACGGGAACCAACACGTCCATCATGCATACAAAATCAACATGAGACCTTGCACACAAGTGCGTCGATTCCAGTTATCACACTTCACTGAAAAAGGCAAAGAACAAATGGTTTTGACAAAGAGTGATATCAAAGTAGATAAAAGTGTATGGTGGGAATAAAGAATTTGAAAAACGAAGGTTACTGGAGATATTCAAGCTTTAACAGATGTCAAAGAGTGAATACTTCTGTGCTGATTGTAACCAATTGTCAAATCAATCAATATCAACGTAGGACCAAAGCACTACTGTATAACAGTCGAAGTTGCTACACCTCATATCAGCACAACAAGTAATAAAGCATTAGGATGAGGGATCAAGAAGGAAATAAAGTTGATCAAAAGCAGTAAAAGAGAGGAAGGAAGAATGAGATAATACTGATTTCAGTATACCGGTGGACACATCTGCGTCATTGACATCGATTCTGAACCATATTATATAGAGTCACCAACCCCTGGTTTCTATTGTGTACCTCAACCGGCTTGTCTACATCTCCCTGCATGGCTTAAACGAACAGTCAACGACTTCATCCAGTGATCCCGTGTTTCAGTCTGTCCTCTTCGAGCCTTTTTCAAGCCTGCACCTACTTCAGTTAACATTGGGAGGTGAGGCAGACGGTGACAGGGTGTGCGTAACATATGTCCAAGCCATCTAACATTTCTCTCTCCCCTAACACTCTACACCTAACTTCTGGGTTACCCGCATAGTGACACCTACTGCGTATGCTAACTAGGTAACGGTGGTCAAACGTCTGAAGTCTTCTCATGTCTTCTACCTTTAATGGCCACATTTCACAGTTACACAGTAGAACAGAGCAAACTGCAACACACTATACTACAATCTTAATAGGCAGTCAGATATAGCGGCAGCACGACAGACAATGTATCCGTGCAGATGTCTTCAGCGACTGACTGACCAAGGCTGGCTCGGTTTCTCAAGCAAGGGAACTAGCCAACGTAATCGACCACTTCATTCACTATTGTTAACCGGGGCATCACTGAAGACCAATCATGAAGCAGCAATTTTTAAATTGCCACTGATGGTATCCAGAAGATTCTGTATCTTGTCATTGTCTTCATCTAACAGGAGTATACCATCTGCAATTGTCAGCCATAGCTGTCAACGGTAATCAACGAAAACAGCAACAACAATACTAGAACAGAAATGGATTATATGTATAGTTTTCACTATGGCAATGATGATAATAATCATTCACGTGATTTAAGCGTATCTAGTCATCATTAGTGAATCGATTTAATTGTAATATTGATAAAGCAATTTGAGATCAGCCAATTATTGATTAGTTTATATGATTAACATTCTCTGGAAAAGAACGAAATTTATAAAAATATAGATAGATATTATTAAACTGATAACTGAATAATCATTTTGACCATTTGAGATAGCCGTGGTTTGGCAGACCGGTATTGATACTGCATAATGATTGAAGGTGAGAATTAATGATCTAATATTTCATCATGAACTGAAAGCAGTTGAACAACCATTGGAAGCCTGAAAGCAATAGACAGCTACTTTGTCCCAGTATGAGATTTTTCAGTAATACATACACACCCGTCAGGGGTTAGGTCTCACGGCTAGCGCATTACCATCCAGCCATTTGGTTAAACTTCAATAGACATGGGTGTGTACTGTTGAGGAGGCGCATACTGGGATGAAACAACTGTTCAGTGTTCTCAGGTTTTCAATAGTTATTCAACTGATGTCAGTCCGTGATGAATGTCATCTTGAAATCTATTAATCTTTAAGAAAACTTCCGAATTGAACGATTGAGAAACAAACGTCTACACCGTTGGTAAGCCTCCAGGAAGTTTGTATGGAAAAGCGTTGTTGAGTTGCATTTTGAAGGTGGTAGTTTAACAGGCAGATAAGACCATCATAGGACCAGGTATTACTGCCTGATGGTGCAAGCTGTCACAGCCTTCATATCAGCGCATCATACGAGAAAGCGTAGCAAAGAGTAATAGTAGAACCCCTCAAGTTGTTTCAGTTGATCTCATTGAACATCTTGATCATTCTCTGCTACCTGACTTTGAGAACTTTGAGAAACTAATGATAATTAGATGATAGTTAGTGGAGGTTGTTGTGATTCTTTGTCTACGCTAATAGTCTCACTTATGGTGTGACGGTTTTGACACTACCTGGTTATATAAAGTCTGTAGGTAGAGGGTGAATTGGTGGAATATGTTGACCCTCTCATTTACTTGTGGAGTTGCATCAGGTCGAACGAGCTGGTTGTTGACGGAACCTCAGCTAGAATAAAGGAGGTTTGTTTGTCATTTGCCAACTGTGATGCCAAATGGTGAGGTATCTGACCATCTATCAAAAGAGGAGTATTTATTATTATTATTATTCGTCCCTTGGGTTCCTAGCGAAACATAAGGCTTCAGTGGCACGTCTCCATCCCACTATGTTCTCTACAATCTTTTCAACCTGGCTCCACGACAACCCACAAGCTCTCATTTCTTCCTCACACCTTCTCCTCCATGTCACCATAACCTCAGACACCCAACTCGTCACTTCCCATGTGGGTTCCACTCGAGTGACTGGCCTTGCACGTGATGTCCTCGAATGGTCTTCTCATTGCATACCCAATCCATCTCCACTTCCTTGTGCATATTTGTTGAGTGATAGGTTCTTGGTTGGTTCCTCACCAGCCAGAGTTCCTTGTTGCCTATTATTATTATTATTTTGGCCATCTGATCTTCAGTATCGAGTGAGCGTAGGCAGTTGTTGATGAGTGTCTGTAGTTTGTTGGAAATGGTTTTCGTGACGCTCCAAATCTCTCAATCATCACTTAGAAGTACTGACTTGACACTGGTGTTGAAAATCCGTATCTTGTTCTTTGTGATGAGTGGAGAAGATCTCCACACTGATTTCGAGTTAATGAACGCCTGTCTTGCTATCTTTCCGATCCTGACTGGCTTTGACGTCCTTGTGTGTGCCACCACCTGTGGTTGAAACAGTGCTGCCTAGATAGGTGAAAGAGGCTACTTTCTTTAAATTTCTCCCATTGATGTTGACTGGAGCTTGTTGTTGGTGGTGGAAAGAGGAGTATACTGTGCTATAATTCGTTCCATCCTGTTATAAGTCTGTGAGATATAGCCATTGAAAGTAGAAAATGTGAACTGGTTGGGTGGGAGCAACGTGTGAGCGATGTTGAGGTCAGGCGAGGGTACTAGGAAAGACAGGCAAATCTGTTGGTGAAGTTGGCCTCACTGGTGGAGGTGGCTCCTACTTGTGTTACATATGCTGAGTCACCGCCTTTTTCCACATGCCATGCTAGGGAAGGTTGAATTAGGTTGCAATAGGGTTCAAGGTGACCAGACCAAGACGTGGTACCAGTCGATGAAGTCCCTGACTGTTGGCTTTAGGCATGTGGGGAAATGGATACTACGCGACTGGAGTCTTTGAGACGACAGGAATCAGTGGTTGAGGAGTCTTAATTACATGACTCAAAATCGGTCACGATGGCGCAGTTGTATTGATACTGTGACCTCTTTTTAAGCGGGAATATTTGTACTAACCATGACCCTCATACTGTTTATTCTTTCACGCAACTTTGTTTACTTGTGTGTGTATCTTATTCTATCCACCTGTTCTTTGTATACTTCGATGAAGCATGGCAACTTGTGTGTGTGTGTATGTGTGTGGTTCTACATTGAATCCGTCTGTTTCTCTGTCTGTCAGGCTTAACAAATATTCCCCTATCTTGCTAGAAATGGGATGCTTACCTGAAGATTGAATTTTATTCAGTTTTTATGTGTATTAAAATAGCTGGTAAATTTACCAGGGTTCAGTGTGACTGGTAGACATCCAATTAGCTAGTTTTCTGTTTTTATCACATACATGCACTTCGAGACAGTAAACAATGAGCCATATATTTTATGAAGGTTAACGATACTACCTGGGTACGTAAACCTTAATGGCTGGAGTGGGGTTCAATCCCATAACTAATTGGTTGAAAGTCGAGTATGTAAACGGTAGAGCCACCGGTCTATTTATACCTTTATTGTAATCAAAGTTTGTTAAAATTCATGACATCTTATTATCACTACTGAAATTACAAACTTAATTCATCATTTATTTATTCATTATTTATTTATTTTATTTACTAATTATTAGAAACATAATGTTGAAGCTATTCACCCTGGTTATGGATTTCTCAGTGAAAGATCTGAATTTGCACAAGCATGTGCTGATGCTGGGATTATATTCATTGGACCATCGGCCAAAGTTGTCAAACGTATGGGTGATAAAGTGGAAGCTAGACAGGCAGCAATCAGTGCTAATGTTCCTGTAAGAAAAACACTATTTTCTCTGTTTGTTTTCTTTTGGTTTCTTCAAGTATTGTTTTCTCTAGTTTTTAACATTGAATCCAGAACTTTGTTAAAATTCAGTAACAAAGGATTCGATTTCAAATTTGAAGATGAGTTAAAATTTTAGCTTTTGAATGAATAAATTATGCTGAACTTTGATTAGTCCGACAATTCATTGTTCTTCTTGAAACGATCTTCATTGGAAATATTTAAAATAATTCATGTGGCCGTTGTCTACCAGTTGACAGTCAACTCTCTACCTCAACTTCATCGGCTTTGAAAAGGCCTTCGATAGTGTCGAACGAAAAGTAGTTTGGCAACTGCTTCAACACTACGGTTTTAGTGCCACAAACCTTTATCAACCTCATTCAACAGCACCTATATGCTATATGACGACGCCTGTCACATGCCAAGTGATTCACAATGGAAAGCTGCTCAGTGACGACTTTGAAGTGAAGACAGGAAGGAGTAAGACAAGGCTGCCACCGACTACCACTGACCATCTTCCTGATTGTGGTCTACTGGACTGGACTGGATCATGCAGCAGACAGCTGTGAGGAGCGAAGAGATAAATATACTATAACTGGACCGACGAAAAGACCCCACAAGAAGATTTGGATTTCCTAGATGACGATTTATGTCTCATGTCCTGCCTGTCACACAAACTCGAAGATCAACAGGCAAAAACCAACAAGTTGATAGAAAAGGCGAGGCAGAGAAGGAAGACAGGACTTCCTTCAGGTGAACGTACAAAAGACAGAGGTGACAGGTGAAAATACCCAACCAACCAACAACAACAAGCACCAATCACCATGAGCGGGAGAAACCTAAAGGAAGTAGTTTCTTTCACCTACCTAGGCAAGGCAGCATCGTTCCAACTGCAGGTGGGCGGTGGCGAAAAAGATGACGACATCAAAGCCAGGATTGGAAAGACAGCAAGACAGGCCTTCCTGTATTAATCTGAAATAATCAGTGTGAAGATATTCTGCAATGCACTCAGCATAAAGCGTGAACAAGATCCGGATTATCAATACTGGACTGGATTATGCAACAAACTGGGACGAGCAGGAAGATGGGCATACGCTAGACCGATAAAAAGAGCCTATAAGGTTTGGATTTCGCTGACGATTTATGTCTAATGTAGTGTTGCACAAATTCAAAGATCTACAGACAAAAACTAACAAGCTGACAGAAGAGGCAGTGCAGCGAAGGCGGGACTTCAAGTGAATGTAGAGAAGACAGGGTTGATGATGATACCCAACCAACACCAACACCACCAACAACAAGCATCAATCACCATCAACGGGAGCAACCTAGAGGAAGTAGCCTCTTTCACTTACCTAGGCAAGGCAGCATCGTTTCAACTACAGGCGGCGGCACAGGCACAGATGAAGACATCAAAGCCAGGATCGGAAAGATAGCAAGACAGGCGTTCATTAACCTGAAACCAGTGTAGAGATCTACTGCACTCAGCACGCTCCAGGCTATGCCCTCGAGTGGAAGCCAAATGGGAAACGATGAGTTGGGCGCCCGAACTGATAGTGACGTGTTATTGAATCCCTATGTACCACTAGGAACCCAAACGATAAACAGTAATAGTAATTATTTACCAGTTCTCTGAGAACTATGTACATTATTCTTGTATACTTCTGTAAAGGGGAAGAGTAGATATAAATAACTCGGATAGAAATGTAATGAAATATTTTCCTTTGCAGCTGTGTGGTGTGAATGCCTTAAAGTGTAGATAGGATGTTTTTGACTCATTCCACTTCAAGTATGACTTAATTATTTTTTTCCATCGTTTAACATTAAAATATATGGATTATATTTTAAAATGTTGCAGCTCAAATAGGCGATTCTAGCGGTACTACGCCCACCAATGTCTTATTATATATACAATTTTTAAGGTTAGTAAGAATTTATTGATTTCACTTCGGTAATTATCAGCGACTGACATCAGTTGGACAACCACTGAAAACCTGGAAGCACTAGACAACTGTTTCGATCTTGAACAGGGTTCTTCAACAGTGCACATTCGTGACCACACTAAGGATCGAGCCGAGGAACTTCAATTTCACCAGCAAGCACCTTACCATTGGTTCCGACCCAGTGACTCAGCGATAATGTTACGTTATATTGCAGACTGACAAAAGTTAAGAAATATGAAGCATTGGATTCTGACCCAGTGGATCAATGGAACCTGAAGGTCCTGGGCTTGGTCTCTGACGTGATCTTGAGTATATACCGCTGAGGAGTCCCGCAGTGAGACGAAACAGCTGTCGGAGCTCTAAGGTTTCCAATGGCTATTCAAATTATGTCAGTCTCGAGAAAATCAGCATTTCATAAAGATCTACCTACCGGTTAAAGTAAATCAGTCAGGCAGTCAAAGCTTCGAGTTCCTTCATATTGTCAATTTAATTGGCAATCCTACTCCAAGTTTAATTTACATTCGACTGTCATCTTTCTCATTCAAATATCATGCTACATAATTTGAGTTACCATACAAACTAAGCTCATCTGAGCATTGTAGTCTAATTGATGCCTAATAGGGGAATCCAGGACGGCTGCTTCGTCCTATTTAGGACTCACTTCTCAGGCGGGATGAACCTGCACCTCAGTGACTTATGTTATTCCCATCGAGACTGGAACCTGGTAACCATCACTTCAAATGCCAAAACGTTATCCTCCACTGAACCAGTTAGGCAAAAGAGCGACTTCTTGTGCAATGGATATCATTTATTGTTTATCAATACTACAATATGATGAATATTCAGGAAGTATTAATGTATCCACGTATAGGAGCTCATCTGTCAACAGAGGTCGAGCAATTCAACCCTGTATAGGAAAAGAAAATTACAAGTAATAGTGAACAATGAGCGCATTTGAAGTTCATTCAGAATGAAAGCGATCGATATTGTTTTAGGCTTTAATTTCCAGGAAAGCTATAATTACAGCTTTTTATATATTCTATTAGCTATTGAAATGGATATTGAGAAAAAATTATTATTACATGTAAACGAACCATACAGTTGTATATACTAATTTATATGGTAGGGCCAACATGTATCTGAGTAATAAACTGATATATTATTATTATTATTATTATTATTATTATTATTATTATTATTTATCCTTCGGGTTCCTAGTGGAACATAGGGCTTCTGTAGCACGTCTCCATCCCACTATGTTCTCTACAATCTTTTCAACCTGGCTCCACGACAGCCCACAAGCTCTCATTTCTTCCTCACACCTTCTCCTCCATGTCACCATAACCTCGGACACCCAACTCATCGTTTCTCATGTGGGTTCCACTCGAGTGACTGGCCTGGCTCGTGATGTCCTCGAATGGTCTTCTCATTGCATGCCCAATCCATCTCCACTTCCTTCTGCATATTTGTTGAGTGATAGGTTCTTGGTTGGTTGGTTGGTTGCCAGTGAGAGTTCCTTGTTGCTTATTATTATTATTATTATTATTTTGGCCATCTAATCTTCAGTATGAAGTGAGCGTAGGCAGTTGTTGGTGAGTGTCTGTAGTTTGTTGGAAATGGTTTTCGTGACGCTCCAAGTCTCTCAATCATCACGTAGAAGTACTGACTTGACACTGGTGTTGAAAATCCGTATCTTGTTCTTTGTGATGAGTGGAGAAGATCTCCACACTGATTTCGAGTTAATGAACGCCTGTCTTGCTATCTTTCCGATCCTGACTGGCTTTGACGTCCTTGTGTGTGCCACCACCTGTGGTTGAAACAGTGCTGCCTAGATAGGTGAAAGAGGCTACTTTCTTTAAATTTCTCCCATTGATGTTGATTGGAGCTTGTTGGTGGTGGTGGTGTTGGTTGGGTATCATCATCACCTCTGTCTTCTCTACGTTCACTTGAATTCTCGTCTTCGATGCCCTGCCTCTTCTATCAATTTGTTAGTTTTTGTCTGCAGATCTTCGAGTTTGTGCGACAGGTAAACACAAGTCATCGGCGAAATCCGACTCTTCAGGATCTTTTTATCGGTCTAGCGTGTTCCCATCTTGTCGTTCCTTACTGTTTGCAGCATGATCCATTTGACCACAATCAGGAAGATCATGGGTGATGGTAGACAGCCTTGTCTAACAAACTGATGTAACCTTGTTTATTACCTATCTGAGGGTGAACACTTGAACTATAACCTTCATATTCAACCCTCAATTCTTCAATGAATAGAAAAGGTGGTAAGATTACAGAGAGTGTTTAGAAACGTCAAAATATGCACAAAATACAATGGTTTATGTATACTTACTATGGCCTTGACTATTTCAAACCCCTTCGAGAATGGTACTTCTTACTGATTCATATATCTTCAACCAATCTGATATTGGCAAGTAAATTCACGGACTTTTTCTTGATACTTTGAAGCAATACAGTTGATTGGTATAGGTTTCAGGGGTTTAGAGCTACTTTTGAGGATCTGGGGAATTTTGTCGGACAGTATAACACAAACGACTGGAAATATAGCTGTGTCCTTTCTGTCCATTATATTTTTTACTATCATGGCAATGCTGGTCATTCACAAGAAACACCTTGTCTCTATCCCTTCCATCCAGTCAACAGTACAACTTCGCCCTCGGACTGTCATCATAGCGTAGCAGTTTGTACTGTAAAAGTAACTGCTTTTTGTCTTACCACTATTCAACTGGTCTTTCTAGTATGGAGTAGGACTTTGGTGGAATAAACGTCTCATCAACATATTTCACTGGGTCATTGTGATATAAAGGCCCGACGACCATCTCAAGGAAGCGGCTATCGGTCAAACCTAAGAAATACAAACTTTACTGTACAGTAAAACGTTTTAGAATATAAAGTAAATATTCTGTGCTTCACACTTTTGCTGTATTGAATCTCATAAAAGAAGACGAATTGTAATTGCACATTCGAATCGTGATGCTTTAAACGTGTCTGATGACTGTGATTGAGCAACTGAAATTAAGTCTACTGAAGGCCTTCCTCGATTAATGTGACAATCGACTTCTCGATATTTTTCTCAACGTTCATCTCTAGTTTTTATGGTCTACAACAATTAGGTAACCTGATGGAACTTTACATCATCCATTTGAAGCTCGGTCACTCCACATAAAAGATGTGACTCGCGAACCTACTTATAGTTACTCAGTTGTATTGCTTTACCCTTAGATTATGTTACTGAGGAAAAGTTAGACTTAATATGTTCATATGCTTATATTTGGTCATCATTTTGACTATCTGAGATAGCAGCTATGGTTTGACAGACTAGTTATTGATACTGGGTGATAGTTGAAGGGTGAAATAGAAATTTGGATTGCGGCAGGATTCGAACTAGGGACCACCAGGTGTCCGGTCCAATGCTCTACCAAGTGAGATACGAGGTCCAACTGCTCACCAGATTATTATTTCACTTCAGTCACCATGGGTTTTAGCCCACTACCAAATGAATTCATGACGCGTTACTACCACTTGATCGTGCTAACATACTAGGACTAAGACGATAAGGTGTGTATAATTGTTTTCCTCAAACAATGTGTTATTCTTTGACGAAAATCTCAAGTTTAATGAGGAAATCATTTCTTCATAACATTCAGTAATAATGATAATAAAACTAGCCTTGTAACTGACTAACCGACTGAAAAGCTTCGGATAGCCATTCAGTGATACGATAATAAGGTGCTCTTGATACTCCGTCGATGTGATTTGACATGATTGTAATAATACCTTCATTATATGGTCTATATATTAGGTACATTTTTACCGAGATCAGTTTAAAAACCCGTCAGCTCTACCTAGCTCACTGTAATATGTTTGAATTTCCGTATACTAGAATTGTAGCTTACAGATAAAAACATTGTCTAAGATATACACTCATAAATTTTTGTCCCTTCTTAGAGATGCTTTTCACTGACCAGAAAACGAAAAAACATTGTTTTTACTATCTTCCTATGGTTGATTGTAGGTTTTCTGAAAACATTTCTAATATACAGTTGTTATATTGAGAAACAAAGGAAACAATGGACTGACCACTTAAAAAACCTCTTTAATCGACCAACATCACGACCTGCAACTCGTCCGGAAATACCCCCAGCAACGTCAGAACTACCAGTGAACACCAGCCCTCCGACAAAAGCAGAAGTCCTGAATGACATAAAACTGCTGAAATTTAGGAAAGCAGCAGGACCAGATGGAATTCCTCCTGAAGCATTGAAAACAGATGCAGAAAAAACAGCGGATATGCTCACAACACTACTACAGAAGGTTTGGAAGGAAAGAAAGGTACCTGCCTATTGATTGAAAGAAGGGCTACCTTGTTAAACTCCCAAAGAAAAGAGACCTAAACCTTTGCGAGAACTGGCGAGGAATCATGCTGCTGTCCACACCAAGCAAAATATTGAGCCTTATCATCCTGGAGAGGCTATAGAATGCGCTGGATTCAAAATTATGACCGGAATGGGCTGACTGGCTTCACGAAGAACAAATCATGTGCGGATCAAATTGCAACACTACTCATCATCACCTCAACTTCATCGACTTTGAAAAGGCCTTTGACAGCGTCTACCGATTAGTAATTTGGCAGTTGCTTCAACATTATAGAGTTCCACAAATCTTTATCAATGCCATTCAACAGCTATATGACGACGCCACATGCCATGGTCGACTGAATCATGTAACAAACCGTGAGAAGCGAGAAGATGGGCATACGCTATTTGATAGATGAAAGGACCCTACAAGAAGACTTGCACTTCGCCGATGTCTAATGTCATGTTGCACAAATTCGAAGATCTACAGGCGAAAACCAACAAGTTGACAGAAGAGACAGGTCAGCGAAGACGGAACTTCAAGTGAATATAGAGAAGACGGAAGCGATGAAGATACCCAACCAACAACAACAACAACAGCATCAACAACAAGGTGCACCAATCAGCAATAATGGGAGAAACCTAAAGGAAGTAGTCTCTTTCACCTACCTATTCAAGGTAGCATCATTTCAACTACAGGCGGCACAGAGTACCATGTCAAAACCAGGATCGGAAAGATAGCAAGACAGGCTTTCCTACATTAATCTGAAATAATCAGTGTAGAGATCCACTGCACTGCCCTGCACTGCACTCAGCATAAAGTGAGAACGAGATCTAAATTTTCAACACCAATGTCAAGTCAATGCTTCTAAGTGATGATTGGGAGACTTGGCGCGTCACGAAAACCATTTCCAACAAACTACAGACACTCATCAACAACTGCCTACGCTCACTTCATACTGAAGATTAGATGGCCAAAATAATAATAATAATAGGCAACAAGGAACTCTCACTGGCAACCAACCAACCAACCAAGAACCCATCACTCAACAAATATGCAGAAGGAAGTGGAGATGGATTGGGCATGCAATGAGAAGACTATTCGGGGACATCACGAGCCAGGCCAGTCACTCGAGTGGAACCCACATGGGAAACGATGAGTTGGGCGTGGGAGGCGAGGATGACATGGAGGAGATGGTGTGAGGAAGAAATGAGAGCTTGTGGGCTGTCGTGGAGCCAGGTTGAAAAGATTGCAGAGAAGAGATTGCAATGGAGACGTGTTACAGAAGCCCTATGTCCCACTAGGAACCCAAGGGAAAAATAATAATAATAGTAATAATAAGTTGTTACATTCCTGAGTATATATGATACACCCGCTTAACTAACAGCTAACTTATACATTAAGTAGCACTGTCTCTAAACTCCAAGCGGAAATAGAGAGATTGTTCTGAATAAGAGAGTTGATTACCTTCAAGATGATTGAAAATAACCGAAATCACATGTGTATATATGCATGATCTATGACCTTGTCACGAATTCCCCACTTTAATATAGTAAAAGCAAGCGTCAGCCAATCAGCAAACTACCTTGAAAAAGAGAAAAAACGAACTATTGATCATAAAATTGAAATAATGATATTAAAGGTCACCCTGAAAACTAGTGAAATCACCAATTGGAGTTTTGTATTGTATGAGAAACTACCTTTCCAGTCGAACTAAAAAAAGATAATTGGTAATTTCAGCTGTTGCTAGTGTGACGTTAAAAAGCAACCCTTGAAAAGGGTACGAAAATTATAATTCAAAAATGTACAGATTAATACATAATGTTCTTTTACTATTGTGAACAACCAGTAACTGATCTTCTTTGAGATTCTGTGTCCTGATTTAATTGTAATAAGTAAATCCCTTGAATAACGTTTACTCCTGAATGGAGTAAAACAGCTGCCTAATGTTCCATACGTGCTAACCTACAGGCGTACGAATGTCGTTACAGCAGGCTTACAATGAAGTAGGTCTTGGACATCGAATTATTACCTCTTGAAAATGTCGGCTTTTGTCTATGGCCGGGGAAATGTTGGAATTTAGGAATTGGAGATACTGGCTGACATGGCCTGTTCTGCGAATAACTTCATTCACTTCTTATCATTTCTATCTCGAAAATGGTTTTAGGTTATGCCTATTTTCTCATATTATGATTTATGTTGACGCTTTACTCTCCGTTATTTAGTAGAGTGTAGAAATACGACTTGATGTATTGCATTGAGCTCCACAGTTTTCTACCTATTGTCTTTTTCCTAATTGGTCATCGATCAATTTCTTCAAAAATCCTGTTTCTATTTAGAGTCCTACAAATCCCGTTTGACAAACTTGTATTGATATTGGGCTAGAAACCTTATGGAATCTTGTCATAGCCCGTCTATTCATTTCGCCTTCAATTATCACCCGGTAACAAATCCGATTTCATTGTATCGGTTAAGCAGCATGCATATCATTCACATATTTCTACTGTTTGCATTGGCTTTTTTATTTTTGAAGGCCTAACCAGAATATCTCTGTCTGGTCGCTATCTCAGTAGTATATTGATCGAATTCTAATCATAATCATATCAGTGTAATCACGCCACTTCCAACAATCGATTTTTATAGTCCTGTCACTTCATATTCTTTGTTTATATTGGTAGTAAAGTCTGAGTGTTGCGTGTTGATTCGATGAACATAGATTCAGTAATCAATATCCCTCACTCCACCTAATTATATTGGACTTGAGTACAGTGGTTTTATCCCACCCTATTGTATGGTTTTGTGATAATGCATGGATTGCAACAGCCGAGTTACTTTCTCGATTTTGATCCTATTATTAAGGTTTGTCATTCTATATTTAGCTTAGTTCTTATGCTACAATCATTCAGCTGACTTTGGTCGACTAGTTTGATCTATGAACTTGACCTCACAGTCATTGCATGGAATTTGATAGATCAGATTATTTTCTTTAATTGCATCTATCGGATCTTTAAACCAACAAAACTTATCTCTCAGTGAGTTTGTAGGTTTATGTGCCAACCTTATTCCAGCATTATTGAGGGTCGTACATGAAGTTTCTGATGTTCCTTCCTTATAGGGTAACACAATAGACGCTTTGAACTTATTTTTACACATGTTGTCGCTATAATTCATATTCGTATTATTGTTATTATTATTCCTCAATAAAGAGTAGAGGATAATTATTAGTTATGAATACTTCTTTTATGTGTTCAAAACTCCACGTAGGATTCTCAACAAAGCTGGAATTAAGGTGACATGTAAACCTACAAACTCATACAGAGAGATGAGCTTTGTCGGCTTAAACATCCGATATAAGCAATTCAGCAAAATAATCTAATCTACTAAATTCATGGGGTTACTGTAAGGTCAAGTTCATAGGTCAAACTAGTCCGACTGATCGGGGTCAGTTAGAATAGCGAAACATAGAAATTTACCTAAATATAGAATGACAGACTCAAATATGAACAATAATCTGGAATGCATTAATACACAACCACATAATGGGTTGGGTGGGATAAAACCACTGTACTCAAGTCCAACAATATAATTAGTTGGAGAGAGAGTGATAGAGCGAGGTAGTGGAGAATACTTCTAGCTTAGGTGGATGGTCTTGGTTGTATTGTGTTCTCTTTAGTGCAATGTAATGTAGTGTAATAGGAAAGACGCAACACCCATACCAGAGATAAGGAATAAAATCAAAGAATATTAAGTGACTGGACTATTAAAATCGACTACTGAAAGTGGTGTGATTACATTGATATGATTTTGAGCAATGATAATTTATGCTCCAAACGTCATCATCAAGTAAATAATACCGTATCCTTGAGATGAATGGGGATTTTTTAATTAAGAAGTAGTATTCATCATGGACTGACATCAGTTGGGGAACCATTGAAAACCCGGGAGCACTGGACAGCCGTTTCATCCTAGTATGGGACTCCTCAGCAGTACGCACCCACGACCCAGCTAGGGATCAAATTCAGAACCTTCGGGTTTCATGGTGGGGTCAACCAGTCGGAAGTGAAGTGGATGCTAACTGAAGACCTTGGGTGATAGTCGCACTATGTCGTGAATTGGCAGAAGTTGGAAATTGTGAACCACTGGGAACCGACCCAGTGGCTGAATGGTTAACGCGTTCGCTATGAAACCCGAAGGTGCTGAGTTCGATCCGTAGCCGGATCGTGGGTGCGTACTGCTGAGGAGTCCCATACTAGGGCGAAACGGCCGTCCAGTGCTCCCGGGTTTTCAATGGTTCCCCAACTGATGTCAGTCCATGATGAATACTACTTCTAAATAAACAAATCTAATATGGAATGGGGAATACTAAGAGTGTAGAATGATGGCGAAAAAAAGTCATATGAACGAATAGATAGGTAACCCATAGATGATTATTGATAAAATTGTAAGAATCTCCATGATAAGTAGTAAATACATTTTACCTCATTGTGATAAGTTTCACTTCATACTGGTGAAAGTCTTTGACCAGTGGTTTTCAACATGCCGATGACTTCATCCAGGAAGCCTGTACTTCTCGATACAACTCAAACCAAACTTGGTGCACAATTACTTACATTCTTTAGCGGCATATTTTGTTACATGGAATGTGTTAGGTGTTCTCTGTTACTCTCTACCCTGTCGAACATAATTATCCATCATTGGTTTAAGCTAGAACAGCTTATCTGATTACCAATCAAAGAATGAGTATACTGCGCCAATGTAGTTCATTCTTTTCTGCTATACGGCTGTGAAATATGATCAATAAAAGTAGAAGACAGGGTTTTGATCACAAATGTCTTTGTGGCATTGCTGACATCTAGTGGAATCATTGTGTTAGCGATGTTGAGCTTACACAAAAGGTCCTAGGCAAGAAAGCCAAGGTGATTGTGAAGTTGTGAAACTTCATCAGCGGGGTGGCTTGTACTTGTTTTGTGCATGCCAAGTCACCGCCTATCTTGTCGTTTCATGCTGGGGAAAGTTGGATTAAATTGAAAGACGGTTTAGATTGACCAGATGAATATGTGGCATCAATCAATGAAGTCCCTTACTGTTAGTCTGAATCGTGTTTAGAAATGTGGACTACCTGGTTGGGGAAGACATCAGTGGTTGCGGAGTTTTGGTGATATAACCGGAAGTCGGTCACAGTGGCCGAGATGTATTCCCTCCTCGATGTCTACTAAAGCTTGAATATTTGCACTAACTTTCATCTAATTTTATGTGATTCTTTTTCTATCCACCTGTTCTTTGAATACTATTATGAAGTATAACTTGAACTGATGTACTTGTGTAGGAGTTTCTGCATCGATTCTGTCTGTCTGTCTAAGGTGGTACAGGGTTAAAAAATAGCATCAGTCTATGAAGTGTCCGTTAGTCTGAACCATTTGACAAAATGTAGACCCCTTAGTAGGTTTTTGTGGTGGTTAAAGACAATAAGTAAAATGGCTGAAAATTGATCTCATTAGCCCATATACATCCACGCATGATTTTCATCTCACTTATCATGCCGAGTTGCGTTACTGTTCTACGTAACATTTTACCAATTTCGGTCGCTGTCTTCCTTACATCTTATTTTCATCTACGTACCTTCTGTTGCAGTCCAACTTAATCTATTCAGTTACCATCATTTTCTGTATAGTTTTTCGTGTTTTGAGTATTTGATAACCTTTTCTTTTTAGTTTACATATATAGTTTTTATTTTTCTTTAAAAAACTAGGGAAGGGTAGTGGGAAATAGATGAACGTGGTCAGCCATCTAATTTGTTATCATACTGTGTTGTGTATACAAGTCTGTGTTTATCATTTTATCTTCGTCCCATATTTGTTTTATTATGTCTAGGTGGTTCCTGGTAGTCCTGGACCAATTACTACACCTGAGGAAGCAGTAGAATTTTGTAAACAATACGGATTACCTGTTATACTCAAGGCGGCATATGGTGGAGGTGGTCGTGGTATGCGAGTGGTTCGAAGACTTGAGGTAGGTGATTATGACAGTTGTCTGTATTGTTTCATTTGTATATAACCAATATGAACACACTTACACAAAACGTATATCCAATGATGTGTAACTTATTGTCAGCTATGTTTTTTGTCTAAGGCTTCGCGGAACTGTGCAATTCGTGGCATAAAAGTCGAAACAGGAAAGTTTCAGCTTGCCATCCCTTGTGGCTGGTATTCCATTACTTGATTAGGCGATCAAAACATGATTATTATACACTTGTAGGGGATTAAGTCAGTATGCGTGCATAATAAATTATTTTCCAAGCTTCATTATATTCTTATTATTTTTCCCCTGGGTTCCTAGTGGAACATAGGAATTCAGTAGCACATCGCCGTCACCATTTCACTCTCTTCTCTCCAGTCTTGGCAACCTGGCTCCACGACTGCCCACATGTTTCCATTTCTTCCTCACACAATCCCCTCCATGTCACCATTTGCTTGGACGCACAACTCATCGTTTCCCATTTGGGTTCCACTCGAGTGCCTGGTCTGGTGGGTGATGTCCCCAAATGGTCTTCTCAATGTATGTCCATTCCAATCCATCTCTACTTTCTTCTGCATATTTGTTGGGCGATGGAATGTTGGTTGGTTAGTTGGTTGCCAGCCAGAGCTGCTTGTTGCTTATCCTTATTATTCTGGTCATCTGATCTCCATCTTCACTGTCAGTATGGAGTGAGCGTAGGTGGCAGCTGTTTATGTGATGTATATGTGAAGTTTGTTGGAAATGCTTTTGGTAACCCGGCAGGTCTCTCAACCATTACATAGAAGCACTGACTTGACTGACTGTTGGAAATTCAGATCTTGTTCTTTATGCCTATGTAACCATAGGTATTCTCTGATTAATACTCTTGACGAGTAATTCAAATTGAAAGAGACATTAAACTAGGTGTATTTATAAAATAATGTGGAAGGTCTACCTACCCACCGCCTGACTCAACGTGCTATATTTTGGGGAAGTCGGATTAAGCTAGAAGTAGGTTCAGGGTGGAACGATTGCAATTAGATACCAGTGTATGAATTCTCTGACTATTATTTTGAGTCATGTAAAGATGGAGTCCCCAAGACAACAGGAATCAATGATTGAAGACTCTTGGTGAAATAGCTGAAAATTGATCACCTTAGTACAGGAGATGTATATTCACTCATTGATGTCTTCTAAAACTTGAATATTTATAGTAATCTTCATTTTCGAATAATTCCTCATCGTATATACACCTTTGTCTACGTTCATTTTGTCCATAATATATATGAGTACAAATGATCAACATCTATTACTTGACTTTTAATCAATGCATTCATTGAATAACTGAAGGTAGCGATAATGTTTAGTTATATAGTTTTACTAAAATTATAAACATTTTGACAAATAATATATGCGTTTGCTAGTGGATAAGAAAATTTTCAATATCAATTATCGATTGATCACTATTGTCCAATTTATGGGATAGGATATTCTATATGTGTTTGAATGAATACCAAATATATTTTGTACACTTATAACTATTGTACATTGAACATTTCTCAGTTCAGCATTTCGTACAATATGCAACTATATATAACCAGTGTTATATGATTCAATAAATAATATTCATAGTTTTGTTTTCCATTTCTACAAGTTTTACATTTTTTTCCAATGATAGTTTAGCTTACCGTAGGATATTTCTACATGAGTGTTACTACAAGATAATTACAAGAACTGTTAAACATATTCTCTCCAACTAGGCTAAAGTTAACTATAAGTGTACATAAAATTGAAAGTGAATTTTGTCACTTGACAAAGAGAATTACTGAACAATACAATGTATATTATATAATGAATGACTTTGAAATACCCTAATTGATAGCTAGGATGGGCGTACTTATCGTTTGAAGCAACAAAGTGTTATCCATTAAGCAACTGAGATAAGAGAGATATCACTTGTACAACTGGTATCAGTTGTTGCTTGTTGATATTAAAAATTTCCCGTTGGTATAATACTGGGTTGAACTGCCCAAGTGTAGGTAAACAGTCTGGATGTAGACAGTACTACTCTGTCAATCACTTGAGAGATAAAAGTGGTTAACAATGCTCGACCATGCTACTGTGTAAGGAATTGATGTAAGTTGGGGAAGTCATTTAAAGATATCGGTCTTAATGGGTTGTTGGATCAATTTGATCATCATGAAGTGTCAAAGTGTAGCTACTCAGGAATAATTTACACTAGACTGTGAATTGTGGTGAATGTAAGCGAAGTTATATTTTCCTAATATTATTTCTAGTGTAGTGTTGACTTTGTTCCTAGATCACTCTTGTTAAATAAGCTTACCATAACTCATAATTAGCCATGGGTTACAAAGTGGTTGTATTCTTGTTTTTCTAAAAGGAAACAGTATACTATCTATGAAGGGAGGCGCTTCACTTGAAAGCTTACTGAAGCTGGTTTGCTTAAAGGTGATGTAGTTTCTCCTTTTCTGTTCTAGCTAATTTTATCAAGTATGCTGATGATCTGACGGTGTCTATTCCAGTCAAATCTCACTGAGATTGTTCTAAATTAGATGAATTCTTGTCTGTAATTGACCAGTGGTCTTTCTCAAATGGTCTGAAGTTAAACCATTTTAAATGTCAGACTGTGAAGTTTTAGCCTCAGACGTAAAAATGACTTGTATGAGCTGCTTAAATCTAATGACGCCTGTTGCATTGATCGTATTTCTACAGAAAGTTAAGTTTTACTTCTGATCTTTGTTCGTCGTCTCATATCTTGTTGACTTGTAAAAAAATTTTTCATAAGACTCTCTGGTATAACTCAACTTCTACTTTTATAATTTATTAATTCATACATTTTACCTATTCTTCTCTATTGTTTCCCGTTGACCCTGACTGACTATGTGGAGGCGTCCAAACTGGAGCCAATATATGCCAACAAAGGCTGATCAATTCGTTCTCAGCTAGTCATCAATGGGAAATAACAACCTCCAAAGTGTTCTTGGTGTTTGTTGATCACCCATCAGTATTAGTGTATTTCGTTGGTAGCCTCTTAAGTTAAACCAAAGTAATCCTCGTTACTTTGTATTGAATATGCTGTAGCCACAATCAGATACTTGTACCAAAGGGTTATACTACAGTCTTAGCTAATTGATGTTCGTATGAGTAATTTCTCATATTTATCATTTCTACCGAAAAACAATGCACTAAGATGAATTCATTTTAAGAAAAGCTATACTATTCAAAAATTCTTATCATCTCAAATATACTACTGATATGCAAGACGGCTTACATCTTTTCACCGGTCAGGTAGGTAAACATGATTCACTTACCTAATCATTCAGGATAATAGAATATATATGTAGCTTGAGATGAAGATGATGGTCGTTTGGTGTTCTATGAGCTTCGATATTTTGTCGTTTTACGTTTCATCACTGGACTTAGTGACATCTTTAGCACTGACTTCGCCAAGAAGTGAAGCATAATCGTATACTACACGAGTGTTTAGATAGTGTTTCTTTATTGACCTTGGATGTTGTCCAACTGTAAGTTGGGGAAGAAATTTTTTATCACACCCTGACCTCTTTCACATTAAATTTTATTCAGTCACATTATTAGATATTCTTCGTTAAAGTGAAGTTGTACTGTTTTTGATGTGCATAGTTATTGATTTGTATAGCAAATATGCTCTTCGTTGATGGATGGCTATTTTCTTCCTAAGTAGACTGTAGGTTGAGTCGATATTCACATGTCTGTTGAATACCATCCTTCCAGAAATTCTCTTGCAGCTTTAAAATCCGCTCTTTAGGGGATTTCTATATTTTTTCAGTCGAATTTATAATCATGATTGTCTGCAACCATTGAAACCTAGAACGCAGCATCATGTCAGTTTTCTTCTAATTGGTGTTCATCAATTCTTTGAGCAGTCCGACGACTAGACTGGCCAACATAATGGTGTGAACAACTTTTGAAATTGATTTTGTAGATTATATTTATCCTGTCTTCTTTTGACAATGCATCCTTCTGTTTGGACAACATGCTCTGTAGTGATTTCGTCGGTTTGTGTGGTACTCTGATTCAGAAAGGACAAAGCAAATGGTTGAATGTTTCTGAGATATCTTTGATGTAGGTTAGTGCAACGTGACTAGTAGTTTAAGGCAGTTGCCGTGTCTTCTGTTCTGCTGATAAACACTTCTTGATAAAAGTTCTGTGGATAATCATTGGCTTTGAACACTTTGTACAGCTAGTTATCTTTGGCTTTTTGTAGTGCTTTACTGCTGCAATATATTTTGGATGTTGAGAACAATGTTTGTACACAATATTTCTTATGAGCTTTAGAATGATTACTGTTGTAGTTCAATATTTGATCTGTGTATGGTTTTCCTGTACACTTTTGTGTTCTGTTGATGAGGACAAGTAAGAATGGAATCCTTTCATTGAATTCCTCCTCCTTTATGAGGTTGATTCCTTCAAATGTTTGATTGATTAGTTTGAATATGTTTTCTACTTCCTCATCGTTGAGAATTGCGACTGTGTCGTTGACTTACCGAGTTCAAATTTTTGGCTTGATGAGATGAAAGGCTGTTGATTCTAGTTGCTGCATCACAACTTCAGAAATCAATCCTGATGTTGGTGATCCTACTGGTGTTCCACTTGTTTGTTTCTAAATTTTCCTATTGAAAGGGAAATAGGTTGTGAGATATAGCTCTATCATTTCCACTAGGTTTGGAACCATGATCTTTGTATAGTTAGGAACAGTTTAGTGGTTCTTCAGAAGAATATCCATCGTCTTCTTGGCTAAATTTGAGTTGATTGAAGTGAAGAATGAAGTCACATCAAAAGATATCATCCTTTCATCACAGCCTGACCCTAAATCCTTTATTTTGTCTAGAAATTCAGTTGTTGAGCTGACTTGATGTTCACTTCTGTTGGGGAGATGTTTTCGTTTTCTGTATCATTCTTTCGATCAGTTGAATGAATATGTTCCAGGTATTGAAACTATTGGTTGTAGTGGGATATCTATCTTGTGTATCTTAGATCGACGATGGAACCTCGATAGGACTGATCCATTTGTCTTCATTCGTCATTGTTCTTCGTTTGTGTTTTCACTGGATTTTACTAAACTCCTCAGTTCCCTTTGGAACTAGTTGTCCAACTGTTTCACTTGTTTATTAAGTTAATGCTGAAGATGTCATTAAGCCTAATAATGAAACTTTTATGACAAAATATCAACTCTCAGAGAACATCAAGCCCACCATCATCCTCATCCTCAGCTATATATCTTTCCTATTATTATTTTTATCATTATTATTACTATAGATCAATGAAAGCCTGGAAACACTGGATGGCTGTTTCATCTTATTATGACTCAACATTTTTATTATCATAAGACTCTTGTGATCAGCCAGCTTTACTATACTGAAACTGTCGCATATAATTTTATACACTTAGCTTTAGAAGAGGAGAAATGTACATTGATTTATCAAGAGAGGAGAAGTTACCGTTTGAAAAATCCATTTTCTGCAGTTGAAGAATCTTTATAACTTAGGCGAATATAAAAGTCAAGGAACATGCTGAGTATACTCATCGTGAAATGTACTCTGGCGCATTTTGAAAAGTGTTTTCAATGTAACATTTTTGAAAAAAATCTCAATGATCCACTTCCTGTTTTCGATTTCCAGATTTCCTTTTCTTTTCTTCATGAATTTTCGTGATTTGTTATTTAGTAATAAAAGTACTTAGTGTTCTTGTTTACTGAGTAGTCGGCTGTTGTGGCCGAGTTGGGCTGCGGGGGTGGGTATAATGATACCAACACTCAGTAGACACCTCAGCCGAATACTTTTACAACTGACTTCCCTCAGTACCTTCTACTTCAGTGAGCCGCGAAAAGCCAGAAGACAAAGACGGACTGTGACTGCAAGAATAACTAACATTTTTATTGGGCAAATATATGACATATATGTATTTACAAAACTCAGAAAGTGAAGCCATAAATGAACCAGTCTGATTTGTTGTATGTGTTTGAATTTCTCCAATAAGGTTCTCATTTCAGCACATGCATAAATCATGATCTGAACATAATCTGATCATGACTTGGAAACTACCCCCTATTGGTTGCCTTTTGTCGCTACGTATTATCGGCCAAGATTTTTCCCTTCCTGATTCTCATAGTCACCACAAAACTTTCAGTCTGCTGTGTCCCCTCACCCACCGACAGCAACATACCTACAGGCTAGACGAAGACCCACCCACAGCTGGTCGTTAAAACAAACAATGGTTTGCGGATTATCAATGAAATTAAGGGGAAATATCATGGTGGATGATAATGGATCCCTAAACATATAAAAATAGGTCAAAAAAACTGTTTGGGATTGCAGACTGTCACACTAGCTGAACTGACACCCATCATCAAACTTCCTTACGCTTTTCGGTTCGTCCTCCACTGCAACAATGTACCTTACAACTAGACGATAACTACAGTTAGTTGTTGCATCTTATTACTGTAGGACTAAACTTTAATGGCGTGAAGCTTTGAGAACAACCACTCAGATTGCAGATACTGTGTTCAAGGTCACCAGCTACGTTCGTTTACCATGTTATTGACGCTGCATAGACATTTGATGGATTTTGACGAAAGCTAAATTGTGGGTTATTTGCAGAGTATTGGATGCTTGTGAGAAGTCTAAATTGGGAATGTGGTATTGTAATGAACTGTGTACTCAACAATGAGGACAGAAACGATACAATCTTTTGTTGTCCCAGTTTCTACAACAGAAGTCTTTGAGAATAAGATTGTTTTCAAAGGATTTCATCCAACTCTCCAATAAATAATAATTTTATTACAAAAGTTGGTTATCAGAAGACCTTTAACATCAGAAGGAGCTGTAGCCGATGTTAGTGAAGTCTCTTCAGTGCATGCCATTGCAGTGGTATAAGCACTATACCTGGAAAGGACTGGGTAAGTTGCGTAAGTATATCACAGATTGTCGGTATTTACTATCAAAATTGGAAGAAGAAAGCGAATTTCCAGTGAATAAAGAATAGATCAAAAGAATCTTTCCTACTGGTTCTAAAAAAATGGGTAGCATTAGGCATCATAATACATACAGATGGCAGGAAGTCGTACATGCAGCTATCTCAGATGGGTTGCACCATCAAGTTATTGTTCACCAAAAATACTAAGTTAGCCTGACAGTTGGATTCGAGACAAACAACGCTAAAAATATGTGGGATTGTCTTAGAAAGTTCTTATGATCTTTAGCAAGATCACTAAAGGATATGATATGATCTCAGATGGATAAGTGGCAATACAGATAGTGGCATGGTAACAAAGATGATACACGTATTGAAAATCTAGATATATTTATTTCTCACGTCAAATAGTTTATAAGTTGTAAATCAAGCACCATTTTCCTTTATAATCACGTTGTCCTTCATATACTTAGTCGTGATTGGTCAGTGCAAACTTGAAAGTGATTGGCTGCCACTAACATTGGTTGTATCCTCAATCCTTACAATACTGTTACTATCAACATCAATCAGATCCCATATAAATTCCACATGAAAACACTATGCAGACGGTAAATTTGTTGAGAATTCCATACTGTCTCAAATGTATTGTTTGAAATAGGGTAATAATTATATTACTATTATTACCATGGATGGTGTTTTGGTGTTCTCTGAGCTTTCATATTTTGTCGTGAATGTTCCATCACTAGGCTTAGCGACATCTTTAGCACTAACTTCATCATAAAGTGAAGCATAATAGAATATTACACGAAAGTTTAGATAGTTTGCTCTTTGACCTTGAGTGTTGTCCAATTGGAAGTTGGGAAGAAATTTTTTATCACACTCTGACCTCTTTCACATTAAATTTTCTTCAGTCAAAATGGTAGACAGTCTTGGTTGGAGTAAAATTGTGTTACTCATTACTGTCACACTGTGCATCACTACTGATTTGTCCCGTCAATTTACCCTTGGTTGATGGATGGCTGTTTTTTCCTTAGTAGATTGAGTCAATATTCACATGTCTGTTGAATACCATCCTTCCAGAAATTCTCTTGCAGCTTCAAAATCTGCTCTTTGGAGGATCTCCACACTCTTTCAGTCGAATTTGTAATCATGATTGTCTGCAACCATTGAAACCTAGAAGGCAGCATCATGTCGGTTTACTTCTAATTTGTGTTCATCAATTCTTTGAGCAGTCCGACGACTAGACTGGCTAACATAATGGTGTGAACAACTTTTGAAATTGATTTTGTAGATTATATTTATCCTGTCTTCTTTTGGCAATGCATCCTTCTGTTTGGACAACATACTCTGTAGTGATTTCGTCGGTTTGTGTGGTACTCTGATTCAGAAAGGACAAAGCAAATGGTTGAATGTTTCTGAGATATCTTTGATGTAGGTTAGTGCAACGTGACTAGTAGTTTAAGGCAGTTGCCGTGTCTTCTGTTCTGCTGATAAACACTTCTTGATAAAAGTTCTGTGGATAATCATTGGCTTTGAACACTTTGTACAGCTAGTTATCTTTGGCTTTTTGTAGTGCTTTACTGCTGCAATATATTTTGGATGTTGAGAACAATGTTTGTACACAATATTTCTTATGAGCTTTAGAATGATTACTGTTGTAGTTCAATATTTGATCTGTGTATGGTTTTCCTGTACACTTTTGTGTTCTGTTGATGAGGACAAGTAAGAATGGAATCCTTTCATTGAATTCCTCCTCCTTTATGAGGTTGATTCCTTCAAATGTTTGATTGATTAGTTTGAATATGTTTTCTACTTCCTCATCGTTGAGAATTGCGACTGTGTCGTTGACTTACCGAGTTCAAATTTTTGGCTTGATGAGATGAAAGGCTGTTGATTCTAGTTGCTGCATCACAACTTCAGAAATCAATCCTGATGTTGGTGATCCTACTGGTGTTCCACTTGTTTGTTTCTAAATTTTCCTATTGAAAGGGAAATAGGTTGTGAGATATAGCTCTATCATTTCCACTAGGTTTGGAACCATGATCTTTGTATAGTTAGGAACAGTTTAGTGGTTCTTCAGAAGAATATCCATCGTCTTCTTGGCTAAATTTGAGTTGATTGAAGTGAAGAATGAAGTCACATCAAAAGATATCATCCTTTCATCACAGCCTGACCCTAAATCCTTTATTTTGTCTAGAAATTCAGTTGTTGAGCTGACTTGATGTTCACTTCTGTTGGGAGATGTTTTCGTTTTCTGTATCATTCTTTCGATCAGTTGAATGAATATGTTCCAGGTATTGAAACTATTGGTTGTAGTGGGATATCTATCTTGTGTATCTTAGATCGACGATGGAACCTCGATAGGACTGATCCATTTGTCTTCATTCGTCATTGTTCTTCGTTTGTGTTTTCACTGGATTTTACTAAACTCCTCAGTTCCCTTTGGAACTAGTTGTCCAACTGTTTCACTTGTTTATTAAGTTAATGCTGAAGATGTCATTAAGCCTAATAATGAAACGTTTATGATAAAATATCAACTCTCAGAAAACACCAAACCAGTATCATTCGAGGTAGTACCTTCAATTCGTTATGACGCTTTTGTATCACATATAACAAACATGTGATCCAGTTTAGATATTTTTCAGTGGAAATTTTTTTCACGACAGTTTGATTGATTGAAAAACTACACAAGTTTAGATGATGAAAGCGTAAGCTAGGTCGTATGAACTGATTGTAATCAACGGTCTATAAACTTAGATAATTTTAAGCTACTCATTTCACTTATGCAAAAATTCCCACTTAGACATTTAGTCAAACAAGCAGTGTGAGCGAAGAAATATTTCTTTTCAAATGTTATTATTTTTCCCTTGGGTTCCTACTGGAACATAGGGTTTCAGTAACACGCCTCCATTCCACTCTGCTCCCTGAAAACTTTTGAACCTGGCTCCATGACAGCCGAGAAGCTTTCATTTCTTCCTCACACCATCTCCTCCATGTCAACCCCGGTTCGGACACCCAACTCATCGTTTCCCATCTGGGTTCCACTCAAGTGACTGGCCTGGCGCGTGATGTCCCCAATCGACCTTTTCAGTATGTGCCCAATCCATCTCCACTTCCTTCTGCATACTTGTTGAGCAACAGGTTCTTGGATGGTTCATTACTAGCCAGAGTTCCTTGTTGCTTATTGTTTCTTCAGTATGAAGTGATCGTAGGCAGTTGTTGATGTATGTGTGTAGTTTGTTGGAAATGGTTTTCGTGACGCGCCAAGTCTCTCAACCATTACATAGAAGCATTGACTTGACATTGGTGTTGAAAATTCAGATCTCGTTCTCGCTTCATGCTGAGTGCAGTTGATCTCCACACTGATTATTTCAAATTAATGCAGGAAAGCCTGTCTTGCTATCTTTCCGATCCTGGTTTTGACATCGTACTCTGTGCCGCCTGTAGTTGAAACGATGCTACCTTGAATAGGTAGGTGAAAGAGTCTACTTCCTTTAGGTTTCTCCCATTATTGCTGATTGGTGCACCCTGTTGTAGTTGTTGTTGTTGTTGTTTGGGTATCTTCATCACCTCCGTCTTCTCCATATTCACTTGAAGTCCCGTCTTCGCTGACCTGTCTCTTCTGTCAACTTGTTGGTTTTCGCCTGTAGATCTTCGGATTTGTGCAACATGACATTAGACGTAAATCATCGGCGAAGTGCAAGTCTTCTTGTAGGGTCTTTTCATCTGTCAAACGGCTTACGCCCATCTTCTCGCTCTTCACGGTTCGCTGCGTGATCCAGCATGGATTAATTATAATCGAAAAAGTTCGAGATTTTAAACAGGTCCTTATCGAATTGATATTCTGTATAATTAGTAACTAAAGAGCGAAAATGAATTGGTGCGTAAAGCGGTAAATTTTCGATGGTAATTAGAGACAACTGGGGGTGAACAACGTGGCTTAAACTGTGATAATAACGACAGCAATAATAATAATAATCAAAGAGGTGTTAAAATATTAGCTATAATCATTTGCGGGATGAATGAAAGGAAGGATCTTGTTGTAACAGATAAGCTATACAGATGGCTAAGGTAAAGAAAAAGGCTGAACGAATTTCTTCTGAACATACAGACGGCTTGTTTAGGTGGATTCCTATGGCTTTCGCTGTACGTAAAAGACGAACTCGTAGAGGATGGGTGAGGTTAGAAGAAATGTGATAAATAACTTTAAAGGGATTACGAATATCTACTCGGTGGCCAGTGTCAATCAGATGCGAGAGTATTGAGCTACATATCGATATAGTTTTCCCCTTACTTAGCTATGAAGGATGATGCTCAGCGATTCGATGACAGACTTGTCTAACTGTATGTCCAATGTAACTAGATCCACAGGAGCAGTTGAACTGGTAAATCCACATAGAAGAAGAGAAGTCAGGTAGTCTGGATTTGGTTCGTGTGGTCATCATCGGTCGAAAGCATAACTTTGCGGCACTAAATGGCTTCGTTATAGCATTTCTTAGGCGCTGTGTCACAATTTCGCTGATGATGATGTCTCCTTGAAGTTGAAGTCTTAGGAACAATGGTTTCTTGGGGATTGTTGGTATTCTGGTTTTCATATTAGATGTGTCCATATTTTTAGCCAGAAATGCTTTTGGACATCCATTACTACTGAATAGATCATGGATAATTTGAAGCTCTTCGTCAAAAGTATCATCTGAACAGATGATACAGTTCCACCTTTGTCAACCGAACATCCAAGAAGGTGATGCTGTCGCCACTTTCTGTCTCATTGGTGAAGGTTATCGTTGGATGGACGTTATTAAATTTATCCAGTATAATGCTTGCATCGTTCTTGTTTTAAATTCCACACAATCTTTCTATTATAAATAATCTATGCTTTAGTTAATTGCCTTACTTACCTAATCAGTTATCACCTTTGATGTGACTGCATTTGGTGTTCTACGTGGGTTATAATAATACTCAAACGAGATACTTGGACTGGATACAAGTAGTACGACTGTTCTCCTCCACACTCTATACTTCAGTAAGCAGCGAAAATCAGAAGACAAAAGACTGTCTGTGACTGCAAGAACACCGACAACGACTTTACAAATTTCATGGTAAATATATACATATATATTTACAAACTCTCAGAAAATGAAGCCATAAATGAACCAATCCGATTTGTTGTATGACGTGGGAATTGTCCAATCAGATAATCATGTCCAGTGCATATATAAATCATGATGTGAAAACAATTTCTCTATTGGCTGCCTTTTTGTCGCTACATATCAACTCTACTGATACTTTAAGACTGATAATCTTTAAGTAACCAACTCTCACTACCAGATTGGTATGTAATTTTACGGTTTGAAAATGCTACATATATTAGTCTAGAGTTATTGATAAGGAACTAATGTTTACTTTTATCTAATATTTCTCAGGATATACGACAAAATTTTGAATTAGCATCTTCAGAAGCTTTAGCAGCCTTTGGAAATGGAGCAATGTTTATTGAGAAATTTATTGAACGACCTAGACATATTGAAGTACAAATATTGGGTTAGTTAGTTTATTCCATTGAACTCCACTGATTGTTTGCTCTTTCTTTTCTTTTCTTTTGTTGCTGTTTGTATACACCTAATGTCAGTTGATATAATTCCATTTAAAAATTTACAATTTTCATGGATACACAAAGAAAGATTATCATATTTGTATGTTGATATTCCTTCTCACCTTGTCAGCTGAAACAAGCTAAAAGGAATCGGCTTATCAGGACGTATCAAGTGAAACTGACCAATACGATTTCAAGGTAGTTATTGATCATGGATTGGCATCGGTTGAAGAATCATTGAAAACCTTATAGCTACTACATAGTTGTTTCGTCTTAGTGAGGGATTCTTCAACATCAAATCAGGGGTTCAAATCCAAGGTCATCAGATTGCCATTCAAAAATGGGGTCGAGATTCGATGACCTCCAGTTTTCTTACTTTTGTTAACTCTTAATCTAATACAACTATCATCCAGAGCTATTGACGAGTATTTACCCTTAAATCTGATTTCGTTGACCTTACACGTCACAGCTTCTAGTTAGAACTTTAAGAAATTCTTCTCAAAGCATCTTACTAATCAGCTGAAGACAATAATCTAGTTTAAAGGATCAATACTGTTGAATGTAGAGGCAGCCCGCAAATCAATTAAAAGTCACATCCAGTAACCCAACTAGATTGGTATAATGACTTGAAACTTGATGGTGGTTTAGTGTTCTCTGAGATTTGATATTTCGGTTGAAACGCCCAGGAAGAAATATCGTAACCCAGAGAACAACAAACTGTTATTATTCCTATTCGAATGTGATCAAGTAAAGGGTACTAGGGAAGATAGACAAGCTGATTGATGAGGTTGTGAACCGTAGTCAAGTGAGATATCTTAAACATCTACTGCCCATGCGAGCTACCACTTACGTTAACGTACCATATCACGGAATCTGGATTAGGTTGGAAGAGAGTTCAGCGAAACCAAACCACGACGTGGTATCAGTCGATAACGTCTCTTACTGTTAATCTGTGTCATATGGGGAGATGTAGACTACTTGACTGGGGCCTCAAAGACGATCGGAACCAGTAGTTGTGGATTCTTGGCGAAAAAGCTGAAAATTAGTTACAATGCCGCAGATGTATTCACTCCTCGCTGTCTACTAAAACTTGGATATTTGAACTAACGTTTATCTTGAGATTATTTATTCTCTCCCACAACTTTATCTTCTTTCATATCCCTCTTTTTCTATCCACCTGTCCTTTGTGTACTATTGTGAAATGTGTCAACTTTAGTCGATGCACCTGTGTGCATGGTTCTACGTTGATTTTATCAGTCGGTTGCGGCTGACTGTCCAAAAGAAATCATGGTATCAGTAGACGTGGTCTCCATCTATCTGTTAAAGATATCTTGGAAGATTTAGGCTTTCTCATTGAAATCTTTGATAAAACAGAAAACCATTGTTGGACGATAAGTCATATGGCTCAAATTTTGTTACAGTAGTGGAAAAGCATTCAAACACTGACCTTTTATCACCTTATTACGGATGAATGTTAACCATAATTGATACCTGTAAACGATGTCTCCTGTGGGTTGGGAAAAGTGGACGCCAACTGTATTATAACAATTATTGTACAGTGATCTTTCAAAAAATCTTCAGAGTATTGTAAAGTAGAAAGTAACTTTCTCTCCCTTTGAGGACTAGCCGCTTGCCCAGCCTTGAAGGAAGTCGAATGGGCTTCGAACCTAAGTCGTCATTTAACCTATTCTTAATAATACTTAATGAATATCTGACCAACAATCACTTGAAGTATAATGGAAGTAAACTAAGTGGTTAGCATTTCATTGTCTTCCTGTATTAATCATGAATGTGAAGAGTTTCATCACTTACAAAAACTGACTGAAAAAGATATCGAATATGGAGTGTTTAGATGGGGATTACGTAATGACTTCAGAAGGTTCATATTTTAAAATAACTCGAGTCATACCTTAATATGGCCCTGATGTAGTCAAACAAAAGTGAAGGCTTCCTATAATTATTTAAGAAAATATACTTTAATATCAATCACCATATAAAGATTATTTAGGAAAATGATTTATGATACCACTGAAGCGCTCTTTGCAAGGAATTCTCATAACATTGTAATTCAATGGATATCTATCATAGAACATAAGTAAGATAACCTAAATCTTTATTTTGATATTTAAGGTTTTGGCTACTTGATCTAGGCAGTTGATTTCCAACTGATGAGTCATGGGTTCGAACCCGCCTCTGCCTACTAAGATTTGGACAACCAGGTGGTATATATAATTAACTGTCACATAACATATGTGGCTCATTGTCAACTATACGAGTATACATAAAGAAGGTTTTTGGGCAGATTTCAATTATTTTCGTCTTATTTCACGAACAGTATACATGTATGGGGAAAAATATGCGAATAAGATAATGAAAAAGGGGTACTGGGGGAGGTATTCACCTCATCGAAATTTATATATGTATATAAAATCTCACCATTTTGTAAAAGTCAATGGTGCGTACATGTATTGTGAACTAGATCATTCCAGTGGGATACTATTCTTATATATATGTTCCTTTCGATTGATAATGTTGTCAATTTTCAAGCCGAAATAACTTCTACAATCAAAATTTATCCGAGTAGACTATATTATTACATAGAATGAGCTGTATATTAGCTAGCTATTTCTCATAGTGACTTTGTTGATGACATTTCTTAACTTATAAATGAAACTTTAGATGTTTAGAAATCTCCATTAAGTTATAAAACAAAAGAGAAGACAATGAATCACTCAAAAGGTTTATCCACAGAAAATCAGTATCCTAAGCGTTTCACTAATAAAACTATAAAATTAAAAGCAAGCAATCAACCTACTTCTACTGCTCCTAAGAAGCCTGTTTTCATTCAATAGCTTACAGTTCAAAAGAGATATATTGAAAAACTGTCTGGCGAGGTATGCTACCATACTGAGATTAACTTTGATAATTTACTTTGATGCAGCTAGTAAAGGAATCCACGACGAGTGTTTTGTCCTATTTGGGACTCTTCAGCCGGATGTACCCGTACCTCAGTGAGTGATATTGTTTCCAGTAAGGCTTGAACCCAGTATTCATCGCTTCAAACGCCGGAGAGTTATCTACTAAGTCACTGTGACACAACAACCCCCTCTTGCGCAACAGGTATCAGTTGTTATAATACTTGTAACTTCCCATTACTATACACGGTCGAATTGACCTATTTGTGTAGGCAGATAAGTGCCTTGGCCCCCTCAATATGTGTTTATCAATCTACCTACTCGTGTGGAGTAAGGTATGCTGACTCTAACTAGCGTTCACTTTCTAAACGCCTTTCCGAACATAAACCAGCTTGGTTCCACAAAGTAGAAAGATGAGCACCTCACAGCTGTTTTTTAGAACGTTTGATTAATTATGACCATCTGGTAAATTCATAAAAAAACTTTAGGGTCATCTATCTGGTTCATGTAAACCTTGTGAAAGATGCGTGCCTGAAACTTCTTCAATCTGAGGAAACTATGGTAATTGCTATTTTGAAGCCCTGTATTCAAAAGAAATTTATGCAGTTACAAGAGATGCCACGAAAATGACCAATAAGAACACTTCACTCTCAAAATATTTTTGTTCAAATCTTACCGTGAAGACTTAATATCCTAGGTTGGGTACCTTTTAGGGTCATGGGTGAGCGCTATTGTATAGTCCTAAACTGGGAAGAAACACTTGTCTACTGCTCCCAAGTTTTTAAATGATTCGCTAACTGATGTCAATCCGTGATGAATACCAACTAGATTATTGAAATCCAGGGGATATTTTACATTGAAAGTTAACCTCAACTATTCGAGTCGAGTTATGATGACATCAGAATGATTAAAAATTCAATAGTTCAACATTTGTTACCGTTGCGTCCTGCTAAGAAAAATTAACCTCTTTCACCGGTAAATCTGTCAATAAAACAAAACATTATCATTAGATTGGGGGTCAAATCACGACATGTATCATGTCACTCCAAGGTTATCAAAATTAAAAGGGAAATAATGCGTGAATTAAATCTTAGTGACAGTCCCTAGTCTACGAAAGATGACCCTGTCCTTCTGATTCAGCAGATTTCACATTCTCTTCTCCTTAATATATAAATAAATGTATTTTATCAGTAACCTTCTTCTTTACTGTTATTCTTACCTATTATGTCTGTTCTCTGCAAAAACTAGTGTGGAATCATGCTCTACCCCTGTCCACACAAAGCAAAATATTATGCCACATCATCAAGGAGAGACTAAAAAGTGCTCTCAATTCAAAATTATCACCGGAACAGACTGGCTGGCTGGCTGGCTGGATAGCTTCAGGAAGAACAAATCATGTGCCCATCAAATCGCTACTCTACGATACGCATTATCATAGAAAACAGCATAGAATGGCGGTCAACTCAACTCCACCTCAACTTCATCCACTTTGAAAAGGCCGGCGTTCGACAGCGCCAACCGAGAAGTAATTTGGCAGGCAGCTGCTTCAACACTACAGTTTCAGTGCCACAAAACTTTATCCACATCATTCAACAGCACCTATATGCTATATGACGACGCCCGCCACATGCCAAATGATTCACAATGGAAAGCTGCTCAGTGACGACTTTGAAGTGAAGACAGGAAGGATAAGGAAGGATAAGGTTGCTGCCTACTATCACCTATCATCTTCTTGATTGTCATCGACTGATCTGAACTGAACTGGATCATGCAACAAACAACTGTGACGAGTGAGAACAGGGGTATACACTAACTGGAAACACGGAAAGACTCCACAAGATAATTTACATTCCCCAGATGATGATTTATGTCCAATGTCCTGCCTGTCGCAGAAACTCGAAAATCTACACGCGAAAACCAACAAGTTGACAGAAGATGTAGCGAAAACGGGACTTCCTTCAGGTGAACAAAGAGAAGACAGAGGTGTCAGATGAAGATAGTCAACCATCATCACCAACAACAATAACAAGCACCAAACACCATAATTGGGAAGAACCTAAAGAATGTAGTCTCTTTCACCTACCTACCTACCTACCTACCTACCTAACTACCTGTCTAGGCAGCATCATTTCAACTACAGGCAGCAGCAGAGGCACACGTGAGGACGTCAAACCAGCCACGATCGGAAAGACACCAAGACAAACCTTTTTGCACTAATCTGAAATAATCAATGTGGAGATCTACTGCACTGCACTGCACTGCACCCAGAATAAAGCGTGAACAACATCCGGATTTTTAACACTAGTGTCAATCAGGTAATTGGGTGCTTCCATGTGATGGTTGAGAGACTTGGCGTGTTACGCAAAGCATTTCAAACAAACTGCACACATACATCACATCGACAACTGCCGCCTATGCTCACTCCATAGTGGCACTGAAGGTGGAGATCAGATGGTGAGAATAATAAGAATAAGCAAGAAGAAACTCTGAAAGGCAACCAACCAACCAACCAAAATCATATCGCCCAACAAATGTGTAGAAGAAAGTGTAGATGGGTTGGATTGGACAAACACTGAGAAGACCATTTGGGGACATCACGTGACAGGTCAAACCAGACCCTCGAGTGGAAGCCAAAGGGGAAACGACAAGTTGGGAGTCCGAGCCGATGGTAACATGGAGGAGATTGTGTGAGAAAGAAGTGAATGATCGTGGGTAGTGGTGGAGCCAGGTTGACAAGACTGGAGAGAAGAGAGTGAAATGGCAACGGTGGCGTGCTATGTTTCCCTAGGAACCCAAGAGACAAATAATAAAGCAATAATAATAATTAAGTGAATAATTTTTGTTCATTGGTAACAATTTGAAAAGTGAAAAGGATCGTTGTGAGATGTTTCATTCTAACTCTTGGATGCATGGTATGATGGAGTCAATATGGTTCATTGCCTGACGTGTGAGAGACTTAGCATTCGGATAAATATGATTTCTAAGTAAAGCTTTCCAAAACCACTTCGGATATTCATGGTTCTTTACACAGTAATTTCGAAAACTAATCACTGTATTAACTTTGCCAAGCTTGACAGATTACCACAGAATTCATCAATGCTGAAAATATTCTGCATTATGCACAGACAATAACGCTTGAAGCATTGTTCAATGTAATGAAAAATAAGGTGTGAGTACAACAGATATACAGATAGAATAAACGTTGATCATCGCTAAACAACTCCATCGGTTCAAGCTGTTACACTTCACAGAAGTATATAAAGAAAAGAAGGATAGAAAAAGATTCATATTAGAATAGACAAAGTTGTATGAGACAATAAACAATTTGGAGATCATGGTTAGATGTCAAAGATTAAATGAGTCTTCACCATTGTGAGCGATTTTTGGCCATGTCACAAAGAGTACTCAATCACTGATTTCTATCGTCTCGGAGACGCCACTCAAACAGTCCACATCTCCCTACATGGCTCAGATCGACAGTCAAGAACTTCATGCACTGGCACTACTTCTTGGTCTGGTCACTCTGAACACTCTTACAAGCGAATCCAGCCTCCCATACTGTGACATGTCTAGGTAATCAGTGATTTGGCATGCGCAGTACATATCCAAGCCATCTCAGTCGATAAAGGTCTATCTCCCCTGGTACCCTTCGCCTGACCTCAACATTCCTAACACGATGATTCCACCAGGTGCGTGGGATGCTACAGAGACACTTATGGTCGAAAATTTGCAATTACTTCATTTTTTCTACTTTCAACGGACATCTTCCAGTTATATAACAGGATAGAACGGAATGCAGCTCAGTATACTCGTCGTTTAGTAGGTGGTCGAATATCCCGTAAGTTGGTAGCATAAGCGTGGTACTACTGGTCACTCAAGAGGAACACACCTTAAAGGTGTCACAGTATCAGCTCCTATTTTCTCATTTTTTGTATTTTATTTTACAGGAAATTTTGTTAACTAGTTGTGTGTCAATATTCACGCTGATATCATGACAAATTCATACACTACTAACTTATTATACAAGAAACTCATTCCTATTTTCCTCTAATAAAATAAATGTGATTTGAAGGGTCAGATGAGGTAACTTTTTAAATCGAATATTATTCACAGGAGTAAACATCAAGTGAAATGTTGAGGTCATCTAAAGAAATTGAACTTTGTAACAAAGTTATCACATGCAAGATGCACGCATCAACACGCAAAGGATCAGTAGAATCAATAGGTCAGAAGTCTGACTCATAAGTTAAAAAATTGAAATAAAGAAGTGAAACACATCAAAATACACTACTTATGAAATAGTGGAGAATATATTTTTTTACTGATTTTGAGGTCAAGTGTATAAATCAAAGCAGCCAATCAAAGTCAACCAAAGTAGCGGAGTACAAACATTTATTAAAACATAGAATTATCATTTTGACTATTTGCCGTTATTTTCCAGACTAATTTTGATACTGAATGATGAATGAAGGTAAAATAATCATTAAGACTGTAGTGGGGTTCGAACCAGCAAATACTGGACTTCCGGTTTGGTGCTCTACCAACTGAGCTATGAGGTAGAAATGCTGACCAGATTTTTATTTTACTTCAATCACTGAGTGGTAGTAACGCGTCACAAGTTCATATGGCAGTCAAGTAAAACCCACCTTGATTATCGAAGTGAAATAAAAGTATGATCAGCAGTCGAACCTCGTAGGTCAACTGGTTTTGGCATTGGGCCGAAAACCCAGTAATCACAGGTTTGAATCCTATGGTGGTTCAAATTCTAATTTCATCGTCAATTACCATTCAGTTCAGTCGATGACAATCAAGAAGATGATAGGTGATAGTAGACAGCAACCTTATCCTTCCTGTCTTCACTTCAAAGTCGTCACTGAGCAGCTTTCCATTGTGAATCATTTGGCATGTGGCGGGCGTCGTCATATAGCATATAGGTGCTGTTGAATGATGTGGATAAAGTTTTGTGGCACTGAAACTGTAGTGTTGAAGCAGCTGCCTGCCAAATTACTTCTCGGTTGGCGCTGTCGAACGCCGGCCTTTTCAAAGTGGATGAAGTTGAGGTGGAGTTGAGTTGACCGCCATTCTATGCTGTTTTCTATGATAATGCGTATCGTAGAGTAGCGATTTGATGGGCACATGATTTGTTCTTCCTGAAGCTATCCAGCCAGCCAGCCAGCCAGTCTGTTCCGGTGATAATTTTGAATTGAGAGCACTTTTTAGTCTCTCCTTGATGATGTGGCATAATATTTTGTTTGGGTGGACAGCTGCGTGAATCACCGCTAGTTCTTGCATATGCTTGGGTCTCCCTTCTTTGGGACTTTGAGAAGGTAGTGCTTCTTACTAGTCGGTATTTATGAGATGGGCAACCTCATTATATTATATATTCTCATCTTTCTGGTTGTGTACGGTATAGATAAGTGCCTTGTGTCTCTGTAACTCGCTCACATGAAACAGAACGTAATTTCGGGATAGTCTGTTGCGATATACGTCATATCTGTGGCACCGCAGTGATATGCGATGGTGTTTTAAGTGTTGATAGTACTATGCTGCTGTCCACCACCCAGTGTCATCGTTGTGTATTTGTCCTCATGGGCACCAGTTATACCCCAGCGTTCACGACTTCTGACTAGAACTTCAATAATCACCTCTCAAAGCTAGTCAAGACGAAACAGTTGTCCATTGCTCCCAGATTTCCTATATTCCTTCAATGTATGTCAGTCCATGGTGAATATCAATAGGAAAAAATCCCTAAATCTCTAGAAACCCTTAAATTTAATTTTTGTTCGGCTATTTTTATTCTAGGCGATAAATATGGAAATATTGTACACTTATTTGAAAGAGACTGTTCTGTTCAACGAAGACATCAGAAATTGGTTGAGATTGCACCCGCTCCTAATTTGGATCCAGATATACGTAAATCCTTGTTAAATGATGCAGTACGATTAGCATCTTCTGTTGGGTATGCAAATGTTGTGATTTTATATTTTTCTGTTTAATCCTTTTTATTCGTTCAAATTTCATGAAGCGATACGTTTTGGTGATAGTTGTTAAACATTGGATTGAGTATTCACTTTTCCTTTGGTGTGACACCTTTAAGGTGTGTTCCTCTTGAGTGACCAGTAGTACCACGCTTACGCTACCAACTTGCGGGATATTCGACCACCTACTAAACGACGAGTATACTGAGCTGCATTCCGTTCTATCCTGTTATATAACTGGAAGATGTCCGTTGAAAGTAGAAAAAATGAAGTAATTGCAAATTTTCGACCATAAGTGTCTCTGTAGCATCCCACGCACCTGGTGGAATCATCGTGTTAGGAATGTTGAGGTCAGGTGAAGGGTACCAGGGGAGATAGACCTTTATCGACTGAGATGGCTTGGATATGTACTGCGCATGCCAAATCACTGATTACCTAGACATGTCACAGTATGGGAGGCTGGATTCGCTTGTAAGAGTGTTCAGAGTGACCAGACCAAGAAGTAGTGCCAGTGCATGAAGTTCTTGACTGTTGATCTGAGCCATGTAGAGAGATTTAGACTGTTTGAGTGGCGTCTCCGAGACGATAGAAATCAGTGATTGAGTACTCTTTGTGACATGGCCAAAAATCGCTCACAATGGTGAAGACTCATTTAATCTTTGACATCTAACCATGATCTCCAAATTGTTTATTGTCTCATACAACTTTGTCTATTCTAATATGAATCTTTTTCTATCCTTCTGTTCTTTATATACTTCAGTGAAGTGTAACAGCTTGAACCGATGGAGTTGTTTAGCGATGATCAACGTTTATTCTATCTGTATATCTGTTGTACTCACACCTTATTTTTCATTACATTGAACAATGCTTCAAGCGTTATTGTCTGTACATAATGCAGAATATTTTCAGCATTGATGAATTCTGTGGTAATCTGTCAAGCTTGGCAAAGTTAATACAGTGATTAGTTTTCGAAATTACTGTGTAAAGAACCATGAATATCCGAAGTGGTTTTGGAAAGCTTTACTTAGAAATCATATTTATCCGAATGCTAAGTCTCTCACACGTCAGGCAATGAACCATATTGACTCCATCATACCATGCATCCAAGAGTTAGAATGAAACATCTCACAATGATCCTTTTCACTTTTCAAATTGTTACCAATGAACAAAAACTATTCACTTAATTATTATTATTGCTTTGTTATTTGTCTCTTGGGTTCCTAGGGAAACATAGCACGCCACCGTTGCCATTTCACTCTCTTCTCTCCAGTCTTGTCAACCTGGCTCCACCACTACCCACGATCATTCACTTCTTTCTCACACAATCTCCTCCATGTTACCATCGGCTCGGACTCCCAACTTGTCGTTTCCCCTTTGGCTTCCACTCGAGGGTCTGGCTGACCTGTCACATGATGTCCCCAAATGGTCTTCTCAGTGTTTGTCCAATCCAACCCATCTACACTTTCTTCTACACATTTGTTGGGCGATATGATTTTGGTTGGTTGGTTGGTTGCCTTTCAGAGTTTCTTTCTTGCTTATTCTTATTATTCTCACCATCTGATCTCCACCTTCAGTGCCACTATGGAGTGAGCATAGGCGGCAGTTGTCGATGTGATGTATGTGTGCAGTTTGTTTGAAATGCTTTGCGTAACACGCCAAGTCTCTCAACCATCACATGGAAGCACCCAATTACCTGATTGACACTAGTGTTAAAAATCCGGATGTTGTTCACGCTTTATTCTGGGTGCAGTGCAGTGCAGTGCAGTGCAGTAGATCTCCACATTGATTATTTCAGATTAGTGCAAAAAGGTTTGTCTTGGTGTCTTTCCGATCGTGGCTGGTTTGACGTCCTCATGTGTGCCTCTGCTGCCGCCTGTAGTTGAAATGATGCTGCCTAGACAGGTAGTTAGGTAGTTAGGTAGGTAGGTAGGTGAAAGAGACTACATTCTTTAGGTTCTTCCCAATTATGGTGTTTGGTGCTTGTTATTGTTGGTGGTGATGGTGATGGTTGACTATCTTCATCTGACACCTCTGTCTTCTCTTTGTTCACCTGAAGGAAGTCCCGTTTTCGTTACATCTTCCGTCAACTTGTTGGTTTTCGCGTGTTGATTTTCGAGTTTCTGCGACATGCAGGACATTGGATATAAATCATCATCTGGGAAATGTAAATTATCTTGTGGAGTTTTTTCGTGTTTCCAGTTAGTGTATACCCCTGTTCTCGCTCGTCACAGTTGTTTGTTGCATGATCCAGTCGATGGCAATCAAGAAGATGATTGGTGATAGTGGGCACCCTTGTTCACTATTATCGTTCACTGAATATGTCATTGCAGATACTAAGTTGCGAATAAAATGAGTTCAATAAAGCCTAATAAATAGTCTCAAATCTATGAAAATCCCGAGCTGACGTCCCGATATTACAAAAGGTTTATTATTCAATCATTCTTCAGTCTTACTTTCCGAGTTACAATTAGATACCTTGTCGTTAGAGCCAGAGTTTGCTATCTTAACCAATGTATCAACAAACGTCATTAGCAGAAACCTCCCGAATTCTGTATGTCTTCATATTCTGTGCATAATCGAAATCTTGCCATCTAAATAGAGAAGCCTGAAGTGTGTACACAAAAAAAGATTGTTTAATCCCTTCTCTTTTCATGATTATCAGTCTCTTCTTCTCCACCATCTCATTTTTTCTTTTCTTTTTTCTCTGTTTCGACACTATTCATATCTTAATTAATTTGTTACACATTCTTATTGTTATGTTTCTGCTTGATCATAATTCAGTCTCCAAACTTCTTCTTCAAACTGATTTTGATTAACATTCATTACTTATCAGTTTGATTTTAATGACAGATCATTTAGTGACACTGTTTATGTTGCCTACCATGCTTGACAAACCGTTTTTAACTATCAAATCCCTTACACTAAAAAAGTGTATAAATTTGCGATTATTAAGCTTTGAAAATGAAATCATTGAAAAGACTTGTCTCTGAAATATATTTGTTCTTCCTTCAAATTCATGTCGCTTACTTTAATTTTGCACCATGCAATTGTAAATCATTTGCAAATTGATGATGATTCTGTTTATATTATACCAATAGATTCAAGTTAGCTTCATGTACTCGATATTGTCAGCTAGTACTTAGATTACTCTCTAATTTGGCTGGTTGTTTTGAAGTCAACAGATTAATCTGAATGATTCCCAACTATTCATATTATTCAATGGTTGTTCAATATTGTTAAAATCATAGTTGAAGTGTTGAAAAATTTCTCATCCATGAGAAATATCAACGTGGATCATTTGCAAATATTTGAATATTTTCCTATCACCTAGGTATTTGAATGAATATAACTAATGAATGCATAGAGAGGGAAATATCTGAACGATCGCTGATTCCCAATAATTATTTGTTTAACCTGTTCACTTATACATTTATGAATGTTATTACGTAGTGTTGTTACTGGTGACGGCCAAGGTCATGTCAACCCTTCTAGATGATTCAAGGTCATAGAAGTCAATAAAAATAAAATTATCTTCATCTTTTAATGTACTATTTCCTTTGTCTTTTAAGAACATTAAACAGACAGGTTGGTGACTAATTTTACTTACCTGTTAGCCATTATAAACAGGATATGTTAAAGATTTGACCCTCTTACCCGTCAGTTGTGTAAGTTATACGTAAGTAGTTTAGGAAAGTTGGCCAGTATGTGTACCAAATAAACTTGAATATGCCTATCTGATTATCTTCAGATTTCTAACCAAAACATTGTGTTTTTCATCTCTGTGATGGGTAGTAGCGTGAAGGGAAACCCAAACACTGTATGTTTTTATGCTCTCCACCATTTGATGTGTGCTAATAATATCCAGTGAGAAAAATACTCTCTATTCCAAATGTATCACAGTGGGTGAAGTTGTAGGTCACTGATTTAGTGGATTGACTGTCAACCAATGATGAGTGGCAGGCTTGGACACCGTCCTCACACAATAGGTGTAGTACATTGCCTACTACACAAGTGTACACAAGGTTACTGAGCAGCAGTAGTACAGTCTCACTTATATGTGATTTGTTGACTAATTGACATCTGTTATCTGTGTTACCTTTTGATATCTTCAAGTCAATAATAAAGCTGGGATTAAAGTGGCATTTAGACTTAAAAACCTCATTTCGAAATAACATTTGTAGATTAAAATATTCTATTGACCCAATTAAGCAAAATAAAGTAGTTTATCATATCCTTTGGGATGACTTGAAGGTTGTGAAATAAATACGTAGGTGAAAACAGTCGACCGCGTTTGGTTAATTAGGCTATCCGAACATAGATAGATGCTAGTAAGATAAGTAATCTATAAGAAACCATAACCATAGCCATGAATACAACTACTCACAACTGTTGAGACGGAGGTACACATTGATAACTGAATCCTTGTTTATTGAATTAATGTTCAATGCGGTTCACAGGAGTAACTTCTCAACTGTTCCAGATATATGGAAAATTCTATTATGAAATAGTGGAGAATATTTGTAGCTTAGATGGATGGTCTTGGTTGTATTGTGTTCTCTGAGCTGGGTTGTTTAATCGTGAAGCTTTCATCTTCCTTTTAGACGACATCATCAGAACTAACTTTGTACTGAAGTTTTTCTTCTTCCAATTCATTGCTTTGTTACTTAGTGAGCTGACATAAGATCTAGCAACTTGGACCGTTATGCAGTAATGCCCGCCTGGTCCTATGTTGATCTTGATGATGATGACGATGGTGATGGGTATATAAGTACATGACTTTCATCAAAATAAGAGTGGAACTTGAACAGTGGGGTAGAATGTTATTCCATTTTAGCTGATTTTTCAGATTTTATCACAGAATGTGACAGTAGTACCTACTGGGTTACGCTGCCAACACAATTTGCTGTCCATAGTCATTCGCATAGAAATAATATTTGGACATTATCATATCAAGATAACTCCACAACTTTAAGATATGACTTATATAGTTCTAATTCTCTTCCCTTCTTTGTGATATAAGTAGTAGGATTTTGCATATATCCGAAACAGATACTGAATCATTCCTGTTGCATGTATTTGATGTTGACTCGATAAATAAAGACTGGGTTATCAACTTATCCGTCCGTTTTAAGGATTGTCACTCTGTCCCTTTCTATTGTACGGTTGTGAGTAATCACATGTCTATCTATAGCCCAGCTTACTTCTGTGTTCATTATTCTACTAGAATCTATCGATTTCGATCTAATTCAGCTTTCGTGCTTATGATGATTATTGAGCTTATTTCCAAGGTACCATTGGATGAGAATGTGTCGGGAGGTCAGGTATGTTTCATTTTCATAATCTTAAAGTTTCAAAATCAAACAGAAGGGGTTGACGTAAAAAGCTTTCTACATGTAGATGACATGTTTACAGCTTTGAAGCCGGAGCACAGACGATTTCTTTACATATATAAATTCAATAGTCGACGAAATCTACCTCGTTAAACTCCCGAAGAAAGGAGACCTAAGTCTTTCTAAGAACTGGCGCGGAATGATGCTGCTATCCACACCAAGCAACATATCAAGCCGCATCATCCTGGAGAGGCTAAAGGATGCACTGGATTCAAAACTACGACCAGAACAGGCTGGATTCAGGAAGTACAAATCATGTGCAGACCAAATTGCAACGCTGCAATACGCATCATCATAGAACAGAGTATAGAATGGCAGTCAACTCAACTCGACCTCAACTTCATCGACTTTGAAAAGGCCTTTGAAAGCGTCAACCGAAAAGTAATTTGCCAGTTGCTTCAACACTACGGAATACCACAAACCTTTATCAATCTCATTCAACAACTATATATGAAGACGCCACATGCCAGTCAAGTAATTCACAATGGAAAGCTCAGCTCAGTGATGCCTTCGAATCGAAGTAAAGACATGAGTAAAACAAAGCTGTCTACTATCACCCATGATCTTCCTGATTGTGGTCAACTGGACTGGATCATGCAAGAAACAGTGAGGAGTGTGAAGAGGGGGATACACTGTCTGGACCGGGGAAAAGATCCCAGGAGATTTGGATATCGCCGATGACTTGTGTCTTATGTCACATGAACTTGAAGATCTACAAGCGAAAAGTGACAAGTTGCCAGAAGAGGTGAGGTAGAGCAGCGAAGACGGGACTTCCTTCATGTGAACGTAGAGAAGACAGAGGTGATGAAGATACCCAACCAACGCCACCACCACCACCACCAACAACAACAACAACAAGCACCAATCACCATCAATGGGAGAAACTTAAAGGAAGTTGACTCTTTCACTTATCTAGGCAGCAGTGTTTCAACTGCATAAGGTGGCGGCGGCACAGACGAGGACATCAAAGGCAGCCAGGATTTGAAAGCCAGCAAGACAGGCCTGCGTTGATTAACCTGAAACCAGTGTGGAGATCTTCTGCACTCAACATAAAGTGTGAACAAGATCCGGATCTTCAACACTAATTCAGTCAATTCAGTTTTTCTGTATGGTTCAGAGACTCGGCGCGTTACGAAAAGCGTTTCCAACAAACTGTAGACATTTATCAGCAGCTGCTTACGCTCACTTGATACTGACATTGAAGATCAGATGGCCAGAATAATAAGAATAAGCAACAAGGAACTCTGGCTAGCTGGCGAGGAACCAACCAAGAATCTACCACCCAACAAATATGCAGAAGGAAGTGGAGATGGATTGGGCATACGCTGAGACCATTCGTGGACATCACGTGCCAGGCCCTTGAGTGGAACCCAGATGGGAAACGACGAGTTGGGTGTGCGTGCAGATGGTGTGAGGAAGAAATGAGAGCTACTGGGCAGTTGTGGAGCCACGTTGAAAATAATAATAGCCAGTGCAATCGAATTCACTTATGAATTGAGGTATGGTGAAGGGGAATTAGTGATGTTAGATTGAAGGATTAAACGACAACCAGATGAGTGTTTAGACACTAGTCTCTCTAGAATCGTTACTTTGACTTCAAATCGTCCCATCCTATATCAGTTACAGGCTAGAAGATGCACTAGCGAAACAGAAGATCTATGACAAGAAATCAGATAGATTTAGCGTATATTAGTAATCACCAGTTACTCTCCGAAACCGTAAGAAAAATATGACTGATGTTAGCAACACAAGTGTGAATAGTAGTAATAGTGATGTTACTAGTAATAATAATGGTGGCAATACTGTGAAGAGAGAATTCAAAACATCTACAATATTGCCATGAAAAGAAGACACCTCAAAAACACAACGTAGGATTTTCATTAAGGCTGACTAGGATTAGAGTAGTATTTAAACCTATAAACCCTTTTAGAAATAAGCTTTTTAGGTTAAAAGATCCTACTGATGCAAATAGGCAGAATAACTAACCGAATCCCTAACAACGAATGCAAATTCAAAGTAGTCGAATAGAGTCAATCAACTTATCCTAGCGCATAAACCTAGTTAGATCAAAATAAATAGATCCTAATAAGATAAGGAAGTGAGAAAATTACTCGATCATAGTTATGCATACAAACTAACATAACAAGATGTAGGGAGAGATCGGTAACTGAATCTTTATTTATCTGATTAACACCTAATATATGTGACAGAAATGATTCAGTATGATTAAATTTTTTTTTGAGGGGGTTGTGGAGATTTGGAAATATTTCAAGTTGTTATTCATCGAAGACTGACATCAGTTGGTGGGGTCGTGGGTGCGCACTGCTGAGGAGTCCTATACTAGGACGCAACAGCTGTCCAGTGCTCCCAGGTTTCCTTTTTTCCTCCAACTGATGTCAGTCTTCGATGAATAACAACCTGAAAGATTCAGTATGTGTTCTGAATAGAAAGAAAATCCTACAAACTATATGACAAAAGAGGCGAGAAAATTAGAACTATGTTAACCTTGTCATTAAGTTGTAGAGTTATCTTGATATGAGAATATACATCACAAATAGTGTCCGAAACGTAATCATTATGTAGTGCATACAGTACGCAGACTAAAATAGAACCGCAATCTACCACAGTGTCCAAGTTTAACTCTTATATTACCAATATAAACATTTTTTAATTAATAAATCTTAGTTGTATCAAAATTTTATAGAGATTTCCTGTCTTTCTTTATCTCTTCTTGTTTCACTACTTTTTTTATAGCTATGAAAATGCTGGCACCGTAGAATTTCTCTATGATCAAAAAGCTGGACATTATTATTTTATTGAGGTGAATGCACGCCTTCAAGTGGAACATACAGTTACTGAAGAAATAACTGGGTTAGTTATATACTGAATAATTCATAATTTTGGATAATTTCTTTCATTTTTATAACTTGAATTTGATATCTAACAGATGGTAATATTGAAATAGAGGAGAGATTTTCAACGGTTACCTTCACCACTTTTTCCCTGTTCTATAAATAGAATATTATGATTATTATCATTATTATTATTTGTCCTTTGGGTTCCTGGGGGAACATAGAAGCTTCAATAGCATGTCGTTATTTCACTCTCTTCTCTTCAGTCTTTCCAACCTGACTCCACCACTCCCCACAACCTTTCATTGCTTCCTCACGCTATCTCCTCCATGTCACCATCTGCTCGGACGCCCAACTCGTTGTTTCCCCTTTGAGTTCCAATCGAGGGTTTGGCCTAATGCGTGATGTCCCCAAATGGTCTTCTCAGTGCATGCCCAATCCAATCCATCTCCACTTTCTTCTGCATATTCGTTTGGCGATAGGTTCTTGGCTGGTTCGTTGCCAGCCAGAGTTTTTTGTTGCCTATTCTTTCTGGCCATCTGATCTTCAATATCAGTATGGAGTGAGCGTAGGTGGCAGCTGTTGATGAATGTCTATAGTTTGTTGGAAGTGCTTTTTGTGACGCGCCAAGTCTCTGAACTACTACATAGAAGCACTGAATTGACTTGATTAGTGTTGGAAATCTGAATCTTGTTCTTTATGCTGAGTGCAGTAGATCTCCACACTGGTTTCAGGTTGATCAAGGCCTGACGTCCTCATCTGTGCCACCAGTGGTTGAAACGATGCTCCCTAGGTGGTAGGTGAGAGAGACTTCTTCCTTTGGTTGTACTTGGTGCTTGTTGTTGTTGTTGGTTGGATGTCTTCCCTGTCACCTATGTCTTCTCTTTGTTCACCTGAAGGAAGTCCCGTTTTCGTTACATCTTCTGTCAACTTGTTGGTTTTCGCGTGTAGATTTTCGAGTTTATGTGACGGGCAAGACATTAGACATAAATCATCATCTGGGAAATGTAAATTATCTCGTGGAGTCTTTTCGTGTCCAGTTAGTGTATACCCCTGTTCTCGCTCGTCACAGTTGTTTGTTGCATGATCCAGTCCAGTCGACTACAACCAGGAAGATCGTCAGAATAAATTTCTCAAGGTTTCAATAAGATGCTATAACGAATAAGGTTGACTGAGTTGGTTTTCGTAACGAATACCTTCTGTTTGCGATGAATGGTGGTTTCACTAATACAAAATTGTAACGTAGTAGCTGACTGATAGCATACCGCCCGCGAAATCTGAAGATCCTGGGTACGTACTGATAAAAGTCAGAAACTAGAAGGAAACAACTGTCCAGTACTTCTGGGTTTTCCATCATTCCTCAACCAACTGTAGTTGGTGATGATAACTACAAAGGGACCAATCAACGTTTACCAGCTACCAATGGAATTCCACTTCAGATGGTGTGTGTGTGTGTGTGGATGACCTAACGTTTTTGATCATTGGATCTTTTAACCCATGTATAGCATCTGTGGCTCATTGTTCTTGTCAATCAGCTTCTAATCGATGAGTCATAGGTTCGAAACCGGCTTCATCTACCGACGTTTAGAAAGCCAGGTACTATCACTTACCCTTAGACTATAATTGTAGCCGATTGCCAACTGCACAAATGTGCACAGGGTTTCTATGTAGGTTTTTGATTAGATTCTACACATGTATGATATTTGGACATCTGTCTGCTTCTTCGATGATACTGACGCATCATGCTAGATATATGGAAATGCTTTACTACCCGTTCGCATTTCTATTTACGAAGTGATGGTAGTTATTTATATACACTTCTACTTTGTTTGAAATAAAGTAATATAATCTTAGTTATTTGGGATGATTTCAGTGATCATGGATCATACAATAATTTAGGTGTATTTTTAAGCCGAAAATGATGTGGTATCCAGATGAGTGTGTGGAACAGCGTTAAGCTAACCTGTATTACTCTTCTGAATTGTTGTACTATCATCCAGTGCTGTAGTCAACCACCTTACCACTCAGCTATTCATGCAACTACTCAGCTGGTATAGGACTGGATCAGACACAGTGATTGATCACTAGGGAGCAACCAATTTCATCTTGTCTAGACTTGTTTACTGATCGTATTCTATCGATCATTTTTTGCAATGTAGCCATCAAGCTGGGAGCCTCAGCATCGTGGTGCACTTGGATAGATGTTATTTAGTTGGAGGTAATTGGCAAGAAACCGTGAACCTAGGTTTCATGCTTTTATAACACTCGTCAGCAAGGCGTATCTGCAACCTCGAGGTAACTGACATCCCCTACCATCAATCTTTAGATTGCATCTGATACCTATATTCTTTGAAGGGATTATGTTCGTGCCTGAACTACTTACTGTGACTCTACAGGTATTTATTTTCTGAACCACAGTTCATTTGTAATGCAACCTTCCTTGTTTACTGGGATCATATCTATTCCCACTGTCATAAATCTTTTGGTTAGCTTAGAAATCAAGAATTTTCTCACAATCTCGGTTATTTGTTATGAGGCTATTTTATATCTGTTTACTGAAATGATTTTGTAGAAACTTTTTTGGCTTACAAATATTTACTTTAATATTTGACATGGACAGAGGTCGAACAATGGGTAATTACAACCATTAAAACAACTACTAATACCCGTTGTATCCCAGTGGCGTAGTGGATAATGCTGTGATGTCTCGGGTTTGTGTCCCAGTGAAAACAATATCACTTATTTGGGTGTATGTATATCTATTAGCTGACGAGTCCCAAGTAGGATGAAACGCGCTTCAAGGTAGATTCCGCTACTAGTTACCAATATGTATATAAAATCAATTCCATTTTATCATTGTAATCAAAGAATAATTGAAGTTGAAAATATGACCCAAATTAACTCTGGTTCAGTATTTCAAAAATGTCATATGTTGTAAGGGTCATGAGTTCAACTGTGTAAACGGTATCCATATTAATATACATACAAGCTAGTCAGATGATTACGTGGTCTTAGCTTGAATATATATATATATATATATATATATATATATATATTCGGAAAGCTGATGTCATCTTGTTTGACTGTTTAGTTATATATATATATATATATATATATATATATATATATATATATATATATGTATTCACAGTTCATAGTTTAATATTACTCTGGACGAAATAATTTTTATCCATTGTAACAGTTTATCCTTATGCATAAACATATATAAATACATTATCGAATTTAAATAACTGTTGATGTTGGCTGAAAGTATTGTACATCAATGGACGAAAATATTTCATTCTCTATGTATGACCTCATTCAATAATTCCATTTACATATCGTACTATAAATATTCAGAATAAAGAATGAGGAGTTAAATATACTATCGGATAATATTTTATCTAACAAAATGTTATTTGAAAACTGATCTAGTGAATTTGATCACTCATATAAGATTAGTCAATCTATGTAATCCCATCCTACAGGAGGTCAATTGTGGCCTGTATATAACTGTTGTGGATTGAAAACTTCTATGTGCTATGACTAACTAATGATTCATGCATATTGAGTGTCAGCCACCAACATTCAACAAATTCCTAGTTGATTCCCTACTCGATTAATCAATGGAGAAGACACGATGGATGTGTAGAAACGTTTATCTGGGTTGAAAGACCGAAGATCCAAAACAAAGGAAAATATATCTAATATATAAATAGTTTAATGTTTAAAGTAATAATATTGATTGCTCAGAGAACACAATACAACCGAGACCGTCCACCTGAGCTACGAATATTCTCCACTATTTTAAAATCGTACAAGCGTAACACGCTTCACGTTGTTCGACGATGGGAGGATTTCTACAAAAGGTAGGCTTCCACAAAAGAACAACTATTCTTTCTCCATGACTGCCTAGGTCAGCATGTTCTACCAAAGAGTGTCAGATGTAGACCACCGATTAAATGTCCATTGGGAAGGAAAATAGCTGAACAAAGTGGGAAACAAATAATGCAACTGATGATCACAGATTCACACCATCAGATCCGTAAAAGCCAATCAGTGATTAACAATCAAAAGAGAAAACTAGAAAGCATACTCACGAAACAGCACATGAGAATTTTGACAACAGCAATTGAAAAATCAAGCAGACGATACAAAGAACAACTCAAAAAAGTCCTCAGGAAAATGCTTCTCAAAACCTTAGGAGCACCTAGAACCAAGGAAACAAATGACTGTGTTGGCAACTTATCAAAACAACCACTAACAAAAATGGAAGAACGTCTTCTTCAAAAAGAATTGAATTACATACAACACAAGAAATGCCTCGAAACCAGAATTCTTTGCAGCATTAGAATCCTCACTTAAAACATCAAGGTTAAATGTGCTCACTCAACAAGAAATACGACAAACAATCGCACCACTAACCAGGCAGAAGAGACATCATGCTCAAATGAACACTCAAGAACAACCCAGGTCAGAGAACACAATACAGATGAGACAATTTGACTGATTCCTCTCCAGACTAGTCATTTTTTCCTCTCCTCGTAATAGCTTAGTGGTAGCATCTCTGATTGCATTATTGGATGATATAGGTTAGAATCTCATGCAGGAAATCAATTCCGTCCAGGTTACAGATGCGCCTTCTTGACAAGTGCCAAAAAAAATGGAACTTTAGTCGAGGAGAGATTTCTGGTGACTCCATCCAACAAACATCTATCAGAGTGCATCATGATGAGTCGCCTAGCCATATTGCAAAATGAGTGATAGAATTTGATCAGCACACAGGTCTAGACAATATGAAGTTATTCAATCTCCAGTGATCAATCAATGTACAGATTATGCATTTCAGTTGTATAGTATTTGATTGGCTATATTTATTCTCTGTGCAACAAATGTTTAGGTTAGCAATGTTATCTAATTACAATGGCCTCAAATATGTTGAACAGGCGTTGGCGAGCAGCTATACGTCGTATTGTTTAACAAGATCTCCTTAAAGTTTAACTGGTAGAAATTATTAGTAATGAGTAATTTTTATTAAGGGACTTTTCTGTTAGTATTTATGACTTCGGAAGCATACTATTGAACAAAGTGAGTAGATAGAAACTACCCACGTTAGTCTGTGAATTTCTAACTGCACACTTTTGTGTCAGAAATTATGCCTTATTATCTTGGCTAACCTTGCTGATACCATAACAGAGAAACTACTCGGCTATGAGAAACGATAACGTGGACTATGGAGTTTGTAAATCATTTGCAGATTGATCATCCTGTTTATGACTTTTCTTAGGGATATCTGATCCCTAAAAAAATCAATTTATAATGTGCATATATTTCCATTGTAAAATTTAAACCCTATTTTCGCGCCTATCCCACTTCACACAATGTTATTTATTTTTACCGCGGTTTAAGATACGCAATGCTGATTGGTTCATTTTACACTTTAAATATGCTGTTTTGTTTTTCCTGTTCAAGATCCTTAGAAACGTATATAAGCGACTGGACTTTCAAATATATTCGTCCTATTCTTCTTCTTGTGATTTCAGTTGAGTATGGTGTTAAGAAGTCATTGTTCTATCGTTAATCGTATCGCGTCGGCTCATTATATCATCCATATATATATGCCGTAGATCGAAACAACTTTGTTTTCTTTCTTAAGGTTGGAACTAATAATTGTATGCATAAATAGACTAGACAGTATTGATCAATATTGTTCCCCATTTTTTTCATTTCCATCTTTTTTCATCAGTGTGGATCTTGTACGATCCCAAATCCGTCTAGCTGAGGGTTGTTCACTGAAAGATCTTAATTTATGTCAGAGTAAAATTGGATCTCATGGTTATGCAATACAATGTCGTATAACTACTGAAGACCCAGCTAAAAACTTTCAACCTGATTCTGGACGTATTGAAGTAAGTTGTGAAACGAGAGACTGTTAAGTACATACATTCCCAATTCTATTTAAACTGTCATGCATAGTGGTGTCTAGCACACACTAGGGCCAGGATAACAATTGACTGTAATCGTTTACATCTTCGAATTCCCACCTCAGCTATGAAAGGCCCATTTGACATTTATCAACTTGCATCACCTGTGCTGGTGAGATATCCAGCTGTCTGTCAAAGAACGAGTATACTGCTCTGCAGCTTATTCTGTCCTGTTGTACGACCGTGATATATGCCCGTTAAAAGTAGGCGACATGAAAAAGTCATTGGTATCTTCATATGATTGCTCATGTTCGGTCGATGTTGAGGTCTAGCAAAGGGTACTAGGCATGACAAGCAATTCGATTAATGAAGGTGTGAACCTTAGTCTAATGAGATGGCTTGGACATCTACTCCACATGCCGATCCACCACCTATCTAGACGTGCTATACTAAAGAAAGTTGAATTAGGTTGAAGGGGGGTTCAGGGTGGCCAGATCAAAACCTAGCACTTGTTGATGAGGTCCCTAACTGTTGATCTGAGCCGTGTGGGGAGATGTGGACTGCTTGGTTAGGCTCCTCGAGAAGGAAGGAATGAGTGGTTGATGAGTCTTAGGGACATGGTTAGAAATCGGTTGACGCCTTCTAAAGGTTGAATATTCACACTAACCTTCATCTAACCAGTGTTGGAAATCTCGATGTTATTCACGCTTTATGCTGAGTGAAGTGCAGTGCAGTAGATCTCCACATTGATTATTTCAGATTAATGCAGGAAGATTTGTCTTGGTGTCTTTCCGATCGTGGCTGGTTTGACGTCCTCATGTGTTCCTCTGCTGCTGCCTGTAGTTGAAATGATGCTGCCTAGACAGGTAGTTAGGTAGTTAGGTAGGTAGGTGAAAGAGACTACTTCCTTGAGGTTTCTCCCGTTGATGGTGACTGGTGCTTGTTGTTGTTAGTGGTGGTTGGATGTCTTCCCTGTCACCTCTGTCTTCTCTTTGTTCACCTGAAGGAAGTCCCTTCTTCTCTCGCAGCCTCACCTCTTCTATCAACTTGTTGGTTTTCGCGTGTAGATCGTCGAGTTTGTGCGACGGGCAGGACATTAGACATAAATTGTCTTTTAGGGTAGGCCCATCTTCTTGCTCCTCACAGGTTGATGCATAGTCTAGTCTAGTCTACCAGAATCAGGAAGATGATTGGTGATTGTAGGCGGCAACCTTATCTTACTCCTTCCTGTCTTCACTTCGAAGGCGTCACTGAGCAGCTTTCCATTGTGAATCACTTGGCATGTGGCGGGCGTCGTCATATAGCATATAGGTGGTGTTGAATGAGGTTGATAAAGGTTTTTGGCACTGAAACTGTAGTGTTCAAGTAGCTGCCAAAGTACTTCCCAGTCGACACTGCCAAAGGCTTTTTCAGCGTGGATGAAGTTGAGGTTGAGTTGAGTTGATCGCTATTCTATGCTCTGTTACTAATTATTGTTAAATGGGACTTACGCAATTATTTAAGACTTTAGCATAGTTTGAGTTGCTTCATGCTGTGAAACATATAATTGTGCCAGTGACTGGCGATGTTTTTACTTCTCTATTCGTTAGATGATAGCGTTTATTCTGTGAGCTGTGGTAAAGCTGTAAGCATATCTTCATTATTTCTTTTCTGTGGTTCTTTAATTGTTATCTATTCTTGTTAAGAAATAAATTTCATTTAATATCAAATATATTCCTATTCATTATTTTTTTCTTCTCTTCTCTTCTTTTTAGGTTTTCAAAAGTGGTGAAGGAATGGGTATTCGTTTAGATTCAGCATCAGCATTTGCTGGTGCAATCATTTCACCATATTATGATTCTTTATTAGTTAAAGTGATTGCACGTGCACATGATTTTCGTTTAGCAGCTAAGAAAATGTTACGTTCACTTGCAGAATTTCGAATACACGGTGTTAAGGTAGGTTATTATTAGAAATATATATATATATATATATATATATATATATATATATATATATATATATATATGTAAGTTAAAGTTAAAGTTAAAAACACACCCAGGACCTCGCCAGGTATCGAACTCATGACCTTTAGGTTTCACATCGAACGCACTGGCTATTTAGCTGCCTACTTCTGTTGGTTTTCGATGTAGCTTGACTATCCATGAAAGTCTCAAGTTGGCGTCTACTTCACTCTACAGGCCACTGCTTTTGATTAAAACTTAAGGGATATTCAGCTTGAAATATCTTCCGGTGGCTGAATGGTTAGCATATTCATCACGAAACCATATAGGTCTTAAGTTCAATCTTCAGAGTAGGTCTGGGTATGTGTTTCTGATGAATCTCATACTTGGACGAAACAACTATCTATTGCTCTCGTGTTTTTTAATAGTTCTCTAACTGATATCAATTCATGATTTGTTTTTTGGCTGAAATTTTAGTAACTTTATCATAATTTGCCAACTTTTATTTGCTTGTTTCATTTTCATTTGTGGCCAGCTTATGGATTCCTTCAATTCTTACACGTTTTTGTGTAAACATACCTACCTTCAAGTAGTGGTTTTCTTAACGATAGTATTAGGTTCTTTTTTTTGAGTTCGCTTGTCTGATATACCTTTTGATGTTAGATCTACCAACAAAAGTTGACTGAGTGTAAATTCATTATTGGTCACTTACTGTCATCCTCTAACTCAAATGAGACAGTATGAATAGGTTGTTGTAATGTTGTTTTTCATGATAAACAGATTCATATAACCTTCTGTGATTGAAATGAGATATTTATGACTAACTAGTTATTAGTAGGATATAGTAAGATAACAAAAGTTGGAATTACGGAACCATTGGATTCTGATCACGGAACCTGAAGGTCGCGGGTTCGATCCCTGGCGGGGTTGTAGGTGTGCACTACTGAAGAGTCCCATACTGGGACGAAACAGCTGTCCAGTACTCCCAGGTTTCCTTTGTTCCTCCAACTGATGTCAGTCTACGATGAATACCAATTTGAAAGGATATAGTTAGTTAATCGATTGATGATTACCTTGATGGTAATATCATAAACCGATTGTTCAAGTTTTCTGTTGTTTTAGCTAATCTTCCATCATTTATAATCACTAAGTAAAATATTTTTTTATTACTTTTTGTGTGTAATACTTCAACTACCAGACAAATATTCCATTTCTTATGAATGTGGTGAAACATGAAAAGTTTTTAACTGGTGTTGTGGATACTTACTTCATTGATGAACACCCTGATCTCTTCAATTTACCAGCTTCAAAACAACGTGCTCAAAAGCTACTTCGTTATATAGGTAATTCTATGAAATGCTGATCAACTTATCTGTTTTATTTCTTGTAAGTTTTTGTCATCGGTTCGACTGAATTGATTGGCTATCATTAGCATATGGGCTTTTTTACGGATACCTCGATATTATCGACTAGCTACAAGTTATAGCATCAAAACTACTATATACTCATTGCACAAGCATTTGCTATCTTCGTCCTAGCTTCTGAAGTGATCCATCTTTGGTTAGAGTCTTAGAGGGAACAACATCACTCTTAGGAGACAAATATATCTATCTGACGAGTCTGAAATAGGACGAAACATTCGTCAAGGTAGATCCCACTGTTATGCATCAATAATAGTCTGATATATATATATATATATATATATATATATATCAGAGCTATGTATCACACTGTCATCTCTGTAGCCTTAGAAAACAGATAAAATTAAAAAGATTATGATCAGACTTTTGTTAGCTAATCGACTGCATCCATATGTATGTGTAATGATTGTATTGTAGTGTATCAGTTTTTTTTGGTACTTTTGCCTGTACCGACCGATAGATTTCTTTTTTAAGAAGATGGGTCACGATTTTGAATGTGTCTTCGCCTTCTAAGGTTTTGGCAACCAAGTGGTATCATAAACCCCTACATAATAGATGTTACTCATTGCTTACTGCATGAATAAGCACAAAGTGCATTTAGTTTCCGAAATTCCTTAGTAATCGATCAAGACAATACAAGTTTATAAGTCACTTGTTTGTTTGTTTTATTTATGGGTTGAGAAGCTTATCTTTTGTTATTGCTCACTCTTAAACTGTGTACAATATTATCAATATATTTATTATATACCCATTCTGTCTTTGTTTAAATTTTTTCATAGGTAATACAATGGTTAATGGACCATCTACCTTGTTAGCTACAAAGCTCAGCCCATCTGATGTCGAACCGACTGTACCACCAGTTTCTTATGGTAAGTTCAGTTTTCTTTCGATCTAATCACTATTCGAGTGGAATGGCTATCATCGTTACCATAAGTAAGAGTTGAATAACAGAGTGAGAGCTTTTAGTGGGAAAAACATGTATTTTTCAGGCTTATTTCAAAGAAAGTAAAATTGTATTAATCAGTGGTGAAGTCATTAGTTGCATCATGAAGTGACGCAGGTTAGAACTTCCAAGAGGGTGCCAGTTTTCGTTGCTAACGAGTGCCAACAAGTATGAAACCTAGGTCAAAAATAGGACTTCCTGTCGATTGCCTCCAACCGAAGGTGTACCGTAATGGTTAGCCTTCTAGTTTGAGAGTGACTTTCAAGGCCACCCTAGCATCCAACGAAACGACCAATCACGTTCCTCTATTTTATAAAAAATTGTCTCCTCAGCCAAAATACTGTCACCTGATTGGTTGTTAGGTTGGCCTAGCTTGATAGTCACATTGCAAAATGATTGATTGGATTCCAGGAACGCTAGTTTGCTGTCCATTGATTAATCAGGGTGTACAATTATCTATTTACAGTCATCAATTTATCGACTGTACAATACTAAGTTTATTTCTTTTATCATCATCATTATTATTGCGCTTTACTACTTTATAGCTAATCATATCCCACGTGGTTGGCGTGATATCCTATTGGAAGGTGGACCAACTGCATTTGCTAAAGCTATCAAGGCATGTTCACATCTCTTAATCACTGATACTACAATGCGTGATGCACATCAATCCCTTTTGGCAACACGTGTTCGTACTTTCGATCTACTTCATATTGCTCCATATTTAGCACATCAAATGCCTCAGTTGTTAAGCTTAGAAAATTGGGGAGGTAAGATATTTCATTTTAAAAACAAAGTAAACAGAATTTATCTTTTCTTGCTTAATCAATCAATACATTGTAGCATAGTAGACATTTTTAACCCGTTCTTATTTATTCTGAATATTTCATAGTACCTTTTTTAAAAGACAAAAGATACTACTTAAAAAATGAGGTATTTCCTCTCTCTGCTACCAAAAAGAAATCAGAATGAATTCACTAACTATTTTCATATAGTAGGTAGTAAGCTACATTTGTTGTCTAGACACTAATGATACGAATGTTGGTAAGTGGAGCGAAGTTCGAATCCATTGGTTGGAAGTCAACTGTCTAAACCACCAATAACCCACATCTCTTTGTCAACACTTTAACATTTACATAAATGAGTAATATACATTGAAATCTTTGAAGTATATCGTAGACATGTATATGATTGTAATTCCTTCGATTGTGACCATTTCTAAGGTGTATTATTTATTATTATTCTCGTTATTATTATTATTATTATCAGAATACAAAGGTAGCACAGCAAGGACATCAAGAAATGAGCCACAAAAATAACTTAATACTATTTTGAAGACATTAAGGGGAGGGTATTGGATAAGAAAGAAAGAAAAACACTATAAGAATAGAATAATTGAAAGGACAGTCCAGTAGGATACATTCAAAACAAAACATTCATTACAGCATAACCGCAACTAGTTTCTACTCTGTGCTATATATGATAACGTCTTTAGCCATTGAGTTACGTAATCTCTCGGATCCCACTCAGGGAGGGAGTCGTGATGCACTAACATATGCTAACCAGATACAATTATCCTTCATCCCAGAATGCTATGTCAAACAATAGACACCTCTCCATTTCTTTCATTCAGTCCAAGGGTTAGTAAACAATGAACAGTGTATAGAAGCTAGATTTTCCAGATGACTTCACTTGTTGAATAATGATCACCATCATTGCCTAAATATACTCTATGGTACCTCAGAATTTCCAGCATGTATGAAAACTAAACGCTTAGTGTTCATAAAATGCAGTTAATGAATGTTTATTCACCATTGTATACTAAAACGATAATTGTATGATTTCAAAGAATATATTTACCTGTGTTACTTAGTCAAGAGTTAAAAATGAAAGTACAGTCAATAGAAGTTGACATATTCAATGAAGTATAAGAACAAGAAATTAGCAGTACCAACAAATAACAAGTGATACCCACTGCACTAGAGAGTGGCCTTTTTGCCTCAATTACCTACTGAATACCGTTTTAGTGTTTGAGGCAGTGGGTACTAGATTGAAATCTCAATGGGAATACCATTACTCAATGGGATGCAGATAGACCCAATGCAGGTTAAAATACAGTGAAGATAACATTCCGAAATCTATTTATAATAGGATGACTTGTTTAACTGCAAAATATTTTATCATGAAGTGAACACAGTTAAACAATATAACATATCAGGACAAACTTAATTAAACTGACAATCCCCATTAGGACATACAATAAAGATTTCAGTGAAGAAACCGTGTCTTTGCAACATTTTCATCTTCAAAATCTGTAAAATCTTGTTTAGATCTAAGTTAAAATAGAGTACCTTAAGTGACTGTTTAAACCCCAATCATGCATTTGTACGCGAACGTGTATATCTGCACCTTATTGATTTCAGGAAACATACATCAAGTAAAATTCTGTCTGCTGAACCTGATGATGAGAACTTGAAGTTTGCGGTAGATTGCTAAGCAATTCTCTGAACATGGTATCCATCCTCTTACTGATGAAGCTTGGTATGATATTCATTCTGTTGTAATAATTACAGTAAAGACAGTTGGCTATCTAGATCTGAAGATTTAGAAAAATCAAACATTTTCCTTAACGGCACTCGAACTGACTGATTCTAACCGACTTTGACCACCATGAAGAACGAAAATAAGCCCGAACGTAAACTGGGTAAGAGTCTTTTGAATGATAATAGGGATTACTGGATGGTGAAGGCGGTGAATAAGGCATCAACATTAGGTAATACTCAGTATTTGTTTCAACTTCATAAGGATACTAGTTAGGAGGAAACTGTCGTTAGTCAGACAATCAGCAAAAAGGATGGGTTCATGATCACACCTCAGTAGAGACTCCTGGAAGGTTGGGCAGAACACTTTGAATCATAGCTCAAATGGTTTACAGTCACCGTTGCAGTTTTTCAGCATCCAGTTTGAACCTAAATTTGATGCAGATGTCGATCCTACAACCTTCCTCGAAGTTGAGAATGCTCTTTTGAACCCCAGAAAAGGTAAAGCAACAGGACCAGACGATTTGATACCAGGAGTTTTTATGAAGGGAGTTAGCAAATTATTGAGTAGTTTAATGGAGGTATTAGGAAGTGTGTCGGAATCGAAAGTATTCCCATCAGACTTATCTACACTGATCACTCCAGTGTATATGAAGGGAGAGAAGTCTTCTTGAGGTGATCATAGAGGTATCACTTCGACTAATATCTTATCCAAGATGCTAGAGTTTGTAGTTATTCGATAACTAACTGGAACTCGAGAAAAACAGGCAAACTTTAGACCTAGACGACGGTGCATCTATCAAATCTTCACTCTTAGATAGGTTTCGGAACATAGGCATAAATACTGATGCCTGCCACCTGGCATATTTCTTGACATGAAGATGGCGTTCGACTCTGTCGACTGAGAAGTATTGTGTCAGTGTCTCACTATGAAAGGAGTGCTGAGGATGTATGCAATGCTAATCAAAGCTCTCTATTCGAATTCATGCATCTATACAAGGACTTATGGGGAGTTATCATCTGAATTGAATACAGCCAATGGCTTCCACCATAGGTGCTCACTATCAGCATTCCTACTTAGCTTTTTCGAAGACTTAATGAAGACCTAATGAATATACAGCCCTAGACACTTTCGAATTCATGCGGGATGAGTTATTCCCAGGAGGACAACTGTCTGATTTGGATTACGCAGATACCATTTTCGTTGTATGCAAAGATGCTGACAAAATGCTGGGCCTTCTGAACATCATGAGCAGAAACCCAAGTATGTCTATCACGCATTTCATACTTGTCAAATGTAAGATGGTGCTTCAGAACTGGTCTCCACTAACTCTTAGTTCAAGGATGGCTAGTGAAGTGGTAGAATGTATCGATTACTTCACTTGCTTGAGACGATGCAGCAGATCAAATTAGTTGGTTGCTGAAAAAATCTCATTCAGGATACAAATGACCTTTTTGTGGTTTTTCAACCAATGGCATCTCTGCTTCCGATGATCTATCCGATTACTTAATACAGGATGAGTATGCTACGCTGCAGTCCTCTATGATACGTCTCTGAGACATGACTGCTCCTGGTTTTTGACCTTATTTACCTTCAAACCATTGCTCACGTACAGTGGAATTATAATGTGAACTATGTCGAGGTTAACTGAGGGGTACTAAGCTATGAAGGTAAGACAGTCGATGAGGTTGTCAACCTTCAACAACTCAGGTGGTCTGTACATATGTTATGCATATTCAGCCGCTGCCTCGTTTGAAATGCAATATTAGCCGAAGTTAGACTAGGTCCGAAGAAGGCTTATGATAACCAGAACAAGATGTGGCGCCAGTCCACGAAGTCTCTGACTGTTGGTGTGAGCCTAGCAGAGGGTCCATACTTCTTAATTTGGGTCCTGGAGATAATAGAAGTCGGTGGTGTGAAAACCTTTATGAAATGGCTGGAAATCGTTCACAATGGCTCACATGTACACATTCTTTAGCATCTTTCAAGGTTTGAACACTCACTGCCCTTCATTTTGCAAAATCTTTATCCTCCTATACACTTTGTTCCACTTTGATATTATTTTTTTAAAATCGACTAATTCTTTGTTTGCTATTGCGAAGTGTGGCAACTTGAACCGATGCACTTTTGTACGAGGTTTTGCATTGGTTTTATCTGTCTGTCTGTCTGTCTCTGTTTCTCTAGTGCCGAAGTAGGTTTCAAATATGATCATTGGTGTATCGTTGAGACCGTCAGTCTGAACGAGTTATGTCAGTATCTCTTACTAAGATGATAATTTAAGAGGTGAATCACTACCTATTAAAAGCTTTAAACTCCAGTACTGTGGTCATGTGAAAGCCTAAGGTAAGCGATCGGGTGTGTTGTTTACTTCAAGTGATTTCCTATCAAGGATAACCACTCAGTTATCCTGGAGGTCTTCTCATTTTTGTCTATCTATGAAGAAACTGATCTCATCGCAGGCGACTTCACAGTGAACTTGCAGTGTGCGTAAGATACAATCCTGTTACGGTAGGACTCAGATGTGACATAGATTCTTTTAGAACATTTTGAGTTACAATTCAAGAAGGCTTGAAGTTCATTTCTAACCTCTAATACTTAAACGTTTGCTTCAGAACTGACTTGCATAATTGCCTCATCTTACAGTAAGTAGTATAATGCTTGAAGGTGTTGGTCACTTTGATTACAAAGGAACCCGAATAAGCCCCGATGACTCAGTGGTCGCTGAAGTCCCTACTCTGATTTGAAGGGTTTAATTGACTCTCAACAACTGATAATACTTGCAGCACCGGTGAGATGTTTGAATGTCTACTGAAGGTTACACTTACTACACAGCTATTCTTCCTTCCTTGCTGTATAGTCGTTAAACACTATCAATTGGATCCAGCTTCACGGTGGTTGTCTATCGCATCCCAGTGGCTTAGTGGATAATGCTCTATCGTTTGAAGTGAAGGCTATTGGACTCGAGCCTCAGTGCGGACAACATTACTTACTGCAATGTAGGTACATCCACCCGACGAGTTTCAAACAGTATGAAACACGCGTGCTGGATTTCTCTATTATTATAATATTGTTATTTGTCCCTTAAGTTCCTGGTGGAACAAACGGCTTCAGTAGGACGTCTCCATTACACTCTGTTCTCTCCAATCTTCTTAACCTGGCTCCACAACTGCCCAGTAGCACTCATTTCTTCCTCACACCTTCTCCTCGGTATCACCCTTGGATGCCCAACTCATCGTTTCACATCTTGGTTCCACTCAAGGGCCTGACACGTGATGTCCACGAATGGTCTCAGCGTATGCCCAATCCATCTCCACTTCCTTCTGCATATTTGTTGGGTGATAGATTCTTGGTTGGTTCCTCGCCAGCTAGCCAGAGTTCCTTGTTGCTTATTCTTATTATTCTGGCCATCTGATCTTCAATGTCAGTATCAAGTGAGCGTAAGCAGCTGCTGATAAATGTCTACAGTTTGTTGGAAACGCTTTTCGTAACGCACCAAGTCTCTGAACCATACAGAAGCACTGAATTGACTGAATTAGTGTTGAAAATCCGGATCTTGTTCACACTTTATGTTGAGTGCAGAAGATCTCCACACTGGTTTCAGGTTAATGAACGCAGGCCTGTCTTGCTGGCTTTGCAATCCTGGCTGCCTTTGATGTCCTCGTCTGTGCCGCCGCCACCTTATGCAGTTGAAACACTGCTGCCTAGATAAGTGAGAGAGGCTACTTCCTTTAAGTCTCTCCCATTCATGGTGATTGGTGCTTGTTGTTGTTGGTGGTGGTGGTGGTGGTGGCGTTGGTTGGGTATCATCATCACCTCTGTCTTCTCTACGTTCACATGAAATAAGTTCCGCCTTCGCTGCCCTACCTCACCTCTTCTGTCAACTTGTCACTTTTCGCTTGTAGATCTTCAGGTTTGTGTGACATTAGACACAAGTCATCGGCGAAATCCAAATCTCCTGGGATCTTTTCCCCGTTCCAGACAGTGTATCCCCCTCTTCTCACTCCTCACTGTTTGTTGCATGATCCAGTCCAGTTGACCACAATCAGGAAGATCATGGGTGATAGTAGACAGCTTTGTTTTACTCATGTCTTCACTTCGATTCGAAGGCATCACTGAGCTGAGCTTTCCATTGTGAATTACTTGACTGGCATGTGGCCTCTTCATATATAGTTGTTGAATGAGATTGATAAAGGTTTGTGGTATTCCGTAGTGTTGAAGCAACTGCCAAATTACTTTTCGGTCGACGCTGTCAAAGGCCTTTTCAAAGTCGATGAAGTTGAGGTCGAGTTGAGTTGACTGCCATTCTATACTCTCTTCTATGATGATGCGTAGTGTAGCGTTGCAATTTGGTCTGCACATGATTTGTACTTCCTGAATCCAGCCTGTTCTGGTCGTAGTTTTGAATCCAGTGCATCCTTTAGCCTCTCCAGGATGATGCGGCTTAATATGTTGCTTGGTGTGGATAGCAGCATGATTTCGCGCCAGTTCTTAGAAAGACTTAGGTCTCCTTTTTTCGGGAGTTTGACAAGATAGCTCTCACCAAATCGTTGAATGCGCAGAAATCTGCAAACAGTTCTCCATTGTCATCCATCATTACACCGGGTGCTTCTTGGCCCATGGTTAGTTCTCTTTCTGTGTTGTCTGCTCCGAGTTTGGCATTGATGTCGCCCATTAGAATTTTGATGTCGCCTAACTGGAGTCTTGTCTAGTACTGATTCCAGTTGTCTGTAGAATTCCTCCTTTTTCTCTTGATGTGCATTATTTATAGGTGCGTAGCGTAGGATTGAATGATTGTGACTTTTCTTCCTTTTGAGTTGAATCTTGCTGTCATGGTCGTGGAGGAGACTGGTTCCCACTGTATGACAGCCTTCGATGGTTTTGGGAGGGGGACATCATGATAGCCACTCGAAAACTCAGTGTGCTCGTGGTTGTCGGCTGGGTGACGACATCGGAGTAGATTATTGACTCTCCAGTTGACAGTTTGGAGATTCCACTCCCATTCCATCTGCTGATTCCTCGCAGATTCCAAGCATTTCCACAATATACCTGCACATCTTATTTGGAATCTGGGCAGCCTTGCTAGGTTCAAATATAGTGCGGACATTCCAAATCCCAATCCTTACTTCCACTTTCATCGAGAGAAGATACATCGGCCAACTGGCTTCCCGAAGGCTTTCACCAGCCGATGTCATTTCGCCTCGCCAATTCCATCGAGGAATAATTGTGTTTGTGCTCTGAAGTTTCTGTAGCGGTTGAATTGATTTTGCAGGGTAGGGTTGCTAGCCCTATGCCCAACCTTCCCTCTTTACCCGGGCTTAGGACCGGCTAGTAACTAGTGAACTAGTTAACCAGGCGAGGTTACTGGATTCCTCTGCTAGTTACCGAAATCAATATAAAGCCACAGTCTTTGTGTTACAGCTTTTATCCTGTGGCGACACCATATATGTAATGCTATGTTTTGGTGATTTATGTGCGTTTGTGATAAAGGTCCCGATTTGGTAAGTGGAATCATCTTGAAATATTGCCTCCCATTACTCGGATATGCATTATATGTAGCGCTGTAGATACCTCCATACTTTTGACTGTTCGTCAGTACTGGAGCTGGTTTGGCAATGTAAAACGAAAGACGGATGTAGCGATTTAGGTTTTTTTCAGTCGGAGTCCAAGCAGTCTTGAAGTCCGGCAGCTTCAGGTCATATCAATCAAATATTGATCAGAATTGAATCTAATGGACATCATGTTGGAATTTCTTTGTTGTCCCCTACATTGAAAAGCTTTACTAAAATCTTTCTGAATTTATCTTATTGAACTGTGTCTTAAAGCTCTCTCATTTTTTCATATTTCTACTAATCTTTGATGTCTCTATAGTTTTGTTTGACTATCTGAGATAGTCGTTGTTTAACAGACTCATATTACTGACACTGAGTGATGTTGAAAACGAAGTGGAAATATGGGTTGCGGCAAGAATCGAACCAGTGACGTTGAAGTATATTCATCACTAGAACACCTGTCAACTTCTTGATGCAAAACATATTACTACTTAATCTTAGTTAGTAGTAAGAATACTTTCCGTAAATAGATGGATGTGGAAATTAAATTGCTTTGGTAAGATTGTTTCATCAGGCAATGTGTACAGGAAGGAGAAAGTAATGTGATAGGTTGTAAACTATTTTTGGACTTCAAGTTATTATTCATCATTGACTGACATCAGCTGGAGAGCTATTGAAAACCTGAGGGCACTGAAGAGCTGTTTCTTTGTTGTATGCGATTCCCCAGTGGTGCGCAACCATGACTCTACTTCGCCAGGGATTGGACGATTGGACACAGGACCTTTCGGTTTCGTGATGAATACGGCACCACTGGGTCTGATTTCAGTGGTTAACATTTTCCTACTTATCTCAGTAGAAATATCACAGGGTAGAAGAAAATGACAATACAGCTTGTGCTATTATCACTCATAAACAATTAATTACATTTACCATCACTTTCAACGATGTTGCTGTTTCTGTTGATTGAAACAGCCTGCCCCCCCCCCCCCTCTTAACAGATCTCTACGGAAACTACAGTGGAGTAAGTCAGTCAATCAGTCAGCCTATATTGACATAGGTCCTCAGATTACTGTGTAATGGTTCAAGTTGCTACACTTCATATCACCACATCAACAGAGAATGCACGAAGATAAAAGATAATGAAATATAAGAGAACGCAGTCAGATGTAGTACAAAGTTGTCAAAAGAAGAATGAGACAATACTGAGAGTCAGTCAGATGATTAAGATGAAACTAATGAGCCAGAATTTGAGCAATATCATCCAGAGTTTATAACCCTCGGCTTCGGTTGTCCTGTGGACCTCAACTGGCAAGTCTACATTCCCCTACACTTCTCACTGAGACCAATGGTTAAAGACTGCATATACTAATGTCATGTTCTAGTCTCACAACCTCTAAAGTTTTCCAGTCTGAACGTACTTAAGCTAACATTGCGTAGTGGGGCATATGTAACTCATGTCCCAGTCGATGAAAGTTCAAAACCTTATCCATTAGCTTTCCTGTTCTCCCTAAAATGCTACACCTGGCTTCTGTGTTACTGAGATGATGACATCACGATGGGCTTTTATGCTATGAAGGCAAGGGTATTTTAACATTTGAACTCTTCTCATGTCCTCTTTCTTCAGTAATCATGTTTCAAAGTCGTAAAATAGGCCATTGCGAGATGGAACCCATTTTCACGTACCCTCACTTGATATTCTTAAATTGATCATTTATAAAGAACAGGAACAGTCTTTGCAACATGTACAAAACGAAATAAGACTGTTCAAAATATGCCTTGGTAAGTCAGTGTCTGCGTGTGTGTACAATGTATAATACAATGCCAAGCATGTTAAACCAGAAAAATGCCAAAATATTTCTGATTAATTATCATATAGGTGCTACATTCGATGTTAGCATGAGGTTCCTTCATGAATGTCCATGGGAACGTCTTGAACAACTTCGATCTGTCATTCCAAATATTCCATTTCAAATGCTGTTACGTGGTGCAAATGCTGTTGGATATAAGAATTATCCTGATAACATTGTATACAAGTAAGTGTTGTTGATGAATGTTTACAAAAGCGAAACTTATGTCCAGAGCTTTCTGCCGACTAAATTTTAATATCTTTCATTTGCTTCAAATTCAATATAGTGTTAGAAGAAAAATTAAGACGAACTTGATGTTGCAAGGTGGAGGTGGTTGTCATGACTCAGCAGCCTAGTAAACAAAGCTGTGGCGTTCGTAGTAAAGGGCGCCGAGTTCGAGTTCCCATAGGAAGATCATCACCCACTGAGATGAAAGTACATCCAGCTGACAAGTCCTAACTAAGAGGAAACCAGTGTACGGGATTCCGCTTCTAGCCGTCACAGAGCAGATTTACATCCAACTTAACTGGAACCTGAACTAATGGTCAACTTGGCTTTTTTGGATTGCCTGCTTTAATGACTAATGAACTATGGTTGTCCGGTGATTCTTCATAGGTCAGACTAAGTGAGATCAAGAGATTGAACTGCAAGCCTCACTTAACCTCATAACCGCACTCTAGAACCACAAAAGAATAAGGACAATAGTAAGTTAGAATAGTTATCATCTGGCTTTCTCATAGTGAATAACCAAGTATGAATAGTGTATAGATGTTATCCTGTTGTCAATAAACTGTTACCAATAAGGGTAAGGCTCTACTTTTATCCACTGGATTATGAAAGAAGTAGGAAAATGTGTACTATCAGATTTCTACCCAGTAGCTTATTAGCAACTTGCTGACCACGGAACCTGAAAGCTCTGGCTACACAATTCTGAGAAGTTCTATACTACAATACTCCTAAATTTCCGATAATTTTTCAGCAGCTATCAACTTGAAATCAGTTTGTTATTCATCATGAACAGACATCAATAGAAGAAACATTAAAAAACCTGAGAGTACACTAGTATGGGACTCCTCAGTAGTCTTCATCCATGACCCCCACTTCAACAGGGTTGGAACTTAAGACTTTCAGATTCCATGATTAGCACGTTACCATTGAGCCACTGAGTCGAAATCTATTAGTCTACACTTTCTTATATCAGCGTTGAATAACTGTTTATCCTCAGTTCCAACTCAGTATTCATAAAATTCAGTTAAAATGGTAGTACACAAGTCTGTTATTGACAGAAGGTGTAATACAGCATGGGTTGCCTGCCACAGTTACCTGTAAACAAATATTGATTTAATTTGTTTATATATTTTAGTTTGTTGTTATTTCTGTCCCAAAACAGTGTGATGAAAAGTATATATATATATATATATATATATATATATATATATATATATGCTAGTATAGATTTTCCTTTTGGGCGTCAAAGTTGTTTCTTCACTTTACTGTTGATTAGTAGTGTATAGTTGCACATTTTCAGTGAATTTAGTGTATACTTGTTGTGTTCAAGATTGTGGTAGTCTTAAAATAGTTTCATTGTTAATCAATATAGAATGATGGCCAATAATTGCTCAGTTAACAATTTTCAGCAGTATATCACCTACAAAACTACCTTTTTATACTGTTCTTACAAACAAATATATATATATATATATATATATATATATATATATATATATATATATATATATGAATTAGTGGATGAAATGACTTTGAACATTCCATTGATTCCTTCACTATTTCATACTATTTGGTGAATTATTAAGCGAAATAAAAGCCTTGAATAGATGGGCTTTAGCTTCAAGCATAACTTCTATCAATTTCGATTGACGTCAGTCGACGATTTTCAATACTTCACAGATCCCAATTAACTAATCACTCAATTTTTAGCTTTGTGACAATTTATTGATTTCACGTTAGTATGATATCGGTTGAAGAACTACTGAAAATCTAGGAGTACTGGAAACCTGTTTTGTCTCAATAGTGGGCACCCATGATCCTGCCTCTCCAGGAATCGAACCCAAGGATGAAACTCGCGGTACATCGCGGACCCCGATTGTCCTAGACTCAACCCTTTGATGAGTTATGCGTCTGCGCAGCTGCCTAGTACTCCCATGTTTTCAGTAGTGTTTCAACTGATAGTTAAACAGGTTCTAACAGTATCGTATTAATATTGGATTACATTCATTGAGATGATTTTTATTATTTTCTGCCTATCTCTATTTTTGCTTAGATTTTGTGAAGTTGCAGTGAAAAGTGGCTTAGATATATTTCGTGTATTTGATAGTTTAAATTATTTGCCAAATTTAATTATGGGAATGGATGCTGTAGGCGTAGCTGGTGGTGTTGTTGAAGGTTCAATCTGTTATTCAGGTGATCTTTCAAATCCAAAACTTGATAAATATAATTTACAGTATTATATGGATTTAATTGATGAATTGGTGAAAGCTGGAACACATATATTAGGCATTAAAGATATGGCAGGTAAGTAGATTTGTTGTTTAAAAAGCGTTTCTTTATCGAATATTCCACAGGTTGATTTAAAGCAGTATCTTCATTCTTAGAGAAAATAATCTTTCAAATTTTGAAAAATACTACCTTAGAAAATTGTAAATTTCCATAGACTGACATGGCTTTTAGTGATGTGTTTTATATTCTTATCCATTTTGTCCATTGATCAAGTCAGCTGAAGTAGAACAACGTTAAATAAAAGGCCTAAAGGTGGTTGAATAAAAAAATTGCATCAATTCATCAAAATCTTTTCAACTTCTCGTTCAAATAGTTAATTGAAGTGACTACTTCCTGACTGTCAAGTTGTCGAGATGTTTAAAATTAGAGTATGTAGGCTGATGTATCTCAAAATCAGTCACACTATTGAGATTACTGTCAATCCTTTCTCTTTTTCATTATATTTTATATACATTTGTTCTGTATGTCTTTTATTTTCCTATTTACTCATATTCTTAGTTCAGGCAATTTCAGGCAGTTTTACCTTAACATTGTCTTTGAAACTGAAGTGAATATCCCAGTGGTAACGCCTCTACCTGAACTACCTGGGTTCGAATCTTTAAGGAGTTGCAGATACTCTTCGCTGACGAGTGCCAACAAACACGAAACCTTAGTTGAGCAGATTTTTCGTTGTGATTACCTCCTGCCACTTAAAATGAAACGAAAATCTTATAAACTTTACTTTTATTGACTGCCTCTTTGTTCTATTTCTACCAAGCCCTACTAGGTGATTGAGCCTGTGTATCATAATGACTCAATGACCTACACTGGCTAGAACGCTTGTCTCTTCGATCTCCTATCACGCCAGGAAGTTGTTTTACCTAGTGGTAAATCGCTGCACTATGATGGGGGTCCGAGGGCGAAGTCGTACTGTTAGTTGGATGGGGTGTTGTGACAGTAGTAAGGTGTTTTTTGGAGATAACCAGTTGTGCCGCACGGATGCTGCCTTTCCAATGTTAAGGTTTTAGGGTAGGAATGGCTAACTCCCAAAACGACACGCTCCTCCGGGCCCCATAGTCTTTCAGTCCTGGCTATACGGGTCTTCTCCATCTGACATTGAAACAGCCAGACCCCAAAACAACAATCCTGACTCAGATAAGCCCTGGATTCCTACCATTCACCTTCAGTTTATCGACATTCTTCAGTAATTGATTTAGGCTTACTCCTATGATGTATTTATAGTCTGTCGTAAAACTGAATGTGCCGTTCTTGAGTAGAAATGTTGCTGTGTACAGTGGGATTAGTAAACAAATACCGACAAACTGTTTTTGTAATGATGCACTCTTTTGAATTTTTATCCGTCTCTTATCTATAAGGTAGAAGTGAAGCTCATATTATTATTATTTATTTGACCCTTGGTTTCCTAGTGGAATATAGGGCTTCAGTTGCACGCCACCATTCCATTCTGTTCCCTGAAAACTTTTGAACCTGGCTTCATGACTGCCCACAAGCACTCATTTCTTCCTCACACCATCTCCTCCACGTCAACCCCAGTTCGGACACCCAACTCGTTGTTTCCCATCTGGGTTCCACTCAAGTGACTGGCCTGGCACGTGATGTCCCCAGTCGGCCTTCTCAGTGTATGCCCAATCTATCTCCACTTCCTTCTGCATATTTGTTGAGCAACAGGTTCTTGGATGGTTCATTACTAGCCAGAGTTCCTTGTTGCTTATTCTTATTATTCTGGCCATCTGATCTTCAATATCAGTATCAAGTGATCGTAGGCAGTTGTTGATGAATGTCTGTAGTTTGTTGGAAACGCTTTTCGTAACGCGCCAAGTTTCTGAACCATATAGAAGCATTGACTTGACGTTGGTGTTGAAAATCTGGATCTTGTTCTTTATGCTGAGTACAGAAGCTCATATAGAAATAATTTTTGTTTTAAGCATACAGCTGATAACCGTTTTGACACGATTTGGCAGACTTGTATTGATCCTAGGTGGTGATTGAAGGTGGAATGAAAATTTGGAAGGAGGTGGGATTCCAACCAGCGACCACTGAGTTTCTGGCTTGATGCTTTACCAACTGACCTACGAAGTCCAACTACTGACTAGATTCACCTTTTCGAATTACGCCTCGGTTCAAAATTTCATCTTACCTTCGATCAACACCCAGAATCAATATAGCTAATACTCAATTGGAATGGTTCTCATATTTTTGCTATGTATTGAAACTATTTCGTTCATACCTTTGATCCGTTTCCAATAATTAGTGCTGTATCATTGTCCTAGACGCCAGGTTCAAAACCTATTCGATTTATCGAGATTATGACGACCAAGTAGAATTTTAATTAGTTCTGACACAGCAGATGCGATTCACTGACTACACATTATTTTCCAGTTTCTTCCTTATTGGTCTACATTCAACAGACTTGCTCAAACAAACACCGAAAAGCATACACGTTGCTTCAAACTGTTCCACATATTTCTAGTCAAAGCTATTCGACCTGTTTAAGTAATCTTCTATGCAAAACACAGTCGTTGTTAATGTTGTCTTGGGTTGTCAATTCTCAACAGGATCACCTATGAATAACAACGAGTATTTTACCAAGCATATAGAACTTGGCAATAATATATTAATATGCTTAGTTTGTCGTTTGTGTAGCATTTTATAGTGCTTCAGGACTCTTTTGCAACTTCTCTCGTTTAATAGTAGAGAGTAAAGTGGTAGAATGCGCTGACCACTTCACTTACTTGAGGACTTGCATCAACCCGAATGGGTTGACTGGTGATGAAATTTCAGCTCGAATAAACAAGGCCTCTTTGGAAGTTGCTAACTTGCGTCAACTGCTCTAGAAACTGGTGATCTATTTGACTATCTACTGAAGGACGAACATACTGCACCACTGCAGTCCGTTCTATCGTGTCATACGACTGTGAGACATAGCCGTTGATGAGGTTGTGAACCTTCACTAAATGAAACGACTCGGATATGTTGTACACATCCCGAACCAACACCTACGTTGATGTACCATGCTAAGGAGAGTGGGTTAGATTAGGTTGTAAGAAGTTTCAGGGTGGCCAGACCAATATGTAACACCAATTCATGATGTCCCTGACCGTTGTTGTTAGCCGTATTGAGAGATGTAGACTGTCTGATTGGAGTCCCTGAGACGATAGGAATCGGTGGTTGAGGACTCTTAGTGACATGGCTAAAACTCGGTCTCAGTGGTGCAGATGCATTCACTTCTAGATGTCTTCTAAAGCTTGAATATTCACATTAACCGTTATCTCGAGACTGTTTATTCTCTCGCACACCTGTATCTACTTTGATATCAGTCTTTCTCTATCCATTTGTTCTTTGTATATTGTGATGAAGTGTGGCCACTTATAGTAATAATAAATTTCTATTCTCACATTAGTAATTTAACATGGGAGAAGCCAGTTTACAGGCATCATCAGATTGATATATGTCGAAAAATCTACAAGATTTTACGGGTTCTTAATAGTACAGAGGGGAGGTCGTTTAACTCCATCAAAAACATCAGATCGCGGTTACGAGACAGAGAAAATACCACTTTCAGTATTTGCAGTGCATCGAATTGAAGATAATAAGAACTGCCATTCTCATATAATGGATTTAACATGACAGATACTAGTTCATAGGCACCGTCAAAATGATGATTTTGAAAGTTTACAGAATAGTATCCAGAATTATATAACTCATAGAGCAAGTTATTGATATGCATAAACTTATTAAAACTTGCTGCAAATCAAGAGACGGGCATGGATTTCCATCTGTCATTACACAGATAGATTTCACTATCAACGACAAAGCGCGCAATATTCGAAGTTTGCGTTATAACCAGACGATGTTGTTAGTCGATTTGTATAGTTTCTTATTTAGTAATATAAACATCCATTCACTAGAAAGTTCTTCAGTCTTTAGCTTTGCTAACTAAAAACCGATGCCTTTGTGTGCCAGATTCAACGTTGGTTTTTATCTTGTCTGTCTATGAATACTGAATCCTGAAGCTTAGAATAATTTGTTTACAATTCAATTTCAGGTTTATTGAAGCCAAATGCTGCTCGCATGCTTATATCTGCTATACGTGATCGCTATCCAGATTTACCAATCCACTTGCATACACATGATACAGCTGGTGCAGGTATAGCATGTCTACTAGCTGCTGCAGAGGCTGGTGTCGATATTGTTGATGTAGCTGTGGACAGTATGTCTGGATTAACTAGTCAACCAAGTATGGGAGCACTTGTAGCTTGTTTAAAAAATACTGATTTGTAAGTTCACTTTTATTGTTGTTCATATTTTACCATGAATATTGTATTATTATTAGTCCCTTAGGTTCCTAGTGGAACATAGGGCTTCAGTAGCACGCCTCCAGTGACCTCTGTTCTCTGGGATCTTTTGAACCTGGTTCCACGACAGCCCAGAACCTCTCATTTCCTCCTCGCACGATCTCCTCCATGTCACCCTCTGACGTCCAACTCGTCGCTTCCCATGGGTATTTTACTTGAGCGACTGGCCTGACGCGTGATGTCCCCAGTCGGCCTTCTCAGTGCATGCCCAATTACTTTCTACTTTTAATATGATATGACATGAATAAACAAGTAGTTAGACTTATGTTTACAATGGATATCTGTTGTTTGAAAAACTTTCTTACTAACAAGAAATACTCATTGTATAATCGAATAGTCGTCAATCATGACTTGTGCTCAGAGAACAATTCAATCTATGATTTTTCACCCTTCACTGCATACTTTATCCAAATTAACTGAAGTACTGATGGTATGTCTAGTGATTTCTCTTTATTGATTGGAGTGAATCGATTGATTACTATCAGCAGGAAACAGCAACACTCACTAAGGAGTAAGTACATTCGGCTGATGAGTTCTAAATAGACTGAGGTGCCCATATTGGATTCCAGTGCCCCCCATCAATAATAATGGAGCATTTTAGAAATTGTTTAATCAACTGTAAATCCAGTACAGTATAGGTTCAATGTCATTTCTGAATGAATTGTGTGAGTTTCCTAACTAACTAAGCACTTTAAAACGTAAGACGATTTCCCAATAACTGAATAATTCCCACGTTTTTTAAAAATAGTATTAACAATAGTAATCTTATGAGATTCTCAATTGAGTCTTCTTAACAAATTTGATTCAAGAAAAACAAATTTGGTGAAACACAATAATTTCATTTTTCCGATAACCTTTTCAGTTGATGATTAGAATTGCAATAAAGTGCTATATCCATTGGGGGATATGTCTACCGACTCCAATAACTTAACGGTTTGAAAAAAAGCCCAGCATTTATCCGATTTTTGTTCAAGGGATAACATGACTAATCTACAAATGATGAATAGTAGCTAACACAGGAATCAAGGACACTCGTTTCCTCTTTTTCAGGACTAGTCATCAGCTGGGTTTACCTACCTGTCAGTGAGTATGATATTGTTTCTACTGACACTTTGACCCAGCACCCTATTGCTGCAAAAGCCAGAACATTATCATCAGTTAGGCTACTGAGTTACAAAAATCACTCCTTATTCAATGACTGAAAGTAACGTGAAACAGAACTTACCCTGATGCAAAACTGATATCGTTATACAAGATAGGAGTATGCATAATAAGATGGTCACCTAATTTCACCTTGTATAACACTTATTAATTACCGTGCACTGGACAAAGTAGGTACATTCCTTGAACATATGTCTTGAAGAAGCCACGCTTGAGCAATGGAATAGGTTTCACAGTTCGACTGTATGTCAATTACCGGATACAAAAATGAAAAATTAAACAGATTAACAAATAATCAGTAGATAGCAGAACTCCGGCTCACTAAGATCTGGAGAGACCATCTGACCCATGCATCCATTGTATTTATTTAATTTTAATAAGTAGTCGTAATGATGGATGGCGGCTAACAGTGGATGCGCGTTTCGTTCTACTTGGGACTCGTCAGTTGGATGTACCTGCTTCCTGGTGTGATGTTGATCCCATCGGGGCTCGGGAGCGATTGCTTCAAATGCCAGATCATCATCCGAGCCACGGTAGCCACTTCTTGTGCGACGGGTATAGTTTTAGTATAACTGCTTGTACTATTACCGTCGTTGATTGGACTGAATTGATCGGTCTCTATTGGCATTTAAGATCCTGTGCGGATGCAGGTACATCCAGCTGACAAGTTCTAAATAGGATTCCACTGCTATTATCCATCATTAATATCATAAGAGCACATGTAATATCGAGGCATCTCCACGGGATCCTATATCCCAATAGAGACCGATCAATTCTGTCCAATCAACGACGGTATGATATAAAAACAATTATGTATACTAATAAGTAATCGTTATTAGTTTGTCAGTCGTTAAACGTGTATTTCTGTATCCATATATCATATATGCCAATCAAGTTACTGAAAGAAGGTATGTTCATCCGTGACCAATAGCTGCTACATTGATTTGGTGGTTACGCTTGTATATCACAATCACCTAGTGAGCTTCACTGTCATCCCACAAAAACAGCACACTTCTCTCTATCCTGTGATATTCTGGTATCAATAGTATGACTTTTCCCTACGTGCATTCAAACAACAAACTCATAAAACAGCAGCAGTCTTAGAAAGACAGATGCTGCATGAACTCTGTGGTTACACAACTCTTCTTTTCTTCCAGGTACCTGAAAAAACAATTTACATAATGTGGGCAGCCGGGAAGTGCCAATCCACCCCCATGCACACAACGTACAATCAAACATAGTCTATCTTCCTTACCACTGTCTCATCCTTCACTCCAGATTAAAGTGTAGTTTTTCATAGTTAGACCAACTGCATTTCTTTAGGATGAAGATAAACGCTGTATTCAGGAATCATAACCGTATTGTCAGTTTCTTTCAATGGACTTTCTCTACCGTAAGGAAGAAAAATCTGCGAAGACTGTTACAGGCATTATAAACTTTGTAAAACAGTATGATATAACTTGATTTTTTTCAGTTTTATTCATTCTATTCTTAATTGTTACTTTGGAGTGATTGAAAGTGAAGTAAAAATCTGAACTTCTGTAGGATTAGCATCAGCAACTTTGGTGTTATCGGTCTAAGTAGAGTTCTAATTTGTTAAAATTCATAAAAGTTGACCATTGAACACTTCAGAAATATCTCAATGACGTTATAGTTTTACAATTCCACTGAAAAATATTTTTGTTTTATTTTTACTTTCAGAGATACAACTTTATCTCCAAAAGATGTGTCTGCTTATTCAGCTTATTGGGAACAAACACGTAATTTATATGCACCATTCGAATGTACAACAACTATGCGTTCAGGTAATGCAGATGTATATGAGAATCAGATACCTGGTGGCCAGTATACAAATTTACAATTTCAATCATATTCTCTTGGTTTGGGAGATCAATTTGAAAATGTTAAACGTAAATATACAGAAGCTAATCAATTGTTAGGCGATATAATTAAGGTGAATCTACATTCTGTCATATATTTTCCTGTATCCTATCTAATATTATGTTTACGTGTAGTCAATAGAAGACCCTAGATATAGGCTTCCTGCTTTTTGATACTCATCAGTAATATGTATGTACAACTTGCAGGTTTTCTAGTGCGATGACCATATTGTAAATTCAACACTTAGGATTCGATAACATGATATTCATTACTCTCCAACGATCAATCCGTGAATAGCTTGAGTAGTTTGAAACTACTTAGGATAATCTGTAGATTTTTATAGCTAGATAAGAGTTATGTAAACCCTGGTGGGTTGTTTTGCATGTTCGGGTTCTGCCTCATCAACAGTGTTCTCCAAAATATTCAGCTCATAAAACCGAACTTTAGAGTTCTATATATCAGCCTTTTCTGTCAGAGATCACATCTTATGATCTTAGCTTATGAGTGGTTTCCAATGGACGCTCTGTTGACATCATAGATTGGGAAGTTGAAAAACTACTCAGTTTTGAGAAATGTCAATATACATCATAATTTATTTACAACTTGATCATCTTGAACTCATCTTCCTTGGTAGGTATTGTTTAGTTCTTGTTATTCCGAAATTTCAATATAACAAAAAGAAAGAGATTTTTTTCAAAATAAACTATAAGCTCGTTTCATTTCACAACCTTTCATCAACTGAAAACAGCCTACAATTAAAATAAAGATTTGAAATCCAGGATTAATAATAAATAACTTAGTGAGTGAATCAAGGAAATACAAGATTACAAGATAATTACAAAATGGCAATTTATATCTGATGAGATAAGAAATTTTGGAGTTGTAGAGAAGAAGGTAGAGGGTCAACAAACAGAGACAAATATAAAAGAAGAGGTTGGTAAAGAGGTAGCAGGTTGGCATAATTATATGAAAAGCTGAAAAATAATCAGGTTGAATGATGAACCGTCAGTAAGTAATTAATGAAGAGGTGATGTAATCAACAACAAGAAAAGGAAGACTGAATGCATACATGAGGAAAAAGATACATATAGTGACCAGGGTAAAGAAAGGTTAACTACAGTCTCTTTCTGATTACGAAGATTAGGTTGAGAGCGTTTGGTAGCGATGGCTTTCGCAAACTGGAATAAACATGGTGATCTTTATTTGTTGACTACCTTGAAAGATTGAGAGAGGCCTATTTGATGTCCTGATTTCATCAGGTACCTGGTGATTGTGCCAGTATATATTTTGATACCTTCCAGATACGAATTTCTCGGATTACCCTCCTTCTTTCGGTCTGTCCAGATTACCTGCTTCCACAAGCACGGGTGACATGATATGAATATTTGTATGCTTTCAACTGTGTTGTTGAGTATGCTGTATTGTAAGCTGAAATCAGTCTGGTAGCGAGGAAGCTTCTCAATGCAGCTTTTATTCTTCCATCTGTTCTTTCAGATGTCTCATCACCCTTGAATGCTAGGCGAAGGAAAACAGGCTTCTTCTCAACAGTTGGATGTTCTAGTCTCTCAATAAGTTCTTTCCCATACTTGATGCTGAATTTCTTCAAGTATCCATTCTCTATAAGAGCCTTCTCAATTATACCGAATTCTTCTTCCTGTTTATCTTTTGAGGACAACGTTTTTTTATTCTAGTGGAGAAGGTCTTGACTAAACTAGGCTTATAGCTGACAGGACAGAAGCTATTCTAGTGAAGGTACTGACCAATCTACGTATGTTTTCTGTGGATAGTTTTATCAACTGCACCATCCGATCTACCTCTTATACTCAGAAAGAGACTGTAATTAACCTTTTTTTTACCCTGGTCACTATATGTATCTTTTTCCTCATGTATGCATCCAGTCTTCCTTTTCTTGTTGTTGATTACATCACCTCTTCATTAATTACTTACTGACTGTTCATTATTCAACCTGATTATTTTTCAGCTTTCCATATAATTATGCCAACCTGCTACCTCTTTACCAACCTCTTCTTTTACATTTGTCTCTGTTTGTTGACCCTCTACCTTCTTCTCTACAACTCCAAAATTTCTTATCTCATCAGATATAAATTGCCATTTTGTAATTATCTTGTAATCTTGTATTTCCTTGATTCACTCACTAAGTTATTTATTATTAATCCTGGATTTCAAATCTTTATTTTAATTGTAGACTGTTTTCAGTTGATGAAAGGTTGTGAAATATCTTTGTTCTTGCTTTATTCACTTACAGAGTGATCCAACCGTATGGTCTGGTTATTCATCAGTTAACTCTTAAGTGTTTCATACCGAGTTGTTTTCTCAGTTAAAAGGATAGTAGTGATATATATATATATATATATATATATATATATATATATATATATATATATATATAATGAGCTTATATGCAGTCTAATAGTATCTAACCCTATGGTAATACATTACAACACTCATGTGATTGAACCAGCAAGTGTAGACATGTTTATGAAGTACAATAATTGCCAACATTTTATGTATAGCTGATGTTTCTACATGAAATTATAACGGTCTACTTCACTAATAAGCCATTAGTGGTATGTTTTTGTAGCATAAATAAGTCAGATACGATGCATATGAGTGTTTTTATAATATGTATAGACGTTCTGTAGAACAGATCTATGTTTCGAGATCACTCCTTTTTAGTTGACTTATTAGATGCATCACATAATGGAACAATATTATTTATAGATGACTGTGGAAACACTTAATCCTACTCCAAATGTATGGTTTTGATTCATAGATGACACGTTTAGTGTTGACTTTGGAGAACACAGTTTCTTTACACATATAAATTCAGTTACCAACGCAATGCAATTAAAAAATAGTGGTAGAGTAATTAGCGATGTTAGACTACAGAATAAAACGAAAACAAGATGCAAGTTTAGACATCAGTCTCTATAGAAACCCTCATACTCCAATCGTTACTTGGACTTCTAATTGCCTCGGCTTGTGTCAAAGTTGGCTTGGTCAAATGTCTAAGTAATAGGGCCAAAAAACATACTAGTAAAACAGATCTTAGGCAAGAAACCAGATCTATTGAGGACACCTTACTGATCAACAGTTAGCCTCCTAAATTAATTGATAAGTTCCTTAGGAATGGTAAGAAAAATATGACTAATATTAGTAATACAAGTGTTAATGGTAATAGTAATAATAATGGTGGGAATGCTGCGAAAAGAGAATTCAAAACCTCTACAGTTATTACTATACAAAGAAAGCAGCCCAGAAACACTATATGGGATTGTCAATGTGGCTGCGACTAGAGTAGGATTTAAACCTACAAACTCACCTAGAAATAAGCTTTGTAGGTTAAAAGATCCAATTGGATCCAATTAGACGGAATAACTTAGTTTACCAAATCCCTTGCAACGATCACGAGGGTGTTAGATGCATAGGTCAAAGTAGTCGACCAGGGTCAATTAGTCTATCCAAGCACATAAACTCAAAGTTAGGTCAAAACTGGTAGATCCTGGTAAGGTAAGGAATTTATGAATATTCATGAATACACGTTATTGATTATGTACAACTAAAGCCTAACGTGCTATGACAATTAGTTGGTTAATAAATTATTCGTTATTGTGTTCTGCTTATACAATACGTCAATGTTGTATTTAACTATTAACCGAACCCTATAGATGGATTTCAGCTAAAAGAGGCGACAATGAAATCATTTTATTGTTTGGTATCTGATTATCTTCCTTCAGAATTACCGATGAACTAACTGTACACATTTTTTTTTGAAAGTGGATATTTCGCAAGTGGAACCTTCATTGACTGAGATGGCTTGGACATGCAGTACACATCCCGAGCCCCCGCCTACCTCGATGTACCATGCTAGGGAGAGTAAGTTGGATTAGGTTGTAAGAGGGTTTAGAATGACCAGACCAAGGCGTTACACTAGTCGACGAAGTCTGTGAATGTTGGTCTTAGCCATGCAGGTAGGTGAAGACTACCTGGCTGAGGTGCCCAAGACGATAGGAATCTGTGGTTGAGGACTCTTGGTGATATGGCTGGAAATCGGTCTCTATATATTCACTCCTTGGCATCTTCTAAAGCTTGTTTATTCTCTCACACACCTTTGTCTTCTTTGATATCACCCTTATTCTATCTACCTGTTGTTTGTATGGTACTTTGAAGTATGGCAGCGTGAGTCAGTGTACTTGTGCTCAAGGTTCTACGTTGATTTTGCCAGTCAGTCAGTCAGTCTTTTCTTGCACCCCGTAGTGGTTCATGACAATTTTGTCTTTGGCCCCCAGGTTTCAAACACAAAACATGTTTACTCCACTATTGCATATAAGAACAATTATTTGATGATATAAAAAAAATATCATAATAAGTAGTGCGTGTCATCAATAATTAAAAAATTGATTAAATGAATAATTGGTTGTAGATTAAACTCATTTCTCATCCCCTATTTGTACAGGTAACTCCATCTTCAAAGATAGTTGGTGATTTAGCCCAGTTTATGGTTCAAAATAATTTGACAGCTCAACAAGTTTTAGACAGAGCTGAAGAATTATCTTTTCCTCATTCAGTTATAGAATTTTTCAGTGGTGAAATTGGTTTCCCTTATGGGGGATTCCCTGAACCGCTTAGAACAAAGGTAATTTGTTAACATTTTATCATACTTTTATTATTTTTTTATTGGTTTGTATATTGTAAGATGTTTCAGTTAGTAGTCACATAAAATGTTCAATTTTTTTATGTATTTTTATTCGCTAACTAACCGCTTGGATGATGTACATATTGTGATCTTTTATTACAGTTCCCTACTGTTCATTTGTTTATGAAACAGCTATACCTTTGAAAAACTTTCCATTGGGCGTATATGGAGTCTCTGAGCTTTGGTATATGCCGTATAGGAAGATGTAGACTAACCCAGCTGGGGTCACCAAAATGAAAGGAATTAATAGTTGAGGTCTCTTGATGTAATAGCTGAAAATTAGTCAGAATGGTATGAACCTATTCAATCCTTGAAGTCTTCTGAAGCTTCAATGCTTTGAGTTAACCTTCATTGTTTAGTTCTTTTTTCTCCTATAACCCTTGGTTTACCTATAATATGACTCTTTTTGGATCCACATTTTCTTTTCATGCTACTTTGAAGTGTATGTCTAGAGAAATCGATACCTTCATGTGCAATGTTCTACGCTGATTTTATCTTTCTATCTGTCTTTCTATGGAGTAGAGTTCAATCTGAGATGACTTCTAAACGCTCTTGAAACATTAGTCATAAAATCCTCCTTAATTAATGGATGTATTATATTATACAAACATATATGTCATCCCCTTTGTATACTGACTGAGAAATGAAGTTTTCTAGACACTTTGATTAACATTTTGAGAATGTTTTCGAGGTCTTTCTCACTACCCATCAACTTATGTCATTTGTGGTGCTGTCTTGATATCAGATTCCTTAATAAGGGCCAACCATACTTCACTGCAGTTCTTTCCGATGTATTGTATGACTATGAAATATGGAAGGTAACTAAAGGTGAAGCATATCATATGGCTTCAGATGTTCGACCTCTGATGCCTTCGTAGCATGAAACCATCACATCGGGAATATAGAAGTCATCTGTACAGTTCTACGTAGAGGATTTAAACCAGTTGATAAAAACGTGATCCTCCACTGATGTACATGTTTGCCGCATATGTTATATATACCTAGTCACTATCTGTCCTGTAGTGCACTATTAGTCGAAGTGGGTTTAGACTAGGAGAAGCTTACAAGCGACCAGACTGAAACACGGCGTCAGTCCATGGAATCTTAGACTATTCGTCTTGCTCATGAAGAGGAATATAAACCTCCCAGTCAGGGTCTATATGACAATATGGCTAAGGATCCATCTGAATGGTGCAGATGTATGCACATATTATCTTCTTAATCGGCATATCAAGTTTGGTTATTGCATTTTTTTTCTTCTTCTACTATCTTGATGAAATGCAACCACTTAGTAATACTTGATTTTTCAATTTAATATATAGGTACCTTGTATAGTGATGTAAGGTGTATCTAGTTGAACCCTTATGCAGTGATGCCATGTTGCACGTTAACATTGGCTGACTAATATCTGCTTAGTACTTCCGTTTTGTAATTCTCCGCTTCTAACCTTTTTTGCTAATGTTGCACACCACTGGAAAACGACTGATAATAGTGGGCAGACAGAAACCGTTGCTTTTAGGGGGGTTATACTTTGGATAAAGCCTTGTTATTTATTGGTGTCAAAGGAAACATTGTTGATCAGAAGGTAGTTCAATTTGAGGTTTATGGAGACTTTATTTATTTATATCAGTCGGTGAATCATCAAAAACTTGGGAGCACTGAACAGTTGCTTTTTCCTAGTATGGGTCTCCTCAGCAGTTCGCACCCACGACCCTGCCACAGAGTCCCATACCAAGAAGAAACACCTATCCAGTACTCCTGTGTTCATAACCTGTGGGATAAACCAAGTCGTAAGGGAAATGGAAACCAACTGAAGACCTCGGTGAATAGTTGCGCTATATCACTAGTTGACAGAAGCATAAAACTGTGAACTATTGAGCACATTTGCCAGGAAACATGTAGGTCCTAAGTTCAATTTATGGCTGAGTCGCGGGTGCAAACTACTGAGGACGAAATAGCCGTCCAGCACTCCCAGATTTTCAATAATTCTCCAACCGATGTCACAGTTCATGATGAGTACTACATTGAAATTGAAAAAAAATATTTAATACCTACTGTATGCTAGGTGTTTCAAGTCTTACAGTCCTATCGATAGCAATTCGTTTTGTAAAATTCTGATATTATTATTTGTCCCTTGGGTTCCTAGTGGAACATACGGATTCAGTAGCACATTTCCATCGCACTCTTTTCTTTGCAATCTATTCAACCTGACTCCACGACAGGCCAGAAGGTTTCATTTCTTTCTCACACCATCTCCATGTCAACCCCGGTTCGGACGCCCACTTCATTGTTTCCCATCTGGGTTCCACTCAAGTGCCTATCATGTGATATCTTCGAATAGTCTTCTCAGTGCATTCCTAATCCATCTCTACTTCCTTCTAAAATTCTGATAAGTACTTCACTTTTATGTATCATCATGGGTCTTCTTGAATCTTATTCACGAGAGTAAAGTAAATTTATAATCATGACTTTCAATGTATTAACGAAATGTACTAAAATTCAGTGACAACATATATTCATGCATAGGAGTTTTCAATCAATTTACTTTAGTCTACACAATAAATAGATTTTCTGCTCTATTGAGAAAGAAAGAGAATTCATTGTCAACAGTTATATTCAACTGAAATCATAACATTGAACTGACACTTGAAACTATTTTCTTTTCAAATGAAGATTTTCTTTATGAAAAGCGTATAATCAAATATTATAGTCATATATATATAATATAATATAATATTATTATTATTAGTCCCTTGGGTTCCTAGTGGAACATAGGGCTTCAGTAGCACGCCTCCAGTGACCTCTGTTCTCTGAGATCTTTTGAACCTGGTTCCACGACAGCCCACAACCTCTCATTTCCTCCTCGCACGACCTCCTCCATGTCACCCTTGGACGTCCAACTCGTCGCTTCCTATGGGGATTCCACTCGAGTGACTGGCCTGACGCGTGATGTCCTCAGTCGGCCTTCTCAGTGCATGGCCAATCCATCTCCACTTCTTCCTGCATATTTGTTGCGTGATAGGTTCTTGGTTGGTTCGTTCCCAGAGTTCCTTGTTGCTTATTCTTTCTGGCCATCTGATCTTCAGTATCGAGCGTAAGTGGCAGTTGTTGATGAATTTGTGTAGTTTATTGGAAATGCCTTTCGTGACGCGCCAAGTCTCTGAACCATACAAGAGCACTGACTTGACTGGGTTGGTGTTGAAAATCCGTATCTTGTTCCGCATGCTGAGTGCAGAAGATCTCCACACTGGTTTTAGGCTAATGAACGCCTGTCTTGCTTTTCCGATTCTGACTTTGACGTCCTCGTCCGTCCCGCCTGTAGTTGAAACAGTGCTTCCTAGATAAGTGAAGGAGGTTACTTCCTTTAAGTTTCTCCCGTTGACGGTGATTGGAGTTTGTTGTTGTTGTTGATGGTGGTGGTGCGGTATCTTCATCACTTCTGTCTTCTCTATATTCACCTGAAGATAATATTATATATATATATATAATATAATATATAATATATAATATAGTAATTTATTAATTGAATACTGAACACATCTAACTTAGTCATTATAATCTCAGATAACTTTGTCTTTTTGTTTTCTGTCTATTGTTTTGTTTCATTTTATGTTTTTATTTACTTTAAAAATTAGATTATGAGAGGTCAAAAGGTTAAAACAGAACGTATAGGTTCACTTATGCAACCATTTGATTTTGAAAAATTAGCCTCAGAATTAAAAGAGAAATTCAATAGAAATTTTGATGAACGTGATTTATTATCTGCTGCTTTATATCCAAAGGTAAGTTATTAGCGGAATTTTCAATCATCTCTCAAAATGAATCATATTTATCTATTTGTATTGTAATGAAACGGTGCTATCATTTGAAGCCTATTAGGGTTAAGAATTTTACTATCGACTAAATGGATTGTGAGTTGAAAACTTAAGTCTACTTACTAGTCTGACTTGAGAAACTGAGTGATATGATAACATCTGGCATAAAATCTTTATCCTCCCTCCTGTGAATGCAAACGTTCCATTGTCATTCATTGATACACCTAAGGCTATCGACATATAAATTAATGGCTAAATACTAGTTGTTGATGATAAAGTAATCGAGTTTTTGAAAAAAAAAAGTTATTCAAAGGTAAGATTATTTTTACAACTTATCAAAGTGTTTGTTCACTTGTAGCTTGTAGATACAGACTGCTGATAATAACTTGCAGAGATTGTCTTCGTATATCTTAAAATCTTGTGAAAATGATAACAATTTGTAGTGATATATCGACTTTTAAGTCTACAGAAAATCTTTAAACTGGTCTACATATTATTAGTATTATTATTATTTTTTCTTTTATAATCATAAAGGATTTCTGCGAAAAGTCTACGGGATCCTTTTCACACAACTTTTGATTACTTCACTATGCGGTGGAACAATGATGCATTGAAACAGTTCTACTGGATAGCCTTCAACAAAAGTATGTGTTTATTTGATCAGATAGTGATTATTCTATTCTTCCTTTTTTACCCTCTTTAACTCTCTAGTCCATGGGTACCATTCGTATTGTTCATTAGTACATTTGCTATTCTGATCTCATTGATGTGGAAAAGGCAAGAAACACCGACTAATTTTATTCTATTGTTTTTATTTGTAAGTTTACTTGATTTTATCCGCTTAATTTGAACAATTTTTCTAGACTTTATGCGAGTCCGTACTTGTGGGATATGCAGGTAGGTAGTTTATTAAGGATATATTTCCCTCCCCCTCCCCCTCTAATTATTCTAAATTTTATCATATCTCATTGTTTGTATTGGCATTTGTCAACTTGCTTCATCTGTGTCTTCAACTGGCGAGATATCCGACTATCTATCAAACGGGGAGTATACTGTGCCACTGTAATTCGTTCTCTCCTGCTGTAAAGCTGTGAGACATGGCCGTTGAGAGTAGAAGACAAAGAAAGCGGTTACAAGCTTTCAATCATTGATATCTTTGTGGTGTTGCTCGCGTTTGGTGAAATCACCATGTGAGCAATGCTGAAGTTTGGGGACGGGTGCGACTCAAGACGGGCAAGTCAATTGATGACGAGGTCGTGAACCTTTATCCACTGATGTGTCTTGGATATGTCATGCGCATACTGCACCACCACCTACCTTGATGTGCTATGCTAGGGGAAGATGGCTCAAGGTGGTCAGACCAAGACATGTCCCCAGTCAGTCAATGAAGTCTCTTGTTGTTCGTTACTTATATCTTCAGAACATTGTTCACGTATAGTTAAACTAGTGGTCCAGTGATAGTACATTGAGTCTGGTATCCAGCGTTGAATTATTATTATTATTTTTCCCTTGGATTCCTAGTGGAACATAGGGCTTCAGTAGCACGTCGCCATTGTACTCTGTTCTCTGCAGTCTTTCTAACCTGACTACACGACTTCCCAGAAGCTTTCATTTCTTCCTCACACAATCTCCTCCATATCACCATCGGCTCGGACGTCTAACTCGTCGTTTCCTATTTGGGTTCCACTCGATGGCCTGGCCTGTCGCGTGATGTCCCTAAGTAGTCTTCTCAGTGTATGTCCAGTCCAATCCAATCCATCTCCATTTTCTTCTGCATATTTGTTGGGCGATGGGTTGTTGGTTGGTTCGTTGCCAGCCAGAATCCTTGTTGCTTATTCTTTCCGGCCTTCTGACCTGATCTTCAGTATCGAGTGAGCGTAGGTGGTAGCTGTTGATGTCTGTCTGTATTCTGTTTGAAATGCTTTTTGTGACTCGCCAAGTTTCTGAACCATATAAGAGCACTGACTTGATTGACATTAGTGTTGGAAATCTGGATATTGTTCACGCTTTATGCTGAGTGGAGTGGAGTGCACTACAGTAGATCTCCACACTTTTTAGATTAATGCAGGAACGCCTTCTTGCTTTCCCGATCCTGGCTTTGAGTTCTCATCTGTGCCTGTGCCGCCGCCTGTGGTTGAAACGATGCTGCCTAGGTGGTAGATGAAAGAAACAACTTCGTTCAGATTTCTCCCGTTGATGGTGATTGATGCTTGTTGTTGTTGGTGGTGGCATTGGTTGGGTAGCTTCATCACTTCTGTCTTCTCTGTATTCACTCGAATTACCGTCTTCGCTGCCTCTCTTGTCAATTTGTTGGTTTTCGCCTGTAGATCTTTGGTTTGTGCGACAAGCAGGACATTAGACATAAATCATCTGGGAAATCCAAATCTTCTAGGATCTTTTCATCCTTCCAGCCAGCGTAAGCCTATCTTCTCGTTCCTCACAGGTTGTTGCCTAATCCAGTCTAGTGCACCATAATCATGAAGATGATCGGTGTTAGTAGGCGGCAACCTTGTCTTACTCCTGTCCAAACTTCAAAGGCATCACTGCGCTTTCTATTGTGGATCACTTAGCATGTAGCGTCGTCATATAGCTGCTGTTGAATGAGGTTGATAAAGGTTTGTGGCACTAAAACCGTAATGTTGAAGCAGTTGCCAAATTACTTCTCGATCGACGCTTTTTCAAAGTCGATGAAGTTGAGGTAGAGAGTTGACTGTCATTCTGTACTCTATCCTATAATGATGCGTAGCGATGCAATTTGATCTGCACATGATTTGTTCTTCCTGAATCCAGCCAGCCAGCCTGTTCCTGTCGTAATTTTGAATGGAGGGCATTTTTAGTCTCTTTAGGATAAGCGTTGAATAAGCGGGATAAATTATATGATGTAGCTATAAATCATTATTAGCTGAGATAATTATGGCATTTATTTCATATGGTCCCCATTTTCACCACATTGTTTAATATGCTAACTCAATTCGATGTAGTGTTGTAAGTAGCTTAAATGTTTTTCACACTAAGGAATGTCTATTTTAAAGGTTTAGAAAATTGTTGATTGATTTTATGGAAAAACAAACAAACAAACATGGAGACATCAGTGCTTTTAAGAAATCATGTAAACTATTTTAAAATAGTAAAGTGGAGTAGACGTGCGTTTCGTGTTGTTTAGAACTCGTCAGATGGATGTACCTTCACATCAACTGAGAATTTCAAGCATCAATCAATAATACTAATGCTCGTTACGCAATAAGTGGCCGTTATGTCTCAGTGGCGTTTAAAGTGATGGATACGGGATTTGAGTCTCAGTGAGAACACTACCATTCAATGGAGTGCAGGCACATCCAACTGACGAGTCCCAAATAGGACAAAATGCTCCTCCTGGATTCTACTGCTAACTACCATAAGTTAAATTATAAAATTGTGGTATCCTACTTTTGTGTGTTTAATATAACTTTTATTTTCTCAGTAATCACATTCTCAGCAACCGTTGTACTTCAAGCGTTTGGATTAACTACCGCTGTAGTTTTAACATTAATGTTGTACACATTGAATTCCAAGAGAGATTTCAGTAAATTGGGTGTTGGTTTATCAGTTGGCTTTCTCGTTCTCTTATTGGCTGGACCAATAAACGTACGTTGTTAATATTATTTTTTACTGTTGTTGTTCCAAATACAAGTAACCATAGGAATGATGAATTATGTTTTACTTCATGTAATTAATATGTGTAAGCTGACATTATTTACGTTATTTCAATTCAATAAAATATTTAAATCGGAACGGATTACTCTAGTATCCCTATACAAATAATCATACTTAGATTTTAGGGGAAACTAATTTTTAGGTAGATGTGAACTTGATTGCTGGTCCCATGGTTGTCCATCACTAATTGAGTTAAAGGATTCAACTTTCGATCATTATCATTATCATCATCTTCTTCATTTGACTTGAGTGTTTGTCTACAAGTTAGAAGTATCAAGTGTAGGTCAGTCAGTAGTCAGTGGCTGATTCTGTGGTTTACTTTGGGTTTTGTATATATATATGAGTCGCGGGATGGGGAAAGACTAGTAGCTGAAAGTTTTGTGTCATAACCATCAGTTGAATGTATTATCGCCCATTATTTTAGGGAATTTGGATTACAATCAATCGGCTATAGGTTCGATCATCACTGCATCTACAGAGGTTTAGGCAGTCAAGTAGTAAGATTAGCTCTCACATATCAGATGGAATTCATTGCGTACTTTACGATTGTATACCAGGTTGCTAGGTGGATTTCATCATTAGGAACCAACTTTAACATGTAGTTGGTTATACAAAGTGAAGATGATTTCTTAACATCAATATACATCTTCATTTCAACTATACTTGGCAATAAATATGATGATTGGAGAATAACTAATGCAAACTTATTCAGCAGTTATATGTTGACGTTTTCATTGCTATCTGGAATGAGCGGTTTAATTTTGTTCTTTTCATATGTATTCTACGGTTATTACTATTGACTGATATATTTGTTATTCTCCGTTGTTTTGTTGGATTGAATTGTTCGACGTCTATTGGCATATGGGCTCCTACGTGCGTCCTGGATTCTACTGTTAGCCACAACCAACCAAATTATTCTTCGGTTATTAATTAACACCAATCCACATAGTAGATAGAGACTGTAGAAGTTAATAACGTTTAAATATAACTCAGTATATTCTCGCTATCAGACTTAACTAGTGAGTTGATAGTCTGAAAGTATCGAAAAAAACACAAGGTGTTACGTAAGTAAACTACTTAATAAGTAATAATGAACGTTCGTGAGTTGGGCATACATTTTTAAACTCTTATTAACACTTTATTTCCAGTCGATCATCATCAAGTATGGTGTCTTGTATACGCGGAAAAAATAAAGACTGTATTCGAACACCTGTGGGCGTGTTAGAGCGTATGGTGAGTTGTGTACATCAAGTGGTGTCCGTCATGCTTGCTCTTATGAAGGTCTGTCTCTCGTCATCTGACCACGCAGGGATTGACCTGATCATAATAGAATTTTTGCTAGAGTTACAATACGCAGATGTCATAGTCCTGTTAGGTGGAGACTCTGGCAAGATGCACAGTCTTCTGAACACTGTCTGGCAATTTGAAAATGGTTGGGATGCGTTTCTCATCACCAAAATGCAAATTGTTGCTCCAGGATTGGTCTTCAACGGTACTCCGACTAACAATAAAGAGTGTAGTGATTGAGTGTGTTGACCACTTCACTTACCCTGGGAAGTGGGGTCAACCCTACCCTGATGGCTCAGTGGCCGATAAAATCTCTGCACTCATGCAAAAGACTCAACTGGCTTTCGCCAACTTATGCCATCTGTTGCACCGCCACGATATCCTATTGTCTATTAAGTTTCGAGTGTACTGCACTTCACTTTACTCTGTCCCACTCCATGGCTGTGAAACACGGTCATTAAAGGTAGAAGACGTGAAAATGCTTCAGTTGTTTGACCACCGGTGTCTTCGTAGTATAGGCCATATTCTGTGGTGTCGCCATGTGAGTAACCAGAAGTTGGGCTCAAGTGTAGAGTTTTAGGGAGAAGAGGTAAGTCAGTTGACGAGGTTGTAAACCTTAATCGACTGAGATGTATGGCTGGGACATGTGTTACGTATGCCTAGTCGCCGTCTTCTTCTTGACATAATGTTGATCGAGTAAGTTCAGGCTGGAGAAAGGCTCTAGGTGGCCAGACTAAAACATGCGTCAATGTATGAAGTATTTGACTGTTGGTTTGATCCATATGGGGCAATACAGACTGGGTGGTTGGGGTCTGCGAGACAAGAAGAACCAGTGGTTAGAGACAGAATCTAGGTGATATGGCTGAGAACGGATGTCAGTGACGCAGATGTATATACACATTATCCCCATCTTAACGCTATACCGAATCTCACCTTTTTCTCTTTTATCACTTGATATTTCTATTGAGTGAATTTTATTTTCTTCATTTTCCACTTCACTGCCGTTTTACTTTATGTACTGATATGAGCTGTGGTAACCTGACCGTTACGCAGTAATGCCTGGTTCTATGTTGGTTTGTATGGATTGATGTGTTCCACTATAGCACTCCTTTTCACTCCATTGTTACCTCTTGGTAACCACATGGTATAGTGTTCTTGAACCCTTTTGGATAACAGTCACATCGAATGATGTATATATCTACTTGTTTTATTACAAGTAAGTATTAGTCGAGTAACCATTGGAAGTAGAAGAGTCTTGAATAACTGGAGACCAACTCATTAGTCCCCTCCCCCCGAAACATTTGAAAGCCCATAACACCAATCACCTTTCACAATGGTCATGTTTGTCATTGAACTGCTTATCTGTTGAGCGAGTCAATCAATCAATATCAACATAGGCCCAGGTATTACTGCCTAACGGTCCGAGTTGCAACAGCTCAGTACAGTACATCAAGTAGAAAGGTAGTGAAGTGAAGGATGAAGGTAAGAGAATGCAGTCAAAAGAAATATAAAGTATGAGAAGAAAGCAAGGAAGAATGACAAAATGGTGAGATTCGATATAGCGCCGTTAAGATGATGATAATGTGTGTGTGTGTGTGTGTGTGTTTATACATCTGCGCCACTCACATCGGTTCTGAGCCATATCCCCTAGAGTCTCCAACCACTGGTTCCTCTTGTCTCGCGGACCACAACCGGCTAGTCTACATCATCCTACATGGTTCAAACCAACAGTCAGAGAATTCATACATTGATACCATGTTTTAGTCTGGCCACCTCGGGCCTTTTTCCAGCCTGGACCTACTTCGGCCAACATTGTGTGACGAGGCACTCGGTGACTGGGAATACGTAGTACATGTCCCAACCATCTTAATCGATGAAGGTTCATAACCTCGTCTACTGCTCCTTAAAATTCTACATCTGACTTCTGCATTACTCATGTGGTGACACCACGGAATACGTTGGCCTATACTACTAAGGCAACGATGGTCAAACACTTGAAGCGATTCAATAGGCCTTAATGATTATTAACTTCTTAATTATACTTTCTCTTACATTTTTATTGATCTTTTTCTTTCATCTAGTTATTTCTAGGTTCATCATTATTGGAGTTCAGTATTGCAGTTGGTGGTACTTGTTTATTCAGTTTATTCATTGTCTATGATACTTGGCGAATAATGTATCATTGTTCACCTGAAGAGTATATTATAGCTTGTATTGATCTCTATTTGGATATCTTGAATTTATTCATGTATATTCTAAGATTCTTAAAAGAAGTACAACAGAGTCAAAGCTGATTTGATTATTATAAAGAAATGTGATAAGATATAGAATCCATTCTACTGTTCTGTTCACTTATTTATTCTGACATATTTGGACATCTATGGTGTACACGTACTTAAATATTCAACTGATAATGATATTGATAGTATTCCAACGTTGAATACTACTTCTATGTTAACATGAACTAACTAAATAACTTTATCATTGAAATGTGTTTTTTGCTTGTTTACTTATTGTCTTTTTGTTTATTTCAGAGTATTTTTTTTTCTTTTTTAATTGATCCTTATACAAGGAGGTTATTGTAATCATTAGGTGACTTGTGTGTATATTCACCGATACTGATAATTCATTTTCTTGTTTTCTGATTATTTTGTTGCAAATATCTCATGAAGTTTGTTCGACATATATACACAAGCGTAAAAATCTTGTCATTCTTATTATTTGCCACATGTAGACAGATAAGATCAACGTAGAACCTTGTACACAGGTGTATCAGTTCAAGTTGTTAGACTTCACAGGTGGATAAAAAAAAGAGTAGTATCAAAGTTATGTGAGAGTCTTTATGCATCGATTCCTATCGCCTTGAGGACTCCAACTAGGCAGTTTACAGGTCCCCACATAGCTCAGACCAACAGTCAGGGATTGTATTGACTGGTACCACGTTATGATCTAGCCACCCTGAATTATCTTCCAACTTCCCCTGGGATCGCACTTCGATGTAGGTGATGGCTTGACATGCATAGTCCAAGCCATCTCAGTCGACTAAGGTTCATAACTTTATCAATCGACTTGCCTAGTATCCTTCACTTAACTTCAGTGATTCCACCAAACGTGAGCTATGCTACTAAGACACCTATGCAGGAATTCGTCTACAGTATGCAGAGCCTGTGATAATCAAACTGTTTAATTACTTTCAAGGCGTACTTTAACACTTTCTTGAGATACCGAAATGGAATTCGTATAGTTTCACCACTACAATATCGTAGGTTGAAGCTATTGTGTTTCGCAGTATATATATGAACGATGCGATATGATTAACGATGGGACAATGACTTCTCAACGCGATACTCAGCTGAAGGTACACTTACTTCAATTATTATTATCATTTGTCCCTTGAGTTCCTTCCTAGTGGAACATACGGTCTCAGTAGCACGTCTCTATTCCACTCTGTTCATTGCAATCTTTTGAACCTGGCTCCGCGGCAGCCCACAAGCTCTCATTTCTTCCTCACACCATCTCCTACATGTCAATCCCGGTTCGGACACCCAATTCGTTTCCTATGTGGGTTCCACTCGAGTGCCTGGCCTGGCACGTGATGTGCCCGAATGGTCTTCTCAGTGTATGCCCATCTCCACTTCCTTCTGCATATTTGTTAGGTGATAGGTTCTTGGTTGGTTCGTTGCCAGAGTTCCTTGTTACTTATTCTTTCTGGCCATCTGAGCTTCAGTATCGAGCATAAGCAGTTGTTGATGACTGTATGTACTTTGTTCGAAATGCTTTTCATGACGCACCAAGTTTCTGAACCATACAGAAGCACTGACTTGACGTTGGTGTCGAAAATCCGGATCTTGTTCCACATGCTGAGTGCAGTAGATCTCCACACTGATTTCAGGTTAATGAACGCCTGTCTTGCTGTCTTTCCGATCCTGGTTTTGACGTCCTCGTCTGTGCCGCCACCTGTAGTTGAAACAGTGCTACTTAGATAGGTGGAGACTACTTCCTTCAAGTTTCTCCCGTTCATCCTGATTAGAGTTTGTTGTTGTTGGTTGGGTATCTTCATCACCTCTATCCTCTCTGTATTCACTTGAAGTCCCGTCTTCGCTGCCCTGCCTCTTCTGTCAACTTGTTAGTTTTCGCCTGTAGATCTTCAAGTTTGTGTGACATCAGACACAAGTCATCGGCGATATCCAAGTCTTCTAGGATTTTTTCCCCGATTCAGGCAGTCTATCCTCCTCTTCTCACTTCTCACTGTTTGTTGCATGATCCAGTCGAGTTGACCACAATCAGGAAGATAGCCTTGTTTTACTCATGTCTTCACTTCGATTCGAAGGCATCACTGAGCTTTCCATTGTGAATTACTTGTCATGTAGCGTCTTCATATAGTTGTTGAATGAGATTGTTAGAGGTTTGTGGTGTTCCGTAGTGTTGAAGCAACTGCCAAATTACTTTTCGGTTGACGCTGTCAAAGGCCTTTTCAAAGTCGATGAATTTGAGGTAGAGGGTTGACTGTCCAGTAAAATAACTATACAAACAGCTATATTTTCAACTAAATTTGACTTTTTCTTCCCGAAGTAAGAAACCTTACCTTCCTAGTCTGGTCTTCTGTTTCCTTAATTAGTGTAGGAGGGGTCTTTCAGTGCTCAGTATCCATTGTCATGTTCCAAATATTGTCAGCATATAGCGACTGTCCTTAATTCCTAATGCATAAGTTAGGAGGAATTCATAATCTAGTATTATTTGGTTAGTCAGTTAGGCTCAAGAATTGAAAAGTTCGATAATTTAACCAGCGAATAACTTCAGTAAAAAACAAAATTGTTTTTGGATACACAATGGCGGCATTTTCCGTGCCTCAAAATTTCAAAGTAAACGTTTCTTCACATCTTTCAGAAGTTGGTCATTGCGTATGCAGAAGAGTACGATTTATTTGCACGAAATATACCTACCCCTTAAATCATATAACAAATAGTTCAGCGTAAAAAATCCTTTACAACGAATTCATTTATTGAAGCTGCTCAATCGTATTTCTAAGCGTTGGAAACACATAGTTGTGTGCTATTAGTTAAAAGGACCACATGATTTCTGTGATGATCGATAATAGAACGAAAACACGCAAAGACTACACAATAATACATTGATACTAAGACTAAGGTGAAAAAAAGATTAACGTACTTCTTCTGTACTTAGATGCAGAGTCCTGTTTTTCTGAGCTGCTTAATGTGATTAATAGACAGTTTTCAAAAGCAGACTGTAATACAGTTAAGTGGGTCAAATTGACGAGATAATCGAGAATCAAACCGGCGTTTGAGCAGTATTATGCTCTTGAAAGCTAAGCAGTGCGAGCTTTTAGAAGGTGCTCCCTTTTTGCGAGCGATATAACTAGCCCCCCCCCCCCTTATAAGCGACCAAACTTTTAAACACATTTAGGTGATCCGAAGAGGAAGCTGATGCTTAGCTTATAGGGTAATACAATGGAGGCTGTGAACCCTCCTTTACTCATGTACCTCAGAAACTTTACGTAGAATCCTCAGCAGAGCTGGAATTAGGGTAGCATTTAAACTTACAAACTCACTCAGAGATAAACTTTGTCGGTTGGCTTAAGGGTCTGATAAAACTAATTACGCAAAATAATCTAATCTATCAAATTCCAGATAATGACTGTTTGGTCAAGTATATAAGTCAAACTTGTCGAGGTCAGTTAGAATAGCCGAACATAGGAATTTAACTAAATATTGAATGACAGACCCCAATAACAGGATCACTAATCCAGAAAAAGAACTCGGCTATTGCAATGCATGCAATAAAACATAACCACACAATGGGACAAAGCCATTGTACTTAAGTTCAACATAAATTAGATGGAGAGAGAGATTGATTACTGAATCTTTGTTCATCGAATCTACGCCTAGCCAACACATGTAATAGAAATGACGCAACACGTATACTAGAGATATGGAAAACCAACTCATATAAAGTGACATAACTATAAGAATGAAATGTTGAAAGTGGAGTGTGATTACACTGATATGATTATGAGCAATAATAATTTATGCTCGAAATGTCATCAAGTAAATAATACTAAATCACTGTGTGTTACAAGTTCACAAATATAGCCTTCTTTGGAACTACATGAGTATACTCAGCATGTTCCTTGACTTTTATATTCGCCTAAGTTATAAAGATTCTTCAACTGCAGAAAATGGATTTTTCAAACGGTAACTTCTCCTCTCTTGATAAATCAATGTACATTTCTCCTCTTCTAAAGCTAAGTGTATAAAATTATATGCGACAGTTTCAGTATAGTAAAGCTGGCTGATCACAAGAGTCTTATGATAATAAAAATGTTGAGTCATAATAAGATGAAACAGCCATCCAGTGTTTCCAGGCTTTCATTGATCTATAGTAATAATAATGATAAAAATAATAATAGGAAAGATATATAGCTGAGGATGAGGATGATGGTGGGCTTGATGTTCTCTGAGAGTTGATATTTTGTCATAAAAGTTTCATTATTAGGCTTAATGACATCTTCAGCATTAACTTAATAAACAAGTGAAACAGTTGGACAACTAGTTCCAAAGGGAACTGAGGAGTTTAGTAAAATCCAGTGAAAACACAAACGAAGAACAATGACGAATGAAGACAAATGGATCAGTCCTATCGAGGTTCCATCGTCGATCTAAGATACACAAGATAGATATCCCACTACAACCAATAGTTTCAATACCTGGAACATATTCATTCAACTGATCGAAAGAATGATACAGAAAACGAAAACATCTCCCCAACAGAAGTGAACATCAAGTCAGCTCAACAACTGAATTTCTAGACAAAATAAAGGATTTAGGGTCAGGCTGTGATGAAAGGATGATATCTTTTGATGTGACTTCATTCTTCACTTCAATCAACTCAAATTTAGCCAAGAAGACGATGGATATTCTTCTGAAGAACCACTAAACTGTTCCTAACTATACAAAGATCATGGTTCCAAACCTAGTGGAAATGATAGAGCTATATCTCACAACCTATTTCCCTTTCAATAGGAAAATTTAGAAACAAACAAGTGGAACACCAGTAGGATCACCAACATCAGGATTGATTTCTGAAGTTGTGATGCAGCAACTAGAATCAACAGCCTTTCATCTCATCAAGCCAAAAATTTGAACTCGGTAAGTCAACGACACAGTCGCAATTCTCAACGATGAGGAAGTAGAAAACATATTCAAACTAATCAATCAAACATTTGAAGGAATCAACCTCATAAAGGAGGAGGAATTCAATGAAAGGATTCCATTCTTACTTGTCCTCATCAACAGAACACAAAAGTGTACAGGAAAACCATACACAGATCAAATATTGAACTACAACAGTAATCATTCTAAAGCTCATAAGAAATATTGTGTACAAACATTGTTCTCAACATCCAAAATATATTGCAGCAGTAAAGCACTACAAAAAGCCAAAGATAACTAGCTGTACAAAGTGTTCAAAGCCAATGATTATCCACAGAACTTTTATCAAGAAGTGTTTATCAGCAGAACAGAAGACACGGCAACTGCCTTAAACTACTAGTCACGTTGCACTAACCTACATCAAAGATATCTCAGAAACATTCAACCATTTGCTTTGTCCTTTCTGAATCAGAGTACCACACAAACCGACGAAATCACTACAGAGTATGTTGTCCAAACAGAAGGATGCATTGCCAAAAGAAGACAGGATAAATATAATCTACAAAATCAATTTCAAAAGTTGTTCACACCATTATGTTAGCCAGTCTAGTCGTCGGACTGCTCAAAGAATTGATGAACACAAATTAGAAGTAAACCGACATGATGCTGCCTTCTAGGTTTCAATGGTTGCAGACAATCATGATTACAAATTCGACTGAAAGAGTGTGGAGATCCTCCAAAGAGCAGATTTTGAAGCTGCAAGAGAATTTCTGGAAGGATGGTATTCAACAGACATGTGAATATTGACTCAATCTACTAAGGAAAAAACAGCCATCCATCAACCAAGGGTAAATTGACGGGACAAATCAGTAGTGATGCACAGTGTGACAGTAATGAGTAACACAATTTTACTCCAACCAAGACTGTCTACCATTTTGACTGAAGAAAATTTAATGTGAAAGAGGTCAGAGTGTGATAAAAAATTTCTTCCCAACTTCCAATTGGACAACACTCAAGGTCAAAGAGCAAACTATCTAAACTTTCGTGTAATATTCTATTATGCTTCACTTTATGATGAAGTTAGTGCTAAAGATGTCGCTAAGCCTAGTGATGGAACATTCACGACAAAATATGAAAGCTCAGAGAACACCAAAACACCATCCATGGTAATAATAGTAATATAATTATTACCCTATTTCAAACAATACATTTGAGACAGTATGGAATTCTCAACAAATTTACCGTCTGCATAGTGTTTTCATGTGGAATTTATATGGGATCTGATTGATGTTGATAGTAACAGTATTGTAAGGATTGAGGATACAACCAATGTTAGTGGCAGCCAATCACTTTCAAGTTTGCACTGACCAATCACGACTAAGTATATGAAGGACAACGTGATTATAAAGGAAAATGGTGCTTGATTTACAACTTATAAACTATTTGACGTGAGAAATAAATATATCTAGATTTTCAATACGTGTATCATCTTTGTTACCATGCCACTATCTGTATTGCCACTTATCCATCTGAGATCATATCATATCCTTTAGTGATCTTGCTAAAGATCATAAGAACTTTCTAAGACAATCCCACATATTTTTAGCGTTGTTTGTCTCGAATCCAACTGTCAGGCTAACTTAGTATTTTTGGTGAACAATAACTTGATGGTGCAACCCATCTGAGATAGCTGCATGTACGACTTCCTGCCATCTGTATGTATTATGATGCCTAATGCTACCCATTTTTTTAGAACCAGTAGGAAAGATTCTTTTGATCTATTCTTTATTCACTGGAAATTCGCTTTCTTCTTCCAATTTTGATAGTAAATACCGACAATCTGTGATATACTTACGCAACTTACCCAGTCCTTTCCAGGTATAGTGCTTATACCACTGCAATGGCATGCACTGAAGAGACTTCACTAACATCGGCTACAGCTCCTTCTGATGTTAAAGGTCTTCTGATAACCAACTTTTGTAATAAAATTATTATTTATTGGAGAGTTGGATGAAATCCTTTGAAAACAATCTTATTCTCAAAGACTTCTGTTGTAGAAACTGGGACAACAAAAGATTGTATCGTTTCTGTCCTCATTGTTGAGTACACAGTTCATTACAATACCACATTCCCAATTTAGACTTCTCACAAGCATCCAATACTCTGCAAATAACCCACAATTTAGCTTTCGTCAAAATCCATCAAATGTCTATGCAGCGTCAATAACATGGTAAACGAACGTAGCTGGTGACCTTGAACACAGTATCTGCAATCTGAGTGGTTGTTCTCAAAGCTTCACGCCATTAAAGTTTAGTCCTACAGTAATAAGATGCAACAACTAACTGTAGTTATCGTCTAGTTGTAAGGTACATTGTTGCAGTGGAGGACGAACCGAAAAGCGTAAGGAAGTTTGATGATGGGTGTCAGTTCAGCTAGTGTGACAGTCTGCAATCCCAAACAGTTTTTTTGACCTATTTTTATATGTTTAGGGATCCATTATCATCCACCATGATATTTCCCCTTAATTTCATTGATAATCCGCAAACCATTGTTTGTTTTAACGACCAGCTGTGGGTGGGTCTTCGTCTAGCCTGTAGGTATGTTGCTGTCGGTGGGTGAGGGGACACAGCAGACTGAAAGTTTTGTGGTGACTATGAGAATCAGGAAGGGAAAAATCTTGGCCGATAATACGTAGCGACAAAAGGCAACCAATAGGGGGTAGTTTCCAAGTCATGATCAGATTATGTTCAGATCATGATTTATGCATGTGCTGAAATGAGAACCTTATTGGAGAAATTCAAACACATACAACAAATCAGACTGGTTCATTTATGGCTTCACTTTCTGAGTTTTGTAAATACATATATGTCATATATTTGCCCAATAAAAATGTTAGTTATTCTTGCAGTCACAGTCCGTCTTTGTCTTCTGGCTTTTCGCGGCTCACTGAAGTAGAAGGTACTGAGGGAAGTCAGTTGTAAAAGTATTCGGCTGAGGTGTCTACTGAGTGTTGGTATCATTATACCCACCCCCGCAGCCCAACTCGGCCACAACAGCCGACTACTCAGTAAACAAGAACACTAAGTACTTTTATTACTAAATAACAAATCACGAAAATTCATGAAGAAAAGAAAAGGAAATCTGGAAATCGAAAACAGGAAGTGGATCATTGAGATTTTTTTCAAAAATGTTACATTGAAAACACTTTTCAAAATGCGCCAGAGTACATTTCACGATTTTGAAGGATTAAAACAAATTAAAAAGTAGCCATATAATGCAACATATACGATGGAAAGATTTTGCTAGTCCAAAACTTAAACAAACCACCTCTAAAATCAAAATCTATACGTTTATTCTTTTTAAAGCATGGATAATTAAACTCCTAGATTATATGAGTACACTTCTTAATCACATCAATACCATAACAGATATTGATTTATTATTCATTAGTGTGTCCAACTTTGTTCATAGTTTATTCTGTATCAACTTCATGATTATGTTCAGTTGTTTGGAGTATGGCATAATTAAATGTTGAAGAGCTTTGACCCAGTATTGAATATACATTTATTTTCTACCTTTATGATCATTTTAGTTCCATCTACAGCTAATTATATTAACGTGAAAAATTCCATGCAATATGACTGTTAGAAGTTCACAACATAGCTTGATATACTTGCTGAAAGGTTTTCGTTTAACCTGCAGGTAGGTAGGTAGGTAGGTAGATACGTTTTTGCACCAGGGCACATAGTGGTGACCACGAAGATCTGGAAGGTAAATGATGAGGTGAAAAACGTGAACCGACGATTCTGGAATGTACTTACACTTAATAATGGACGAAAACTGACGGATGGTAGATCTTGATAATGAAGAGGTGAGGCAGTCTCGGAATCGAAACTAGAGGGTGAATTGGGGAGATTTCGAATGAGCTACACAACTGCCTATTCTTTGGAGACACCGTCTTCATTGCCTGGTTGTACCTGAAGAACTTAGAGGCTAGGTATGGTGTGTAAAGCTGGCGCTAGTTATATTCGAATGGGTGACTGCTGTTCAATGTATGTCCCTCTGATCGTGAGCAAGCCGGATCCTACCCCCGATACCAAAATATAACGACAAGCTGTTGACAGGTCTTCATCTAGCCAACAGGTAGGTAGGAGATGGTTCAGATAGATTGGGATTGGAATGAGAAGTCCTGACTGAGCAGTCAGTGTGAACACGATGAATGACAGCCAGCGATGCATCGTGAATTCATATGGCAGTTGGGCAAAAACCTTGGTGACTGAAGTGAAATTAAGACCTGACCAGCTACTTGGTCCCGTAGCTCAGTTGGTGGAGTCCCGAACCAGTATTCCAAAGTCCACTGGTTCGAATCATGCCACGATGCAGATTTTCATTTCACCATCAATCATCATCCAGTATCAATAATATGGGTCTTCCAAACAACAGCTATCTGAAGTAGTCAGACTGAGAAATAATAGAATTTATAGGAAAAAGAGAGACTATAAATCAGGATACTTTTAACAGGATTTCATTACTTGTTCCTTACTGGGAGCAGACGAAATATGGTAGGGAAATTGTAATGCGATGGCTACTTGTTTGTTTTCTGAACTGTATCGGATAACATGTCAAACTGTTCGGTTGTTCAATGTGTTCGATGCCATCCAAGAAGTCATGATGTATCTAAGTAAGGTAAGTGAAAGTAACATTTTCCAGCCTCGTAATGAATGTGACTATCTCTTCGCTGTTTTCAAGCACTTTCAAAGCTAGTAGATAGAGAAAGTAGGAGAAACGACTAGGGTGACATACACTAGAAGTGTCTAGTGTACCAAAGCTGATTCCTAAAGATGACTTACGGAATGATGGCCATTATGCTGCTGGAAAATATTCAGCCGAACCTGAAAACCACATACACAATCCTTCTGCTGTATGTCTGCAATCCGTAGATATATACAGATGGTGGACACAGTGATTGAAAATCCTCACTTCGTAAAGATCAAGTGTTACAGGAAGTTAGTGAAACTGTCAGCTTTGTAGTTTTGCCTACCTGATCTTTTACGGCTGGGGTGAGTTCGTGACGGTACCAGAAGTGAAAAAACTAGTTTATTTTTCCGTAGTTTTTGATGTAAGATGGAGAATCTTGTCCATCACACCTACATAAGCATTCAAATAAGTGATCACAAATACGAATTTCCCAATCACTTCCACATAGCTTACTTATGAATACTAATAGCTAATCCGTTGATTACCATCTGAGTAATCCCTTCGTTATTACAGGTATGACGATGTCGTCTGTAAACTCATAGTGGAACATACTCCCAGTTACAGTTCAAAACATTTGTCACTTATCTACTCCAGCATTATGATCTCTTCTTTTTCAAGCTTCATTTTCTCAATAAACATCATCTATTTATTCAAGACAATATGTTCGATGCAGAATGGAAATTTCATTAGTGCTAATAACTGACAGTATTATGAGCAGTATCATGTAACGACCAGCTGTTGTGAGGTTAGCATCTTGTTTGAAGCGAACGAAGAAAGAGAGATAGTTTAAGTGGAAGTGTTTAAGGTCCATTCAACTAGTACGTACGGCGATCTGCTTGAACCTTGGGTTACCAAAGTTATCTACCGAACATTTTTTATCAAATTCTTTCTTTTCAATTTGTTTTAATCATTTAAATATGTGCCTTGAATGTATCATATACTCTTGCACATTTTTAAACTGTTTCCAACTTTCTGGTTCTTCAGTTAATAACAAAACGGACAAAAAATGTTACGTTATATAGAAACGCACCTTTTCGATGCAAAAAAGTACATTATATTTCTATCTGCCAGATGCTTAGCTTATGTTACAGATTTTTTACCATCTGAATGAACCGCCGCTACCAAAATTACGCTTACATTTCTGTTGATTCTTCATTATGGACCGGATGTCCATCCAGAACCAGCTGGCTGTTTCATATTATTGACTTGAATACTGTTATTATTAACATCATTCGGATGCAATAACCATTTCGTCTGAAAGTATTGTTCTAGGAGTGAATTCGTTGAATAATTACATGCTGAGAATTCCATCCTTTCATACATATTGTTTGGAATAAAGCGATTACTATTATTATTATCTGCAATTTGAGCTAAGCTCTTCAGAAATATTAATACTTCAAAGTTCACTACCACTTACCAAGACATTTTCTCTTCATATTTTTGTTAAATTGCAGAATGACAGGTTGGGAACATTTTCAAAAATGCGCAAAGATACATGAATTTTTAAGTAGGTATTTTTTTAGGACTAAGTAAATTGGAAGGGAACAATTTGATTCGGTATATTCAATGAAAGCCGCCTTGGTAACCGAAGATTCAAGCAGGTCAACGAAGGATTCACAACAGTGAAGTATTTCAAGAAGATGGGGAACAACATACCAAACACACTGGCGTAAATCACTGCACTTTACTAAGTTTATTTTGTAACTAACGGTGAGTCTGCTATCATCTGTTGATTCAGCTAAAATTTAGACGAGAAATGAGCTTGAAATTTCGTATAGAGATTTGAAAAGTTAGCTATCATTGAACCGAAAGACAAAAATGTGGTTTGCCAACTACTGAATCATGGCGTCATAGGTCCTAGTTGAGTAAAACAAGTGGTAAACTTTCAGAATATCTTAGTAAACATGTCAAGTAAATTAATCATCTTCAAGGTGATCCCCAGGTTCTCCTAATCACAGTACACCAACTTAAACAGTGTGTCATAAATATTATAGAAGTGAAGAATAGTGTCGCGCAGTGGAATCCAACATGCGTTTTTCGTCTTGCTTGAGACTCGTCAGGATACCTGCAGCCCCGCAGTTAGTGATATTGTTGCCACTGAGACTCAAACGCAGTATCTATCACCCCAAAAAGTTGTTGGGTTACTGATTCACGATAGCTACTTCTTGTTCATTGGGTATGTTCGATGATATAGCTTGTAGATTCTCATATACCGATAGTGACCGGTCAATTTAACCTAACCAACAGTAGGATCTACAATCTATACCGCCAAGCTGGAATAGATTTTTTGAATTGTTTCAGTTGACAGTTTGGATTTCTCCTCATAAACTGCCGATGACCTTGACCTTGAAACAATGGGGTGGTAGTTTAGGATTGATGTGATTGTTGTTAAATTCCAATACAAATTGGTATTGTCTAAGCAGTCATGTTACTTCAGGAGTATATTTTTTACAGAAAGCAAGCATCATGGAAATTGATATAAAAGACGTACTACAGGAAAATATCTCTTTTATTTCATAAGGAATAAATTACCGAATGTTAGCATCTCTCTGAATATCTAAACAGTTCACCAGACTCAGTCAGTATTCTCAATTGAAATCATACTCTGTGGATTGGCAATAAGTGGAAACAAGAGAGATAAGTACTATCCTATTGGTTGTAAACATGTAATGACCTTGGTGAATAGAAACAGTGTGTGAACGATACGCATCAGGATATGAAATGAGAAGTATTTCAGCGATAAGTTTCTTCTCGGTGACTTCAGTCTCTCTTTACCGCATATTTGAGTTCGATAGTTCGAAGTAAATTATTTTGGAAGTGAACATTGCCGAGAAAGGAGATAGTTTCAAAAACTAAAGATTAAGACTATGAAAAGAAAAGGGGTTGAACAATCCTCGTTTTCGGACAAAGCTTAGATTTCTCTATATGGATGGCAAGAGCTTCGGCGACGTGGAGAATACGAAGGCATGCAGTCTTCAAATGGTTTCTTTTCACCTAATAAGTAACTTTGAATGAAGAAGTTCTTGAGGTAGAGTGACATATGTTCATGACGTGAACAGTCATTGCACTACTTATTGATCAACTATTACTTCTTTGGCCGCATCATCCTGGAGAGGCTTAAGAATGCACTGGATTCAAAACTACCACCAGAACAGGCAGGCTTCAGGAAGTACAAATCCTGTGCAGACCAAATTGCAACGCTTCGCATCATCATAGAACAGAGCATAGAATGGCAATCAGCTCTCTACCTCAACTTCATCGACTTTGAGAAGGCCTTTGACAGCGTCGACCGAGAGGTAATTTGGAAACTGCTTCATTGCTACGGAGTACCGCAAACCTTTATCCGCCTCATCCAAAAACTGTATGAAGACACCACATGCCAAGTAATTCACAATGGGAAGCTCAGTGATGCTTTTGAAGTGGAGTGAAGACAAGAGTGAAACAAGGTTGCCTACCATCCCCCATGATATTCCTGATTGTGGTCGACTGGGTCATGCAACAGACAGTGGGGAGCTGTGAGAAGAGGGGGATACGCCGGCTGGACTGCGGAAAAGAACCTAGGAGACTTGGATTTCGCCAACGATGACTTGTGCCTGATGTCATACAAACTTGGAGATCTACAGGCGAAAACTAACAAGTTGGCAGAAGAGGCAGTGCAGCAAAGACAGGACTTCAGGTGAATATAGAGAAGACAGAGGTGGTGAAGATACCGCACCAACAACTCCAACAACAAACTCCAATCACCATCAACGGGAGAAACTTAAAGGAAGTACCCTCCTTCACCTATCTAGGAAGCACTGTTTCAACTACAGGCAGCGGCACAGACGAGGATGTCAAAGTCAGAATCGGAAAAGCAAGACAGGCGTTCATTAGCCTGAAACCAGTATGGAGATCTTCTGCACTCAGCATGTGGAACAAGATTCGGATTTTCAACACCAACGTCTGTATGATTCAGAGACGGCGCGTTACGAAAGGGATTTCCAATAAACTACAGACATTCATCAACAACTGCTTACGCTAGCTACTGAAGATCAGACGGCCAGAATAATATGAATAAGCAACAAGGAGCTCTGGGAACGAATCAACCAAGAACCCATAGCTCAACAAATATGCAGGAGGAATTGGAGAAGGATTGGGCATGCACTGAGAAGGCCGACTGGGGACATCACGCGTCAGGCCAGTCGCTCGAGTGGAATCCCCATGGGAAGCGACGAGTTGGGTGTACGAGGTGAGGGTGACATGGAGGAGATCGTGTGAGGAGGAAATGAGAGCTTGTGGGCTGTCGTGGAACCAGGTTCAAAAGATCTCAGAGAACAGAGGTCACTGGAGACGTGCTACTGAAGCCCTATATTCCACTAGGAACGCAAGGGACTAATAGTAATAATAATTACTTCTTTGTAGTTACGTTGGATGGTGATTCTGAACTCCTTCAGAAAACAGTCAAATAGAACAACCTATATACCTGGCTTCATAACAGTAAACCAATTTCAACTATCAAACCTTAACACAAGACATAAAAATATAGAAATTTATGATTGTATAGTTTTAAGAATGAAATCGCTGAAAAAAATTCTTCACTGGGATAAGTAATCTTCTTTCAGAGAAACTGTTCTCCTGAGCTTTACATCTGCGCTAATAAACTGTAACTGACACTTCAGTGAACAACGATCCACTGGTCGACTGTTGAATGTCAGCTTCAGGCAACAGTATAAAGTATGCCGTTCTACACACTGGCTATCATCAATCAACAAAGCCTGTGTGGTACTTTCGGAGAGCTGACAAGCAGTAACATGTTGATCCTATATCACTCATAGTAACATTGGATGTTATTGATGTTGTGTTACGCAAGATCTATTGATGTACACCCATCCAACATTACAAAACTTTGTAAAATGATTTCCATAAACATTTCGGATTACAGAAAATGATATCGTATACTACTTGATCTGCATGTACACAGTGTTCACTGGATATCTGCAATCTGGTTGAAGTTGACGGTCAGATGAACGCTCACATTCTCTGTGATAATCAAGGTATAATGCCTGAATTCTATCATACACCCATAAGACTGGCTAACTAGAATGTATGGCATTGCTGTTTATGACGAAGAAACTGAGGTAATAGAAGAATAGAGCTTAGCAAATGTCGTAGAGTACAATTCGGTTTCTGCTGATTTGCTACTTATAGCAAAAAGAGTGAAACAGTATTATTTGCTAGACCACGTTTTTAACACAATAATCTATTGTTTGTTGTCACAGCAAGGTAAATCCACATCTTTGAAAATTGGTTTATACAGTTACGATTTCTTGTCTTCTTTATGATATAGATAGTAAACGTTTTCACACAATGCAGACAGGTACCGGTAGAACTTTAAAAATCACTCTACCAATCGATGAAATAACGAATCAAGTTTCAGTATTTTGATTGGAAAGATTAGTTTGTATAAAATAAGTTGTTTGGGTCCCCTTTAAAGTCACTTCAAGCAATGAATTATTCTTGTTGCTTGCATTTGGTGTTGATTTTATGAAGAAAGTTTCAAGCCTCGATCTCTCCTTCCACTCCACTAAGTTACTTTAAGAGGTTATCACTCTTTCGTATTGTATGGCATCACTGGTTTGTTTCAGTTGAAGTTAGCTGAGTAAAATTTCTAAGCGACGGAACCAAGAAACTTATTGTATGACTTTTAAAGTAACATAACAACCACTTAGATAGTCAATTACATTTCCGTATTTTTCATGAAAAACCACTTGCCCTGAGGAAATAACGAAACCTGATACGTTATTTCAGCTTTTCTTAGGGTAGCCTATAAAGTTACCCAAACTCACTAGTAAAACAGAAGTTCTGAGTCAATCACTCAGAGACATTAAAGACACTTTATCTTCCAATAATTACCACAGTAAATTCATTAATAAACGCTTAAGTCATTGTAAGAAAAATGTGATCAGTAGTTGTAAGGCAGGTGTTAATAACAATAGTAATAATAACAGCAATACTGTGAAGGGAGGAATCAGAACCTCCATCTGGTACCATTCTAGGAAGACAAATCACATACATTGAGCAACATTCTCAATAAGGCTGCGATCAAAGTTGTTAGAGACTTGTAAACTCAATTAGAAAGAAGCTATATAGGCAAAAAGGTCCTGTTAATCCAGTTAGACAAAATAGCTTAGTTTGTCAAATCCCCTGCAACGACTGCGAAGTAAACTTCACAGGTAAAAGTAGTCGAAGTATAAAACTACAGCTAAATTCAAATTTGGTAAACGTTTATAAGATAAAAAATCTAGAAAAACCCCCGGTTATAGCTACACATGCAATAACATGTAACCACAAAATAGGATGAGACAAGGTAACAGTACTTCCGGTTAACTTAGTAGGACGGAGAAAAGGACTGATAACTGAATCTGTATTTCCTTTATCACACAGTGTAACAGTATTTTTTACTGGAATAAGTTTCAGACACAATTTATTATCCATAGTCATATCAAAATAATTAACTGAACAACTTTGACATATCCTTCATATTGGCCTAATTTACTCACCTCCATTGTCACATGTTTGATAGTCATTCCTATGACTGCTACATGTCTTAGATGTTGGTTGATTCCATAAACAAACATTCATTTATCGATCTCTTCCTCCACACTGATATATTAGTTTTAAGAATTTCCACCATATCCCATCATATTGTGGGATTGTGTGGAATTGCATGCATAGATATGGCTCAGCTGTTTTCTAAATTACAATCTTCACCTAGTTACGTCTATATGCTTAGATAGTTTAATTGACCCTAGTCGACTACTCTGATCCATGCATTCGACAACCTCGAAATCATTGCATGGGATTTGATAAGCAAAGTTATTCTGTTTAATTGGATCCAATTGGATCTTCTAACCCACAAATCTTATTGCTGAATGAGTTTGAAGGTTTGGATGGCACTGTAATCCCTGCGAGCCTTACTGAGAATCCTACTTAGTATTTCTGAGTTACCTTCTTTTAACAATAATAGTATGGAAGTGTTGAATTCTCTCTTCACAGTATTGCCACTAACATTATTATTACCACTGTTATTACTATTGTTGTTATCACTACTATTCAGACATTTACTATTAATATTTTCCTTACCATTTTTAAGGAACTTACCAATCAATTCGGGAAAGTAATTGTTCATGAATAAGTTGTCTTTATTATATCTGGTTTCTTGTCTTAGATCTCTTGTTTTATTAATAAGTTTCTTGGCCTTGTTACTTAGACACGTTACTAAGGCAATTTTAACTGACATAAGGTGAAACGATTTGAAGTCTAAGTAACGATTTGAATGTAAAGGTTTTCTGTAGACATTATTGAGTCTAAACTTCCATCTTGTTTCCGTTTCATTCTGCGATTCAACATAGCAGCGGGATGAAGGGAGAGATTGATTACTGAATCTTTGTTTATCGCACCAACATCTAATAAGTGTAACAGGAATGATCACCACGCTTGACAGATGTTCGAAAAATTTTTAGTAGCTTCATCACAAAGGTGGCTAGAGAATTAGAACTGTATAAACCAATTTTACAAAGTTGTGGAGTTATCCTTATATGACTATGGACAACAGATTATATTGGAAAAGTGATTCTATAAGTAAAATTATTTCTAATGAGTCTTAACTGCTGTTTGGAGTCAAGCTGTTCTTCTGCTCGATAATATAGTGCACATAGTTCAGTCCTGTAATCTACAGATCAGTCAGAGTACTTTCTAACCACTCAAATTATTCAGCAGAATATTTCGTTAATTCATGAAACTCTAGTGAGGGAGATTACATCAAATTATCTTGATTGTGTATCTTCCAATGGAAATTCGATTGACCTCTTAGTTGGGCAGTTGAAAATGTTAGTGTGAAGTGTGCAATTCATGAATCATTAGCAAACTGATCAGTCTATTTAAAAATATACTGGCAAATCCAAGTCATTTGGGCAAATTCAACTGGCTTGAACTATGTGGCTGTTTCAACTGAATGCGTTCGAGTACAAACAACATTGGTGAGGCAGACTCCAGACGAGCGAAACTGCTGTTTGGTATCGTACTTTCCCGTTGCTATACAAAGTCGAATTACTTGACCTCTGCTGACAGATGGGCTCCTATGTGGATGCCTCGATACTACCGGCTATTCATGATGCTAAATTCATCCACATAGGAGCCTATCTACCGACGTAGGTACAGTGATTCGCCCCACTATAGCAAAGCGAAATTACAGGTATCATAACAACAACTGATACCCGTTGCACAAGAGATGACTGTCGTACCTTACTGACCTAGTGGATAGCTCTTTGGTATTTGAAGCGATGGATACCAGGTTCCAGTTTCAATCGGAACAACATCACTCACTAGGGCGCAGATACATCCAACTGACGAGTCCTACATAGGACGAAACATCCACCCCGAGATTCCGCTGTTGTCACCAAGATGAATATAACATCATCAGTATCCGGGTATTTTATATTTAGATTCAGGTAATCTGTTCAACAAAATCTACACATCATAATGAGTAGTTTCTAAATATTCATCTTGTTTGATGACATATGCCATTATTCTTGAATGGAAAGATTCTCTACATATTTTGATTGTGTAAACAAAGAAGTCATTGGAGAGGAACTAAGAAATTGATTTAATCTTCACATTGGCCAAAGGTATCCATGATGATAACGATGAAGAATGCGGTATTTTTTTATATGTATCCATCGAAGCAAGAGAATACGTTTCTTTAAAACTCAAAGTAAACCTAACTGATCCATATCTCAATAGGTTTGAAGTGTTTACATCCAGAATTTCAGTTTAATACTCTTCAAAGATTCGATACTATACTGTCTTATCATTTATTTCTCAGATAAAATAACCATCATCTCCAGTTTCTTGATAATTGTTCTCAAGAAAGGAAACACGACTAAGATATTGTTTACATTTTCTTCAGTTATGGTTATGATGATGAAATATTTTGAGAAAACAAAGCATAGATGTTTATTTATACTTAAAAAGTATATAAACATTTACCTATTTACACAATAATCCATATGAATCAATTGGATATACAAATGATTTTTAGACAAAAATTATTGATTGGATGAAACATGATAAATTGTATGTTCATAGACAAAAAGTATACAAGGTATGAATTGACAAACATTACGACTCAACACGCATAAAGAAAAAACATCACTTTGAAGGTAAAGGTAAGATAAATGACTGATTATGTCTAGCAAAGGAATCTAAGACACGTATTTCATTCCATTTAAGACTCTTTAGCTGATCTACCTACAAATTAGCGGGCTACGTTATTTGTACTGAGATAAGGAACCATCACTTCAGATGCTAGGGTGTTACCAACTAGGCTACTGAGGTATAAAACCATTTGTATTCACCAACTTTTTAATGACTGTCAGTAGATATATGAGTAATGTTTTAAATGGCGACCTTCTCTTTGTTTACATAATTGAGGTATTCAGGACAGATGAGAATATAGCAATGGTGTTCAGCTGGATATTTTAAACAAATATGCTGAATATATTATTTCCGTCTATATTCTGTATTTTACATGTCACACTCCCCATCCAAGCAAATGCTTTGACACCACTGCTGATAAGACGACTCCATTCATTCTCCCTAAATGCTCTCATGTTACCTGTGTTCACATTCTCTATAAACGAAGTCCTACTCACTGTCTTAATGTGATGACGAAAATATTCACAAAAGTGAGAGGGCGGATGGAAACTTTCGACACTGTAACTGGATTGCTGTACATGAACAGTAGATCTAAGGGAGTTCGAAAATTCTGACTTAAAACTACTGGTGCATATGGATCTAACGATCTAGAGTATAGAAATGGCGTCTAGAAATATCTACATCACTGGCAACCATTAAAATGCATCACCTCATATAACTGTGTTGCATTTTGGATCAGCCTTCAATGGTATGTAGGCAAACTACTTGCTTAGATGTGGGTGTCCAGGCAGTATCATAGCTCAGGCTTTATTCACGAAACAACACTAACAACGAAGGCTGTCTATCTCTCTGTTAGTCTTTCTACAAGAAACTAACCTGACTATGTAACTAACCATCTACTTTATAATTCCATTTGTTATTTTTATATCCATATTGTTTTTTCATTCACACATACTGAAATAAGCAAACTGGTTGCAAATAGTATTACAAGAAAATGCTTAGTCAAGCTAGTTTAAGGTCAAGTTTTCAAGTTTCATGAAAGCATACGCGAGCAGTGAGTCCACTTACAAAATGGTGTGAAAACCATGAGAAAACGTTGCTTGTAACCCTGAGGAATGTCCCGCAAAAAAAACAGGCTTTTAAATGCTACTAGTAACTTCAACACATTGGTCTGTATATTCCAGCAGGCAGTGAATACAGTGACGTGCGTAACTTCCGCATACAACACACCATGCAGCGTTTGCTTGAGAAGTGCGAGGCGTGGTGGTTGAAAGGCGTGAGTTAGGTGAAAGGAGTAGCTGCATCTGGGAGAAATCGGGAGCTGTTCTAGGTTATCGGAGCGGAGTCAGTGTCAGCAGGAAGTAAATAGTACGCCGTTCTCCAACGTTTATGGATGTCTGGTAAAATAGAGCTAGGAGTTGGAAAAGCAGTTCAGTTGGACTATTGCTCCAGCAGCATCCACTTCAATATGTTGGGCTGCATGATCAATTAACTCTTATCCATCTAACCAGGCGGTAGTCCGTTAGGATCTCCAAGATTTAAAGTGTGATAGGGCACTCGGCCGAGAGGAACTACCGTGGACACTTTATTAGGCTCGAGGTGAGACTGTAGTCAGAGAACTGATTACATTGTTTGAGAAGGTATGTTTGAATAAGGATATTCCATCCCCCTTGAATGAAGCCATAATTGGACCCATTTTACAAAGGGGTCTACGTAATGTATGTATGTTGTAATTACAGGTGTGTCAGTCTGCTATTGATTTCGTCTAAAGTATTGGGTACTATCGTGCATTGTGGGCTGTTCAAAAGGCTTGAGGAATTCATCGGCAAAGAGTAGTCAGTATTTCGTCCTGTTCATGGATTCATTGATTATGTGTTGACCTTCTACCAGATGGTCGACCACTATCACACGTATTTGCGACCAGTGACCGTTGCATTCCTCCTTGACAGAGATGCTTTCGGTTCGTTGAGAATGGCTGTTTTGGAATTGTCTGTTAGAGAGTGGTATCCATAAGGAGTTGGTTACTATCTTGAAAACCGTATACTTCGACACCTTAGGTAAACTAGAGGCATACAGCCAACCACCTGTGTCCATTGCTCCAAAGTAGTAGTGCAGTCAGGGAGGGTTGCCTATTTTCACCATTCCTCTCTGACTTTGCCATCTATGAAATTCGTGAAATAGCCATGAGAGAAGTGCGTAGTTGTGGTGGTGTAGACGTGTAACAGGGTCCAGGTAAAGACTTTCTTACCTGCAGTATGCGGACGACGTCATTTTGCTATGTGACAGCATGGAGTATCCAAATCACACAGAATGAGTTCATGATTACTTTCGTTATATATAGTGTGTACTTGGACTATGGAAATCCGAGGTGCTTATACAAGATTATCAGCAGACTGAACTATAGCCATACCTATCCATGATCGTGGACTGTTGTAGTTTGTCAAAATGTATGTGTATTTGGGTTATTGGGCGAATGTTGTTGGAGGTGTGATTGATAAAGTTTCCCTTTGTGTATCGAAATTCGAAGTAGTATGCGCTAGTCTGGGCCACTCTTAACACTCTGAGGATGTTAGCCAAGCCGTAATATGTTAGGTATGCAAGATGTCGGTATGGGCAGTTCTGTTAGACGCCTATCAGACTTGGCCTCTCAGCTGATGATGTTCTAGGTGCAGATCACCATTCACTAAGTGTGATCATTTTGAAACCCCGATTTCGTGGCTCAGATGTGTGTTACTTCTTCTGTCCCAGTGGCTACCACTTTTCTCACTTCTCGCTTACCTCAAGACTGATTGGAAGAAGAGGAGAGGTGACCTGCATATGACGTGGCAGCGTGGGATAAGGAATAACCGTGTCGGGTTAGCGTCTCGATTTAAGTTTACGCATGAACTAATCTTGGTCATTTAGGAAGTTTTCTTCTCATAGGACTAAACTATTAAGTTTCAGCATACATTATTTGCAGGTTACTTACTTAATTCCCAACAGTTCTTCCTTGTAATTGATTCAACCGTCTCTCCTCAAAAAGTATCACAAAGAAAGGCTGTAATCATTATTATCTCGGTTTTATTCTCTTTGTCCATTAACACTTGGACATTAAACATCACTAATTTTTCTCTGAACTTTTGGCGTTTCATGTGTAACTTCAATAATACGTTAATAATTAGCCAACTGTACAGAAGGTAGATTATATAATTGAGTGAACTAATCAACCAGTAATGAACACAGCAAATAAGAAAATTTCTACATTATTGTAAATAACGACGGTGATCTCAGTACTTTATACTTAAGTGAGTCCTACAGGAAGTGAATCGTGTCCCGAATAGCTCAGTGATAAAGTCACTGACTACAACACTGAGTGATGCGGGTTCGAATCCCAAGCAGGACATCAGTTCCGTCGAGGTTGCAGATACGCCTTGCTGACGAGTATGAAACCTAACAAACCCAAAACCTAAGTCTAGAACTTCCTTTCGATTGCCTCTAACCAACTAACGTGAGTCACAGTTATCTCAAAACAGTATACTTTGCTATCGATGATAATCGTGAGATAGCCATGTTCGATTTATGATTTTATGGGGGTTTGTTGACTTCAGGTTGGTATTTATCATGGACTGACATCAGCTGGAGGAACGTAGGGACACACTAGAGTGGGACTCCTCAATAGTGCGTACCCATGACCCCGGGTGGAATAAAACTCAGAACTTCCAGGTCCTGCGGACTACATGCTACCATTGGGCCACTGGGCCAGAGTGCAATGCTCCATATTTCCAACTTCTGTCAATTCACTACATAGAGCCACCATCACCCAATGTCATCCTTGAGTATCTGTCCATTCGTCCACCAGGTTTGCCCCACCTGTCACAATTTCTCATTGGAACTTCAGAAATCACCTCTTGAAGCTAATTACCAATGAACACTAGATCAATTTAATTTAAGGATTTGTGGGGATCCATTGATTTATTGTATCAACTCTCCAGATTAAAAAAAATGATCAGCAAACAGAACTGATGGTTATCAGCTTGCTGTCTGGTATAGCTAAAGAGTATTTTACATAGAAAAATGCCACATAAATAAACAGAGCTGAATGTTAGCAGTAGCTGTAGAGGTCAACCTCTGATAAAAAAAAAAAAGAAGGACAGATCACTCCTACCCACAAGTCAATCAGGCTCAAGGTCAACAAATGTCCTTCGTAAACATTTATGAAACATGAAAATGTTTCACTTCTTTATGAAGAGCAGTGTCAATAAAATCTCCTATCCTCATGAGGAATTGTGCAAGAACAAAACTGAGAAATCGAAGAGCACTAAGGAATTACCATCCTCATTTTGTGGGACAAACTTTCTGTACTATCACAAACATGGTTCAGATTTAACATTGTGACTGATATTTTATCATTCGCCGCGGATTATTATATACACAATGAAACTGGTGCACTGACAAAACTTTATATTTCTGGTGTTTTGATTACAAAATTCCTAAGAAGATAGATAAGTAGGCAAGCTGTGACAATTTGCATTAAAAAAATTCCTCGTCTACGACTGTAGTTCTAAACTGAATGAAGATGTATAAGTCAAATATACTAATCATGGTTTCGAGTGCTTTTTTAATTCATAATTCAATAACCTAAAAATACTAGATTGCTGTATTTTTCGTTCAATGTTTCAATTTGAAAATACCATTGACACATTGAACTTGACAAGTGATAGAAGTTATCGTCAAAAGATAAGGCGAATAGACTAGTTGACGCCAGCTTCAATTTCAAGCACCGAGAAGATAAGAAATCTGCTTAAATACACACACACACATACACACACTCATATACAAGTTTCATTATTAACTGAATATATCAGAGGAAATCCAGTCGATCATCGGAAAAGAGGGAAACAGTTATAACGAAGATTTTTTTGACGAAATCATTCTATTTTAATGACCAGTTGTTGATAAGTTTTCTTTTAGCCTGTAGATAGGTACATTGTTGCGGGGGGCGCGCAGAGCAGTGTGAGTTTGGTGGTGGCCACCAGAATCTGAAAAAGAAAAAAAGGAAGAGAAGAAAGGTGAGCCGATAACTCAGCAAGCACAAAGGATGTACTTATATTTAATAATAGAAGATAACTGACAAACGATACAGCTGGACAACGAAGAGGTGATCCGATAGATTCGATAGAACCAATTAAGCAAAATAATATAATCCACCAAATTCCATGTAATGGCTGTGAGATCAAATACATAGGTCATACTAGCCGGTCGGGGTCAGTTAGATTAACAGAACATAGGAATTTAGCTAAACATAGAACGACAGACCCCAATAAGATCAATAACCTAGAAAAAAACACTCAGCCATTGCATTACATTCATTAACACACAACCACACAATAGGATGGGACAAAACCACTGTACTTAAGTCTAATATAGCTAGGTGGTGAGAGAGATTAATTACTGAATCTTTGTTCATCGAATCCACACCCAACACATGTAATAGGAATGACGCAACACCTATCCATACCAGAGATATGGAAAACTTTACTACCAATCAAAAAACAAAAAAACAAAGAGAGATCAGGTGACAGGACTATAAAATCAGATATCGAAAGAAGTGTGATTACATTGATATGATTATGAGCAGTAGTAATTTATGCTCGAAACGTAATCAAGTAAATAATACTGTATCACTGTGCTCTTTATATCAAATAAACAAATCTGATATGGAAGAGGTGAGACAGTCTAGAAATTGAAACTTTAAGATCAATGAGTAAGATTCCGAATGCGCTACACTAGTATTTGTGCATTCGTGTATATATAGTAGAAAAGTTAGACTAATCCAGAGTAATTTCCGGTCAAAGATCAAAATAAACTGCATGACACAAGAAAGTTACGTATGGTCTATTAAAAAAACAACTGCCTACGCTCGTTACTGAAGATCAGATGGTCAGAAAGAATAAGCAACAAGGAACTCACTATGGCTGGTAACGAACCAACCAACAGCCTATCACTCAACAAAAATTCAGAAGGAAGTGTAGATGGATTGAGCATACACTGAGAAGACCATTCGAGACGTCACGCCCCAGGCCAGTCACTCAAGTGGAACCCAGATGGGAAACGACGAGTTGGGTGTCCGAATAGGGGTTGACATAGAGGAGATGGTGTGAGGAAGAAATTAGAGCTTGTGGGCTGTCGTAGAACCAGGTTCAAAAGATTGCAGAGGACAGAATGAAATGGAGACGTGCTACGTGCTACGTGATATCCCAGAAGTAATACTCTTATTAGAGTATGTACAAAGTGCTACAATAAACAGATTCAAATATCTCAAGAACCACGGGTTTACTTATATCTGACGTCTCACAAAACCTGGATCCGTATCTTGTTCAATACCAAGTAGCTCCGGCTGTATGATAGGGTAGAATTGGTGGATTTTTGCCATATTTAATTGATGGGTAAAGGATAATTTTGTTTCAACTGATACATCAAAAACTTTAATATTCGACTTTCGAAAATTACTTTTCGGTATTTTGATAACTTGCCAGCGCTTTATTATTATCCAAGTTAATTTCATACATAATTTTTAACTACTTATGAGTAGTTAAATTTCTTTTTAGAAAATCATCCGGTCTAGCGCTGAAATTTGACCATGTGATGAGATGAATGAATAACTAAGCTATAAGTAAAAGTTACTATAACTGATGTTAGCACTCCTTCCTTACTACATTGTTGTTCACCAGATTTTATGATAATGTGATCCACCATTTTAACTGTATGACAGACATCTACGTTATTGTCATAGAACCAGCTAAATATGAAGTGGGATGCTTTTCTATACCATCCTTCGCCATCTTACGACGTCTTATTGAGGAAGCAGAAGACAGCTTAGAAAACTTGTCACATACTTCTTTGTCCTGTCTCAATAAGCAGTGATACACCACACAATACTGCTTAAGTTTTGAGGTTTTATTCCATTTAAGATAGGAACGTATATGGACAAGAAGTTGGAGAAAATTGATGTAAAAGAGTAGGACATTGGCATAGTGGTAGAATGCAACACTATTTTAATTGATCAGTTAGATTTGTTACCTAATAAATGAACAGTATTGTTTACTGGATTACGTTTCAGACACAATTGATTATCCATAGTCATATCAAGATAACTAACAGCACAACTTTGACATATCCTTCATATTGGCCTAATTTACTCACCCCACTGTCACATGTTTGATAGTCATTCCTATGACTGCTACATGTCTTAGATGTTGGTTGATTCCATAAACAAACATTCATTTATCGATCTCTCCCTCCACACTGATATATTAGTTTTAAGAATTTCCACCACATCCCATCATATTGTGGGATTGTGTGGAATTGCATGCATAGATATGGCTCAGCTGTTTTCTAAATTACAACCTTCACCTAGTTACGTCTATATGCTTAGATAGTTTAATTGACCCCAGTCGACTACTCTGATCCATGCATTCGACAACCTCGAAATCATTGCATGGGATTTGATAAGCAAAGTTATTCTGTTTGATTGGATCCAATTGGATCTTCTAACCCACAAATCTTGTTGCTGAGTTAGTTTGAAGGTTTGGATGGCACTGTAATCCCTGCGAGCCTTACTGAGAATCCTACTTAGTATTTCTGAGTTACCTTCTTTTAACAATAATAGTATGGAAGTGTTGAATTCTCTCTTCACAGTATTGCCACTATTATTATAACTATTAACACCTCTGTTATTAATACTAGTTACATTTTTCCCTTGATTACTAAGGAATTTATTGATCAATTCAGGAGGTGTCCCTTTAATGGTTCTGGTTTCTTACCTCACATCTTCCTTTTTACTAGTAAGTTTCTTGACCGTACTCCTGAGACATTTACCAAACCAACTTTAAATGGCATATGTTGAGGTGGTTTGAAGATTTCAGTGACCGCAAGATCGGCTAGGACACAGTGATAGTCCTTAAAATTGAGTTAGTGGAGTGGAGAGAGAGATTGATAACTGATTTTTAGTTTGTTGAATAACGCCAAAGAGAGGCAACAGGAATAAGTCTGCATCTGTTCCAGATATATAGAAAATCTTATTACCCGCATAACAGTGAAGGCGAGAGGATAAGAACTAGTATGAATACCACCTCAAGGATGCGTAGTTACCTTGATTTGATACATTCAGTAAATCAACTAAGATGGAAGCTAAAAAACTAATCTAATGACACTGACTACATAAAGTTCTTACTTGTCTATCCAGATATATATGTGACTGATCAATCTTCTGTATCATTATCCACTTACCAGAAAGAAATCCTATAACTGGGACTAAAATTTTGTGTTCTTCATCTGAGAACCTCACATCTAGGCCATCCGAGTACAGTTTGAAAATCTTTACGACCTAATTAAATTACTTATTCTCATACTTCTTGATGATCAGGGCTAGTGGAAAGCTAATAAACTGCGTAGAGATGGTCTTGAAGAGAACAGCAGTTTGACGTATGAACACCTTTAAGCCTTATGAAACTAAAGCATGACACAGATGTTATTATCCTCAGACTAGATAACCATTCCGGTTTTGTTGTCATGTACAGAAGTACAAAGCAATAAGTCATCCATTTTCAAAGATTAAAAAAACCAGTAGGAGATTGTTGCACAGAAAGTGAACGGACAATCTAGAGGAACTTCTCTGTATGAATGCTGTTAAAGAGAAAACATTCCACTCAACTAAACCCATGGATTACAAACTCCAACACCTTTACAACCTTCCAAAAACCCACAAGCCGAATAATCATCTACGTCAGATAATGTCAATTTTAAGGTTTTTATCATTTGATGACCAATTAGTAAACAAGTTGCATGGTCCACTTTGAAATTTCTCACAGTTGAATAGTTACTTTTTCAAGTGCCCAACTTTGGTGTCAGCAAGGTTTTCTCTAAGAACCGCTTAGCTGAAATCACAAGAAGTGATCTCTGATGTAGAAGTGTCATGAGCTAGTGAAAGTTACTACTGCTGAACATCTTGAATAACAGAAAAATTACCCAGGCTAATCTGTAGATCTCACCAGTTAGATCAGAGTGATTTAAACACACTGAACGGTGGCTTCATTTGCTTGGGCCTGAGCTCACCTGCTGTGTACCGAGCGATTTGTAAATGATTTACAAATTGATCTTCTTACTTAAGGTATACTGATCTATGCAAGCTAGCAAGATTCAGATGATCTGCTTGAGCTGAATTTATCCAGGTACACCGCTTTTTAGCTCTGCCCCAAAAAGAGCGAAAAGCCCACCCGGTGTGTATAGATCACTCTGTTCTATTCTGGCTGGCTGGCAACTGGCAGCATTCAGGTCGTTTATGGCTGGTATAAGGCATAAATTGATCACATATTTGAATTATGCATTATGCTACAAATGTACCAATAATAATTGCTTTATTCCATACAACACGTATGATACAATATGGAATTTTCAGTATAGAATATTCCAACGAATTCACTTACCGTACAATATTTTTAAAAGAAATGGATAATACATCTGTATAGTGTTACGAATGGCAGTATTAAAGCCATAAGTGTGAAACGAGCAGCTAATGTTACATCAGCATCTGTTCTTGACTTGGACGTGAACATAAAATCGAGTGTAATTTCGATGGTGGCAGTTTAGTCAGCCAGCACAGAAATTCACAAATCCATACAGTCATCCTAGGAATAGTAATGTGGTATATTTTTGAGCATTTACAAATCCATTTCCAACCGGTGGAACTTTTTTCTTTAGTTCTGTCCTTAGCTTAGGAAACGAAAGTTACAATAACATTTTAAAAACATGCGAGAGTAAATGCTGCGTTCAAAAAACATTTCAAAGATTAGAACAAACTGAAACTGACGAAGTTGATGGAATGAAATAGGGTGAAACGTTTTTGTTCGGTAACCCAAGATTTAAGCAGGCCGTCTTTTATACCGTTCCTTTGCCGTTATCCTCAATGTTTCTTTCAATGGTAACTATTCTTTAACGCTTCATTGTATCAAATAAAATCCACGACCTTGTTAGTTCAGTCTAGTGGCTACACTTAAAAGCCTAATAAGCAGATAAATCTCAGTATTGAGGACTCTAGAAGTAATACTAGTTACTGCTTGGTGATTGTCATATGGGCGCATTCATCTTTATCTATGTTTGACCAACCGATGATGAAGCACAGCTGCTGTGTACTGACTTGACGTTCGGTTCATAAGCTAACTGCTACACATAGAATTTCGTAGTCGACTATATACATTTTCACATAGTATGATCAATGGTAAACTGGACAAGCCTCAATGTGATTGTGGCGTTGGTGACAGATACAGCGTGCCACTTCTCTCAAAATACTCTGATCAAACACTACGTCCATCTTATGCTCTATTATTATTATTATTATTTGTCCCTTGGGTTCCCAATGGAACATAGGGCTTCTGTAGCACGTCTCCATTCCACTCTGCTTGCTTATTCTTATTATTCTGGCCATCTGAGCCTCAGTAAAGAGCCAGAGTAGGCAGTTGTTGATGAATGTGTGTAGTTTATTGGAAATCCCTTTCGTGACGCGCCAAGTCTCTCAACCATACAGAAGCACTGACTCGACTGAATTGGTGTTGAAAATCCGTATCTTGTTCCACATGCTGAGTGCAGAAGATCTCCACACTGGTTTCAGGCTAATGAACGCCTGTCTTGCTTTTCCGATTCTGACTTTGACGTCCTCGTCCGTCCCGCCTGTAGTTGAAACAGTGCTTCCTAGATAGGTGACAGAGGCTACTTCCTTTAAGTTTCTCCCATTGATGGTGATTGGAGCTTATTGTTGTTGTTGTTGTTTGGTTGTGGTGGTTGGGTATCATCATCACCTCCATCTCTACGCTCACTTGAAGTCCTGTCTTCGCTGCCCTGCCTCTTGTGTCAACTTGTTGGATTTTGCCTGTAGATCTTCAAGTTTGTGTGACATTAGACTTAAGTCATCGGCGAAATCCAAATCTTCTAGATTCTTTACGTGATCCAGCGTATCGCCATCTTCTCGCTCCTCACTGTTTGTTGCATGACCTTATGCTCTAGTAAATTCAATTTCGAGAGGAAGAGAATGAGAGAGATAGAGAAAGGATGACTTGGGAGAATTGAAGATTTATCGAGATAAATGGTGATCTGATCACTAGTATATGTGAGAATGCGTCACCTGATACTATTTCCTTATCTTGTTTATTCGACTGGAACTCAAACGTCGGTGAATTGATCTTCTTAAATCATTAGCTACTTTTATTTTCATCTCAACTATCACATAAACCAAGATGATAACTTATCCATTTAACTTTTCATCAGTGAAGTTTACATTTCAAACTCTGTTACTTCATCCATTTTCTAAAAAGTAGTTCACAAGTAGTAAAAGTTTTTACGATGAGTTTTTTGGCAGTTTTTCCCTTATTCATCAAATAATTATCTTTGTTTTCATTGAATTTTATGTCTTCTAATTTATCTAACGTACGTTTAAACTTCTTAACGCAAATAGGGAGAGAAATGATGTCTAACTGTATTCTTTGTTTCTATTGGTCTATACTTCAAGGTATATATTCATCTATCTCACTGATGTACAGTATATATTGGTTTCTAGTTAACTTCTCTTATGATTATGATCTCCACAACATGCATCAATGAAACTGTGGTCATTTGAAGTCTAATATTTAAAAAAGCTGCCTACTCATTCAATGTAAGTTATAATTCTATAATATACTCATATTTTGCATAATTACAAATTATTCTAATCTACTTGTTAATGGCTAGAAAGACGAACGTTTCATTTTCTCTCTGACAATCGTCAGCTGAATGTAATTGTACCCTAGTGTATGATGATGTTTCTACTGAAATTCAAACTAAAAGTCGAAGAATTTAACTTAACTAAATGAATATTATATTCAATAAAATAACATTGTTGAAAGAATCTTCTTGGAAGTCGAATGGGGGGACTAGATAGTTAGGTATGCAGTATATCATTTCTTGGAAGCTTATACAAGCAAGTATTTCTAGTAGAGACCGATATGATGCTTGACTTATACGCCTTAAAAGTAAATTATTAGCCATATGCTTAAAATTCAGTCAATCCAACCAATCTGTTACTGAATGAGAATTTTTCTGTTACATATATTCAATTAACTAATAGGTTAACTGAGTAAGAAATAACACTAAGCAATCACTATTATAAAACTTAAGGATAACTATCCTATATTATATACTACTCACTTGAAGTCAAAAAGTTTTGACCGACTAGGTTCTTACTCACTAACGTAATGGTAGAGTTTCTCCAAGATGATTTGTGGGTGTGTGTGCTGTTGCAAAACTATATGATTAGGTTGACAGAATCCATTCATAGAGACACACTTTTAGTGGTCTCCTAGATGGATTTGATTTGAGTCAACAGTACTCTTAAATTTATCTATCCTTAGATTCTCACTTATGTGTATACTTAGATGTCTTTCATGTGAATGGTTATTTTCGAGGTTGGGAGTGGGTAAGCGGTATTTTGATAGTCTGTAATTAGAATTCCCGGTATACTTTATTCTCTATTAAGGAATTACAGTAGCATTGGTCATTCTGTTGAAAATTTGCTCAGAAATCGTTTTTCTAAGTTTGTTTTGTTTGCCAACAGCACTGTCAACTAGTTTGTCATTGTTTCAGTCCTTGTACTTTAATTCAGCTTATTACTATGTGAAAATTCCACTCGAAAAATAATGTTCATCATATCAGCTTTCAGTAAGAAAACATTATTGTGTATTTGAAAACAGCAAAAACAACAGTGGACGCATCAGCATAAAACAGATCTGTAGTGATGTGAATATAAACAAGGCGCCAACAAAAGTGTAAACCTTGAGTACTATGGTGGGATGTAATTCCATGTTAGATTTGTTTATTTATTATATAACTCATAGTAAGCGATACACTATTATTCACTTGATGACCACATTTCAAGCATAAATTATCATCACTCATACTAATATCCATGTAATGACTTTTATACTCCTGTCACATGTGTCCTATCATTTTATTTTCAGTGATAGTAAAATTTCCCATATCTACGGTATACATGGGTGTTGCATCATCCTTATTATATATGTTGAGTGTTGGTTGTTTCGATAAACAAACATTCAGTAATCAATCTACGTCTCCCTCTCCATCTGATTAGTTTGTTGGACATGAGTATAATGGTTTTATCTCACCCAGACCATTCTCTGGTTGTGTGTTAATCCATGCATTGCAATAGTCGAGTACTTTTCGAGATTACTCATCTTATTCTTGTCTGTTATTCTATATTTAGCTAAATTTCTATGATGTGCTAATCTAAATGACCCCGTGCTAGTTTCATCTATGTACTCGACCTGATTCACAGCCATTACATGGAATTTGGTAGATTACATTATTATTTTACTTGATTGGTTCTGTTGGATTCTTTAGCCATGTGAGGAAGCTAATCTTTGAGTGAGTTTGTAGGTTTAAATACCACTATAATTCTAGATTTGCTGAGAATCCTACGTAAAATTTCTGATGTACCTTCCTTATTGCGTTACACAATGGAAGCTTTGAACTCCTTTCTACTCTTGTTATCATTATTATTCGTACTCGTATTATTGTTATTATTTCGTTTCTTATGTTTTCCAACGAATTTCTTAATAATCTGCGGAGGATAACTATTAACTATTAGTGTTTTTTTTAAGTGCATCAGTTCCTTGTTTAAGTTCTTGCACTGACTAGTCAGTTTTTTGGCTCTATCATCTAGACATCTAACTCGATCTGCCTCAACTGACATTGGATGAGATGACTTGAAGTCTACATACCCGTTGGAATGTGTTGATTTCCCGTAGATGATAGTATTCAAACCACCTTACGTCCTTCATTTTATCCTACAATCCAGCATGGGTAATTCATGTTGTTCATTTGAATTTCGTCCACTACTGAGTTTATATGTATGAAAAAAAGTGGCAATATGTTCCGATTTCAACACAGTAAATTTGTCATCCACACATCGCCATCATACCTTATGTGTACGACTAGACTTTGGTAAAACCATGTCTACCCAGTTGTCTATAAATATATCTGCGACGATTGGAGATATTGGTGATCCAATTACTATTCCTTCTGCCTGTCTATATATTTTATCATTAAATTTGAAGACTGTGGAGGTCAAGCACAACTGTACGCTCAATATGATTTCAATCTAGAGGTATTGTCTGAATATTATTAATTGCCTTAAAATAGCTGTCTTCACAACGTAACTTAGAAGCAAGAAATGTTACTCGAATAATACCATAGGACTAGTATTCAGTAGCACTGTTTAAGTTGTAGTCTGTTTGGTTGTTAGCAGTGAAATTCAGGACTTGTGTTTTCTTCTACCTTGGATTGGTCAGCTGAATGTGCCTACACCACATTGAGTGACGGTATTTCCTTTCAGACTCCAATCACATACCCATCGCTTCAAACACCAAGGCATTACCTGCTAGGCTACTAGTGAATAACAGTAAGATAAGTATTCATTCTTTTGTACTGCGTTGTAGCATATTCATGTCGAATTGAAGTAAATGTTCATTAAAGTTTGTTTTGACTGCAATTCATGATAAACAGAGTTAATTACATATTATGTTTTGATATTCTGTGTAGGCCGATGACAAGATGAGCTTAAAAATAGCACATCTACCGCATGGACACTTCGTTCATGAATTGACTATCACCCAGTTTATGTATATATACTAGCAGTAAATTTCACTGTCTCCTGTCATCTTAAAGGTTAGGTGATTTCTTTAAGTAAATTTTGTGATCTTATCTACATGACGATCAAATAAACGGTTGTCATGTGAATTGCTTAGTCAGCTGAGAGGAAAGGTGTTCATAATCAAGTCATGGATACTTGACCTATGAGGTAAAACAATGGAGGCTGAGAACCTTATGAGAAATGTACATCAGAAATTTTACGTAGGATTCTCAGCAAATCTAGAATTATAGTGGTATTTAAACCTACAAACTCACTCAAAGATTAGCTTCCTCACATGGCTAAAGAATCCAACAGAACCAATCAAGTAAAATAATAATGTAATCTACCAAATTCCATGTAATGGCTGTGAATCAGGTCGAGTACATAGATGAAACTAGCACGGGGTCATTTAGATTAGCACATCATAGAAATTTAGCTAAATATAGAATAACAGACAAGAATAAGATGAGTAATCTCGAAAGTACTCGACTATTGCAATGCATGGATTAACACACAACCAGAGAATGGTCTGGGTGAGATAAAACCATTATACTCATGTCCAACAAACTAATCAGATGGAGAGGGAGACGTAGATTGATTACTGAATGTTTGTTTATCGAAACAACCAACACTCAACATATATAATAAGGATGATGCAACACCCATGTATACCGTAGATATGGGAAATTTTACTATCACTGAAAATAAAATGATAGGACACATGTGACAGGAGTATAAAAGTCATTACATGGATATTAGTATGAGTGATGATAATTTATGCTTGAAATGTGGTCATCAAGTGAATAATAGTGTATCGCTTACTATGAGTTATATAATAAATAAACAAATCTAACATGGAATTAAATTCTACCACGGTACCCAAGTTATAATATCTTCAAATAGAACGATAATCATCTTCAAATTTGGTTGTGATAATATTTAACTCTTAAGAAACCTTTTAAACAATAAATCATTATTGAAACGCATAGAGTCTTGGGAAAGAATTACTGAAGAAACGTCATAACTCATCAAATAGGCTTATTCTTCCTTATAATGGGTTTATGGAATTAACTCTCATCGAAGTGATTTATTAATTGGAATTCGAATGTTATTCTGTATTGTTCAATAAATAGTCTTTTCTTCAATGATATACTCCATCTCTGATATTATAGTATGTTGTAAATTATCTTTAGACTATACATATTCTAGCAATAGTTAATCTATTTATTTATTTTACTTTAATTACCTAAATGGATTCAAGTAATTACATTCAAAGAATAGCCTTTACTTTGCAAAATGTGTGGAACTGAAGCATTGGACTATCAGTATCGTAGTCTACAAATCAATAAAATGGAACAAATTATTGGTCGAATGAATTCTAAAAAATCTGGAATAATTTATGAGTAAAGTTATACTTTATTTATTTTAGAAAATTGTTTTGCATATGTTTATCTATTTAGAAATAATGGAGTATATTTGTAGCTCAGGTGGATGGTCCTTGTTGTATTGTGTTGTTTGAGCTGGGTTATTTAATCGTGAAGCTTTCATCATCTTTCTAGACACTGACATCATCAACACTAACTTCAGTATAATGTGTGCTATCAATATCTCTCCGTCAGTGATTCTGTAGCTTGCTCTGACAAAGTGGTCTGTGATTGGTTGTTTCCTCCGATTGTTGTGTCATTGACTGACTGAATAGATTTTCCTGTTGGCTGTTCCTCTTCTTCACCTCTGACCTTTATGTCGTTCATCATTTTGCTCATCGGTTGATAGATTGGGTCTATGTCTATACATCTATTTGTGTTCATGTAGACGAAGGTGAAGAGGGAGACCACTTTGTCCAATGTAGTGTTGACTTCAGTTATTGCAGCTGATTTTGTAAATCAAAGTGGTCGCCCTCTTCACCTTCATCTACATGAACACCAATTGACGATTAAACATCACACACAACATTTCATCACTCATTTCAATTCACGTGGATGACAGCGATAGACATGAATTCAATTTTGACAATGTAGAAATCTTGGATGGAGAGAGGCAACATAACGAGTATCAGATAATTCCTACAAGCTTGACATTCACGTCAGTCAGTCAGTCAGTCAGTCAGTCAGCAATCAATAGATGTATAGACATAGACCCAATCTATCAACCGATGAGCAAAATGATGAACGACATAAAGGTCAGAGGTGAAGAAGAGGAACAGCCAACAGGAAAATCTATTCAGTCAGTCAATGACACAACAATCGGAGGAAACAACCAATCACAGACCACTTTGTCAGAGCAAGCTACAGAATCACTGACGGAGAGATATTGATAGCTCACATTATACTGAAGTTAGTGCTGATGATGTCGTCGAGAAAGATGTTGAACGTTGCGTGAGTGAGCTCAGGGAACACAATACAACCAAGTCTATCTATTTATTTACTAAACACTTTTTTCTCTTATAGATTTCAACCTGATCCATTTCTGAATTTAGCTTTCAAAGGTGAAGCCTTTGTTAACTGGCTTCAAGAGAATATACCAACCTCTGATGAACATGAAGCAATGCATTTGGCTAACTTGTTTCTATTCTATGGATATATATTTCGTCTTACGGAATCGCAACATCCTTGCTTTCAACTTAAGAATAACCATTGGTATCGATTTCAAGTTAGTTCCTTCTACTTAAAGCCTATATATATATATATATATATATATATATATATATATATATATATATATATATATATTAGTTATTTAAACCACGTATTACAAGGCTGGAAACAAAGGGCACTCAGCCAAGATGTATCTTCAACCTAGAGGGGAACTTGCATCACCCAGTGCTGCAGTTAGACATCTAACTAATGAGGTGCTAACATCGCGACTAATCCTCTCTGGGACTAAATGAACCAGACACGTTGGTCGGTCATTGGAGAGTGACCAACTTCATATCGTCAATTCCCAACTGCTGACAGAACTCTTCCGATCATTTCGTGATTTACAACCAAGCTAAAAGACTCAACATTGTGATGAATTTTAGCTGGTTATAGGCTATTAGTCGAAAACCTTGCGTTGTCTAGGTTTCCTTAGATTCCCTGTTAGATTCAGACCCATATCACGCAGTACTTGAGTCAGATTGTTTGTAGTTAAGCAAAGCAGTAGCAAGTTCATCGGTGTATTTTATACACTCATTTAAATAGAAACTAGATGGCTGATATGCCTATTAAGTTCAAAGCCTGAAAACACAAATCATGACATAATTTTTTAAAAGGTGTTTTCCATCAAAACTCAACCCTCAAGTGTTTTCAACATCCTTTCCTTGAAATGGGATGCCAAGATGATTCAGCCAATAATGATCACCTACGTTACTGTCAGTACCGACTACAAGATTGTGACACCGGTTGTCAAATACAACTCAGAGTTGTACATATTTGAATGAAAATCTTTTCAAAGCTTTGCTAAACATCCCACCATTATCTTTCCTACAAATGTTGGTAGGTTGGAAACGAACCCCTTAGATATGTTCCAGGTTTCTATTATAATAAATTTGCTAACATTTTCAAGTATACGATGCAACATGTTGAATGAGTTGCTTTATCTAAGGAAGAACAAGATACAACCACAATAAATTCTTCACACTATTTCCACTCCTAAAAAACTGAAACGTGATATCAATTGCTTGTATAATACAGTAGGTGATTGGACCGAATTGATAGTTCTCTATTGGCAGATGGACTCCTGTGAGAATACCTTGATATTACCTGTATTTTTTAATTATAGTAAGGATGGATAATATCTAGAAATGGAATCCAGGATGCGCATTTCATCTTATTTGGGACTCGTCAGCTGGATGTACCTGCCTCACAGTGATTGACGTTGTTCCCGTCCCACGAGAAGTGGCTATCGTGGCTCGGTGGTCTAGTGGATAACACTCTGTCGTTTGAAGTGATCGGGCCCGAGTTCGAACCCCAGTGGAAAGAACATCAGTCGCTGAGAGGCAAGTACACCCAGCTGACGAGTCCTAAGTATGACGAAATGCGTATCCTGGACCCCACTACTGGCCACTATCCATCATAACTGTGATATCAATGATTTCAGTTAAGTTAGAAACACAGACACTGAAGAATCTAGTAGACAGTAAATATTATTCGAATATTACATGACAGCAGAATATGCATAGTTGAGTTAGACTTCAATTGTACAATGAATTTACATTGACGATGATGTCTAACTTGGTAATGATGCATTTATCAGCTATAATTCTAATTCCAAGTTGGTATTCATCACGGACTGACATCATTTGGCAAATCACTAACAGCCTTGGAACAATGGATGGCTGTTTTTTATTAGTATGGGACGACTCAACACAGCCCAACCCCAACCTCAAAGCCAATAGAACCCAGGAAAATCAGATTTCGTGATGAGCACATTATCACCAAGCCACTGGATCAGAATCCAATGGTCCTCGCTAGTGACTTGCTTCAAGATGAGATTCAACCAGGTTCTAATGAAACATCGTGACCAACGCTGCAAACCATTTCGGACATGAAAACGAATACCCAACAATGGAATTCAACGGTGGTTTCACTATACTGTGAAATGATAGAAGTAGGAAAATGTGCAGTAATGGTCCAGTAGCTCAATCGTTATGTGGTCGCCGCGAGTTCTGATATTTCTGTGTTCGACCACTAGTGAGGTGGTGGGTGCATACTACTCAGGGGTCCTATAATATGACGAAATAGATGTCCACTGTTTCCAGGTTTTCACTCCGTGATGATTAAATCTCGACAAACCTCCACAACTGAGAAATCTTAAATTCCCAACGGAACTCAAGATGTCATCGATCTTTGAGAAAATTGTTTCTAAGCCTTACGCTATGTATCTCGGTTGTATTGCGTTCACTGAGTTGAATTGTTTAATCGTGGAGCTTTCATCGTCTTTCTAGACACTGACATCATCAACACTAACTTCAGTATAATGTGAGCTATCAATATCTCTCCGTCAGTGATTCTGTAGCTTGCTCTGACAAAGTGGTCTGTGATTGGTTGTTTCCTCCGATTGTTGTGTCATTGACTGACTGAATAGATTTTCCTGTTGGCTGTTCCTCTTCTTCACCTCTGACCTTTATGTCGTTCATCATTTTGCTCATCGGTTGATAGATTGGGTCTATGTCTATACATCTATTGATTGCTGACTGACTGACTGACTGACTGACTGACGTGAATGTCAAGCTTGTAGGAATTATCTGATACTCGTTATGTTGCCTCTCTCCATCCAAGATTTCTACATTGTCAAAATTGAATTCATGTCTATCGCTGTCATCCACGTGAATTGAAATGAGTGATGAAATGTTGTGTGTGATGTTTAATCGTCAATTGGTGTTCATGTAGATGAAGGTGAAGAGGGCGACCACTTTGATTTACAAAATCAGCTGCAATAACTGAAGTCAACACTACATTGGACAAAGTGGTCTCCCTCTTCACCTTCGTCTACATGAACACAAATAGATGTATAGACATAGACCCAATCTATCAACCGATGAGCAAAATGATGAACGACATAAAGGTCAGAGGTGAAGAAGAGGAACAGCCAACAGGAAAATCTATTCAGTCAGTCAATGACACAACAATCGGAGGAAACAACCAATCACAGACCACTTTGTCAGAGCAAGCTACAGAATCACTGACGGAGAGATATTGATAGCTCACATTATACTGAAGTTAGTGCTGATGATGTCGTCGAGAAAGATGTTGAACGTTACACGAGTGAACAGCCGAGCTCAGAGAACACAAAGTAACCAGGATTATCCACCTAAGGTACAAATATTCTCTACGCTGTATATCATTTGTTTATTTGTTTATTTCACTTTCTTTTCTAGGCCCCATTTTACTGGATATCTAATATATTAAAACCAAATGATTTAGACTATGCGGTATATCTGATGAAAAGAAATTTTAAAAAGGGTGGTTTCGATAAAGATGACCCTGAAGATGATATATTTCAACAATTATCCAAGTCATTAGCTGATAAATGGAAAATTATTGAACTACAAGCAGTTGAACAAATACGCTTAGAACGTAAACGTGATGAAACCGACAGAAATATATTGAACCTACAGGTACTTACTGTTTTAACCAGTATAAACATACAACTAATGGTTATTTCTACCTGGAAATTTAGTATCTTAGATGAAAAATTCCTACACTTTTTCCGTTCACATTTCTAAAACTATGTTACGCACTGATAGGGAGAGATTTGGGCTGACTATTTCTTATGGTTTACCAACTAATTTCTCGGTTTTTATGTAACGATATATCACTGAAATAGACTTCAGAAGGTTTTTGGTGACGATTCTAATAAAGAGGAAAGTGAAGACTTTTCACTGAAGTCTTCAAGCTTACAAAAAGCAATACTAAATTCATCAACCTGATCTACAAGTGTTCAGTGTGTTATTGATCTACTCGTCCATTAAACAGTGATAAGATTTGGTTTGAAATCTTGCCAGCTGGTTCCTTGCTGATTGGCTCTTACCAGCAAGGTGTGTCTACAACCTTCAAATCATATGCTAAGCGATCAGTATTATATTGATCTCAAATTAGTATTCATCACAGACTGACATCAATCGGTTGGAGAAACCTGTCAAACCTTGGAGAACCGGACAGTTGTTTCATCCTAGTGCAAGACTCCTCCGGAGTATGCACCCGTGCCCTCCTCCCGGGGAGTGGACCAAGAACCCCCAAATTCTGCAACCAACACCTTACTATTAAGCGGCGGGGTCAGAATCCAGTGTTTTAATTTTCCTAGTTCTGCCAGTTCATGACATCGTGCAATCTTAATTCGATGCCATCGTTGAGTATGATGAAACATCTATCCAGGGCTTCAAGGTTTTCCATGATTCTCTAAATGATGTCTGTCCATGATGAACATCAACTTTAGATCAATAAAATAAACCCTCACATACTTCTGAGCTGAATCAACGTTATAGTTCAGAATGTTATCAATGACCTGCATAGGCAACAAATTACCTCTCAGCTTCAAGAACTTGAATTATCTGAGGTTGTTAAGCCCAGGAAAATCTTCGTAATTTGTCACAAATTTGTTAATTGATAGTATATAACATGAACAGTATCTGTGTTGACTTCATTTTAGGTGGATGTCTAAAAAACCTTTCACACAAATACACTGAAAATAATTCTGAGTCTTACAGTGATATGTATGACTGTAAGGTTGAAACATGATGAACCTAAGCGTATTACCACATGGAGCTGTTTACTACCACATCAAAATGACGTTGGCTAATATGAGACTAATGAGTCTGGTAGGAAGGTTATCAAGTAAAACAAAGGAAAACACCATCATTTATTGATTAAGAAGTTTCTAATCTGTGGTCATTTCGCATTTACTACAGTTAAAGCTTGAAGGTTAAATGCTTCTAGATGATCAGCGACATTTTCAACATCTCCCTTCATTTTTATTGATGCGAACCATAATGAAGTGTCTGATATGGCATAGAAAGCTATATGAACCCTGAAGTTTCACTAAATAGCCTTCTATAGGACATACTTTTTTATAAACCAACTTTGAACTTCGTACACAAATGCATCGATTCAAGTTGCCACACTTCACTGTGGTGGACGGAAAAAGATTCACATCAAAGTACATGAAGTTGTGGGGCAGAAGGCAAATGTTAATGCAAGTATTCAAGCTTTAGAAAACACCAAGGAGTGATTACATTTGCCTCATATTGACCGATATTTAGTTATGTTACCAAGCGTACTCAACAACTGATTCCTTTGGTCTTGAGGACCCCAGTCAGGGACCTCATGTACTGGTGTCACGTCTCAGTTTGGCTGAACCATGAACCCTCTTCCAACCCAATCCAGCGTCCCCTAGCATGGATCACTGAGGTATGCGTTGGCTCAGCATGCTCAGTGCACTTCCAAGCCATTTCAGTCGACTAAGGTTCACAACGTCATCAATCGACTTGCCTATCTTGTCTAGTATCCTTCGCCTAACTTCACATTGCTCACACAGTGAATCCACTAAACGTGAGAAATGCTACTAAGACATCTATGATCAAAACTCTGTAGTCGGTTACGTCGGAGAACTCAGCCGTGATACTGATCACTATCAAGCGAAAAACATTGCCTGTTTGATAATATTTTAAAGGAGGACAGTTACTTTTTGATCTGCTTATATATAATTTCTTTTGTTTCACAAGTAAACAATCAAACCTAGTTTGGAGCTTCGAAGAGATTGATTGATTTTCAGGTAGTATTCACCAGCGACACTGAATAGCTATTTCTTCTTGTATGAGAGTCGTCGGCAGTACACACATCTGACTGGATCCCTGATGGGGTAGTGTTTGCGCACTAATGAGGAGTCCCGTGATAGAACTAGTGGTTTTCAAATTAATGTGAATACTACGTGGAAATCGGTCAATCCTGACAAACCTTTTAGTTGAATTGCTGTCCAGTCTTCACTAATGACATGTTTCTAGATGGATTTTCCGAGTTTCGAATGACAGGCTAAAACCTGCAGGATGAACTAAGTCGAGTGTGACAACAAATCCTCGTCGATGGCATTGGATGACCGTTGAATCTGGGATTAGTGATTTTATGATAAAGTGTTCACTTCAATACATGAAGGTTCTCTTTCTGATCCCTGCTGGTGTTATGAGTACGCCTCATCGAAGATTCATATAACAGAAAGAAGTAACTGTGTGATACCCTCAGATTTTAAGTGGTTCTCAAACTGAATAGATTCATTAACTTTCGAAAACTTTCTTCTTTTCATCTTTCAAGGAAAAGGCATTTTGGCGAATACATCGTCCACCGAAGCATGAAAAATATAGGCTAACTGATCCCCCATCAAGACATTTTACGCATAAACAAATGCAAATTCGACAAGAACAATTAAGACGTAAAACGATGCAAAAAGAAAAATTTTTAAAAGGTGAGAAACATCTGTTTGATAAGTTTTTCCCACTATGCTCCCCAAATGCATAACTTCTATTATGCAGTTTAGAAGCAGAATGAACAGAAGTTAAAAGTTTCTCTCTAATTTACCAAGAATGGAAAAAATAATTGAATAAGATATCTGAAGTGTTGTATAGACTATCTGAGTAAGGATTCATTCAGTAAACTGGTGTCGATGAACATAATGATACTTCAAGTTGAAAGAAAATATGGGTCATGTGAGAATTCTATAAAGCGATATTTTGAATCCTGAACAGATTGAAGTCTTTTCACAGCTTCAACTATAATTTCTTCATACTTAATTTTGTTCTATTTCTTAATTCAAAAACTTTTGCATATCCAAGTTATAAAGCTAGTTAGCTATAGCCTCCTTGATTATTTCGTTAACCGATACCATTTAATGTTTGGTGGTTAAGGAAACATGGATATTTTGAGTTCATAAGTAATCTTTGTTACAAAATTCATAGTGGTAAGAAACGTCATCTACTACTGTCTGTTAATTGTCCTCAATATTTCAACATGAAGCAATTGTCATTCTAACTATGACAATCTGGGTATAGTTTTCATCCATACTACACATTCATTGAAGGTTGTGTAACAAATCATTGTTGTTATTCATCATAGACTGATATCAGTTGGAGGAACAAAGGAAACCTAGGAGCACGAAACAGTTGTTTCCTCCTACTGTGAGACTCTTCAGTAGTGCGCATACACGACCCCGCACCACCAGGTATCGAACCCGTGACCTTCAGGTTCCGTGCTCAACACGTTACCACTGAGCCAGTGAGTCAGAATCCAATCGTTCATATTTCCAACTTCTGTTAGCTCATGATATGGTGCATCCACCAAGAAATGTTATCGTTGAGTAACTATCCTCATGACCATCAGGCTTTGCCTCTATTCGGTCATGACTTGCGCTATATCATGAGCAGTAGAAGTTTAGCGTTCTCTGAGCTTTGATATATTATTTAGAATGTTTCATCATCAAGCTTATCAACGTTATCATCGATAACTTTATCATGAAGTGAAGCATGTTCAATGGTTACACTGATGATGACAAAGTGTTTTTAATCCCACACTAGAAGGTCATTACTTATTGGATCAGATTTTGAGCAGACTCTGTTGCTTATTATCACATCAAGATAGTTGTACAATTTTCTGGTTTACTTTTCAGAGTTATGGTACTTTTAGTGTGATTTGATTTTATTGGTAGTAGACTTTTTCATAGAACTGAAGTAAGTGTTGTGTCATTCCTGTGACATACAATACTTGAGAAGGTTGTTATTTAATTGATAGTGGTTAGCAGTAGAATCCAGGATGCATGCTTCGTCTTATTTCAGACTTGTCGGATGAAAATATCTTCCTACCAGTGAGTGAGTGAGTGAGTGAGTAAGTGAGTGAGTGAGTGAGTGAGTGAGTGAGTGAGTGAGTGAGTGAGTGAGTGAGTGAGTGAGTGAGTGAGTGAGTGAGTGAGTGAGTGAGTGAGTGAGTGAGTGAGTGAGTGAGTGAGTGAGTGAGTGAGTGAGTGAGTGAGTGAGTGAGTGAGTGAGTGAGTGAGTGAGTGAGTGAGTGAGTGAGTGAGTGAGTGAGTGAGTGAGTGAGTGAGTGAGTGAGTGAGTGAGTGAGTGAGTGAGTGAGTGAGTGAGTGAGTGAGTGAGTGAGTGAGTGAGTGAGACCTGAAACTCCCACTCATCACTTCAAACGGCAGAGGGTTATTCACTAGTCCATTGACACTAGTTTTACAAGAAAGAAGTAGGTCTTGATTATTACACTGGACCGAATTAACCAGCCATTCTTCCACTGGTAAAATAGACCCATTTATGCATAAATAAGAAGAACAAGGTTTTTGATCAGGAGTATTTTTTCTCAATGGCTTTCCAATATGTGTTTCGCCTTCACTTATCAAAATATCAATTTGCATGTATGTGTAAGCACACCTACATGGAGAGAAGCAATCGTGACATGCAGTTAAAAAATGGTAGAACATATGCCTAAATGCCTCCAGAAACAAATAACCTCTAATAATTTAATAAATGTAGGTCTTCCTCATCGATCGCGTAAGACTTTCCAATCATTGTACAGTATTACTATTTTTCCCTTCACTAGCACGTCGCCATTTCACTCTCTTCTCTGCACTCCCCACAAACTTTCATTTCTTCCTCACACCATCTCCTCCATGTCACCATCGGTTCGGAAGCCCAACTTCTCGTTTCCCATTCGACTTCCACTCGACGGCCTGACCTAGCGTGTATTGTTCCCGAACGGTCTTCTCAGTTTATACCAAATCCAATCCATCTCCACTTCCTTCCTCTGAATATTTGTTGGGCAATGGGTTCTTAATTGGTTCGTTGCCAGCCAGAACTCCTCCTTCATTATTCTTATTATTCTGGTTATCTGATCTGATCTTCATTATCGAGCGTAAATAGTACCTGCTGTCCGTAGTTTGTTAGACATGCTTTTCGTAACGCTCCAAGTCTCCCAACCATCACATAGAAGCACTGACTTGATTGGATTGGCGTTGAAAATCCGGATCTTCTTCACGCTTTATACTGAGTGCAGTAGATCTCCACACTGATTTCAGGTTAATGAGAGTCTGTCTTTAGTTTTTTCCATCCTGACTTTAACATCCTCAATTATGCCGGCACCTGTAGTTGAAACGATGCTGCCTTGACTGGGTAGGTGAAAGAGACTACTTCCTATAGGTTTATCCCACTGATGGTGATCGTTGCTTGCTGTTGTCGTTGTTGTTGGTGGTGGTGATGGTTGGGTATCTTCATCACCTCTGTCTTCTCTACGTTCACTAGAAGTCCTGTTTTCGCTGCCTCTTCTACCAATTTGTTAATTTTTCTCGTAGATCTTCGAGTTTGTGCGATATCAGACACAAATCATAGGTAAAATTCAAAGCTTCTAAAGTCGTTTCATCAGTCCAGCATATGCCCCTCTTCTCGCTCCTCTTGATTTGCTACTTGATCCACTCGACCACATTCAGATAAATGCACCAAAAACTTTTTACGCAATATGCATATGATATATTTGATGATGAGGGGGGATGGGTTCAGGTGGGTGAAAAAGAAAAGGAATCACTGAAGAAAGAGAGTTTGTTTATTGATACTCGTAATTTACCGTTGATACACTGCGTCGAAATGCTCGACGACTAGTAGCAGGTGACCTTCTGTGCGGATGACTCACTAAGGCCTGGATACTAATTATATTATAGTCTATTTGATGGCTAACACTGAAATCCATGATCTGCGTTTCGTCCTATCTGGGACTCATCAGTTGAGTATACGTACACCCCAATGAGTGATGTTGGCATTTGAAACTGTGGGAACTGAGTTCGTGTATCAATGAGAACAATATTACTCTCTGTGGTGCAGATACATCCAGCTAACGAGTCCCTAGAAGGACGACAAATATGTCCTAGATTCTACTGCTAGCCATCAACAAGACAGTAATAACTTTGTAAATTTCCCTAAAAGATGGATCTAGAGCAGGTGAGTGGTCTAATTCCATCAGGCTTTCATAAATGAATAAAGTTGTTCTTCACTAGCCTTTAGTTAACGAAGTCATTCTGCAAAGCGTTTTGGGGAGGGTCCGCTTAACAAGTTCAACATAAAGTTTCAGTTTGTTGCTGTTTGCTTGGACATATATGTCTTCGAGTGGAATGCAAGGCATGCGTTCTGTTCTATTCGAATACTATCAGCTGTTATCAACAGGAGACTGGAAGCATGATATTTTTCCTACAATAGGTACTAGTCATGACTTACTGGCCTGAGAGACAATACTTTAAGATTTGTATTGATGAGTGCTCAGCCTGATTCCTGATAAAGACACCATCATTCATTGAAATACAGGTACATCCAGTTGATGAGGCTCAAAAAAGACTGGACGTGTATCATAAACTTCATCGAAGTGAAAGTGTTTGAAAACAAACTTACCTCTTACCTTTAATTACTAGATACTAACTTTATGACTTCATCATAGCAAGTTAATGAATTATATTGAAATATTTTTTGATAAATAATTTAGACATAATGAATCAAAATTCAGAACAAGATGTTAATTCAGCATTAGCTCAATTACAATTGGATAGAATTACTTTACCAAATCCACAAAGAAGTGATAAGAAGTCTTTAGACTCCCTTATACTTTATACTACAAATCATTTAATCTATGATAATCTATTAAATGGAGATTCAATGGACAACTGTTGGTTTGCTTCTGAGAAAGATACAACTGCATGGGTAGAAGATAGTGTTGTATGCTCACAAACAGATACAATTGGACCTGCACCCTATCCAACACTGAAACGAGTAAGTATTTACTACTTGAAAACAACTTGTTAAGATAAATTCAGTTGAAAGTTAACAGGTAATGATGGATTTCAAAACAGATTACTATTATGAAATAACATTAGTTCGAGAAACATCAAAAATTGAAAGAACTGAACCTCTGTTTCTATCTACTTTGGGAATTCTAAGTAGTATTTACCTCTGACCCTGTGAATGACCGATTCCTGGATGTTCAGGACTCAGTGACTTGACAAGAAGTTACTGGTCTACATCTTTCTACTTCTGAAAGTTTTAAGTTTTAAAGAAGCACCAATATCTTGCATAAATCTAAGGTGAATTAAGTCTTTTTTGCAGCAGAATACGTGAATACCATTCCTGTAACAGTCAGTCGTTAGGCAGGATTAACATGAGATAACTTATGTGACTGCTTTCTAGTAGATTCTCTGAAATGTGAAAGGATTTCTAAAGTGAACCACATGTTCAAATGGTTTAACTCAGCGAAACGACGTTGTTTAAACGCATGAATAGCTCTTTACTATGCCTTCTAATTATCTGAATAACTACTACGAGCTAAGAACCACGTAACACATATTTTAATCTTGTTTGAACCTATTCAACAGTGTATAAATTTAGCTACTTTTAAAAAAATTCTCTTTGATTTTGACGCTTTACTACATAGACGAAACCTTCCGCAGATTCACATGCACAAAAGTCAGCAGTAAGGATAAACCAGTACCACCTAGTCATATTTGATGAATTTATACCACGAGTTAATTGTACCTTAAAAAATACATGAACTTTTTTTCTCTGATTTAGTATGTTGGACCTGACAACCTAACTTTTCGCCTCTACTCCTTTCAAAAGGCTATGCAAATACTTTGTTGGTTGACTTCTTTTCTATGGATGCAGTAAACTGAGTTTACTTCACTAGGATTGGTTAACACTTTCTGCTGGTATGAATCTATGAAAGTCACTTAGATGTAATTGGTTGACTCATGACCCAAACTTTTCATTTAACCTTCAAATTATCATCCGGGATCAATATTAGTCTACCAAACCATGTCTATCTCAGATAGTCAAAATGATATTCTGTATTTAATAAAGGTGTCCTTTTTTATTGATTTGTTAAGTGCAAGTGTTTGGTTAGATATATGTGAATCATTGTGATTGGTCATGTCAAATGCTTCTTTGCATTTGGATCCGTTAGTTCATGTCATTGGCTTGTTTTAAATGAACTTCTTTATTGCACCAATAACCATATATTCAGCGAAAACATCCTTTTCAACGAATTTTTCAAGCTTTACATTCGTGAATATATGTTACCAATTAGGTATGGCCACTTAATTGAAAGTGGCATATTAGCTGTTAATTAGACTATAAATTGGCATTATTTTCCGACTGCCTGAATCCTTCTAATTGCTCCCTTTTAAGTATATTTTCGCCATTATTACTACTGTTTGCCCCTTCAGTTCCTAGTGGAACATAAGGATTCACTAACACATCACTATTTCACTCTCTTCTCTCAAGTCTTCCCAACCTGGCTCCACCACTCCCCACAACCTTCGATTTCTTCCTCACACCATCTCCTCCACACAACCATCGGCTCCAACTCCCAACTCCTCGTTCCCCATTCCACTTCTACTCAACAACCTGGCCTCACGCCTGAAGTCACCAATCGGTCTTCTCAGCATATCCTCAATCCAATCCATCTCCACTTCCTTCTACTGCATATCTGTTGGGCGACCGATTGTTGCTTGATTCGTTGTCAGCCACACACAGCTCCTCCCTCCTTATTCTTGTTATTCTGGCCACCCATCTGATCTCCATCTTCAGTATCCAGTGAGCGTAGGTGGCAGCTGTTCATGTGATGTATGTGTGCAGTTTGTTGGAAATGCTTTACGTGACGTGCCGCCAAGCCTCTCAATGATCACATAGAAACGCTGACTTGATGTTGGTGTTGAAAATCTGGATGTTGTTCACACTTTGTGCTGAGTTGAGTTGAGTTGAGTGGAGTGCAGTGCAGTGCAGTAGATCTCCACACTGATTATTTCAGATTAATGTAGGAAGGCCTATCTTGCTGTTTTTCGGATCGTGGTTTTGTCGTGCTTATCTGTGCTGCCGTCACCACTGCTGCTGCCAGTATTTGAATCGATGCTGTGTAGGCAGGTGGGTAGGTGAAAGAGACAACTTCCTTTAGATTTCTCCCGTTGACTGTGATTGATGCTCGTTGTTGTGTTTGTAAACACTACCTTCAAACACCAGGTCATTAAATGCGCGGAGGTCTACAAACAGTTCTCCATTCTCGTTCATTTCACCGAGTGCCTCTTGACCCATGATTGGTTCCCCACATATGCTGTCCGCTCCCAGTTTGGCATTCATGTCACCCACTAGAATTTTGATTTCGCAAAGTGGGGAGGGGCCTTGTCCAGCACTGATTACTGTTGTCTGTAGAATTTCTCCTTCTTCTCTCGATCTGCATTATTTGTAGGTGCATAGCAGTGGCATTGTATGATTGTGACTTTCCCTGCTTTTCAGTTGAACCTTGCTGTCTTGATCCTGATCCTGCAGGAGGAGATTGGCTCCCACTGCATGGGAAAGAGCTTTCGATGCTCTTGGGGACATCATGATAGCCACCCCAATACTCATTGGGCTCGTCGTTGTTGTCTATATGACAATATCGGAGTAGATTATTGACTCTGTAGTTGACAGTTTAGAAAGTCGACTTCCATTCCATCTCCTTTCACAGATTCCTAGCCTAGCACTTCTATAGTATATCTTCTCATTTCTTTTTGAATCTGGGCAGCCTTGCTAATTTCGTGCATGTTACGGACATTCCATGTTCCCATCCTTATTTTCGCTTTCATCGAGAGAAGACACATCAGCCGATCGGCTTCCCAAAGGCTTTCACCAACCGGCGTCATTTCGCCTCTCCGATCCCAGTGAGGAATAAGTTTAATTTTATGTTTTATATTTTCTTTGTGCTTTGAAATTGCTTTAGCGATTGGATGGGTTTTACGAGGTAGGGTTGCTAGCCCTATGCTCAACCTTCACTGTTTATCCAGGCTTAGGACCGGCTAGTAATTAGTGAACTAGTTAACCAAGCAAGGTTATATATTCCCTAGTTTCAGGAGATCTTACTCTTCAAAAACTTAAAGTACACACCCATTATTTCTTTGAAACATTACTCTTCATTTATATTTTAACTATATTCTGCAATTGAAAGAAAATAGATTCTTATTTAACCTATCTCCACATAGATTTAGGCAGGTTGAGAAAATATTTGAAAAATACAATTACGTTGATTATTATTATTTATCAGTTCAAATAATTGGTTTTTGCACGCATTTCGAAGTATAAACCTCAATAGACAAGTGGGGAAAAAAAGGGATGTATGAATTATACAATAATTAATTACATCTGGAAATAGTCACTTTAAAGTTATCTCCTAGTTGGATGTTAAGGAAACGCCTTAAGGTGTAAATAGTAAATACAATGAGTGATTATCTTTCCCTTTATTTCTTCACCCTTGAAAACCATAAAGATGATTTCATGAATTCTATGAATTGTAATATAACACGAGATGGATAGAAAATAGTTTTCAAGTAGGAATTTGGGGCGAAACTAGAGAGATTGATTTTTAATTCGGAGGTTTGCGGAGATTTATTTATTCATTTCACGTTGGTACTCATTGTGGACTGATATAAGCCGGAGGGACATTGAAAACGTAGAAGTACTGAATGGATAGCTATTACGGACTACTCAGCAATGCACACCCACGACCTTGCCAGGGCTCGAACCCTAGGCCTTCACATTCCATGGTCAGCATGCTACTATTGAGCCACTAGGTAGGAGTCCAGTGGTTCATATTTCTTACTTCTATCAATTCATGATATACCACGACCTCTATGCAATATCGTTATTTAGTAACTGTCCTCATGTCCAACTTGGTTCGCCCTACTGGTGATGACTTCTCATTAGAACTTCTAGAATCACGTCTTAACCCAGTGGCTCAATGCTTACTTACTGGCCACGCAACCTGAAGGTCCTGTGGTCTTTCCCTGGCGATGTCACTGGTGTCCCCTGATGAGAAGTTACATTCTAAGACGAAAAAGATGTTCAGTACTGTCGAGTTTTTAATGATTCTTCAAATGATGTCAGTCCATGATGTATACCAATCTGAAATCAAAATTGATTGTGTTTTGACTTACATATATGTAGGATGTATCACTAAGGAATTTTCGTTACCTACAATGACGTGTTACATTTTTTGTAGGTTGAGCGAGATAAGATGAAACCTGATTAGTCAGCTAGTATGAATCCATTATTTTGAGGGAACTCCTAAGATAATACAGTTGACAGGTACGCTCAACTCAAATGAAAGAAATATGAAGATAAACAAGGTGGATTTCACTTTAAGGGATGTCTTATAACTTCAGGAATGTACAACACTGATGTAGATAATTTAAGTGTACGGTAAAATATATCTTTCGTACAGCATTATAAGCCTTTTCTATCTCAATGATTATTATTTATTATTATTATTATTCGAGACCCTTGGGTTCCTAGTGGAACATAGGGCTTCAGTAGCACATCTTCAGTGACCTCTGTTCTCTGAGATCTTTTGAACCTGGTTCCACGACAGCCCAGAAGCTCTCATTTCCTCCTCGCACGACCTCCTCCATGTCACCCTCGGACGTCCAACTCGTCGCTTCCCATGGGGATTCCACTCGAGGGCCTGACGCGTGATGTCCTCAGTCGGCCTTCTCAGTGCATGCCCAATCCATCTCCACTTCCTCCTGCATATTTGTTGGGTGATAGCTTCTTGGTTGGTTCGTTCCCAGAGCTCCTTGTTGCTTATTCTTTCTGGCCATCTGATCTTCAGTAGCGAGCGTAAGCAGTTGTTGATGAATGTCTGTAGTTTATTGGAAATGCCTTTCGTAACGCGCCAAGTCTCTCAACCATCACACAGAAGCACTGACTTGACGTTGGTGTTGGAAATCCGCATCTTGCTCCGTATGCTGAGTGCAGAAGATCTCCACACTGGTTTCAGGCTAATGAACGCCTGTCTTGCTTTTCCGATTCTGACTTTGACAGCCTCGTCCGTCCCGCCTGTAGTTGAAACAGTGCTTCGTAGATAAGTGAAGGAGGTTACTTCCTTTAAGTTTCTCCCGTTGGAGTTTGTTGTTGTTGTTGATGGTGGTGGTGCGGTATCTTCATCACCTCTGTCCTCTCTATATTCGACCTAAGTCCCGTCTTCGCTGCCTCTTCTATCAACTTGTTAGTTTTTGCCTGCAGATCTTCAAGTTTGTGTGACATTAGGCATAAGTCATCGGCGAAATCCAAGTCTTCTAGGTTCTTTTCCGCAGTCCAGTGTATCCCCCTCTTCTCACAGCTCCCCACTGTTTGCTGCATGATCCAGTCCACCACAATAAGGAATATCATGGGGGATAGTAGGCAACCTTGTTTCACTCCTGTCTTCACTTCAAAAGCATCACTGAGCTGAGCTTCCCATTGTGAATTACTTGGCATGTGGCATCTTCATATAGTTGTTGAATGAGGTGGATAAAGGTTTGCGGTACTCCGTAGTAGTGAAGCAGTTTCCAAATTACCTCTCGGTCGACGCTGTCAAAGGCCTTCTCAAAGTCGATGAAGTTGAGGTAGAGAGCTGATTGCCATTCTATGCTCTGTTCTATGATGATGCGAAGCGTTGCAATTTGGTCTGCACATGATTTGTACTTCCTGAAGCCTGCCTGTTCCGGTCGCAGTTTTGAATCCAGTGCATCCTTAAGCCTCTCCAGGAGGATGCGGCTTAATATTTTACTTGAGGTGGACAGGAGAGTGATTCCGCGCCAGTTCTTGCAAGCACTGAGGTCTCCCTTCTTCGGCAGTTTGACAAGGTAACCCTTCTTCCAATCACCAGGTACCTTCTCTTCCCTCCACACCTTCTGCAATAGTGGTGTGAGCATGTCTGCTGTTGTCTCTGCATCTGTTCTCAGTGCTTCCGGCGGGATCCCATCTGGTCCTGCTGCTTTCCCACATTTCAGTAGCTTTATGGCTCTCAGGACTCCCATTTTTTTGGAGGATTTATGTCCACTTGTAATTCAGCGGCTGCAGGTGGTATTTCTGGACGAAGTGCAGGTGGTGGTCGATTCAAGAACTTTTTGAAGTGGTCGGCCCATTGTTTCCTTTGTTTCTCTTCTTTCGTAATTAAATTTTCTTCTTCATCTTTTATTGGTTTCATCTGTGTTGATCTCTTCCCTGATAGAAACCTGGTTATTTGATACAATGTCGTCAGGTCTCTCTTACCTGCAGCCTGTTCTGCTTCACTTGCCAGTGTGTCGTAGAAGTGTCTTTTGTCTTTGCGAGCACTCTTCTTCACTTCTTTGTCCAGTGTTTTGTACATTGTACTCAGTTCCTCTTGTCGTTGTTCATCCTTGCACTGGTTTATCTTCTGCTTCACTATCCTCCTCTCCCTGCTCTATCAGCTTTCATGTATGCATTGAGATCCATTCCTTATTTCCTTTCTTCTTCCTTCCTAATACTGTTGTGCAGGTTTCTTTCCACATCTCTTTCAAAGACTTCCAGTGTTCTTCCACACAGGTTTCTTCAGGGATGTTGCTCGATATCTCCCATTTTGTCATGATGGCTGCCTTGAAGATCTCCTTTGTAGTTTCATCCTTCAGTTTCCGAGTGTTGTACTTGAACTGTGGTCTATCACCAACTTCCTTCTATTGAAGTCTTTCAACTTGATTTGGAAGGTTCCTTGCACTAGCTAGTGAATGGTCTGAACCTACATCTGCTCCTCTTCTTGACCTTGTGTTAAGTAGACTGCGTCTCCACTTTCTTGAGATTGAGATAAAGTCGATTTGATTTTTAGTGTGTCCATCTGGTGAAATCCATGTCGCTTTGTGGATATCCTTGTGTTTTTACACACTGCCTCCAATCACCAAATCGTTGAATGCGCAGAATTCTGCAAACAATTCTCCATTCTCGTTCATTTCACCTAGCGCCTCTCGACCCATGGTTAGTTCTCTTCCTGTGTTGTCCCCTCTCACTTTGGCATTCATGTCACCCAATAGAATTTTGATATCGCTAACTGACGTCTTGTCTAGTGTTGATTGAAGTTGTCTGTAGAAATCCTCCTTTTCTCTTGCTCTGCATTATTTGTAGGTGCGTAGCGTAGGATTGAATGATTGTGACCTTCCTTCCTTTTGAGTTGAATCTTGCTGTCATGATCCTGGAGGAGATTGGTTCCCACTGCATGAGAGCCTTCGATGCTCTTGAGGACATCTCAATGATATCATGCTCTAACGCTGTACGTTAGTATTTATATATATATATATATATATATATATATATATATATATATATATATATATATATATCACAAGCATATAACAGTCAATTGATAAACAGTAGGATATAATTGAATCATTAGACGATTGCTAAAGAGAAACCGAAATAAAGAATAGAAAGCAGTTGCGTAATAATCTTTTAGACAGTAGAAATAACGAGGAAGGCAAAGATTTTGACAAGGCGAAAATTGTTAGTATATGAAAAATGAGAATATTGAGTATCCATATGATAGACAGATTGATAGATATAAAGAAGGTGAGAAATTAGACAAAGATCATGATGGAAATGATAGTAGTAAACTAACTAATTATAATGAAATCGAAACAAGATTATGAAAGTATTAAGACCATGATAAGATGAAAGATTGAATATACTTCTTTTGTTCACAGAGATCAGACTTGAATTGGTTATATTACTAGTGCTTATTCTGTCCACAAGTGTCGAAGGTGTACTCCTATTGAAGCATTCTCTTTGACTTTATAAATGACACTGTAAAGCAGGACTCTGGTCAAGCTATATATCCAGAGTTGATCAGATGTTCAAGAATTAAACAGTTAATTTACATTCTCTCTTAGACAACTATACAGGATAGGGATCAGTGATACTTTTGAAAAAGGGTAGTTTGTGCTGCCTATATAACTATCTGCAAAGGAGTAATTAAATTTCTATACAGTATTTGAATTTTCACAGCTGGATGCCTCTCAGCTAAAAAGGAGTCTGACTCATTCTTTATCATCTAGACAAACTACGGAAGATCCTCATGAAAAGTGGATGACGATCCAGATTTATTGAGATCTTGAAATTAAAATAGAATACGGAGAAAGTACTCACAGTTCCAATGAAGACCTTATTTTAAAGTTGATACGGCAGCAGAGATCTTGAAGAATTGGCTGTCTAAATCACTGAAGGAGACTTTCTTTTCTGCAAAGTTACAGATCAGCTTCTATAGTCAGCAACTGCTTCAGGGGTGCATTAAAGACAAGTTTCCGCTTTAGGCAACCTCAGTATATGTCTACAAATCATTATTATTTGTTCTTATATACAACGCCGAGATTATACAAGTGAAAATACACACACGATGAATTTTACAGTAGGCTTTGTAGCGAGTATTTTAACACCATCTAGTTAAAGGGATGAAATACTATGATTTATACGGCTACTAATTACTAGAAATATCATCAGCATTTCAGATAAGTTCGAATAAATCAATCAGGTACTGTCGAAACACTCCATACGTATATCGTGAACTTATAACACCAGTAAACAACATTAAAATCACATAAACTCATTGAATTTAAAGTCATGTAGTCTTTTCCAACACGTTCTTTCATGTAATTATAATTATTATTATTATTATTATTATTATTATTATTATTATTATTATTATTTGCCCCTTCAGTTCCTAGTGGAACATAAGGATTCACTAACACATCACTATTTCACTCTCTTCTCTCAAGTCTTCCCAACCTGGCTCCACCACTCCCCACAACCTTCGATTTCTTCCTCACACCATCTCCTCCACACAACCATCGGCTCCAACTCCCAACTCCTCGTTCCCCATTCCACTTCTACTCAACAACCTGGCCTCACGCCTGAAGTCACCAATCGGTCTTCTCAGCATATCCTCAATCCAATCCATCTCCACTTCCTTCTACTGCATATCTGTTGGGCGACCGATTGTTGCTTGATTCGTTGTCAGCCACACACAGCTCCTCCCTCCTTATTCTTGTTATTCTGGCCACCCATCTGATCTCCATCTTCAGTATCCAGTGAGCGTAGGTGGCAGCTGTTCATGTGATGTATGTGTGCAGTTTGTTGGAAATGCTTTACGTGACGTGCCGCCAAGCCTCTCAATGATCACATAGAAACGCTGACTTGATGTTGGTGTTGAAAATCTGGATGTTGTTCACACTTTGTGCTGAGTTAAGTTGAGTTGAGTTGAGTTGAGTGGACTGGAGTGGAGTGCAGTGCAGTGCAGTAGATCTCCACACTGATTATTTCAGATTAATGTAGGAAGGCCTATCTTGCTGTTTTTCGGATCGTGGTTTTGTCGTGCTTATCTGTGCTGCCGTCACCACTGCTGCTGCCAGTATTTGAATCGATGCTGTGTAGGCAGGTGGGTAGGTGAAAGAGACAACTTTTTTTAGACTTCTCTCGGTGGTGATTGTTGCTTGCTGTTGTTGTTGGTGGTAGTGGTGGTTGGGTATCTTCATCACCCCTGTCTTCTCAACGTTCACTTGAAGAAAGTCTTGTCTTCCTTCACTGCCTCGCCTCTTCTGTCAACTTGTTAGTTTTTTCCTGTTGATCTTCGTGTTTGTGCTACAGAAGACATCAGACATAAATCATCATCTGGGAAATCCAAATTTTTTAAAGTCTTTTCATTGGTCAAACGGCGTGCTCTGATCTTTTCGCTCCTCACGGTTTGTTGCATGATCCAGTCGATTACGATCAAGAAGATCATCGGTGATGATAGTAGGCGGTAACCTTGTTTTACTCTTACCTTCATGTTTTCATGTAATTAGTAGAACTTATCTTTCTAAGGTGTAGTTGTATCTTATTAACTAGACAGTTTTTGCTAAAGCCATTTGTCTATTTATTTGTTATAAATAAGGCACGTATGTGGGCTACAAGTATGGATCATTTATTTCGTGATCCAAATGGTCGGAAATGGTTGGAGCATTTTATGGAAAAAGAGTATAGTTGTGAAAATATGCGTTTTTTACAAGAAGTTCACAAGTACAAATTTGGACCAATAACCAATATTAACAAAGAATCAAAACGTATCTATACTGAGTATTTAGCTAAAACTGGTGTTAGTGAAATTAATATTGATAATTATACATTAACAGCAACTGAAGAATTATTGAAGGTATGTTAATTATTAATGTTATTGCTTGTATTATCTTAGCGTTGATTGGACCGACTTCATCAGTCACTATTGGCATATAGGTTTCAGTGTAGATTCCTCGATATTGCTTGTGTTTGAATCAACTATTATTGATGGTAAGTAGCTAGCAGTGGAATACAGATCGCGTATTTCGCACATAAAATGTCTATTGTGAATCGCACTCTGGCGTTTGAAGCAATCGATCCTGGGGACAACATCACTCCACACCGAGGTGTAGGTACATCCAGCCGACGAGTCCCAAATACGACGAAACGCACCCCCTGGATTCCACTGCTAACCACTACCGATCATGAATATGTTAATTATTTTTGCTGATGCGTAGGTAATGACCCATATAAATGTATTGATAGCCATGTTGTTTGAATAGCATGTATTATAGCTAGACAACTCAAAACTGTTTGGTATGGTTGGGTTTCTGGAGCTATATTTAGTGCATAAGTGGTTGCTATACTACGTGGTTACTGTAAGATGAAGGAAGCTTAAGGTCTATAGGAGTAAAACTTGAACACTGTGGTAGACTATAATTCCATTTTACTCTGTTTATTAGATACGTTACACAGTGAAGGAACAGTATCATTAACTGGATAACGTTTCGGACACAATTTACCGTCCACATTCACACAATAAATGGTGTGTGACTCACAACCATGGTGCACTTTGGTGGATATTCGTTAGACGGCAACAATCGACAGGAAGCCCTGCCTGATCTAAGTTTCATATTCGTCGGCACTTATCAGCCGGTGTGTGTGAAACCTCGAAGGAGCTGATATCCTATAGGAGATTCAAAGTCATGTCACCCTATGCTACAAACTTACCATTAATCTAATGTAGTCCTACAGGAGGTCAACGGTGACCCGAACACCTCAGTGGTATTATCTCTGATTACGTCATTGGGTGACGTGGATTTTCACAAGGGACATCAATTCGCTCCAGGTTGCAGCTACGTCAGATTGACGGTTCAGGTCTTCTCGCTAATTACCTATATTTAATAAACAAACAGACCATATGTTTACTGGAAAACCAATGAAAATAAGTACAAGTTACAACAAAGTAAACTTGGATCATTAGTTTGAAAAAAAAGAAATCGTTGAATAGTTGAACTGCTTTAGCGCTCATAGGTCACTTACTTCGAGACGTGATTCCTGAAGTTCTAGTAGGAAGCCGTGACCAGTGAGATCAACCAAGTCAGATGTGTTGACAGAAGGAGAAAATCTGGGCCATTGGATCCCTACCTAGTGGCTCAGTAGAAACGTGGTGGTGGCCGGACTTGAAGGTTGAGTTCGAACCCTCGGGGGGTCATCGGTGAGCACTGCTGAGGAGCTCCATGCCAGGACAAAAGCACTTTTACTACCTTCAAATGTCTATTTAAACTATCTGAGATAACACTGAGGGGTCACATATTATAACACTTCTTTCTACCCATCAAAGTTGAGCAGTTCGACATTATCATAAACTCATATATCATCGGTATATCATTTTGCAAAATTACCGACTAGTTCCGAAATAAACGGAAATGGGATTTAAAAGCTTAAATAAATATTTGGATGGAAACAAGAGTGGAATAAGTGACTGACAGTTTACTGTCCAGGATGAGCTGTCTTGACTGATATACAAGTCAAAAAGTGTTATAATTTAACACTAATCTTCCACATGATTGGTCTCGAATATATTTTGAAGGGCACCCTAGCAAATCCTGAAATAACGAATCAGGTTTCGGTATTTCAGCTTGGAAGTTAGTTTTACATAAAAGACAGAACCATAATTGATTAGCTCAATAGTTTTTAGAGTGGCGTTTAAGGTTACTTTACTAGCCCGGTCTTGTGTACTCAATCCAACCACACTATGAGTCAAGCATATATGACCCTCCCAACCATGCACAACAGAACACAAAGTCTGGTGCTTAGTAGTCGTGTATTTTGAGTGATGTGAGTTATCGCAATATGCAACTGAATTATCTGATCGTAATCCAATAAACGTTATAGAGATGAAACAACCAACTTCAAGGACGAAAAGATTTCAATCAACATACAGAGATTATTTTCAAAATATAAGTCATATATAAGTAGATGAGGGGTCAATTGAAAGCTCTCGAACTAAGCTATACAGTAACAGTTATACCACAAATAAAATAATTTTTATGATAAATAAGATAATATACAACCAAATGATACTTGTCTGAGATTCATATTTTCCACTTTTCGGCTGATAAATACAACAGTTAGTATTGAAGATGAGATGACTAAGATATCAAAATAATATACTCCAGTAGACTACTATTCAAAGAGAGATTCAAAATTTCATCCAATCTCGTATGTTGAAAGCATATTGCGAAACAAGTGTTGGATAAGTACCGAATATTAACCAATAGAGATTGACAAAAAGCGAATTAACCAGTCAGTAATGATAACATACAATCATAGTACTTGATGAAAAAAGCAAAGTAGAAAAATTAAATGACAATTTCTGTTTATAACTGACTTTTGCCAGAGAAGTGAATCAATTATTCAATGTTCAATTTTTTGTACACGACCATTGAGGGGCAAGAATTAGGTGGAGCGACGTGGTTTCTAAACACCTAACACAAAATAACATTTTATAACATTAGTTCTCAAAAATCACTGTTTATCTGTTCCCAAAATCTAGATAGTGACCTAGTCAGTTTATATAATGTAAAGTTATGTCTTTTGGCGGTAGTTAAGATTGAAATCGAACATGTCCGTTTTATTCCAGTTTATACTTAATACTTAGTAGTGATAATAATTCACATTATTTCAAACAATTTGTGGTACAATTTGGAATTCTCAGCATGATATACTGCAACAACATTTTGAATTTTGTTATTATAAGAATTTAAGTAATGTAAAGAATATTAGTATAAATTATTTGAAATGAAATGATTAACTATGTATAGTAATGATGGGTAGTGGTTACTAGTGGAATCCAGGACGCGCTTTTCTTTCTATTTGGGACTCTTCAGCCGGATGTACCTGCCTTCCAATATGCAATGTTGTTCCCACCGGGATTCGGACTCGGGAGCGAACACTTCAAACGCGAGAGCGTTATTCACTACACCACCGAGCCACGATAGCCACTTCTTGTGTGACGGGTATAGTCTTAGTGTTATACAAGCAATAACACTGAAATTATTCACTGTTACAAAGTTGATAATGTGAGTTCTGTCCTAACACGCTTTTCCTCACAAAATATGCGTGATAGGCAAGGTACAGTCGAATTCTTATACTTAGTTGTACAAGCCATACAGTTTTATGTAATTTCTTCTTGTCCTTCCTGAGGAGATACAAGGAGAGTGCTGTGAATGAGGCTAATGTTTCATGTCACCTAAAATTATTGTAGCTAACTGCTTGTTGGAATTTAAATATCGATCAACTACAGTGTTAATCAGTTGAGCTAGATGCACACCACTCATCCTACTGACGATTTTCAAAGCCCTATATAATATAACATAATCCTCTTTTAGAAGACCAGAAAAGATCATTGGGGAACAATAGAGATTATTTAATATGCAGGAATTAATCGATTGTAAAAGAAGAGGTTGAGTTATACCAGAGAGCCTTAGTTTCTTTATGTAATAAATTAAACGAAAGGATTTTTTACAAGTCAACAAGATATGAGATGACCGACAAAGATCACAAGTAAAACTCAATCCAAGATAGTTAACACTCGATTTACTTTCTGCAGAAATACCATGAGACTTAACCAGCTCACACAAGTCTTGTTTATCCTTAAGGCTAAAATTAGCAGTCTGATACTTAGAAGGGCTTAATTGAGACCATCTGAGAGAGACCATTGGTCAGTAAGAGACAAGAACCCATTTAATTCAGAGGTATCTAAATGAGAGTTAGCCGGAATAGACACCGTCAGGTCATCAGCATACTTGATAAAAGTAGTTTTAACAGAATACCATTTTAGATGTATCTGCCATTGCCACCATTGAGATTTCAAACCGAAATCAGTCAATTTAAACATTAGAACTATGAATTGAATATCATGACGGTGAGACGATAGTGAGACACCTACATGAAGAGCTCATAAGTCACTAAGTGTAGAATGCTTCCGACTATTGTTGTACTACGGTGAGGATAAAAGCTGTTTAATAACCAAAGTATTAAGTGATGGAAAAGATTTGTAGCTGAGGATGACGGTGGTTTGATTTCCGCTGAACTTTGGTACTTTGCCGTCAACCTTTCGTCACTAGGCTTGGTAACATCTTGAGCATTAACTTCATCAAGAAGTGAAACGTAATCGTATATTACACGAGTGTTTAGATAGTGTTTCTTTATTGACCTTGGATTTTGTCCAATTGTAAGTTGGGGAAGAAATTTTTTACCATACCCTGCCTGACACCTTTGACCTTAAATTCCCTTCAGTCACGTCATTTGTTGGAGTGAAATCATACTGTTTGTCGTTGTCACACTATGCATCATTATTGGTTGATCCGGTCAATTTATCGTTGGATGATGGATGACTGTTTTCTTCCTAAGAAGATTGCAGATTAGGTCTATATCGTTTGAATGTCATCCTTCTAGAAATGCTCTAGGAGCATTGGAACCTACTGTTTGCAGGATTTTCACATTCTCCTAGTCGAATTTTTGATTGTGATTGTCTGTAAGCATTGAAACCAAGGAGATCGAGTCATTTCACTTTACTGCTAGTTAGTGTTCTTCAATTATTTGAGCAGTCCGATGGCTAGACTGGCCTAGACCTGATATGAATATGGACAATAAATTGTGTCCGAAATGTTATCCAGTATATGATACTGTTTCACCGTGACATTTCTAATAAATAGGCTAAAATGGGCAAAATAATGCTGTGAACATTTTTTTCATTTTCTTAAAGGTTAATACTACCACACTTTGTATAGCAGTTGCCTTATACATTCTACTCACTTAAGTCCTACTGTTATTTTACACCCCCTTCTGACTATAAAAATACCCATATGGCCTTATCGATGTGTCCTTAGACTTCTGCGACGAGGATTATGCATCAATCCATGTGTATTAATCTTTGAAGTAGTCATCATCATGGAGATCTAATTTCTTCTTGAATGTGTTCAACAAAGGAGCTCTGTTAACAAGTTTCAGTCATTGATTACTTTATGGGAGAATTTGTATTCCCACTGAAGTTGATCCAACCACGGTGTAACGATGACGTCTTAGGTGATGACCAGTGTTCAAGAGGGTGTGAAGATTAGACATATCAACATTCAAATTTTTGAGAATTGAGGAAGATCCCATCGACAAAATCTGTAGAAGTTGGCACATTTCTACATTTTAACCGTAATATTCCAACTTGACAATTCTTCTTAATTGTTTTTTGAATTTAAGAATGGATAGTTACTAACACTGAGATTCACGATTCGTTCTGTTTAGGACTCGCTAGATGGATGTATCTGCATTTCAGCGAGCAGTAGTGTCCCCACAGAGACTCAAACCTATCACGCATCACTTCAAACCCCAGAGCGTTATCCATTATTTGTGCTATGGGTATAGTTTGATATGTTGGAGCATGTCATTTAGCGTTGTTGATTCGTTTGAACTGGATTGATTGGCTTCTGTCGACATTTAGGCTCCTGAAGGACAGGTAAATCCAGCTAACAAGTCACAGACAGATGTGTCTTCGAAATAAAATCACTGACTATATGGAGACATCTACACAGGAGCCTATATATGCTAAACAAAAGCCGATCATTTCGTTCTTAGTTAGTCATCAATAAGAAATAACAACCTCCAAAATGTTTTTGGTGTTTGTTGATCACCCATCAATATTAGTGTATTTAGATGGTAGTCTCTTAAATTGAACCAAAGTAGTCCTCGTTACTTTGTATTGAATATGCTGTAGCCACAATCAGATACTTGTACCAAAGGATAATACTATAGTCTTGATGTTCGTATGAGTAATTTCTCATATTTATCATTTCTACCGAAAAACAATGCACTAAGATGAATTCATTTTAAGAAAAGCTATACTATTCAAAAATTCTTATCATCTCAAATATACTACTGATATGCAAGACGGATTACATCTTATCACCGGTCAGTTGAACATGATTCATTTACCTAATCATTCAGGATGGTAGAATATATATGTAGCTCGAGATGAAGATGATGGTCGTTTGATTTTCTCTAAGCTTCGATAATTTGTCGTGAACGTTCACAACAAAATATCAAAGTACAGAGAACACTAAATAACCATCATTATATGAAAGTATATTTTTAAGTAGTTACTTGCCTTTTTAATCATATTAATAGTAAACAATGCTTAATTTTACTTATTTTTGTATATTTATAATAAAAATCGCCATTCTAACCTCCTTCTATAAACTGTTTGATTCTCTTATACTAGAATCCTGATCTATTTTGTTTCGACTTTGCACAAGAACATATCTACAATTTAGTGAAAAATGATTCATATACACGTTTTCTACGATCAAATGATTACGCAAAGATATTGAATCATGCATTGAAATCATCATCACAAACAATTAGAACAGAACAACAAAAATAGATAATATTGACAACTAGATAAAGAAAAGTCTTCTTAGCTTAAACAAATCATTAATTGTTAAGTAAGGGGTAAATGTATTCATCAATTTACTGATTATATTATAAGCAAAAAAATAAGTCTCCCATTTTTCTTGTGATTTTTAACGATTGATTGGTAGTATTGAGAGATAGGATACACGTTGAAATTTATTTTCAGGTGTCCATTGTTTGCATGAACATGAACATGAATATGAACAGTGGAATTCCATAGAAACACAAACTCTTCATCATATATTTGAAATTCCTTATTTTTCACCATGATATCCCACCTTATCCATCATTTATGTGTACAAAATCCAAAGGAGAATGTATTCCATGTTTCAGAATACTTGATGTATATGAAGATATTTTCAAGATATCAGCTGATAACTCACTTACAACTAAAGGAATTCAAAATTACGACCGGAACAGGCTGGATGGGTTCAGGAAAAACAAATCACTAAACATCATCATTATAGAACAGAGCATTCAATGCCAGTCAACTCTGCACCTCAAATTCATCCACTCTGAAAAGGCCTTCAATAGCCTCGATCGAGAAGTAATTTGGCAGATGCTTCAATACTAAGGTTTTAGTGCCACAAACCTTTATCAGTCTCATTCAACAGCTACATGAAGACGCCACATGTCAAGTGATTCACAATGGGAAGCTCAGTGACGCCTTTGAAGAGAAATGAAGACAGGAGTAAGACAAGGCTACCTCCTACAATCCCCAATCGTCTTCCTGACTGTGGTGCACTACATTGCACTACATCATGCAACAAACATATGAGGAGCGAGAAGATAAGCATACCCTAAATGGACCGATGAAAAGACTCTAGAAGATCTGCATTTCGCCGATGATGGTTTGTGTCTAATGTCTTCTGTAGCACAAACTCGAAGATCAACAGGAAAAAATAACAAGTTGACAGAAGAGGCGAGGCAGTGAAGAAAGACGGCACTTCCTTCAAGTGAAAGTAGAGAACAAACGGTCGATGAAGATACCCGACCATCACCACCACCACCAACAACAACAACAACAACAGCAAGCAACAATCACCACCAACGAGAGAAGTCTAAAGGAAGTTGTCTCTTTCACCTATCCACCTGCCTACACAGCATCGTTTCAAATACAGGCGGCACAGGCAGAGATCAGCACGTCAAAACCACTATCCGAAAGACAACAAGACAGACCTTCCTCCATTCGTCTGAAACAATCAATGTGGAGATCTACTGCACTACACTCCACCCCCACTCAACTCAACTCAACTCAGCATAAAGTGTGAACAACATCCAGATTTTCAACACTAATGTCAGTCAAATGAGTCACTGTTTCTATGTGATGATTGAGAGACTTGGTGTGTTACGAAAACCATTTCCAAGAAACTCCACACATACATCACATCAACACCTGCCGCCCACGCTTACTCGATACTGACACTGCACATCAGGTAGCCAGAATAATAAGAATAAGGAGGGACGAACTGTGGCTGGCTGGCTGGCTGGCTGGCTGGCTGGCTGGCTGGCTGGCTGGCTGGCTGGCAACGAACCAACCAACAACACATCGCACAACAAATACGGAGAAAGAAGTGGAGATGAATCATGTATACACTGAGAAAACACTTTAGTGACATCACACGTCAGGCCCTCGAGTGGAACCCGCATGGGAAACGACGACGAGTTAGGTGTTGGAGAGACACGGGATTCTGTGACGAAAAAATGAAAGGTTGTGGGGAGTGGTGGAACCAGGTTGAAAAGACTGCAGAAAAGAGAGTGAAATGGCAACGTGCTAATGAAGCCGTATGTTCCACTAGGAACCCAACAGACAAATAATAATCATAATAATAAACGGCAATAAACACGTATCATGACTTATTTCCGAGAATTCCTCAGCAGTTCCAAACCTTAACTTACTTTGAAATCGAACTTTAAAGCCTTTGAGTCACCATCATGAGTTAGCTTTAATTCAACCACCATGTTACCATAAAAATTGACAGTTTTCGACACCCCAAAAACATGTTACCCCGAAATGCTATTTAAATAATCTCAGTCAAAATCGACTGTTAAGTTACACAAGTCAGACAGAGAATCTTCCCATGAAGACTTTAACCTATGACACCTATATACTCTTCGATGATGTAGGAAGACGTTTGTCGCAAATTATGAATTGACTCGGAATGTTAATGTCATTAGCACAACGGTAATCTGTACAATATGGAATTGCGTTACAATTTCAGTCACAGATTATGTATGCTAAAATAAATTTCATGTTAAACAGCCTCCACTCACTCCCAAAATGCAAATACATAATCATCCAACATTTGTCATTCTTAGTAATTAAAATTATTTCATGAGGATAGATGAAAATTTCACCTACAAGTTGTAATGATGAAATTATCACAAATTCAAATGTCGTCATCATAATACACCCAGTGGACACACACCAGGAATCATGTTATTAACTCTACCAATTCAGTCTCCCATATAGTCAACAATGTAAAATTTCCATGTTATACGTCATTCATTTAAATAATGATGAAGAACTAGCATAATTGGCACTCTACAATACACACCAATTGAACTATTATGTCAAGAATATCGCTTCTAGAAACACCTTAAAGACTTCACAGAAGCAATCGGATTTCCGCAGCATCATTCTCTGCACCCCCACAATCCCATTCATCAAATATAACCAGTGTATGTAAAACTGACAATATTTGTTAGCAGTTTGTGGACATTAAAAAAATAATATACGGGTGGAAATCAAGCAAGAAATATCACATTATTTGACAAAATGAGTAAATCTTAATTGAAATCAGGAAACAAAAAAAAATCACTTTGGAGATTTGTGAGGATTTATTGATTCAGGATGGTATTCATCATCGACTGACATCAGCTGAAGAATCATTGGAAACTTCAGAGCACTGGATAGCTGTCTCTTCTTAGTGTCAGACTACTCAGCAGTGCTCATCCATGACCCCACTCCATCACGGACCACACCCAAGACCTACAGGCTCCGTGGCCAACACTTTACTATTCAGCTCCTGCGTCGAAATCCAATGGCTCATAATTCCTACCTCTGTCAGTTCACGACCTCCTACCAATGCCGTCCTTCAATAAATATCCTCATATCCGACTTTGTTGACACTACCGGTCACGACTTCTCACTGGAACTTCACAAAGCAATGAACACTGGGTTAATTTAAATTTGACGTTTCGGGAGATTAACCAACTTCAGGCTGTCATTCATCATCAACTGACACAAGTAGGAAATATAGACCATTGAATACCGACACAGTAGTTCAGTGGTAACGTGCTGGTAGCAGAACCTGAAGATCCTAGGTTCGGCCCCTGGTCACACCAGGCGTATGTATTGCTGAAGAGTCCCACACTAGCCCAAAACAGCTGTCTCGTAATCCCAGCTATCTTATGTCTCTACAAATAATCTCTCCGCATGATGAATACCAACTCGAAATAAACAATTCTTGGTAAAGTGAGTAGGCAGTTGTCAGTGAGCAAGGGAATGACAAATTTGTAATTCAGCTAACGGATAATCACATACATAATAGAAACATGAAAATTAAAACGCTAGTTAGCCTTATAAATTGGAAGGTTTAAGAATTCACAAATCAACAAGGATAGAGAATAGTAAATTCGCTTCTCGATATACAATCCAAGTGTCGATTGTTGTATTGCCAGAGCTACAGCAGTACAAAGTAAACATTTCATCACACCATTCGCAATATTACCTTGTTCTATGTACACCAGTGAAAACGAGTCTTCTGGAACTGTGTATCCATTGTCAATCAAATGCTCTATGTAATATGTAGCTGTTGATTAATCTACATTGACTTTCACTGATGAACGTCGATCTTTATTCTTCTAATTTACGACATTCGACAGCAGATACTACAAATTGACTAATTGCAACTCAACTCAACTCAACTAAGAAAGTTGATCATTTGCCTATCCCACGTAGATTTTCGATACATTCATCCTCTATGCTTCTCATCACCTTCTTCTCTTCTTAACTGAACTTAGAAAAATGATGTCTTCCAGTGTGATTTCATCTCTGTTGTAAAGTTGGTGAAGGAGTGATATTCATTGGAAAACTGAAGTACTGACTGTAAGTCACAACTCTTATCACAAACAATCATCTATCATCAACATATCTGCTGTAGAAGAAGGGATGATGTGATGTGATGCTTAAGAGATCCACTTATCGAAAATCTATGTGGAATGGACAAATGACAAAACCTAACAGCTCGGTTCCAATCACCCGACAAAGATACTTAACCCATTTCATTTTCTCTCGAATACCAAAGATTTGTACTAACAACACTACAGAAGGCAAAATCATACTTAGAAGATCGACTTACACCAGAAATCGATAACCAGATAAATTCATAGACTAAAATTCTAAATCACAATGCTACTTTACGAATTGTCTTTATGCGAACTTGACAGACGCAGAGGCCAATCACTAATTACTCGTACTTGTAATATACCCACGAATACAAGACCAAGGCAAAACACAATAGTGTAGTCAGATCGAATAGTATATTTGAGAGGTCGTGCCAAAATACCGATACGTTCCCACTAGCTGCTTAGAGAATCGATGACAACAAGTGCAACGTAACACCACGGCGTCCCAAATGGCCTGGATCATTGACCATAAGTCTTCAGCTTAGTCACTTCGATAAAACTATTCAAGGTCAGAATCAACGCTGAATCTCGTCGAACCCTAGACTACTGATCTTGAGAAAGTATGTGACGCTACACCACCATTTAGCCTCCTATCACTATGGGCAAGAAAAAACTATTTTCCAGCTTCAAATTCAATGGAGACGCAGCAAATAATGCGCTAAAACGTAGACTAATGAAGTCGGTTGAAAGAACATTCTATGCAGAAACTCGGAAAATTCCTTATGCTAGTTTCAACCAAAACGAAGATTATAAGGTGGACTCATCACATCCTAAAACAACTGAACGAACACCACAAACAGAAAAGACAAAACGCATAAACAATGCAAAAAATATATGTATATCTCCATGTTAATCTGTAACAATTCTCAAAGACGTTGAGAAATAAAGAAGGGTATGAGATGAAATAAAGTAAAATAAGATCTGTACAGAAAGAGAATCACACAGGAACACAGTCCTTGGTGCATATTCATGACAAATCCATTCTCTACAACAAATATATATCTATATACACAACGTAGGTCAACTTAGCTTCATTTCCGCCAACTTCAGAGCTCTGCGACCTAACGCCTCAGCTTTAGCAACAGCTAACAATTCAGGCGACGTCTGACACCAACCAGAACGTCTACGATCACTTACAACTGGTGAGATATTCTCCACTTGTTTACAACGACCCGGTGGACGACCTCTCGATCGTTTAGCTGGTAAACTGTCTGGTGTTTTCGAAATACTATTCATACAATCCAAATTCTCTACTGAATTCAAAGCACATGAATCACTGATCTGTAGAATATAAAAAAAGATAAGCTGATTCAAGTAACAACAAGTTCAATACTATTACCAACGCTGGTCAATAATCAATAAAAAAAACCAGTAAACGGAGGAAATACAATCAATTCGACTAGCTTACAATGTGTACGCAGAATTACTTATGCCACAAAGTAAAAATTACAGAAATCCCCTCCAATCTCATCAAAGTGTTTATTATCCTGGATGACTATTTTCAGTGGTCTAGAGAATACGGAAAAAGTCCTCCGAAACTCAGCTTAGATTAACAAACGTATGGTTACCCAACCAGACAGTCCCATTCAACCCAACACATATTCATCATGTACTACAACAATAGGAATATTACACTAATGACAACTCAGGGTGGAGCAAACAATCATAAGACAATACACTTTTTATAAGCTGTTGACAGTTGACAAATGTAATGTGATCAGATCACATACGTGGGTTATGCGAAAGAGAAAACTATAAAAGCCAAACACCGACTTCCATCAGAACAAAAGGATTTTAACTATCTAAGTTAAGTAGTACTCCCAAACTGAACAATGCTAAGATACTTCTGAAGTTTATCTACAGCACCAGGTTTTTCATACCTAGATATTCTCGCTTCACAGAGCAGATATGACAGAGATCTGCCCATCCCAATATGAAATGTTGGCTGAAGTAAGATTGCATTGGAAGGCGGCTAAGGAAGACCAGACCAATGAGTGGCATCACCACATGAAGTCTATCACTATTCGTTTGAGCCATCCATGTACACAGGCATAGATTGCCCAGTTGCGATCCTCCAGATCATACGATTCACTGGTTGAAGAACCTTATTCACATGGCTGAAAATCAGTCGCAATCAACCACACATATATTCACTCTTCGATGTCTCCCAACCTTGAAAATTTCAATCAACACTCATTTTCAAATTCCTTTGCATCCTACACACCGTTGTCTGCTGTCAAATCACTCCTTCTCTACCCACTCACACTTGGCAGACTACTGTGTTTCGTGACATGTCCAACTTATGCATTTCTGTGCAAAGTCACACTTTCTTTTTCTTTTCCAGCGTCTACGATAAGACATACTTGAAATCCCTCCTCGAGCTTAGCTTCATGTAGTACACAATATCATTTCACTTCAAGATCACACTAAACAGCATCCATGCTCTACAAAGTCTCTGTTAGTCTAACCAACAAAACAATTGTTCACATAGACAAATAAACGTTGTTTAACATGTGTCTAACTACACTGAGTCAGACATTTGGGTTCGCTTATGAAGTGAAAAGAATAACAACATGAATCCTTGTACTAGTTTGTACACTCCCAAGGGTAACTATAGTCACAAGATTCACAGTAGTAGTAAAACCACTTCACACAGGAGTCTCAGTTAACAGTCACTCACAGACTAAAATGATGAACCGTTAACAAGATCTTAAGATAACCATGACGTATACTCATGTCCCTTTCAACTTTCCGACCACATACAAAACACAGTTCTCATGCCGAATTCACTTCAGAGATTCAACGTTCAAAAGTAAATACTTATCATCAAAAACTCAATGCCAAATTACATAACTGATTATAGTTGCTACATAACACACTGACTCAACTAAATGAATCGCATAGTACATGAAAACTCATCTTTTGTAAACAAAGAAACTACCCACACCTTTGAAGTATTCTTTGCATTATATTTACGTCGTGATGGTGAAGAAGTACTCGTTTGATCTGAAGATAAAGTTGATTTACAACTTGACACCATTTGTTTGCCTATAGAACATTTCGCACTGTACAAACATTTACGCAAATAACCATAATCTGGTGTATCCGCATAACCCAATTGCAGGATGCACTGAATGAATGAAAGTAGATCTAAAAGGGGGAATAGACGATTCAAGATAAATATGAAATATGTCCAAAAGGCGAGTTGTTTTTACAATTACAAGCACAAGAATACGATAAAGTAGTTGATGTCATCAACCAGAATAAATGTTAGTCGACAGTCAGTCACTTTGCCCATAATGAGTTGATATCCGTGTTCATTAGCCAACTACTATTGAAGGATAAATCCATAGTCCAATTCCGCTCGCCAGCCTTATAAGTCACCATCTCAAAGTTGCACATACGCCTTACTCATAGTTACTAACAGACACAAATACCTCCACAGCCTCCTGTTGATCTCTATCTAATACAGTCGACCTACATCAACAACATGCATAGACAACTATTCACACACTGATGCTCATTACAACACTAAGTCTACCACATTTGAGCTCCAAAGTTAACATGACACACAAACAGCTCAACAGTGAATTCGTTGACTATCATACTAAGATATTACTTTCAATATCAGATAGCAGTGTAGATGTACGGTGTCAATGAGTAACAGTGATATCTATCGAATACCCATCGACTGTAGGAAACTACATAAGGAACCATCAGCATTCTGGTTGCAACAGTTCACTCAATGTCATTGATCTACCTACTATCAGAAAGCAACATGTTTTAGTACCTTTACTCAAGTTTCCTTTGATTGGCTCTCTGAAACCTTTACTCTTGTCTGATTAGTCGACCAGTGGTCATGTTCAACTTGTCACTCCCATCAATTATTGACTTCACATGTCAGTTTGCAATTTATACCAACTAGTAATCACTATAAAGTATACAACACGATAGTCTTCTCATTTGGAACACACCACCACTCCACTCTCAAGTGTGAATACAATCACGTTTATCAAACAACAATTCCCAGTAGAGTTTAAAAACTATCGAATGTAATTAACTATGATGACATCGATATATTTATATGAAAACGCAACCAACCGGCATTAGGTCCATATCCAGCTTGTAATACAAATTCTCCAGGACTTTTCATTGTTTTCTCCTTCTCATCAGCCACTGCCATTTTCACACGATCAGGAACATTTGCACGCAGTTTTGGATCTGAACATTTCGAAAAGAAAAATAATTATTCAAATCAAACTGTTTCCACATAACACATTCAACAGATTGTATCCAACATATCATCTCACCCCACCCCACCCTTTCCCCATCTACAGATGCTGATATACTGTACTCAACTTTGTTACGATTGTACATCACACTTAAAAGAGAGAACTCTGTTCATTTTCATAAACGAAAACAGCGTCTATCCAATTCACGAATTCTAAAAACAATGTTGCCCAACCTCACCTTCACGGTTAGTAACCTCCAGTTGTCATCATCACAAAACCTTCAAAACATATTTCCCATATCATTAATAAGAACAGGATTCAGTCAATTTTGATCAAACAAATGCAAATTCTTGACAAAATAATGATATCCTGAATAGACATACATTTATCCTCATCAGTCTGACTAGCCGTGGTTTGGCAGACTTGTGCTGGTACTGGATAATGATTGAAGATGAAATGGAAATTCTCAAATAGTCACACTGATAACCAATATGATGCTTCCTCCCTCTCTAATTTCACAACATATGCATTAGAATGAGAAGCCCTGACTAGGAAACTAGTCACTCGCATTTTACTATTGACCGATATAGAAAAACAATCCACTTTCCATTTCATTCCTTCCAAACATGAAAATGAGTAACACATAACTTCGAGTAATGACTGCACCACACATTTATAAACAAATAACTTACCTGATATCAGATGTCCCCAAGGAAGACCAGTGAAATGTGACTGAGAGGAATTCGGATGAGATCGAGCCAACCAATGGATAAGATTGAAAAATAGAATTTCCAAATCCCCTCGACGAGATGGTGGAAGTCCTACAAAAAATGACAGAAACATCTTATATTGACAAACAAAGTGACAGCATCTAATAAAGTGTTGAAGAATAATTGTAGCTCAGAATGTGCATATTCAATCCAGTTGTCCGATGAACTACACATTTTGTTTACAAATATTTCACAATATCTTCCTTAGTTAAATGCTGATGTGACCGATTATTATTATTGTACTACTAATAAAACACAAACTCGGTAAAACATAGGTACCATGAAATGCACCACTCAGAATAATAAAGCAATATTACACAAACATAACAAAACGAAGAGGGAGTGGAAACTGAAATAGAAGTGGGCTATTAAAGAAGCAGTCTAGAATGTACATACAAAGAAGTATTCACTACATTCTGTCTTACTTTGCTGCCATGAAAGACACAAGAAAACTGAAGGATGTTTACCACTAGTCTAGATCTTACGTCATATCTGATATTGTCTAAGTCAATGAGCTCAGTCATCTGCCGGAACCCATCGACAGAGTTGTCAGACATCTACAGACGCAAACCCCATACAGATATCCTTCATCTCACGGTGCCACGTCATACACTGGTCACCTCTCCGATTCTCGTAACCATTTGCACGCCAAGCAAACACTGAGAAAAGTGGGAGCCACCAAATGCGGTGTTGCAAGATGGCCACACTTAATGAATGACGACCTCCACCACTCCCAAACACACACCATCACACCATAGAACTTCTTACACAATGTTGTCACGAGATGCAAGCAATCCCACAGACAACAGTAGTCGAAAACGCAGAACCGTCTAACACCCTCAGCTCGGTGAGGTCAGGTCTGAATAAGTATCAAGCAGAACTCCTCATTTTCACACCTAACAATCTTTTACAAGCACTTCATACTTCCATCGTTCAAAGCACACACCATGCATAAGGACACTAATCATCAACTCATTCAGTGTGATTTGGATACTCTATGCTGTCGCATAACCTCGCCTGGTTAACTAGTTCACTAATTACTAGCCGGTCCTAGGCCCAGATAAAGAAGGAAGCCTGGGCATATGATTAGCACAACCCTACCCCGCAAAACCAATCCAATCGCCAAATAAACTTCAAAGCACTGACAAAATATAAAAAATAAAAACAAACCGATTCCTAGCTGGAATCCGAGAGACGAAATGACGCCCGTTGATGAAAGCCCTCAGTAAGACAGTTGGCTGATGTATCTTCTCTCGATGAAAGCGAAAGTAAGAATGGGGATTTGGAATGTTCGCACAATTTATGAACCTACCAAGGCTGCCCAGATTCCAAATAAGATGAGCAGATATGGCATGGAAGTGCTAGGCTAGGAACCTGCGAAAGCATATGGAATGGAAGTCGACTCTCCAAACTCTTAACTGGACAATCAATAATCTACTCCCATATTGTCACACAGACGACAATCACGACCACACTGAGTTTTGAAGTGGCTATCATGATGGCCCCCTCCCAAAACCATCGAAGGCTCTCATACAGTGGGAACCAGTCTTCTCCACGATCATGACAGCAAGATTCAACTCAAAAGGAAGGAAAGTCACAATCATTCAATCCTACGCTACGCACCTACAAATAATGCACATCAAGAGAAGAAGGAGGAACTCCACAGACAACTGGAATCAGTACTAGACAAGACTCCAGTTAGCGACATCAAAATTCTAATGGGCGACATCAATGCCAAACTCGGAGCAGACAACACAGGAAGAGAACTAATCATGGGCCAAGAAACACTCCGTGAAATGATCGATGACAATGGAGAACTGTTTCCAGATTTCTGCGCATTCAACGATTTGGTGATTGGAGGCAGTGTGTAAAAACACAAGGATATTCACAAAGCGACATGGATTTCACCACACACCACGACACACTACAAATCACATCAACTTCATCTCAATGTGAAGAAAGCGGAGACGCAGCCTATACTCGACACAAGATCAGATCAAGAAGGGGAGCAGATGTAGGTTCACACCAATCACTATCTACTGCAAGAAACGTACCTTCAAAATCAACTTGAAAGCCTTCAACGAAGTTGGCAGTAGACTACAGTTCAAGTTCAACACCCAGAACAGAAACTTAACTGAATGACAAAACTACAAAGAACATCTTCACATCAGCCATCAAAACAAAATGGGAGATATCGAGCAACATCCATGAAGAAACCGGTGTGGATGAACACTGGAACTCTTCGAAAGAAATGTAGAAAGGAACCTGCATAACCGTAAGTTGAAGAGGAAACAAGACAAGGAATGGATCTCGACGGACACATGCAAACTCATAGAACAGGGAGAGGAAGATGGTGAAGCAGAAGATGAACCAGTGCAAGCATGCACAACAAAAAGAAGAACCGAACACAGCGTATAAAACACTGGACAAACAACTGAAGAAGAGTGCGCGCAAAGACAAAAGATACTTCTACGACACACTTACAAGTGAAGCAGAACAGGCTGCTGGTAGGAGAGACCTGACAACATCATATCAAATAACCAGGTTACTATCTAGAAGAGACCAACGCAGACAAATCAATGAAAGATAGTGAAGGAAACCTAGTAACCAAAGAGGAGAAACAAAGGAAACAATGGGCTGACCACTTCAAAAACTCTTGAATCAACCACCACCAACACCTGCAATTCGGCCACAAATACCACTAGCAACCGCAGAACTACCAGTGAACACATGCCTTCCAACGAAAGTCCAAGTCCTGAATGCCATAAAGCTGCTGAAATTCGGGAAAGCAGCACAACCAGATGGAATTCCACCAGAAGTACTCAAAACAGATGCAGAGATTTCAACGGACATGCTCACACCGCCACTGTAGAAGGTTTGCAAGGAAGGAAGGAAGGAAAGGTACCTGACTATTGATTGGAAGAGGGGCAAAATATTATGCCGCATCATCCTGGAGAGACTAAAACATGCGCTGGATTCAAAATTACCACCGGAACTGGCGGCTTCAGGAAGAACAAATCATGTGCCGATCAGACTGCAACACTACGCATCATCATCGAACAGACTATAGAATGGCAGTCAACTCTCTACCTCAACTCCATCGACTTCGAAAAGGCCATCGACAGCTTCGACCGACAAGTAATTTGGCAGCTCCTTCAACACTACGATTTTTGTGTCATTAATCTTCATAAAACTCACTTAACAGCTATATGAAAACGCCAAATACCAGGTTATCCACAATCGAAAGCTCGGTGACGCCTTTGAAGTGAATGAAGACAGGAGTAGGACAACGCTGCCGCCTACTATCATCGATCATCTTCCTGATTGTGGTCGACTGGATCACACAGCAAACTGTGAGCAGTGAGAAAATCGGCATACGCTAAACCGATGAAAACAGCCTAAAAGATTGGGATTTCGCTGATGATTTATGTCTACATGGTGAGGAAACTTGGCGCGTCACGAATAGCACTTCCAAATCCTCACGGATACCACTCTCTAACAGACAATTCCAAAACAGCCATTCTCAACGAACCGAAAGCATCTCTGTCAAGGAGGAATGCAACGGTCACTGGTCGCAAATACGTGTGATAGTGGTCGACCATCTGGTAGAAGGTCAACACATAATCAATGAATCCATGAACAGGACGAAATACTGACTACTCTTTGCCGATGAATTCCTCAAGCCTTTTGAACAGCCCACAATGCACGATAGTACCCAATACTTTAGACGAAATCAATAGCACACTGACACACCTGTGATTACAACATACATACATTACGTAGACCCCTTTGTAAAATGGGTCCAATTATGGCTTCATTCAAGGGGGATGGAATATCCTTATTCAAACATACCTTCTCAAACAATGTAGTCAGTTCTCTGACTACAGTCTCACCTCGAGCCTAATAAAGTGTCTACGGTAGTTCCTCTCGGCCGAGTGCCCTATCACACTCTAAATCTTGACGATCCTAACGGACTATCGCCTGGTTGGATGGATAAGAGTTAATTGATCATGCAGCCCAACATCCACTTCAATAAGTGGATGCTGCTGGAGCAGTAGTCCAACTGAGCTGCTTTTCCAACTCCTAGCTCTATTTTACCAGGCATCCATAAACGTTGGAGAACGGCGTACTATTTACTTCCTGCTGACACTGACTCCGCTCCGATAACCTAGAATAGCTCCCGATTTCTCCCAGATGCAGCTACTCCTTTCACCTAACTCACGCCTTTCAACCACCACACCTCGCACTTCTCAAGCAAACGCTGCATGGTCTGTCGTGTACAGGACTTACTCATATCACTATACTCGCTACCTGCTAGAATACAACGACGAGCATCAAACAGCTTACAGAGACTCAGTGTTCTTCAAAAACCTGGTAACAGTACGCAATAATAATGAAGTTTCCTTCGCTTATCGATACCACCCTCCAACGGTTAACAATATTAACAGAAATCGCAATCAAAAAATTCGGTCACAACAAACTACATAGAATGACAGAGTTTTAAGAAGTATATAAGAGAAGAAAAAGTGCACACCATACCATTATGTGCATCCCGTGAACAGAATTCTAACGTTCCATTATGTCGAAATTTAGGATCTGGTTTCTCAGCAGCATGTACACCTCTTGAACGGAATAAATGGACTAGGCCAAAATCGGCTAAATACACCTGAAAGAAAATGGAGAACATGTTTCTCTTAAAAAGAAGAGCAAATAAATGAGCACTGCAACACAAAATAAATCCTATTTCTTGACACACAGTTCATACACTCGGATACAAATATAGCTTTAAGACTCCAGGATTTTCTACAAAGATCTATAGAAGTTAAGGATATAATTAGTAGAAATAACTAGACACAAGTTTCCCGATTTCCTAGTTATCAGAGAAGCGTATGTGCAGTGTTGTTCTTTTTCTTTGCTCAAGTGGCACACTCCACTGTGGTGGAGAACACTTTCAATACTGGTACCACATCCGAACCTTCCACAGATTCAGTCAATTTACAAGTCGGATTTCAGTACAGTTAGTCTCCCCTTCACATTTATATAGCACTTCATAATGAATGATGAAGAAAAATTCAATTCAAATGTTCAGTCACATGCACCAACCACATCTACACTAACGACACTCAAGAATCACAGGTAGATTCTTTACATAACTGTCAGTCGGACACTTTCCACTTGAAACGTATATATCAACTACCATTTTCTGACAAACCCACGTAAAATCGAATCTCTTCTGAAATTAAGAAACACTCCATCATTTCATTCATCAAAATGACAGGCAACAGAAATTTCAAACGATTTCATTCTACTTATGTGATCTATAAAACCAACTAGTAACCATTCAGTCAATTCCTACGACCGGTTACTGTAACCACTACCCTTCGACCAGCCTTCAAGAAATAAGTGTTGCCCCAAAGTTTGTGCACTAATTTGTCAACAATCGCAAAACTTTACTTGTCTCACTTCACCAAAACTTCAGTTACGTTCAAACTAATGAGTGACCACTTAGTGATGCTTTATTTATTGACATACCGCTGTTAATTACATTCCACAACAAGAAATATTTGCCAAACAATTAAAACTAACCTCTTCTTGAGAAGTACCATGAAGAAGATTCGATGCCTTGATATCCGCATGAGCATAGTCCCGAGAATGTACATATTCCAGTGCATTCAACTACAAATTTCGAAACACACAAACAGTGTAAACCATCCTCCAAAGATACAGATACATAATTCACAACTTATTCTACATATAAGCAAAAATCAAAAATCTAAACAATGACATCAATCTTGACCAAGAAAAAAGAATGCAAAGACCAACGGCTGTTTAAACCAATCACCATTGTTGCTGATCGTGGTGATCACAGTTTTACATAGCCTACATCACATCCATCAACAGTAACGCCAAAAGGTTGCAACTGGAGGATGATATTTCAAATGAAATCCTCTCAACACCAATGAGGCACCTCCAACCTTTCTAAAAGTTCTTATGTCTTCTTTGGACTGTACTGCACAGATCACCATAGGTGCCTAAACAATCACATGTGTTCGAGTACAAGACCTTCAGTGGGCTGGTAATTGACCGACATTCTTTTCAGTGACACACTGCTGCATAATCTTGCGATCAACCGGCTTTAATACTGTCTTCAGCTTAAGAAATACAGCCAGTGTTGACCACCCATGAGTCTCCTTTGTGTTCCAACTTACCAATCAATCATGTGACCTTTTCAAAACAAAACTTGGTACGGTCTGCTGTAAAAGCAGCACTGAAGACTGTAACCGTCTCCAAAATAATGGCTAAAAAGAGCCAGTGGATATCAGCAGCTTCTTCCAAACTAATGGATGCACGTGAATGCATCCCTGCAGGCTCTGAGTACAATGAAGAGCGAGCGCAACTTAAAAATAGACTGATGAAAAGTCTGCGCAACGATCGTGAACAGTGGTGGGCAGCGAAGGCTAAAGAGATGGAAAAGGCAGCGGCGATCGGTAACAGTAGACAGTTATTTAGACTTATTAAGGAGACTGGGGGGAAATGATCAACAACAGTTAGTGAGGCTATAGCGGAGAAGGACGGATCTGCGATTCACTCGCAAGGGAGACGACTGGGACGATGGGCAGAACACTTTGAGGAACAGTTTAACTGGCCTCCAGCCACGATTGCGTTGCCCGCTATCCAGTCGGACCCTGAATGGGACATAGAGACAGGCCCCCAACACTAGAAGAAGTTGAGAAAGCGGTAGGTAGCCTGAAACGAGGAAGGGCAGCAGGACCAGACGGACTACCTGCTGAGGTATACAAGAATGGTGGTAGAGTGCTCTTAGTCAGGTTAACGGAAGTGTTAGCCAGTATATGGGAATCAAATACGATCCCCTCCGACTGGTCTAAGTCACTCATCATCCCAGTCTTCAAGAAAGGCGAGAAGTCCTCTTGTGATAACCACAGAGGAATCATAGTATCCAAAATCCTAAGTTCTATAATTCTCCGACGCCTGAGTGGAGCTCGGGAACAGCAAGCCCGAGAAAACCAGGCAGGCTTTAGACCTGGCCGTGGATGTATCGACCAAATATTCACACTGCGCCAGGTCCTGGAACATAGGCATGCTTACAGACGCCCGACAATAGCTGTATTTCTCGACCTGAAGGCGGCATTTGACTCCGTTGATCGAGAAGTCTTATGGCAATGTCTGTCACTGAAAGGCGTGCCTAGTAAGTACATCACCTTATTGAAAGCTCTCTACTCGAACACTTGTGGGCATGTTAGAGCCTATGGTGAGTTGTCCAGGGAGCTATACTCATCAAGTGGTGTCCGTCAAGGATGCCCACTATCCCCATTCTTATTTAATTTTATCATAGATATTCTTATGGAGGTTTCCCTCTCGTCACCTAATTACACAGACGTTGACCCAATCACAGGTGAATTTTCTTTAGATCTAGAATATGCAGATGACATAGTCCTGTTAGGTGAAGACGCTGACAAGATGCAGAGTCTTCTGAACACTTTGAGTGGGAATTTGAGAATGTTTGGGATGCGATTTTCACCACCCAAATGCAAATTTTTGCTCCAGGACTGGTCTTCAGCGGTACCGCGGTTAACAATAGAGAGTGAAGTGGTTGAGTGTGTTGACCACTTCACTTACCTGGGAAGTAGGATCAACCCTGGTGGGTTAGTTGCCGATGAGATTTCTGCACGGATACAAAAGGCTCGATTGGCTTTTGCCAATTTGCGCCACCTATGGCGCCGCCGTGATATTCGTTTGTCTATTAAGGGTCGCGTGTACTGCACAGCAGTCCGCTCTGTTCTACTGTATGGCTGTGAAACATGGCCATTGAAAGTGGAAGATACAAAAGGCTTCAGGTGTTTGACCACCGTTGCCTTCGTAGTATAGGACGTATTCCGTGGTGTCACCATGTGAGTAATGCAGAAGTTAGGTGTAGAGTTTTGGGAGAAGAGGTAAGTCAGTTGACGAGGTTGTGAACCTTCATCGACTGAGATGGTTGGGACACGTACTACGTATGCCTAGTCACCGATTGCCTCGTCACACAATGTTGGCTGAGGTGGGTCAGGCTGGAAAAAGGCCCGAGGTGGCCAGACTAAAACATGGCACCAATGTATGAAGTCTCTGACTGTTGGTTTAAGCCATGTAGGACGATGCAGACTAGGTGGTTGGGGTCCACGGGACAAGAGGAACCAGTGGTTGGAGACCCTAGGTGATATGGCTCAGAACCGAAGTCAGTGGCGCAGATGTATACACACATTATCCTCATCTTAACAACGCTATACCGAATCTCACTATTTTGTCACTCCTCTTTCCTTTCTTCTCGTACTTTATATTTCTTTTGACTGCATTCACTTATCTTCATCCTTCACCTCACCTTTTTACTTGATGAACTGATGTGAGGTGTGGCAACTCGGACCGTTACGCAGTAACGCCTGGTCCTATGTTGATAATGATTGACTGATTTCCTACACAGTAGTACACGTGACTTTATTGGATTTCTGAATTGCAATATCCACTATACAGAACTATGATGCACAAAATTATCTTCATGGAAATATCAACTACGCTACAGCTTACAGACAATGCATAGTCAAACTACTCACCACATTCGTACAAACATCAATAATACCAGATGCAGAAATTTTATGGTTCTTTAGTGTGGTTTCAAAATCTCCAGAGAAACGATCCATTACAAGAAACCGAAGAGGCTTTTTATTCAAAACGACTGATCCACTGCTAACATACTTTGGAATACCAAGGTATTTAAGAGAATGTTTCACTTTCCATGAATTGACTTGTAAAGAGATAAAAAGAAAATGTACTACCACATGATCAATTCGAAAAATACTAACCTAATCTGACTTTTAGCATGTAAAAGATAAGAAGAAAGCGAACACATGATTCTTGATTAAACGGTAATTGACTTTCATAGAAATAAGACTCAGTTACGCTCACTGAAGATTTTGTGAATGGTTATTATAAACAGACATTCATATAAAAAGATATTTTTGAAATCCAACAAATCCGATATGCTAACTTCAACATAGCCAAACCCAAAGTTACAAACAACGAAATAATGCACATTTACAAAGTGTACAACAACGATGACACAAATGGAGCTGTAACCTAGTCATTTAGTTAGTCTACTATCTGCCACTTACTAAGGGGCTGAACAGTGTCAACTTTGTTTTGAACAGTCACATAGCACTGTTAACCATACATTTTGTACAATTCATCCCTGAGCGAAAATCCAAACACAGTTGATAACTTGGAAAATTTTGCTGCAAACAATACATTGTAATAATGACTTTCTATATAATAAACGGTTTTTAAATGCATCTATACTCATAAATATCACCCATTCACGATTATGCTTGTCAAACCGGCACACAGAAACTAGAAGAAGCAAATTATTAACTCTCCACCTGAGATAACGACAAAGCAATGAGCTTAGCTTATCGCATAGTGCAGTGTAATGAGATATCGAGATGCAAGTACCATTCACACACTTGAAAATCTGATACCAGTACAGTTTCGTTTTAAAATAATGCGACACGCACAATCAAAGTCTTCATAAGTCAACATCTTGAAGGTCTAGTCAAAACTAAGACAAATGGAAGCATTTATGAAACTGGTACTGTCTAGATGAATGATCTAAGTCAACTAGATCAGTGTGTATAATTGGACTTACATACCTTACATTTGACCTGCCTCTTTAATGTCGCTGGTAGGAAACGCTCTACTCATTCTTACAAAATGGAAGTTTTCCATTATGTCCAATTGGCATTGTACATCAAATGTACACCACTGATAATGAGTCTAGTCATCATATGAACCATCCATAGATATGTTTTAAGGATCTAACTAGCTAGTAACAGGTTTGAATACAGCTCTAGGCATCGATTTTTGGACAGTCAAGTAGAACCACTCAACACACACAGAAGGTAAGACTCATAGCTCGGTGAGAAGAGGAATCATATGCACTTTCATGCAGCAGAAAACGAGCTACATACTTTGTGAGGCTTAGTGATACTACCTGACTAACCGGTCCTCTGTAGGTAGTGCAGACTTTGAACCCGTGATCCATAGGTTGGAAGTCGATTGCCTAGACCATTGAGTTACAGTCCCATTATAGATAAGTGCACAGAGCTTCAAGCGGTTGCATTGGGCACTATGCATTACACTGCATCCATTTTTACATACCTCAGATAAAAATAGTGTGACCACTTGAAATAATGCTATGCAATCGCTGTCAAACATACGAAGAATGCGAAAAAGAGGGCATAAATTTCCCTAGTCCTCCCTATCTCCAATGGATCAGCCAGTTCTGTATTGAAGGTGATGATAGAAAGCATCTGACTGTTTATCTACGGGATTATGTACTCAGTTATGGAGGACACGATGCACCTCAAACGAAGTACTGAGTTATACACTATGAGCTACATCTATTGTGTACCTACGCCAAAATGTATTGCTTAGCTAACAACACCAATGAGTGGTGAGAACCGTTTATGAAGTTTCCTGTTACACCAAACAGATTGAACTTACACATCACTCCCCAGTCGAAATTATCAAAAAACATAAACCCTATAGATTGCTATGCAGCCTGTGCGGTAAAATACTGATTTTAAAGATCCAGACAATCAGAAGCGAAAGCTGTGATAATTCAGTCATTCTCATAAGTCAATAAGCGAAAAGAGACCACGATGCAAGGCCAATCTTACGACTATACAAAAGACGCACAAACACTCATCTCTTGAGTTCAAAGCAAGACAGTGCGACTTTCAGTACTCATCAGAGTAAGGCAGAAACAAGACGCCAGAGCTCAAAGACCGCCAAGTCTAGACACTTGGAAAGGAGTCACCATCAATCAAAATCGAGAAATCAATTCTCCTTAGCTTTGCGATTTGAACTGATTTCTGTAACGTATGTAGATCTGAGGGGAATAGGATACCATCATGCAAACGCAAAAATCAGTGCCAAGAAAATAATGTCATCTATCATATGGAGCTCAATGTCTCCGTTGAGGCACAAACCTACGCCACCATGCAACTCATTCGTGGTTGCCAGAAGCTCGTTAGCCATGACAGGTTGGAAAACAATGAAATAAGACACTTCTGTGCTTTTCTGAAACGGAACTTTAATCCCACGGATTTCCCTTGTCTAGATATTACTCAAACCTAAGCAAACAAACGACGATGGACCAACGCGCACACTTCCTCAAGTTGTACATAGGTTCGATGGAAATTGTTATTTTCATAAAGATGATGAACGGCAACATTCGCATTCTCATGAACAGAAGAATATACCGATGACGATGAGGATATTTAATCACAGGGAACTACAACTGTTACTACATACGGTCTTTATCGTTATTGCCAACCTCTTCGTCTAGTAAAAATCATTAGTGACCTGCATTACCAAAGGCAGTTCCAATCAGGATCATCTCACACTGTGTGCATTCAATTGGGCCAGATGCTTATGCCTTTGAGCATTAGTGCGCTGAATTATCATGACAAAAAAGAGACACTATATTTCAACGATGAAAGTATCCGTATAAGGTTGGATGCCAACTGGACGACACATTGGTTATCTTTCTGAATCCAATCACCCATCTATTCACACAAAAAGTATGCACTACTAAGAAGTAGAAACAGGCTATAATTTACGAGGATATGAGTCAACACACCTTCAGAAAAACAAAATGAAAGACCGATGAAGATAGTACCAAAAAAGCTAGTTAAGAAGCTCTGAATTATATACCCTAAAGCTTCATAAACATACTTGAGTCCTCTGAACATGCTCGCAAATAAAAATGCATTTCAGTAAAAAGTGGTCCATTTTCTTGTGGTTCCTAGACATAATGCTCTATATGAAATAGTAAACTTACTATCTTAACGACATAACGGTGGCTGTTTTCACCTTCGAGTTTAACTATATCCAACTTATAGAGACGATTAAAGAACGAATTATACCTGAGTAGATTCGTCCAAAACCACCTTGACCAATAGCACAGCCAGTGATCCACCTTCTCTTAAATGAATCAAGCAGTACTGTTCCAGAATCAACTGGTTCTGACAAGCTGTAACCAGCTGCCTTTACAACTCTACGTTTTCTAACAGACATGGCCGTGAAAAGGCAGACAGTAAACCGACAAGCGATCACCTGTCGCGAGACTAAATGATTACTTCGCACAACCGTAATCTTTCAACTGTAAACTTCCTTTGTTCTGATTGGTCAGAGCGATGTTACCCTCAAAAATCAAACGGCGCTACTTCCCAATCTTGTTAAATACCCGCTTTTGTTCTTGTGTCGTATTGACGAATTCGCTTAGCATTCGGGATTTGAAAAGTAGCGTAAAAATTTCTTCTGGATGGAATATTGTATCAGTAGACCTGGTAGTAGGATTTAGTCAGCTTGTGAGGTATCGAAGTTTACGAAAATGGCGAGTATGAAACTTGCATCAAAAGATTGCAACATATTAGTGAAATTCTTAAGTAATGAACTCGCCATTAAGTGTTGAGCAAACTGAGAGTTTGTACAACATTCGTGACTCGGACGTAAAGAAAGACGAAGATGATAACTTAGAGCCGGTATGTGAGTGCAGTATTTTGACTTAGCGGTAATTTTACACGATTCACGATGTCGCAAAGCAGCCGACAGCGATTACAGAAAGCACTATCATAATAAGCACTACATATACATAACAGATCTAAGTTCTTCGAGTGTCCTTTCAAAGATGTTGAGACTCGAAATATAGTGCACCTTCCTGACACTAAAATGCAACTGAAGCCAAAGTAAGAAGATTAAGTTGAACCGACTAAATATTAACCAAATAAACCTTTAGCTCACCTCCACATGCTTGAAGTGTTCTGAGTTACCCTTTATTGACCATACGTCCGAACAGGTCTCGGCGTCATTTTGTGCTCCGTTTCTGCTAATTAACATGCACTTTCTCGGAGTCCGTAGCTCAGCCGTATCAGCCAGATAAGTTGAACAAACTCTTTCCCCAAAATCAATTCCACATTTATTCGATTTAAATATATTGCCCTCTCAAGCTTGTTCCTAAATAACTCAGTCCTCTGATTTGTGTTTCGCTACCGGTACTTACACGTTAGGTAAAGTACTAATCTGGCAGGCACTAGAGGAGATCGGAGCTAGTAAGTTGCATAACAGCAACACACCCAGTCTCTTACAATTGATGAACCTGTGTGCCATTCTCTTACCATGTCCAGTACCCTGTTGATCCTCCGGTGATATATTTGTCCTGCGTTTTGCGCCTTATTATATCCCTTATCAGTGGCTGTTAACAGTGACTCTTCTGCTTAGATGGCCGTAAGTCTTCATCTCTGTGGGTTCTCACAAGAAAGCTGAATTTTCTTTGGAGCGTGTTTACTGGCAGAGAACCAGGTCAAACTTAGTTATCGCGGGTTCACCCGAACACATAACCGATGCGTCAGGCGTCTTAGATGATCCGGCATTGAATGTGTACGACCATCTCGAAGACGCTCTCATCAAACGTGTTGCACCTACTCGCCAACAGAAAGTCCAGGAACTTTTCAGTGATATGCATCTCGGTGATCGTAAGCGCGCGCAAATGGTTCGTCAAACGAAGCAGTCGGTTTCAGACTTCTAAATCGATGGGGCATTTCTCAAACAACTGTGATTGCAGAGACCGCACTGGAAGGTATGAGGAATCCTAGTTCCCTTCCATAATTCCGCCTTGATGAAGCTGGTGGAACTAGCTGACGGAGCAGTGGGTGCCATCAAGCCCAACACAGGCACTTCAGCCAAAATATCTACTAGCATTGACTCACATGAAGATCCCCGCCCCCTCTTAACTAGCCGGCGGTCGAGTTTTGACTTCGTAGCTCAAATCACTTTGTCGTACGAAGGGAATGTACACTATTGGGAAAGAAATGAGATCCAGTATTCCCTCTTACAGTTGCACGTCTCGCTCGCGGAGCCGATACGCCCGCTGTACTAAAAAAGATGTTCCAAACCGCGAGAATCCCAGCTCGCACCACAAAACGTTACGGCGCCAAAGCTGAAAGACGCGCTCAAGGCTAGACAATCAGAAAATGCGCCAGCCAGCACGTGATGGCGACTAACATCGTTGGCGACTCACTCCCTTATCAACTCGCCGGTGTCAAACCGACATTCTGGGGTGCGCTTCGTGGTAGATATCGGGGTGGAAGCTAGCGTCACCCCACCCACGACTGAAGAGCGTTTGCGGTCGACGTCCCCACAACTTCGCGCCGCCGATGGTTCGCCAATCCTGACCGACGGTCAACCATCTCTCAAGCTCAACCTTGGACTACGTTATTCTTCCCGCCGGGTTTTCACTATGGTTGATGTGACCACAAGCATTACAACTACGGATCTCTCGCAGCACTCTCAGCTGTTGGTAGATGCTGGTAAGCATGAGCTGATTGATCCTGTGGAAGCCTTCCCTCAGCCAAGCGCCCTCCATGGAGGATAATTCCAGCTCCTATGCATCCATTATTTAGTCCTTCTGGAGATCCCCAAGCCAAATCACTGTGCACCTTGTGTGGCTCCCAACGTCTCACGTCACATAGCTATGACTGGCCCACTAGTGTCCGCCAAACCACATTGGTTATCCCCAGGGAAACCGCGAGCCGTCAGGACCCGGAATGAAATCGTATTTCAGGTGAGAACAGTGAGACCATCCAACAGCCTATGGTCTTCGTGTTTGCATGTGGTACCCAAAGGCAATGCCATGGACTGGAGGCCATGTGGCGAACACCGGGGGCTCAAAGCCAAAGCGATCCCAGATCCTTATCCAGGTCAAACATACATAGTTTGGCCGCGTCCTTGAAAGGGTCGCCTATCCTCAGTAAGCATGACCTGAGTCATGTCTATTACCGGATCCCAGTTCATCCCGAAGATGTCCCAGAGGCAGCCGTCAGTGAACCTTCTGGTCTCCTTGAGTTCGTTCGCCTGGCCATCAGTCCACACAACGTGGCAAAAACCTTCCAAAGCGTCATTCATGATGTTTTTTGTGTGGATTAAACTTTGCCTATGCTTATCTGGACGGTATTCTAGTAGCTAGCCCAGACGAAAAGACTCATCGCGGTCACTTACAGCAGGTTTCCGCCCAACTGTTGGAACATTCGATTATAGTCAATCTGGGCAAGCGCCGAATTGGCATTCGTTCACTGGCTTCTCCGGGGCATGTAATCGACGAACATGGGACTCGCCCCCTACCCGAAAGGGTGTAGGCGATTCAAGACTTTCAGGCGCCAACGCTCCTCGACTCTCTGCGTACATTTCTTGACATGGTAATTTATTGCCAACACTTTATTCCTCGGTGTGAGCACATTCTAACCGCGCTGACAAACCTTCTCAAATGTAAGTGTAAAACTCTAAGCACGATCCCGGAAGCCCTGGAAGCATTGCAAAAGCCAAGAAAACCATAATAGACGCAACCATGTCGGCGCATCATGACATCAAACTTCTTCTCAGCACATTTGTTGGTCCTTCTAACAAACCTATTAGAGCTGCACTGCAGAAGCCCGAAGATGGCACCCGTGCACCCTCTAGTTTCTTCTCCGGGGAGCCGTTCACATGTGAAATGTGATACGTCACGTCTGTTTATGAACCGCTATGCAAGCCCCCTCCAGTATCGCGCCACTACACATAGGATTTCCGTTCCACACGAGCAAATCTACAGTTTCGTTGTTGCAGCCACCATTATGTTGAAAGACATCCCGACTAAATCCTGTCTCATACCATCGTACTTTACACACCGGCTGTTGCTGGACTTGTGGCGTCACACACTTCCCCAAAATCAATAGCCTAGGGTTCGACGACATTCAACGTTGATGCTGACCTTGATAGTTTAAGTGGACTCGCTAAGCTGAAGGCACCTGGTCAAGCATCCTCGCCATTGGGCACGCTGGCATGTTACGTTGCACTGCTCGTATTCGACTGTCTAGCCAGTTAGTTGGAACTCTTCGGTATCTTGGCACAACCACCCAAGTACACTATTCCATCCAACTACGCTATCGTGTTCTTCCCTGCTCTCGTATTCGTGGGCATATAACAAGTCCAAACGATCAGTGATTGGTCTTTGCGTCTGTCATATTCGCAGTCGGACAATTCCTAAAACTTGGTAAGTTTTGGTTACATTAATTCTGCTATGGTATCTCTAGTTTTGCGTCTTCTGTTTGATTGCACATACGATGATTGTGAACTCCATAGCTTTCATACTTGTTTGTAACCCTCATCTTTCCTCCCCACCTTGCCTCGCTGTAACACTTAACCTGATTTTTGCACACGGAACCGCGAAGTGTTGATTTCTTCCGTTATGCAATTTATATATGAACTTCGTCTTAACTAGTAATTCACGGAATATACGAATGTAATCTGCAAATATTCAAGATATGTGTCTGTTTCATTTGAGGTCCTCGTAAAGCATTTTTTATCCGGTCAAAACTACAAAAGTGGATACGTATAACGTTTCAACGAACTATATCGCCCGCATAGCGTCCCATGCAAAATGCCCTGCTTCTGTTTCAGAAGTAAGTTATCGTTATTATTATCATCATATTCACCACTAACTCTTTAGGAATTTCATGCAATGATTTTACGGCGACCACCTGTGATGGAAATGCATTTGTAGATACGCGTCTTATTCCCATTAAGTTAACGGTATATCAAAGTGCACCCATGGCGTGCCGTCAGCTCTCAGCTTCTGTGCCACGCTTGCGAAAGCAAGTGACGACAACCTCTCTCCGTGCATCCCTTTTATCACTCTATTTCCCATCTCTCTGCAGAATTTACCTTGAATTCGCCTTAACTCCTCCTCACTCTCCCTTTATTTCCCCCCACTCTCTTAGTTCTCCCTTTATTGTCACCTTGGGGACACTTGAGTATCCAGTGAAACTGTAGCCATGATACAGCGATGGTCTCCCAAGAATTGTTGGTGGTGGTGAATGAGAGATAACAGAAAGCAACACGAGGAAATGGAGCTGTTTGCCGAATAGAGACCTCAGTTTTCCTGAAAGTAACTCAGCCTTAATGCCAGATATTGATACTTCTGCGTGTATTTGTCGATAGTGTCCAATGTTCTGAAACAAATTTCTGAGTAACCTTCCGGGGCTTTTGAAGTGTCAGGAGGCTTTAGGTGTCCAGTATAGCTGATGCTAGCGATAAACAAGGGACTCTGTCTATCACGAGGCTTTCGTTGTAGGCTTACGTTTAATGAAAGTGCGATAAACGTTTGCTCGACAATCGGGAATGCTTGGGGTAAAATAGCCCGATGCATATGGCAGATGTGCACTTGGAGCGAATGCCAACGGCCTCTCTGCGATAAGCAGTTCCACAGGTTGGTGATTAGCTTCATTCACCGCCAGTTCTATAAATTCTTATGCCCTGAATCTTAGGAGACTCAACTGTGAAGCGCAGTCACTTTAGTGAACACAACTGATATGTGATGCAACCTGTCAGTGGAATGCGCATAAAATGCATGACGCTGTACTTGGTAGTTAAATACTTAAACCTGTGAGCAGTAGCACAGAAACTTATGAATCTCCCTGCTTGTGTTATAGCGATGAACCAACATTCGTTTTGCCCCAATAACAAACGAAATAAGAACACATGGGAAAATGTGTTAATGATCCACCTAAACCACGAAATGGTACCTACATTAGAGGTCAATATGTCTTCAGGATTTTATGAGGTTACTGAAGTTGCTTCCGGTGGGCATCGCTCCTAGTCAACCTTGTGATATATCGCCAGCGAGTGTGAATGTGTCTTTTCTGGTTTACTTGGGCAAATGGCTGTAGCTCATGTATCACTCTCGAAGTAAGCACTCGCATTTCTCCAATGTCTTCAGTTCTCCCTTCACGTTCAGTAGATACACTGTTGCAGTCTTGCAATCATTTTGTAGTGTCTGAATACACCTACAAACAATTAATTTAGCAACTAAGAAAGCCGTCCGAAAGTTTGAGACAAAAAGATTCGCATACGAAGCGAATGGCGGCAGTGAATGAAGCTAACTTTCCCCATGCAGCATCGGCGGTTAAAGTCACGCCCATCAACGACGTGGTACTAGAAACCTTCTTGAGCTTTCTACGCCCGACCATACAGAGTCCGCCACCTGTATATTCTAATGCTTCACCATACTTTTCTGTACACCGCATGCTGAATAGCCGACTAGACAACGCAGGAGAGCGGAAATGACTTCCTTCGTCTGCGGACTGTGGACATCATCCCAATGTTCTTACGCCAAACTACACACTTTAGTACAAATCGTAATCTCCTTCATTAGCCATTCTGTGGTGGGATTTCGCGTTTCTTAAGTGCCTGTGACGGTAGTCAACCCTGTTGTTCTTCTTATTAGACCAACGATATTTTTTATGAACATGCTGCTTACATTCACCTACTTTCCCTTAGACTGGTGTCAATGTAAGCCGGACACTCTGTCTGGATTGCAACTTGATAAATGTAAGAAACTGTTATATACCAGTGTTGGTATCTGTCATTGTCATGAGTGCATATCAATCCCCAGAACATGTGTTTCCATTGTTACTGGCAAAGCCGAAGGGTGCTAGATTCGAAAGCGATTAACGTGGAGTTGCCCCAAGCTGCATGTTCTCTGGTACTCAGTATCAAGTGATCTTTTCAAGTAAAAGTTACCATGCATCAAATACACTTCTCGAGTGTTGCTGCCTGCGCTAATCTGCAAAACGCCTGAAGTCTACGTACAACTGCTGCCATTTGGACTATTAACCGTTTCCATGCGTATTTACATCTACTGCTGCAAGTATTCCCGGTGGAATTAATCTATATTACCTTTAAACATAACATAATGAACTGGAAATGCATTGATTTAGACACCTCGTTATATAACTGTAGATACTTGCTGATACACCTGACAGTATAAGTCGGTCCCTTGCGGTTAGCGAGGGTAAAAACTGAAGAATCTTCTAATGAATGGAAGGTTATATTACTAAATAACAAACTATGTGGGTGAACCAGCAATGTCGGCTGGCTATAACACAGACTTTGAACATTGCACGCTTTTGTTATTATCAGTGGAACCTATGTGTGTAATGGCAAGTGGAAATCCATGCTCGTCTCATGATTTGCAGCTAGCTTCGATGAGGTTGCGCACATCGATATTTTGGTATGTGGATTGTATAATACCAGACGCTTCTGCAGGCTTTCAAGAATTATCAGTTTGATGGTGCTTCTGAACTGGTATCTCCCATGTTAACCCCACTATATGAGAATAAGAAGTCGTATTATCTTCACTTTGACGCTCTGCATATGCTGTAAGGTTGTATTTAATTTTTGTCTCATAACCTCGAATTTCAGATATCTTTCATAGTTTAACGACCTCCCATCTGTACCATTCAGGACCCATAAAATCTCGTAGATTTTTCGACATATGTCAATGTGGCTATGCCGGAGAACTGGATTCTCTCATTTCAGATCACTAATGTGAAAATAGAATGATGATTTACTCATTTATATAAAAGTGGAAATGGCCGGCACCTCTCAAACAAACTTGAAGTATCACATTTCACATGTGAACGGCTCCCCGGAGAAGAAACTAGAGGGTGCACGGGTGCCATCTTCGGGCTTCTGCAGTGCAGCTCTAATAGGTTTGTTAGAAGGACCAACAAATGTGCTGAGAAGAAGTTTGATGTCATGATGCGCCGACATGGTTGCGTCTATTATGGTTTTCTTGGCTTTTGCAATGCTTCCAGGGCTTCCGGGATCGTGCTTAGAGTTTTACACTTACATTTGAGAAGGTTTGTCAGCGCGGTTAGAATGTGCTCACACCGAGGAATAAAGTGTTGGCAATAAATTACCATGTCGAGAAATGTACGCAGAGAGTCGAGGAGCGTTGGCGCCTGAAAGTCTTGAATCGCCTACACCCTTTCGGGTAGGGGGCGAGTCCCATGTTCGTCGATTACATGCCCCGGAGAAGCCAGTGAACGAATGCCAATTCGGCGCTTGCCCAGATTGACTATAATCGAATGTTCCAACAGTTGGGCGGAAACCTGCTGTAAGTGACCGCGATGAGTCTTTTCGTCTGGGCTAGCTACTAGAATACCGTCCAGATAAGCATAGGCAAAGTTTAATCCACACAAAAAACATCATGAATGACGCTTTGGAAGGTTTTTGCCACGTTGTGTGGACTGATGGCCAGGCGAACGAACTCAAGGAGACCAGAAGGTTCACTGACGGCTGCCTCTGGGACATCTTCGGGATGAACTGGGATCCGGTAATAGACATGACTCAGGTCATGCTTACTGAGGATAGGCGACCCTTTCAAGGACGCGGCCAAACTATGTATGTTTGACCTGGATAAGGATCTGGGATCGCTTTGGCTTTGAGCCCCCGGTGTTCGCCACATGGCCTCCAGTCCATGGCATTGCCTTTGGGTACCACATGCAAACACGAAGACCATAGGCTGTTGGATGGTCTCACTGTTCTCACCTGAAATACGATTTCATTCCGGGTCCTGACGGCTCGCGGTTTCCCTGGGGATAACCAATGTGGTTTGGCGGACACTAGTGGGCCAGTCATAGCTATGTGACGTGAGACGTTGGGAGCCACACAAGGTGCACAGTGATTTGGCTTGGGGATCTCCAGAAGGACTAAATAATGGATGCATAGGAGCTGGAATTATCCTCCATGGAGGGCGCTTGGCTGAGGGAAGGCTTCCACAGGATCAATCAGCTCATGCTTACCAGCATCTACCAACAGCTGAGAGTGCTGCGAGAGATCCGTAGTTGTAATGCTTGTGGTCACATCAACCATAGTGAAAACCCGGCGGGAAGAATAACGTAGTCCAAGGTTGAGCTTGAGAGATGGTTGACCGTCGGTCAGGATTGGCGAACCATCGGCGGCGCGAAGTTGTGGGGACGTCGACCGCAAACGCTCTTCAGTCGTGGGTGGGGTGACGCTAGCTTCCACCCCGATATCTACCACGAAGCGCACCCCAGAATGTCGGTTTGACACCGGCGAGTTGATAAGGGAGTGAGTCGCCAACGATGTTAGTCGCCATCACGTGCTGGCTGGCGCATTTTCTGATTGTCTAGCCTTGAGCGCGTCTTTCAGCTTTGGCGCCGTAACGTTTTGTGGTGCGAGCTGGGATTCTCGCGGTTTGGAACATCTTTTTTAGTACAGCGGGCGTATCGGCTCCGCGAGCGAGACGTGCAACTGTAAGAGGGAATACTGGATCTCATTTCTTTCCCAATAGTGTACATTCCCTTCGTACGACAAAGTGATTTGAGCTACGAAGTCAAAACTCGACCGCCGGCTAGTTAAGAGGGGGCGGGGATCTTCATGTGAGTCAATGCTAGTAGATATTTTGGCTGAAGTGCCTGTGTTGGGCTTGATGGCACCCACTGCTCCGTCAGCTAGTTCCACCAGCTTCATCAAGGCGGAATTATGGAAGGGAACTAGGATTCCTCATACCTTCCAGTGCGGTCTCTGCAATCACAGTTGTTTGAGAAATGCCCCATCGATTTAGAAGTCTGAAACCGACTGCTTCGTTTGACGAACCATTTGCGCGCGCTTACGATCACCGAGATGCATATCACTGAAAAGTTCCTGGACTTTCTGTTGGCGAGTAGGTGCAACACGTTTGATGAGAGCGTCTTCGAGATGGTCGTACACATTCAATGCCGGATCATCTAAGACGCCTGACGCATCGGTTATGTGTTCGGGTGAACCCGCGATAACTAAGTTTGACCTGGTTCTCTGCCAGTAAACACGCTCCAAAGAAAATTCAGCTTTCTTGTGAGAACCCACAGAGATGAAGACTTACGGCCATCTAAGCAGAAGAGTCACTGTTAACAGCCACTGATAAGGGATATAATAAGGCGCAAAACGCAGGACAAATATATCACCGGAGGATCAACAGGGTACTGGACATGGTAAGAGAATGGCACACAGGTTCATCAATTGTAAGAGACTGGGTGTGTTGCTGTTATGCAACTTACTAGCTCCGATCTCCTCTAGTGCCTGCCAGATTAGTACTTTACCTAACGTGTAAGTACCGGTAGCGAAACACAAATCAGAGGACTGAGTTATTTAGGAACAAGCTTGAGAGGGCAATATATTTAAATCGAATAAATGTGGAATTGATTTTGGGGAAAGAGTTTGTTCAACTTATCTGGCTGATACGGCTGAGCTACGGACTCCGAGAAAGTGCATGTTAATTAGCAGAAACGGAGCACAAAATGACGCCGAGACCTGTTCGGACGTATGGTCAATAAAGGGTAACTCAGAACACTTCAAGCATGTGGAGGTGAGCTAAAGGTTTATTTGGTTAATATTTAGTCGGTTCAACTTAATCTTCTTACTTTGGCTTCAGTTGCATTTTAGTGTCAGGAAGGTGCACTATATTTCGAGTCTCAACATCTTTGAAAGGACACTCGAAGAACTTAGATCTGTTATGTATATGTAGTGCTTATTATGATAGTGCTTTCTGTAATCGCTGTCGGCTGCTTTGCGACATCGTGAATCGTGTAAAATTACCGCTAAGTCAAAATACTGCACTCACATACCGGCTCTAAGTTATCATCTTCGTCTTTCTTTACGTCCGAGTCACGAATGTTGTACAAACTCTCAGTTTGCTCAACACTTAATGGCGAGTTCATTACTTAAGAATTTCACTAATATGTTGCAATCTTTTGATGCAAGTTTCATACTCGCCATTTTCGTAAACTTCGATACCTCACAAGCTGACTAAATCCTACTACCAGGTCTACTGATACAATATTCCATCCAGAAGAAATTTTTACGCTACTTTTCAAATCCCGAATGCTAAGCGAATTCGTCAATACGACACAAGAACAAAAGCGGGTATTTAACAAGATTGGGAAGTAGCGCCGTTTGATTTTTGAGGGTAACATCGCTCTGACCAATCAGAACAAAGGAAGTTTACAGTTGAAAGATTACGGTTGTGCGAAGTAATCATTTAGTCTCGCGACAGGTGATCGCTTGTCGGTTTACTGTCTGCCTTTTCACGGCCATGTCTGTTAGAAAACGTAGAGTTGTAAAGGCAGCTGGTTACAGCTTGTCAGAACCAGTTGATTCTGGAACAGTACTGCTTGATTCATTTAAGAGAAGGTGGATCACTGGCTGTGCTATTGGTCAAGGTGGTTTTGGACGAATCTACTCAGGTATAATTCGTTCTTTAATCGTCTCTATAAGTTGGATATAGTTAAACTCGAAGGTGAAAACAGCCACCGTTATGTCGTTAAGATAGTAAGTTTACTATTTCATATAGAGCATTATGTCTAGGAACCACAAGAAAATGGACCACTTTTTACTGAAATGCATTTTTATTTGCGAGCATGTTCAGAGGACTCAAGTATGTTTATGAAGCTTTAGGGTATATAATTCAGAGCTTCTTAACTAGCTTTTTTGGTACTATCTTCATCGGTCTTTCATTTTGTTTTTCTGAAGGTGTGTTGACTCATATCCTCGTAAATTATAGCCTGTTTCTACTTCTTAGTAGTGCATACTTTTTGTGTGAATAGATGGGTGATTGGATTCAGAAAGATAACCAATGTGTCGTCCAGTTGGCATCCAACCTTATACGGATACTTTCATCGTTGAAATATAGTGTCTCTTTTTTGTCATGATAATTCAGCGCACTAATGCTCAAAGGCATAAGCATCTGGCCCAATTGAATGCACACAGTGTGAGATGATCCTGATTGGAACTGCCTTTGGTAATGCAGGTCACTAATGATTTTTACTAGACGAAGAGGTTGGCAATAACGATAAAGACCGTATGTAGTAACAGTTGTAGTTCCCTGTGATTAAATATCCTCATCGTCATCGGTATATTCTTCTGTTCATGAGAATGCGAATGTTGCCGTTCATCATCTTTATGAAAATAACAATTTCCATCGAACCTATGTACAACTTGAGGAAGTGTGCGCGTTGGTCCATCGTCGTTTGTTTGCTTAGGTTTGAGTAATATCTAGACAAGGGAAATCCGTGGGATTAAAGTTCCGTTTCAGAAAAGCACAGAAGTGTCTTATTTCATTGTTTTCCAACCTGTCATGGCTAACGAGCTTCTGGCAACCACGAATGAGTTGCATGGTGGCGTAGGTTTGTGCCTCAACGGAGACATTGAGCTCCATATGATAGATGACATTATTTTCTTGGCACTGATTTTTGCGTTTGCATGATGGTATCCTATTCCCCTCAGATCTACATACGTTACAGAAATCAGTTCAAATCGCAAAGCTAAGGAGAATTGATTTCTCGATTTTGATTGATGGTGACTCCTTTCCAAGTGTCTAGACTTGGCGGTCTTTGAGCTCTGGCGTCTTGTTTCTGCCTTACTCTGATGAGTACTGAAAGTCGCACTGTCTTGCTTTGAACTCAAGAGATGAGTGTTTGTGCGTCTTTTGTATAGTCGTAAGATTGGCCTTGCATCGTGGTCTCTTTTCGCTTATTGGCTTATGAGAATGACTGAATTATCACAGCTTTCGCTTCTGATTGTCTGGATCTTTAAAATCAGTATTTTACCGCACAGGCTGCATAGCAATCTATAGGGTTTATGTTTTTTGATAATTTCGACTGGGGAGTGATGTGTAAGTTCAATCTGTTTGGTGTAACAGGAAACTTCATAAACGGTTCTCACCACTCATTGGTGTTGTTAGCTAAGCAATACATTTTGGCATAGGTACACAATAGATGTAGCTCATAGTGTATAACTCAGTACTTCGTTTGAGGTGCATCGTGTCCTCCATAACTGAGTACATAATCCCGTAGATAAACAGTCAGATGCTTTCTATCATCACCTTCAATACAGAACTGGCTGATCCATTGGAGATAGGGAGGACTAGGGAAATTTATGCCCTCTTTTTCGCATTCTTCGTATGTTTGACAGCGATTGCATAGCATTATTTCAAGTGGTCACACTATTTTTATCTGAGGTATGTAAAAATGGATGCAGTGTAATGCATAGTGCCCAATGCAACCGCTTGAAGCTCTGTGCACTTATCTATAATGGGACTGTAACTCAATGGTCTAGGCAATCGACTTCCAACCTATGGATCACGGGTTCAAAGTCTGCACTACCTACAGAGGACCGGTTAGTCAGGTAGTATCACTAAGCCTCACAAAGTATGTAGCTCGTTTTCTGCTGCATGAAAGTGCATATGATTCCTCTTCTCACCGAGCTATGAGTCTTACCTTCTGTGTGTGTTGAGTGGTTCTACTTGACTGTCCAAAAATCGATGCCTAGAGCTGTATTCAAACCTGTTACTAGCTAGTTAGATCCTTAAAACATATCTATGGATGGTTCATATGATGACTAGACTCATTATCAGTGGTGTACATTTGATGTACAATGCCAATTGGACATAATGGAAAACTTCCATTTTGTAAGAATGAGTAGAGCGTTTCCTACCAGCGACATTAAAGAGGCAGGTCAAATGTAAGGTATGTAAGTCCAATTATACACACTGATCTAGTTGACTTAGATCATTCATCTAGACAGTACCAGTTTCATAAATGCTTCCATTTGTCTTAGTTTTGACTAGACCTTCAAGATGTTGACTTATGAAGACTTTGATTGTGCGTGTCGCATTATTTTAAAACGAAACTGTACTGGTATCAGATTTTCAAGTGTGTGAATGGTACTTGCATCTCGATATCTCATTACACTGCACTATGCGATAAGCTAAGCTCATTGCTTTGTCGTTATCTCAGGTGGAGAGTTAATAATTTGCTTCTTCTAGTTTCTGTGTGCCGGTTTGACAAGCATAATCGTGAATGGGTGATATTTATGAGTATAGATGCATTTAAAAACCGTTTATTATATAGAAAGTCATTATTACAATGTATTGTTTGCAGCAAAATTTTCCAAGTTATCAACTGTGTTTGGATTTTCGCTCAGGGATGAATTGTACAAAATGTATGGTTAACAGTGCTATGTGACTGTTCAAAACAAAGTTGACACTGTTCAGCCCCTTAGTAAGTGGCAGATAGTAGACTAACTAAATGACTAGGTTACAGCTCCATTTGTGTCATCGGTGTTGTACACTTTGTAAATGTGCATTATTTCGTTGTTTGTAACTTTGGGTTTGGCTATGTTGAAGTTAGCATATCGGATTTGTTGGATTTCAAAAATATCTTTTTATATGAATGTCTGTTTATAATAACCATTCACAAAATCTTCAGTGAGCGTAACTGAGTCTTATTTCTATGAAAGTCAATTACCGTTTAATCAAGAATCATGTGTTCACTTTCTTCTTATCTTTTACATGTTAAAAGTCAGATTAGGTTAGTATTTTTCGAATTGATCATGTGGTAGTAATTTTCTTTTTATCTCTTTACAAGTCAATTCATGGAAAGTGAAACATTCTCTTAAATACCTTGGTATTCCAAAGTATGTTAGCAGTGGATCAGTCGTTTTGAATAAAAAGCCTCTTCGGTTTCTTGTAATGGATCGTTTCTCTGGAGATTTTGAAACCACACTAAAGAACCATAAAATTTCTGCATCTGGTATTATTGATGTTTGTACGAATGTGGTGAGTAGTTTGACTATGCATTATCTGTAAGCTGTAGCGTAGTTGATATTTCCATGAAGATAATTTTGTGCATCATAGTTCTGTATAGTGGATATTGCAATTCAGAAATCCAATGAAGTCACGTATACTACTGTGTAAAGACATTTGACAGCACCAATTTAGCCAAACATTGGTAGGTAAAATAGGTTTGGAAATCGGGCGGATGCCCTATCGGATATTATGCTGGTTTATATGAAAATCGCTTGATAATGGAGTAGTTAATTAGTCTAAACACTACTTTAAAATGAAGAAGTTATGGATTAGTTGACTACTTCAAGCACCAAGGTCTGAACAGTTAGTTAGTATGACTATCACCTGATGGGTGTGGATCATAGTTAGGGTTAGGGTGATGAAAGTGAATGGATTGGTTGAGTCGATGTTTTTGTTTTGGTGACTGAATGTAATAGTGTAATATCTGCTGCGGCACTGCAACATTTCCAGTTTTCACATTCAAATAGTACAGCGAATGAATGCAAAGCGGATGTAGAATAATAATAATGTCTTTGAGATTAAAGTTGAGGTGAAGTGTGAAAACAGTTCATCTGCTGCAGTCCATTATAGGTATAATGCCACGTGATGTTTTTACCCTTTGCTTTAGTCTTCTTGAAGACTCACCGAGAAACGTGTATATTTGCAAGATCCAAAGAAAAACTAACGACATGAGTGGAAGTCAATTCTTTGTTCAGTTAGTCTGGGATATTTGCGGTTCCACGTAACAAGGGGTCATCGTGTGTGACTAACAAGCATCACCTGGTAGATGAAGATAATTTTGAACCTACGACTTCCAAACTGTTAGCTGGTGAAACATTGGTGTAGAAAGTTATGCAGCCGTATGCCTTAATGAGTGACTTTCGACTGAACACAGAAGTAAACTGGTGGTACTAAGTGAATTTGAGTTGTCAGTTCGATTTCTGAATACGAAGTAGTCTGAATTGCAAGGGAGGAGTTTAAATTAATTACACTCTATGGTATTTGAATAGTGCTTCCTTATTTAGGATTGTTCTTGGATAAAAATTTTATTAGTTGCAAATTGAACCATGATTTAGTGATATCAGATCATATGTTGATATCAGCTTTTCCTGATCCCTAGTGTGCTTTCACGACTATGCTTGCTACTAATCACTTACGTTCTGCTCAAATGACCTAATTTTTGTGGGTCGTTACTGTTGTTTAAGAATAACCGTGTGTGTATAGGCTAGATGAAAGCTTATCTGGAATTATCAAACCTTTCAACGGTAAGAAAGTTGTGACATTTTCTATATATAAATGTGGGTAGAAAATCCAAGCATGTTTCGGCACTTGACTAACTCGAGGTGTGTTTATTTGTAGGCTTTCGAGTAGGTACTTAAAAGAGTATCTCTGAGTAATTATTGTAATTCACAATCGTGGTATAGGTTTGTTCACTGGACTATCTAACACCTTTAGTGTGAGAGATTATGGTAGTGTTCAGTTGCGTAGATGAAAGCATGTGGGTCAGCGCATGAATCTGAAATGTACTACTTGAAGAGCAGGAGTGCAATACAAGTCTCATTACCACTAAAAAGACACCGGTATGGCGAAGATCTCACCTGTACGCAATGGGTGCATATATATATATATATATATATATATATATATATATATATATATATATATATATATATGTAATGCTGGAGTCGTGAATAGTGCACTGCGCTACAGTTCGTTCTATTTTACCGTATTGCTGTGAAACATGACCGTGAAGGGTAAAGGAAATGGGAAGGCTTTAGGTGTTTGACCATCTGTGTCTTCATTAACTGAAGTAGGTTTAAGCTTGAAAAAGGCTCGAGGTGGCCAGATTAAAACATGGCATCTGTGTATGAAGTCTTTGACTGTTGATCTGATTTAGCCGTGTAGGTAGATGTAGACTAAAATTACTCGAATTTAGTCTTCCCGTTTCTGGTCTATGTGACAACACAAACCAGCGATTAGAGATGTGGCTTAGAATTTATGTCAGTGACGTAGATGTATCCATACATTATCTTCGTCTCGATCGTAATACTGAATTCAGTATTTTCTGGTTACCGTCTCCTCTCTTTTACTACTTTCGACCGATACTTTTCGATTTCTCTTTCTCTCTCTCTCTCTCTCATCTTATTGCTTTGCTGCTTGATTTGCCGATGTGAGGTGTGGCAACTTGGACCGTTATGCATGCAATAATGCCTGGTCTTATATCGATATTCGTGATGATAGTTGTGAAGCTTGTCCTGATCGATCAGGGGTTGAATCAGTTAGCCAATAGCAGGAGGAGACTTTGTAATGCTGCGTAGTGGTCTGAGCTGTTGCATCTCATACCACATGAAAGTAGCAGGCAGTAAAATGAAAAACTTAGAGGCTGAGAAAATGCAATCCTAAATTGTGGAAAGATGTAAGAAGGAAGGAATCCGGGATTAGAACAATAACAAAATACGATATGACGAGTGAAATGAAGATGATGAGTGAATATATGCTCCAGTGATTGATTGTGCAATCATGGATTTCGACTGTAACATGGACTTGATGCTTGAATTTTCCATTTCGCTACATGGTTCAGACTAACAGCCACCAATTTCCTGGGTGTATTTGACCATCATTACCTTCGTCGGATTGCTAGCGTCTGGTGTGAGGACGTAGTGAATAACTCTGAGATCAGTTAGTGTGTATCTCTTGTATTATTGATAAGTAAGACAAAAGTAATGAGCAGTTCTTTGAATGTCTTAAATTACATTTTAGATAGTTCTCTTACCTTTCTGCTTTTTTTCTTTTTCTCTTTCATCATCTCGTTCATGCCTTCTAAACTTTGTCATATTAATTTGTGTGGTGGATTTCTTGGCACGTATACCGTACCAAGTTTTGTTTTGAAAAGATCATATGATTGATTGGTAAGCTGGAACACAAGGGAGACTCACGGGTGGTCGACACTGGCTGTATTTCTTAAGCTGAAGACAGTATTAAAGCCGGTTGATCGCAGGATTATGCAGCAGTGTGTCACTGAAAAGAATGTCGGTCAATTACCAGCCCACTGAAGGTCTTGTACTCGAACATATGTGATTGTTTAGGCACCTATGGTGATCTGTGCAGTACAGTCCAAAGAAGACATAAGAACTTTTAGAAAGGTTGGAGGTGCCTCATTGGTGTTGAGAGGATTTCATTTGAAATATCATCCTCCAGTTGCAACCTTTTGGCGTTACTGTTGATGGATGTGATGTAGGCTATGTAAAACTGTGATCACCACGATCAGCAACAATGGTGATTGGTTTAAACAGCCGTTGGTCTTTGCATTCTTTTTTCTTGGTCAAGATTGATGTCATTGTTTAGATTTTTGATTTTTGCTTATATGTAGAATAAGTTGTGAATTATGTATCTGTATCTTTGGAGGATGGTTTACACTGTTTGTGTGTTTCGAAATTTGTAGTTGAATGCACTGGAATATGTACATTCTCGGGACTATGCTCATGCGGATATCAAGGCATCGAATCTTCTTCATGGTACTTCTCAAGAAGAGGTTAGTTTTAATTGTTTGGCAAATATTTCTTGTTGTGGAATGTAATTAACAGCGGTATGTCAATAAATAAAGCATCACTAAGTGGTCACTCATTAGTTTGAACGTAACTGAAGTTTTGGTGAAGTGAGACAAGTAAAGTTTTGCGATTGTTGACAAATTAGTGCACAAACTTTGGGGGCAACACTTATTTCTTGAAGGCTGGTCGAAGGGTAGTGGTTACAGTAACCGGTCGTAGGAATTGACTGAATGGTTACTAGTTGGTTTTATAGATCACATAAGTAGAATGAAATCGTTTGAAATTTCTGTTGCCTGTCATTTTGATGAATGAAATGATGGAGTGTTTCTTAATTTCAGAAGAGATTCGATTTTACGTGGGTTTGTCAGAAAATGGTAGTTGATATATACGTTTCAAGTGGAAAGTGTCCGACTGACAGTTATGTAAAGAATCTACCTGTGATTCTTGAGTGTCGTTAGTGTAGATGTGGTTGGTGCATATGACTGAACATTTGAATTGAATTTTTCTTCATCATTCATTATGAAGTGCTATATAAATGTGAAGGGGAGACTAACTGTACTGAAATCCGACTTGTAAATTGACTGATCTATGGAAGGTTCGGATGTGGTACCAGTATTGAAAGTGTTCTCCACCACAGTGGAGTGTGCCACTTGAGCAAAGAAAAAGAACAACACTGCACATACGCTTCTCTGATAACTAGGAAATCGGGAAACTTGTGTCTAGTTATTTCTACTAATTATATCCTTAACTTCTATAGATCTTTGTAGAAAATCCTGGAGTCTTAAAGCTATATTTGTATCCGAGTGTATGAACTGTGTGTCAAGAAATAGGATTTATTTTGTGTTGCAGTGCTCATTTATTTGCTCTTCTTTTTAAGAGAAACATGTTCTCCATTTTCTTTCAGGTGTATTTAGCCGATTTTGGCCTAGTCCATTTATTCCGTTCAAGAGGTGTACATGCTGCTGAGAAACCAGATCCTAAATTTCGACATAATGGAACGTTAGAATTCTGTTCACGGGATGCACATAATGGTATGGTGTGCACTTTTTCTTCTCTTATATACTTCTTAAAACTCTGTCATCTATGTAGTTTGTTGTGACCGAATTTTTTGATTGCGATTTCTGTTAATATATGTTAACCGTTGGAGGGTGGTATCGATAAGCGAAGGAAACTTCATTATTATTGCGTACTGTTACCAGGTTTTTGAAGAACACTGAGTCTCTGTAAGCTGTTTGATACTCGTCGTTGTATTCTAGCAGGTAGCGAGTATAGTGATATGAGTAAGTCCTGTACACGACAGACCATGCAGCGTTTGCTTGAGAAGTGCGAGGTGTGGTGGTTGAAAGGCGTGAGTTAGGTGAAAGGAGTAGCTGCATCTGGGAGAAATCGGGAGCTATTCTAGGTTATCGGAGCGGAGTCAGTGTCAGCAGGAAGTAAATAGTACGCCGTTCTCCAACGTTTATGGATGCCTGGTAAAATAGAGCTAGGAGTTGGAAAAGCAGCTCAGTTGGACTACTGCTCCAGCAGCATCCACTTATTGAAGTGGATGTTGGGCTGCATGATCAATTAACTCTTATCCGTCTAACCAGGCGATAGTCCGTTAGGATCGTCAAGATTTAAGTGTGATAGGGCACTCTGCCGAGAGGAACTACCGTAGACACTTTATTAGGCTCGAGGTGAGACTGTGGTCAGAGAACTGATTACATTGTTTGAGAAGGTATGTTTGAATAAGGATATTCCATCCCCCTTGAATGAAGCCATAATTGGACCCATTTTACAAAGGGGTCTACGTAATGTATGTATGTTGTAATCACAGGTGTGTCAGTGTGCTATTGATTTCGTCTAAAGTATTGGGTACTATCGTGCATTGTGGGCTGTTCAAAAGGCTTGAGGAATTCATCGGCAAAGAGTAGTCAGTATTTCGTCCTGTTCATGGATTCATTGATTATGTGTTGACCTTCTACCAGATGGTCGACCACTATCACACGTATTTGCGACCAGTGACCGTTGCATTCCTCCTTGACAGAGATGCTTTCGGTTCGTTGAGAATGGCTGTTTTGGAATTGTCTGTTAGAGAGTGGTATCCGTGAGGATTTGGAAGTGCTATTCGTGACGCACCAAGTTTCCTCACCATGTAGACATAAATCATCAGCGAAATCCCAATCTTTTAGGCTGTTTTCATCGGTTTAGCGTATGCCGATTTTCTCACTGCTCACGGTTTGCTGTGTGATCCAGTCGACCACAATCAGAAAGATGATCGATGATAGTAGGCGGCAGCGTTGTCCTACTCCTGTCTTCATTCACTTCAAAGGCGTCACCGAGCTTCGTTTGTGGATAACCTGGTATTTGGCGTTTTCATATAGCTGTTAAGTGAGTTTTATGAAGATTAATGACACTAAGATCGTAGTGTTGAAGGAGCTGCCAAATTACTTGTCGGTCGAAGCTGTCGATGGCCTTTTCGAAGTCGATGGAGTTGAGGTAGAGAGTTGACTGCCATTCTATAGTCTGTTCGATGATGATGCATAGTGTTGCAGTCTGATCGGCACATGATTTGTTCTTCCTGAAGCCAGCCAGTTCCGGTGGTAATTTTGAATCCAGCGCATGTTTTAGTCTCTCCAGGATGATGCGGCATAATATTTTGCCCCTCTTCCAATCAATAGTCAGGTACCTTTCCTTCCTTCCTTCCTTGCAAACCTTCTACAGTGGCGGTGTGAGCATGTCCGTTGAAATCTCTGCATCTGTTTTGAGTACTTCTGGTGGAATTCCATCTGGTTGTGCTGCTTTCCCGAATTTCAGCAGCTTTATGGCATTCAGGACTTGGACTTTCGTTGGAAGGCATGTGTTCACTGGTAGTTCTGCGGTTGCTAGTGGTATTTGTGGCCGAATTGCAGGTGTTGGTGGTGGTTGATTCAAGAGTTTTTGAAGTGGTCAGCCCATTGTTTCCTTTGTTTCTCCTCTTTGGTTACTAGGTTTCCTTCACTATCTTTCATTGATTTTGTCTTCGTTGGTCTCTTCTAGATAGTAACCTGGTTATTTGATATGATGTTGTCAGGTCTCTCCTACCAGCAGCCTGTTCTGCTTCACTTGTAAGTGTGTCGTAGAAGTGTCTTTTGTCTTTGCGCGCACTCTTCTTCAGTTGTTTGTCCAGTGTTTTATACGTTGTGTTCGGTTCTTCTTTTTGTTGTGCATGCTTGCACTGGTTCATCTTCTGCTTCACCATCTTCCTCTCCCTGTTCTATGAGTTTGCATGTGTCCGTCGAGATCCATTCCTTGTTTGTTTCCTCTTCAAATTACGGTTATGCAGGTTCCTTTCTACATTTCTTTCGAAGAGTTCCAATGTTCATCCACACAGGTTTCTTCATGGATGTTGCTCGATATCTCCCGTTTTGTTTTGATGGCTGATGTGAAGATGTTCTTTGTAGTTTTGTCATTCAGTTAAGTTTCTGTTCTGGGTGTTGAACTTGAACTGTAGTCTACTGCCAACTTCGTTGAAGGCTTTCAAGTTGATTTTGAAGGTACGTTTCTTGCAGTAGATAGTGATTGGTGTGAACCTACATCTGCTCCCCTTCTTGATCTGATCTTGTGTCGAGTATAGGCTGCGTCTCCGCTTTCTTCACATTGAGATGAAGTTGATGTGATTTGTAGTGTGTCGTGGTGTGTGGTGAAATCCATGTCGCTTTGTGAATATCCTTGTGTTTTTACACACTGCCTCCAATCACCAAATCGTTGAATGCGCAGAAATCTGGAAACAGTTCTCCATTGTCATCGATCATTTCACGGAGTGTTTCTTGGCCCATGATTAGTTCTCTTCCTGTGTTGTCTGCTCCGAGTTTGGCATTGATGTCGCCCATTAGAATTTTGATGTCGCTAACTGGAGTCTTGTCTAGTACTGATTCCAGTTGTCTGTGGAGTTCCTCCTTCTTCTCTTGATGTGCATTATTTGTAGGTGCGTAGCGTAGGATTGAATGATTGTGACTTTCCTTCCTTTTGAGTTGAATCTTGCTGTCATGATCGTGGAGAAGACTGGTTCCCACTGTATGAGAGCCTCCGATGGTTTTGGGAGGGGGCCATCATGATAGCCACTTCAAAACTCAGTGTGGTCGTGATTGTCGTCTGTGTGACAATATGGGAGTAGATTATTGATTGTCCAGTTAAGAGTTTGTAGAGTCCACTTCCATTCCATATGCTTTCGCAGGTTCCTAGTCTAGCACTTCCATGCCATATCTGCTCATCTTATTTGGAATCTGGGCAGCCTTGGTAGGTTCATAAATTGTGCGAACATTCCAAATCCCCATTCTTACTTTCGCTTTCATCGAGAGAAGATACATCAGCCAACTGTCTTACTGAAGGCTTTCATCAACGGATGTCATTTCGTCTCTCGGATTCCAGCGAGGAATCGGTTTGTTTTTATTTTTTATATTTTGTCAGTGCTTTGAAGTTTATTTAGCGATTGGATTGGTTTTGCGGGGTAGGGTTGTGCTAACCATATGCCCAGGCTTCCTTCTTTATCTGGGCCTAGGACCGGCTAGTAACTAATGAACTAGTTAACCAGGAACCTCGCCTGGTTAACTAGTTTACTAGTTACTAGCCGGTCCTAAGCCCGGGTAAAGAGGGAAGGTTGGGCATAGGGCTAGCAACCCTACCCCGTAAAACAAATCTGACCGCTAAAGAAACTTCAAAGCACAAACGATATATAAAAAATAAAAACAGACTTATTCCTCGCTGGAGTCGGAGAGGCGAAACGACGCCAGTTGGTGAAAGCCTTCGGGAAGCCAATTGGCCGATGTGTCTTCTCTCGATGAAAGCGAAAGTAAACGTGGGGACATGGAATGTCCGCACCATGTTTGAAACCAGCAAGGCAGCCCAGATTGCAAAGGAGATGAGAAGGTATCACATCGAAGTGCTTGGGATTTGCGAAAGCAGATGGAATGGGAGTGGACTCTCCAAACTGTCAACTGGAGAATCAATAATCTACTCCGGTCACCCAGACGACAACCACGAGCACACTGAGGAAGTGGCTATCATGATGTCCCCAAGAACATCGAAGGCTCTCATGCAGTGGGAACCAATCTCCTCCAGGATCATGACAGCAAGATTCAACTCAAAAGGAAGGAAGGTCACAATCATACAATGCTATGCCCCTACAAATAATGCAGAGCAAGAGAAGAAGGAGGAATTCTACAGACAACTGCAATCAACACTGGACAAGACGCCAGTTGGTGATATCAAAATTCTAATGGGCGACATGAATGCCAAACTGGGAGGTGACAACACAAGAAGAGAACTAACCATGGGTCGAGAAACGCTAGGTGAGATGAACGAGAATGGAGAATTGTTTGCAGAATTCTGCGCATTCAACGATTTGATGATTGGAGACAGTGTGTTCAAGCACTAAGATATCCACAAAGCGACATGGATTTCACCAGACACCTGGACACACTGAAAATCAAATCGACTTTATCTCAATCTCAAGAAAATGGAGACGCAGTCTACTTGACACAAGGTCAAGAAGAGGAGCAGATGTAGGCTCAGACCACTATCTAGTGCAAGGAACCTTCCAAATCAAGTTGAAAGCCTTCAAGGAAGCTGGTGATAGACCACAGTTCAAGCACAACACTCGGAAACTGAAGGATGAAATTACAAAGGAGATCTTCAAGGCAGCCATCAAGACAAAATGGGAGACATCGAGGGACATCCCTGAAGAAACCTGTGTGGAAGAACACTGGAAGTCTTTGAAAGCTATGTGGAAAGAAACCTGCACAACAGTATTAGGAAGGAAGAAGAAAGAAGACAAGGAATGGATCTCGATGGATACCTGGAAGCTGATAGAGGAGAGGAGGATGGTGAAGCAGAAGATAAACCAGTGCAAGGATGCTCAACGACAAGAGGAACTGAGTACAATGTACAAAACACTGGACAAAGAAGTGAAGAAGAGTGCATGGAAAGACAAAAGACACTTCTACGAAACACTGGCAAATGAAGCAGAACAGGCTGCAGGTATTTTTTAGAGAGACCTGACGACATTGTATCAAATAACCAGGTTGCTATCTGGGAAGAAATCAACGCAGACGAAACCAATAGAAGATGAAGAAGGAAATTTAATTACGAAAGAAGAGAAACAAAGGAAACGATGGGCCGACCACTTCAAGAAGCTCTTGAATCGTTTACCACCACCACCACCTGCACTTCGTCCAGAAATACCACCTGCAGCCGCTGAACTACAAGTGAACATAAATCCTCCAACAAAAGTGGAAGTCCTGAACGCCATAAAGCTACTGAAATGCGGAAAAGCAGCAGGACCAGATGGAATCTCGCCAGAAGCACTGAGAACGGACGCAGAGACAACAGCGGACATGCTCACACCACTATTGCAGAAGGTGTGGAGGGAAGAGAAGGTACCTGGTGATTGGAAGAAGGGTTACCTCGTTAAACTGCCGAAGAAGGGAGACCTCAGTGTTTGCAAGAACTGGCGCGGAATCACCCTCCTATCCACCCCAAGTAAAATATTAAGCCGCATCATCTTGGAGAGACTAAAGGATGCACTGGATTCAAAACTGCGACCGGAACAGGCAGGCTTCAGGAAGTACAAATCATGCACGGACCAAATTGCAACGCTTCGCATTATCATAGAACAGAGCATAGAATGGCAATCAGCTCTCTACCTCAACTTTATCGACTTTGAGAAGGCCTTTGACAGCGTCGACCGACAAGTAATTTGGAGACTGCTTCATTACTACGGAGTACCGCAAACCTTTATCAGCCTCATTCAACAACTATATGAAGACACCACATGCCTAGTAATTCACGGTGGAAAGCTCAGTGATGCTTTTGAAGTGAAGACAGGAGTGAAACAAGGTTGCCTACTATCCCCCATGATATTCTTGATTATGGTGGACTGGATCATGCAGCAAACAGTGGGGAGCGAGAAGAGGGGGATACGCTGGACTGTAGAAAAGAAACTAGAAGATTTGGATTTCGCCTTTGATGACTTGTGCCTAATGTCACACAAACTTGAAGATCTACAGGCGAAAACTAACAAGTTGACAGAAGAGGCAGCGAAGACGGGACTTCAGGTGAATATAGAGAAGACAGAGGTGATGAAGATACCGCACCACCACCATCAACAACAACAACAAACTCCAATCACCATCAACGGGAGAAACTTAAAGGAAGTAACCTCCTTCACTTATCTACGAAGCACTGTTTCAACTACAGGCGGTTTTTTGACGGACGAGGACGTCAAAGTCAGAATCGGAAAAGCAAGACAGGCGTTCATTAGCCTGAAACCAGTGTGGAGATTTTTTTTTCTGCACTCAGCATGCGGAACAAGATACGGATGTTCAACACCAATTTCGTCAAGTCAGTGATTCTGTTTTATAGTTCAGAGACTTGGCGCGTCACGAAAGGGATTTCCAATAAACTACAGACATTCATCAACAACTGCTTACTTTTGCTAGCTACTGAAGGTCAGATGTTTTGCCAGAATTTTTAGAATAAGCAACAAGGAGCTTTTTCTGGGAACGAACCAACTTTTCAAGAACCTATCAGTCAACAAGTATGCATTTGGAAGAAGTGGAGATGGATTGGGCATACACTGAGAAGGCCGACTGGGGACATCACGCGTCTTTTTAGGCCAGTTGCTCGAGTGGAATCCCCATGGGAAGCGACGAGTTGGACGTCTTTTTCGAGGGTGACGTGGAGGAGATCGTGCGAGGAGGAAATGAGAGGTTGTGGGCTGTCGTGGAACCAGGTTCAAAAGATCTCAGAGAATAGAGGTCACTTGAGACGTGCTAGTAAAGCCCTATGTTCCACTAGGAACCCAAGGGACTAATAAATAAATAATAAATAGTTAACCAGGCGAGGTTATGCGACAGCATAGAGTATCCAAATCACACTGAATGAGTTGATGATTAGTGTCCTTATGCATGGTGTGTGCTTTGAACCATGGAAGTACGAAGTGCTTGTAAAAGATTGTTAGGTGTGAAAATGAGGAGTTCTGCTTGACACTTATTCAGACCTGACCTCACCGAGCTGAGGGTGTTAGACGGTTCTGCGTTTTCGACTACTGTTGTCTGTGGGATTGCTTGCATCTCGTGACAACATTGTGTAAGAAGTTCTATGGTGTGATGGTGTGTGTTTGGGAGTGGTGGAGGTCGTCATTCATTAAGTGTGGCCATCTTGCAACACCGCATTTGGTGGCTCCCACTTTTCTCAGTGTTTGCTTGGCGTGCAAATGGTTACGAGAATCGGAGAGGTGACCAGTGTATGACGTGGCACCGTGAGATGAAGGATATCTGCATGGGGTTTGCGTCTGTAGATGTCTGACAACTCTGTCGATGGGTTCCGGCAGATGACTGAGCTCATTGGCTTAGACAATATCAGATATGACGTAAGATCTAGACTAGTGGTAAACATCCTTCAGTTTTCTTGTGTCTTTCATGGCAGCAAAGTAAGACAGAATGTAGTGAATACTTCTTTGTATGTACATTCTAGACTGCTTCTTTAATAGCCCACTTCTATTTCAGTTTCCACTCCCTCTTCGTTTTGTTATGTTTGTGTAATATTGCTTTATTATTCTGAGTGGTGCATTTCATGGTACCTATGTTTTACCGAGTTTGTGTTTTATTAGTAGTACAATAATAATAATCGGTCACATCAGCATTTAACTAAGGAAGATATTGTGAAATATTTGTAAACAAAATGTGTAGTTCATCGGACAACTGGATTGAATATGCACATTCTGAGCTACAATTATTCTTCAACACTTTATTAGATGCTGTCACTTTGTTTGTCAATATAAGATGTTTCTGTCATTTTTTGTAGGACTTCCACCATCTCGTCGAGGGGATTTGGAAATTCTATTTTTCAATCTTATCCATTGGTTGGCTCGATCTCATCCGAATTCCCTCAGTCACATTTCACTGGTCTTCCTTGGGGACATCTGATATCAGGTAAGTTATTTGTTTATAAATGTGTGGTGCAGTCATTACTCGAAGTTATGTGTTACTCATTTTCATGTTTTGGAAGGAATGAAATGGAAAGTGGATTGTTTTTCTATATTGGTCAATAGTAAAATGCGAGTGACTAGTTTCCTAGTCAGGGCTTCTCATTCTAATGCATATGTTGTGAAATTAGAGAGGGAGGAAGCATCATATTGGTTATCAGTGTGACTATTTGAGAATTTCCATTTCATCTTCAATCATTATCCAGTACCAGCACAAGTCTGCCAAACCACGGCTAGTCAGACTGATGAGGATAAATGTATGTCTATTCAGGATATCATTATTTTGTCAAGAATTTGCATTTGTTTGATCAAAATTAACTGAATCCTGTTCTTATTAATGATATGGGAAATATGTTTTAAAGGTTTTGTGATGATGACAACTGGAGGTTACTAACCGTGAAGGTGAGGTTGGGCAACATTGTTTTTAGAATTCGTGAATGGATAGACGCTGTTTTCGTTTATGAAAATGAACAGAGTTCTCTCTTTTAAGTGTGATGTACAATCGTAACAAAGTTGAGTACAGTATATCAGCATCTGTAGATGGGGAAAGGGTGGGGTGGGGTGAGATGATATGTTGGATACAATCTGTTGAATGTGTTATGTGGAAACAGTTTGATTTGAATAATTATTTTTCTTTTCGAAATGTTCAGATCCAAAACTGCGTGCAAATGTTCCTGATCGTGTGAAAATGGCAGTGGCTGATGAGAAGGAGAAAACAATGAAAAGTCCTGGAGAATTTGTATTACAAGCTGGATATGGACCTAATGCCGGTTGGTTGCGTTTTCATATAAATATATCGATGTCATCATAGTTAATTACATTCGATAGTTTTTAAACTCTACTGGGAATTGTTGTTTGATAAACGTGATTGTATTCACACTTGAGAGTGGAGTGGTGGTGTGTTCCAAATGAGAAGACTATCGTGTTGTATACTTTATAGTGATTACTAGTTGGTATAAATTGCAAACTGACATGTGAAGTCAATAATTGATGGGAGTGACAAGTTGAACATGACCACTGGTCGACTAATCAGACAACAGCAAAGGTTTCAGAGAGCCAATCAAAGGAAACTTGAGTAAAGGTACTAAAACATGTTGCTTTCTGATAGTAGGTGGATCAATGACATTGAGTGAACTGTTGCAACCAGAATGCTGATGGTTCCTTATGTAGTTTCCTACAGTCGATGGGTATTCGATAGATATCACTGTTACTCATTGACACCGTACATCTACACTGCTATCTGATATTGAAAGTAATATCTTAGTATGATAGTCAACGAATTCACTGTTGAGCTGTTTGTGTGTGAAGCTCAAATGTGGTAGACTTGGTGTTGTAATGAGCATCAATGTGTGAATAGTTGTCTATGCATGTTGTTGATGTAGGTCGACTGTATTAGATAGAGATCAACAGGAGGCTGTGGAGGTATTTGTGTCTGTTAGTAACTATGAGTAAGGCGTATGTGCAACTTTGAGATGGTGACTTATAATGCTGGCGAACGGAATTGGACTATGGATTTATCCTTCAATAGTAGTTGGCTAATGAACACGGATATCAACTCATTATGGGCAAAGTGACTGACTGTCGACTAACATTTATTCTGGTTGATGACATCAACTACTTTATCGTATTCTTGTGCTTGTAATTGTAAAAACAACTCGCCTTTTGGACATATTTCATATTTATCTTGAATCGTCTATTCCCCCTTTTAGATCTACTTTCATTCATTCAGTGCATCCTGCAATTGGGTTATGCGGATACACCAGATTATGGTTATTTGCGTAAATGTTTGTACAGTGCGAAATGTTCTATAGGCAAACAAATGGTGTCAAGTTGTAAATCAACTTTATCTTCAGATCAAACGAGTACTTCTTCACCATCACGACGTAAATATAATGCAAAGAATACTTCAAAGGTGTGGGTAGTTTCTTTGTTTACAAAAGATGAGTTTTCATGTACTATGCGATTCATTTAGTTGAGTCAGTGTGTTATGTAGCAACTATAATCAGTTATGTAATTTGGCATTGAGTTTTTGATGATAAGTATTTACTTTTGAACGTTGAATCTCTGAAGTGAATTCGGCATGAGAACTGTGTTTTGTATGTGGTCGGAAAGTTGAAAGGGACATGAGTATACGTCATGGTTATCTTAAGATCTTGTTAACGGTTCATCATTTTAGTCTGCGAGTGACTGTTAACTGAGACTCCTGTGTGAAGTGGTTTTACTACTACTGTGAATCTTGTGACTATAGTTACCCTTGGGAGTGTACAAACTAGTACAAGGATTCATGTTGTTATTCTTTTCACTTCATAAGCGAACCCAAATGTCTGACTCAGTGTAGTTAGACACATGTTAAACAACGTTTATTTGTCTATGTGAACAATTGTTTTGTTGGTTAGACTAACAGAGACTTTGTAGAGCATGGATGCTGTTTAGTGTGATCTTGAAGTGAAATGATATTGTGTACTACATGAAGCTAAGCTCGAGGAGGGATTTCAAGTATGTCTTATCGTAGACGCTGGAAAAGAAAAAGAAAGTGTGACTTTGCACAGAAATGCATAAGTTGGACATGTCACGAAACACAGTAGTCTGCCAAGTGTGAGTGGGTAGAGAAGGAGTGATTTGACAGCAGACAACGGTGTGTAGGATGCAAAGGAATTTGAAAATGAGTGTTGATTGAAATTTTCAAGGTTGGGAGACATCGAAGAGTGAATATATGTGTGGTTGATTGCGACTGATTTTCAGCCATGTGAATAAGGTTCTTCAACCAGTGAATCGTATGATCTGGAGGATCGCAACTGGGCAATCTATGCCTGTGTACATGGATGGCTCAAACGAATAGTGATAGACTTCATGTGGTGATGCCACTCATTGGTCTGGTCTTCCTTAGCCGCCTTCCAATGCAATCTTACTTCAGCCAACATTTCATATTGGGATGGGCAGATCTCTGTCATATCTGCTCTGTGAAGCGAGAATATCTAGGTATGAAAAACCTGGTGCTGTAGATAAACTTCAGAAGTATCTTAGCATTGTTCAGTTTGGGAGTACTACTTAACTTAGATAGTTAAAATCCTTTTGTTCTGATGGAAGTCGGTGTTTGGCTTTTATAGTTTTCTCTTTCGCATAACCCACGTATGTGATCTGATCACATTACATTTGTCAACTGTCAACAGCTTATAAAAAGTGTATTGTCTTATGATTGTTTGCTCCACCCTGAGTTGTCATTAGTGTAATATTCCTATTGTTGTAGTACATGATGAATATGTGTTGGGTTGAATGGGACTGTCTGGTTGGGTAACCATACGTTTGTTAATCTAAGCTGAGTTTCGGAGGACTTTTTCCGTATTCTCTAGACCACTGAAAATAGTCATCCAGGATAATAAACACTTTGATGAGATTGGAGGGGATTTCTGTAATTTTTACTTTGTGGCATAAGTAATTCTGCGTACACATTGTAAGCTAGTCGAATTGATTGTATTTCCTCCGTTTACTGGTTTTTTTTATTGATTATTGACCAGCGTTGGTAATAGTATTGAACTTGTTGTTACTTGAATCAGCTTATCTTTTTTTATATTCTACAGATCAGTGATTCATGTGCTTTGAATTCAGTAGAGAATTTGGATTGTATGAATAGTATTTCGAAAACACCAGACAGTTTACCAGCTAAACGATCGAGAGGTCGTCCACCGGGTCGTTGTAAACAAGTGGAGAATATCTCACCAGTTGTAAGTGATCGTAGACGTTCTGGTTGGTGTCAGACGTCGCCTGAATTGTTAGCTGTTGCTAAAGCTGAGGCGTTAGGTCGCAGAGCTCTGAAGTTGGCGGAAATGAAGCTAAGTTGACCTACGTTGTGTATATAGATATATATTTGTTGTAGAGAATGGATTTGTCATGAATATGCACCAAGGACTGTGTTCCTGTGTGATTCTCTTTCTGTACAGATCTTATTTTACTTTATTTCATCTCATACCCTTCTTTATTTCTCAACGTCTTTGAGAATTGTTACAGATTAACATGGAGATATGCATATATTTTTTGCATTGTTTATGCGTTTTGTCTTTTCTGTTTGTGGTGTTCGTTCAGTTGTTTTAGGATGTGATGAGTCCACCTTATAATCTTCGTTTTGGTTGAAACTAGCATAAGGAATTTTCCGAGTTTCTGCATAGAATGTTCTTTCAACCGACTTCATTAGTCTACGTTTTAGCGCATTATTTGCTGCGTCTCCATTGAATTTGAAGCTGGAAAATAGTTTTTTCTTGCCCATAGTGATAGGAGGCTAAATGGTGGTGTAGCGTCACATACTTTCTCAAGATCAGTAGTCTAGGGTTCGACGAGATTCAGCGTTGATTCTGACCTTGAATAGTTTTATCGAAGTGACTAAGCTGAAGACTTATGGTCAATGATCCAGGCCATTTGGGACGCCGTGGTGTTACGTTGCACTTGTTGTCATCGATTCTCTAAGCAGCTAGTGGGAACGTATCGGTATTTTGGCACGACCTCTCAAATATACTATTCGATCTGACTACACTATTGTGTTTTGCCTTGGTCTTGTATTCGTGGGTATATTACAAGTACGAGTAATTAGTGATTGGCCTCTGCGTCTGTCAAGTTCGCATAAAGACAATTCGTAAAGTAGCATTGTGATTTAGAATTTTAGTCTATGAATTTATCTGGTTATCGATTTCTGGTGTAAGTCGATCTTCTAAGTATGATTTTGCCTTCTGTAGTGTTGTTAGTACAAATCTTTGGTATTCGAGAGAAAATGAAATGGGTTAAGTATCTTTGTCGGGTGATTGGAACCGAGCTGTTAGGTTTTGTCATTTGTCCATTCCACATAGATTTTCGATAAGTGGATCTCTTAAGCATCACATCACATCATCCCTTCTTCTACAGCAGATATGTTGATGATAGATGATTGTTTGTGATAAGAGTTGTGACTTACAGTCAGTACTTCAGTTTTCCAATGAATATCACTCCTTCACCAACTTTACAACAGAGATGAAATCACACTGGAAGACATCATTTTTCTAAGTTCAGTTAAGAAGAGAAGAAGGTGATGAGAAGCATAGAGGATGAATGTATCGAAAATCTACGTGGGATAGGCAAATGATCAACTTTCTTAGTTGAGTTGAGTTGAGTTGCAATTAGTCAATTTGTAGTATCTGCTGTCGAATGTCGTAAATTAGAAGAATAAAGATCGACGTTCATCAGTGAAAGTCAATGTAGATTAATCAACAGCTACATATTACATAGAGCATTTGATTGACAATGGATACACAGTTCCAGAAGACTCGTTTTCACTGGTGTACATAGAACAAGGTAATATTGCGAATGGTGTGATGAAATGTTTACTTTGTACTGCTGTAGCTCTGGCAATACAACAATCGACACTTGGATTGTATATCGAGAAGCGAATTTACTATTCTCTATCCTTGTTGATTTGTGAATTCTTAAACCTTCCAATTTATAAGGCTAACTAGCGTTTTAATTTTCATGTTTCTATTATGTATGTGATTATCCGTTAGCTGAATTACAAATTTCTCATTCCCTTGCTTACTGACAACTGCCTACTCACTTTACCAAGAATTGTTTATTTCGAGTTGGTATTCATCATGCGGAGAGATTATTTGTAGAGACATAAGATAGCTGGGATTACGAGACAGCTGTTTTGGGCTAGTGTGGGACTCTTCAGCAATACACACGCCTGGTGTGACCAGGGGCCGAACCTAGGATCTTCAGGTTCTGCTACCAACACGTTACCATTGAACTACTGTGTCGGTATTCAATGGTCTATATTTCCTACTTGTGTCAGTTGATGATGAATGACAGCCTGAAGTTGGTTAATCTCCCGAAACGTCAAATTTAAATTAACCCAGTGTTCATTGCTTTGTGAAGTTCCAGTGAGAAGTCGTGACCGGTAGTGTCAACGAAGTCGGATATAAGGATATTTATTGAAGGACGGCATTGGTAGGAGGTCGTGAACTGACAGAGGTAGGAATTATGAGCCATTGGATTTCGACGCAGGAGCTGAATAGTAAAGTGTTGGCCACGGAGCCTGTAGGTCTTGGGTGTGGTCCTTGATGGAGTGGGGTCATGGGTGAGCACTGCTGAGTAGTCTGACACTAAGAAGAGACAGCTATCCAGTGCTCTGAAGTTTCCAATGATTCTTCAGCTGATGTCAGTCGATGATGAATACCATCCTGAATCAATAAATCCTCACAAATCTCCAAAGTGATTTTTTTTTGTTTCCTGATTTCAATTAAGATTTACTCATTTTGTCAAATAATGTGATATTTCTTGCTTGATTTCCACCCGTATATTATTTTTTTAATGTCCACAAACTACTAACAAATATTGTCAGTTTTACGTACACTGGTTATATTTGATGAATAGGATTGTGGGGGTGCAGAGAATGATGCTGCGGAAATCCGATTGCTTCTGTGAAGTTTTAAGGTGTTTCTAGAAGCGGTATTCTTGACCTAATAGTTCAATTGGTGTGTATTGTAGAATGCCAATTATGCTAGTTCTTCATCATTATTTAAATGTATGACGTATAACATGGAAATTTTACATTGTTGACTATATGGGAGACTGAATTGGTAGAGTTAATAACCATGATTCCCGGTGTGTGTCCACTGGGTGTATTATGATGACGACATTTGAATTTGTGATAATTTCATCATTACAACTTGTAGGTGAAATTTTCATCTATCCTTCATGAAATAATTTTAATTACTGAGAATGACAAATGTTGGATGATTATGTATTTGCATTTTGGGAGTGAGTAGAGGCTGTTAACATGAAATTTATTTTACCATAATCTGTGACTGAAATTGTAACGCAATTCCATATTGTACAGATTACCGTTGTGCTAATGAAATTAACATTCCCAGTCAATTCATAATTTGCGACAAACGTCTTCCTACATCATCGAAGAGTATATAGGTGTCATAGGTTGAAGTCTTCATGGGAAGATTCTCTGTCTGACTTGTGTAACTTAACAGTCGATTTTGACTGAGATTATTTAAATAGCATTTCGGGGTAACATGTTTTTGGGGTGTCGAAAACTGTCGAATTTCTTATGGTAACATGGTGGTTGAATTAAAACTAACTCATGATGGTGACTCAAAGGCTTTAAAGTTCGATTTCAAAGTAAGTTAAGGTTTGGAACTGCTGAGGAATTCTCGAGAAATAAGTCATGATACGTGTTTATTGCCGTTTATTATTATGATTATTTGTCTGTTGGGTTTCTAGTGGAACATACGGCTTCATTAGCACGTCGCCATTTCACTCTCTTTTCTGCAGTCTTTTCAACCTGGTTACACCACTCCCCACAACCTTTCATTTTTTCGTCACAGAATTCCCGTGTCTCTCCAACACTTAACTCGTCGTCGTTCCCATGTGGGTTCCACTCGAGGGCCTGACGTGTGATGTCAGTAAAGTGTTTTCTCAGTGTATACCCGATTCATCTCCACTTCTTTCTCCATATTTGTTGTGCGATGTGTTGTTGGTTGGTTCGTTGCCAGCCAGCCACAGTTCGTCCCTCCTTATTCTTATTATTCTGGCCATCTGATCTGCAGTGTCAGTATCGAGTAAGCGAAGGCGGCAGCTGTTGATGTGATGTATGTGTGGAGTTTATTGGAAATGGTTTTCGTAACACACCAAGTCTCTCAATCATCACATTGAAGCAGTGACTCATTTGACTGACATTAGTGTTGAAAATCTGGATGTTGTTCACACTTTATGCTGAGTTGAGTTGAGTGGGATGGAGTGGATTGGAGTGCAGTAGATCTCCACACTGATTGTTTCAGACGAATGTAGGAAGGCTTGTCTTGTTGTCTTTCGGACAGTGGTTTTGACTTGCTGATCTCTGCCTGTGCTGCCTGTATTTGAAACGATGCTGTGTAGGCAGGTGGGTAGGTGAAAGAAACAACTTCCTTTAGACTTCTCTCGTTGGTGGTGATTGTTGCTTGCTGTTGTTGTTGTTGGTGGTGGTGGTGGTGATGGTTGGGTGTCTTCATCGACCGTTTGTCCTCTACTTTCACTTGAAGGAATTGCCGTCTTCCTTCACTGCCTCGCCTCTTCTGTCAACTTGTTAGTTTTTTCCTGTTGATCTTCGAGTTTGTGCTACAGAAGAAGACATTAGACATAAACCATCATCGGCGAAATGCAGATCTTCTAGAGTCTTTTCGTCGGTCCATTTAGGGTATGCTTATCTTCTCGCTCCTCATATGTTTGTTGCATGATGTAGTGCAGTGTAGTGCACCACAGTCAGGAAGACGATTGGGGATTGTAGGAGGTAGCCTTGTCTTACTCCTGTCTTCACTTCTCTTCAAAGACGTCACTGAGCTTCCCATTGTGAATCACTTGACATGTGGCTTCCTCATGTAGCTGTTGAATGAGACTGATAAAGGTTTGTGGCACTAAAACCTTAGTATTGGAGCATCTGCCAAATTACTTCTCGATCGAGGCTATTGAAGGCCTTTTCAGAGTGGGTGAATTTGAGGTGCAGAGTTGACTGGCATTGAATGCTCTGTTCTATAATGATGATGTTTAGTGATTTGTTTTTCCTGAACCCATCCAGCCTGTTCTGGTCGTAATTTTGAATCCCTTTAGTTATCAGCTGATATCTTGAAAATATCTTCATATATGTCAAGTATTCTGAAACATGGAATACATTCTCCTTTGGATTTTGTACACATAAATGATGGATAAGGTGGGATATCATGGCGAAAAATAAGGAATTTCAAATATATGATGAAGAGTTTGTGTTTCTATGGAATTCCACTGTTCATGATTGGAAATGGAAAATGTACGTACTACTACTTTGTTGCAAAAGCTTGTCATGCGGGATTGGATTCCACTTGCCTCCCTACCCGTTCGTGGAAATTTGTCAGCCTTTCAGCAATCAATTGATACGGAGAAATGTTCATATCTGCTAATGGTCGAAGAGGTATATCTCCTTTTTGTGTACTTCAGTTAAGGCATGCAACTTTAGAATGATTGAACTTTATGGTTTCAGTTGTTCATATTAGTGGGTACTAATCACTGTCTCGTTCTTTATTTTCTTTCTTTTTGTTTATTTGGAGACTATTTTTTCACTTGTGTCATTCTGGTTGCATGATTTGCAGAACTTTGCCTCATCGGATAATAGGTTCCGTAATTTATTGGCGTAGTCAAATCATGTAAGTATCACAATTCCTTAATCTTTATTTGGTTGAACCAAGTTGGGAATACATATTCAAGCGAAAGGGTCCTCTTTACTTTATTCGTCCAGGCTTCTAGTTACCAACTAATACGTTATAAGTGTGTCTGTTGTTCAACAAAGTTCAAGACAGAAAGTATAGTTGTAAAGTTGGATATCACACATTAGTATAAAGTATAATTTAGTTCATAAATGGAAATTTTATTAATTATCACAGTGAAAATCTGAAACCTGTGAAAGTTACTTCAAAGATGTAGAATAAGCAGTAGGGAAGATCTTAAGATTTGAACTGATTCTACCATTTCACGACATTTACATCAGCTAGTGTGGGTTGAATAATGCAGAATGCTATTTCATGAAGGCAAAATGATCTAGAACAGTGTTTATGAAACAGAGCTCAGACATTTGGATAATGCTAAATTAACAGAATAAAAATTTATTAATTTACATACATTCTCTCCGATGGATACAATTCTATTGTGTCAACTTGGAGGACACGATGGTCACAATATTTGGCTTTTGATGTATGTCATAATGATTAATACGTCTTCTATTCATCTAAGAGTAAAACTTAGTCATTATGATAAAAATGTAGTTCCATTTTAGTTGATTTATAACACAGTGAATGAACACTATTGTTTACTGGATTACTTTTCGGACGTAATTTATCTTGTCCATAGTCATATCATCTTGAGTTGTCTTGAGCACATGAGAGCTGATTAAAAACACTCCTTGATGGCTTCAATTTCTTCATTTTTTTCTCCATTGTCCTATGTCTATAACTCCCGATATTATTCTCCATTCATTTTGTCTCCTATTGGTAACTGCGTTGATATAAAGCTTTTCTATTCAAACCATTAGACAGTTTCAATACTTTTTATACTAACTGACGAATTGATTCCTTATACATAGTGTCAGTCACACTTTAGAGGAGGGCGGCTATCATGTAGTCATCCTGAAAGATATGAAATTCCATAACAGTTGGTAATGGTTTGGTCATATGTCTAGCATTCACTGCAGTAAAATGAGCTATCTTTTATTTTCATTATTTATCCCTTGGGTTCCTAGTGGAACATAGGGCTTCACTAGCACGTCTCCAGTGACCTCTGTTCTCTGTAATCTTTCGAACCCGGCTCCAAGACAGCCCAGAAGCTCTCATTTCTTCCTCACATGAATACCTCCATGTCACCCTGACCTCGGACTCCTAACTCGTCGTTTCCCCCTTGGATTCCACTTGAGGGTCTGTCACGTGATGTCCCCGAATGGTCTTCTCAGTGTATGCCCAATCCATCTCCACTTCCTTCTGCATATTTGTTGAGCGATGGGTTCTTGGTTGGTTCGTTGCCAGTTCCTTGTTGTTTATTCTTTATGGCCATCTGATCTTCAGTAACAAGCGTAGGCAGCTGTTGATGAATGTCTGTAGTTTATTGGGAATGCTTTTCCTGACGCACCAAGTTTCTGAACCATACAGAAGCACTGACTTGACATTGGTGTTGAAAATCTGGTTCTTGTTCTTTGTGCTGAGTGCAGATCTCCATACCGGTTTCAGGTTAATGAACGTCTGTCCTGCTTTTCCGATCCTGGCTTTGACGTCCTCGTCTGTGTCGCCTGTAGTTGAAACAGTGCTGCTTAGATAGGTGAAAGAGGCTACTTCCTTTAAGTTTCTCCTGTTCATGGTGATTGGGGCTTGTTGTTGGTGGTGGTGATGGCGGTTGGGTATCATCATCACCTCTATCTTCTCTATATTCACTTGAAGTCCCATCTTCGCTGCCTCGCCTCTTCTGTCAACTTGTTAGTTTTTGCCTGTAGATCTTCGAGTTTGTGCGACATTGAACACAAGTCATAGGCGAAATCCAAATCTTCTAGGATCTTTTAAAATTAGCTAATTACACTTTGTTGAAAGCTATTCAGCTTGTAATATCTGGTACTTGTTTAGAAAAAAATATCATCAGTAACTTCATATATTTTATTCCGTTTCCGAAACCGACAAGTCTGGCTATTGTATATTGTAATCCTTTTCCCTTTGCTTTTCACCCACAAGCGATATCATGTTATCATGATAAATACTACTTACGGGGATAAGATATTGGAAAGCACTCATAACAGTTATTTATGTATACCAGACGGTCGTTTGTGGCCAACCTATTCAACAGTGCACTGGGATCGATTCAGTTCATGAGGCATGTGTTAAAACTATCCGAAAACTAGTCGGCTATTTCTGTTAATTTGTAATGCCTGGAACCAATGCAAGATATTTATTTAGTCCACGGTAAGAACAACTCTGTGAAGCTCCATATTTATTCGCTGTAGTTTAGTTGACGCATAGAAGGTCATCAGAAGATTTGAGAAACCCCGAGATGTAAAAAGTTGAACATTCCACTGGTGAATTCTTAAGAAATCAACCTACTCTGTGTTAACTTTTCTCGGTGTGGTTAAAATTACTGTATATAAGTTGTTTGTCATGTGGATAAAAGAGTGGACGATTTCCAGTGATACTGTGAATTCACAAGTAACGTATACTCACTGAAGTAACTTTGCAACAGTAGTTTACCTATATTTCACCTTCTTCAGTTGAAGTACGCACCGATTCAAGCACATATTTCCTCTACTGTATTACTTGAATTGACGGTGGAAGTTGTTAGTTGTTCAAAAACAAAAAAATTGGCAGACCGAAACTATGTTCTTAATAAAGTTTGTGTAATTTTCCTTATTGAATAACGTGGAATTTCAGCTAAGAGGTTTTTAGAGATTAATTAGTTTCAGGATGATATTTATCACGGATTGATATCAGCTGTAGAACCATTGGAACACTGGGCAGATGTTTCGTTGTAGTACAGGATTCCTTAGTAGTGCGCGCCAACGACCTTACCAGTAATAATAATAAAAATAATAATAATAATAATAATAATAATAATAATATCAATATGTGTGCTTTATTCCGAGTCATAATTATTTATGCAGTGAGAATTTCTCAGCGTTTGATGTTGCATCAGTTTGACCCATTGGACAACATTCTTCAAATATACATTAACAGTGATGCTGTTTAACAATAAGTGAGAAAGAATAACAGAATTGTTGAAATGCTTAATGACTTCAGGGTCATGATAATTGTTCTCTATTTGCAAAGTTGGTAGATGAGACTATGTCTAACATTATTTTTTTGGTACAATATACAGGCTAAATAGGCTATAGTTAGATTTTATATGTAGTTGTGCGTCCATAGAGTTTAATATACTTGCTTTTTGTCTCCACAGAGGACAGATATGGAGAGAGGTATGGAGGCAAAGGATGCTTGTCATCAGATAAAGTATTTTTAGCCAGCTATCTACAAGAGTCCATATACCTATCCACAACCACACTCATCAGTATCGTTAATGGTGTACCGCTTTCCATACTAACAGCCTTCAAAATCCTATGCAATACATTTTTTTTCGCAGAGTCTAGGAAGGAATAAGTGGGAACAATAAGTAAGTATAGGCGAAACACAGGACTTGAAAAAACATAAGAAGAGAGGCTGCTTATGTAGGTCTAGATCAGAAAAAAAGGAATAACCCAAGATGGATCACGCTTAATACATTCTGTATAACAGACCCATCTGTTAGACAAGAGTCATGAAACTGAAGCAATTTACGTAGGTCTTGCTTACATCTCAAGCTAAAGTTAACCGTTATGCTGTAAAACAACTGCAGTACCAAAAATGGTTTTGGCTTTAATTTGGATCTCTGAAAGCCTCCAAAAAGGTTCAGGCATACGAAGCAACATTAGTTCCATCTTTTTTACGAATGCTGAGTTTATTGCAATCTGTCGAAATTTCACTTTTTCCCCAGCAGATATAGAATTAAATACTAAAACCATTCTAATTTCCTTCCAGGCGGTTGATACGTCATTTTTGTCAAAGGAAACATTAAAAGTGTTTATGAATGGATGACAGAATATAACCGCATTTCGTAAAAAAAATCCCTGGCATCCCATCTAGTTTCAGGCTTTTCGAAGGTTTTAAACGTTTGAACCCACCTGTTTCATTGAATTTTTAAAAAAATGCCTTCTGTTATGTATGAAGAACTAGATAAGTTAACATTAGCAGGTTTGCATATGAATGACTGGCTTAATGCATAAACATTTTTGCAGGCTTCATTTCTGAGTTTCCTCTTGTCATTAGGATCACTAAAAATTTCCATATACCAGAAGGATCTTCATCTGATATAGTCTCCCAGTTATACACTAAATTTAGGTGTTGTATTTCACCCCCTCATTAGGCAGTTAATTAGTTTAACACTAGTATTATCCTTCGATTTGTACAGTTTTTTCTCTTCTCAGTGCTTTGAATCGAGGAGAAGAAAGTCTATCAAACCTTAGAACCATTATTTTAGCTAGACAGTACATAATAAGGTAAAATTTAAGATAGCATGTAACAGTATCGATTTTGTCATCTAAAGCATCATTTTCAAATATTTCCCATTCTGTGTTTTGTAACATGCTTCTAAGTTTATGTATATTGTCATATGTAAAGCTCCTGTGTATACTCTCCCCAGATTGGTATGGGAAAGTATTTTTCTGGAAGAACACGTGTAATATAGTGATCCAAGCTTAGTGTTGGTGCATGCTTCCAAGTTTTTTTATACGTGCCGGGTTCAATAACGAAGATCAAGTTCAATATGGCATCAAAAAGAGTTGAAAAACTGACTAGGTTACAATGACCAAGAGAATACAGGATGCTGCAGCCACAAGAGTAATCATAACCATTTACAATAGACAATGAATGACACATTATGAGATCAACAAACTCTGTGAGTTTGTCATCAAAACTGGATAATTCAAAATAGCTGCAAGCAGGAGCCACGTAAACATTGGTGATGTAAATGAATTCAGATATATCTAAACACTTAGGACAACGTATAAAAGTGATACAGTGTGTATTTTCATTACAATACTCAGTGTTCATAACAGTATATCACGTAGCTACACCTCTCTTGCATTTTTTTTCGCAGAACTACACCGATTCTAGCGAAACATTTTTAAACCACTTAAAAAGACTAAACTGCCACCACATAAGTTGTGCAACCAAGTTTCTTAAAGTGTTATTACACCAGCACAATCATAAGGATTAGAACATAGGAGGTATAGTAAATAGGTGTACCTTACCCACTGGAGATCTAGAATTAGAGCTCAGTATTTTGGTTATTGTCATTTGATGTAGTTTTGTTTGCTCTGAAGCTCACTTCCGTCCATCTTGATTTTATTTCTTCATTATATTTGTCAAATCCATAGTACGTCTTCAAAGTCCTTCTACCGTAGTGGAATGTGTTCAAAGATCACCCCAGCAACAACTAGTTAGACTTCTCTATTTTGTGAAAAGCTACTTTTCCAGCCGAAATGGAGAAAAGTAATTGCTTATTTTGACCGTTGTTAGGGCGGTCTTTAAAGTTACCCTGGTGGTAGACAGCGGGACTATGAGCTATCCTCAAAATGAATTTGGCTGGCTTCTGTTTCCAGTCGACCTTGAGCGACAGAAATGAGGCGGATCTCTCATACTTAACCATGTTCAGGTAGTTGGTGCACGGAATTATTTATGGTGTACTTAACATACTTCAATAAACCGAACTTTTTTGGCTTAAGTTACCACCAACTACATATCGCAGGCAAGTAGTTGATTTATTTTCTTTAGTAGGAAAGTTTGTAAAGAGAAATCGGAATTTGTGTCCAAAGTGCCAGCAACCTTATAAAAAGATAGGTGACAATGGCTCTGATCCCGTAGGTTTCTAACTTTCATTGAGCGCCAGTGGGTTTTTTAACATTACTGTGCACTGGAAAGTACCAATCCCCCTGTATTATGCTTGCTACTGTATTTTCCTTTTGTTATTTAATGAGTAATCTGTATTTTTAAGTAGCATATCCCAAACTTCTGGAAACACTGCAGTCTCAGTAAACCTAACTGGAGCATTCCAGGAAGTGGTGCTGTCAAAATCCTTCTTCAGCTGGGAAGCTGTTGAAGATTCAGTTAGTGAATTCCAGAAAGTATGTGACTGTCGTATTTTAAGATGAATATAGGTTACTTGCACTCACTATGTTCATGTACAAAGCAAGGGGTTGGAAGATGCTCATTTAAAGTACACGGTTGTCGTTTTTAAGTGTACTTTTGGAGTGAACAGTGAACCACAAGATCTAGGGTTCGTTAAAAAACCGTAATTCCTCCTATATGTAAGAATAGTCTTAGGTCCAAATTCGGAAACTTTCCATCAATGTTTTGGTTTGCATTGAAGATGGATAAGTACACCGTTAGATCTTACAAATGGTCCACAACCATCCCTGTACTCAGTCATTTATGGTTTGTGATGCTTGGACCAGATGACTAACGGGTGAAGAAAAGGAGAATTTGTGAGCTCTTTTGCAGTAGACATCCTCTAAAGATAATGTAATTCTGCATGTTATGGATGAATGGAACATGGTTGTTACGGCAAAGGATGTAAGAAATAGGATGTCAATAATAATAATTTACTCCTGAATTTACAAGTCCATATCATTTTTATAGATACAGGTATAACAATTAGTGGTGGAAAATCTTCGGTAGTATTTTTTTTACAAATTTTTACCATCTTTTCATCCCACGTAGTGGGAATCCCCGGTCTGAAAAGAAAAATACTTCACACCACATACAAATAGTGCACTCTAAGTTAAATTTAGAATTTTTGTCATCCCTTTAGGTTATCTGACAGAAATGAAAGTCATGTCTAATGAATATGTAAAAGTATCACTCAAAAAGAAGAGGAAGTAACTCACCAAGCACTTTCTCAAGAAAGTAGTGCTGGCAGAATTACTGAAATGCTTTAATTCGAAGGATCATATGTATTGAGGGAAGTACCACGGCAGCTCCAATGTATTTTCCAAAGGACATGAATCTCCAGGTTCATTGAAACGTCAAGAGATACTGCATAGACAATAGTAAATAATACTGATAACGTAACACTTCCCCGATGAAACGATCTATTTTTGTTTGTCCATGCTAAATTGGATATATGTACACCGTAGCCGCTATGTAGCTCTGCATCACGCCTAATAGCTCGGTGAATGTTGGTCAAATTCCTTTGAATTTAGAGGTGGAGTCAAAGAATCGGCTTCTGTAGATAAAGTTGTAAGTATTTTTCTGCATTTTTGTATGCTGCTTACAGCTGCAGTGGACGAAACGGAGTCAGTCAATGAAACACTGAATCAATAAGTGTCAAAAGGTGTCATCTAAGCATCTTTGCGTGATGCCACTGAAAGCCATTTAAGGTAATTTTGCGATTACGGATGTAATTTTCTTAAGACAGTGGGACGCAATCCGAAATATTCGGCTTCTTGAGTCAGAAGAGAAGTTTGAAGCAATTGTATTTGGAGAACGATAGTTCCCAAGTGCTATCTGGAGTGCGCTCTGCCTTGACTGCACAAATACTACTATATCACCAATATCCGGAAGTAATCGAGATCCACTCCACCTATAATAGAGGAGGTGTCGTTTGGCGTCATGTGAATATACTGGAAGGTAATGACTGTACTGCTGTAATTTCTCAGGTTCTGAGTATTACAGAATCTTCAGCAGATTAGACAGCAACATAGCCGATTATTTCAACCGATACTGGCTGAGTAGAAAGCGAATGTGGAGTGCAGGATCTAACAGGAATGTTCTTACTCTTGGGAATGACAAAAGAACCGTAGACAACTTAAGAAGCATCTATGGAGATCCAATGCCTTTCATAAGAGCATGCTTGAGGTGAACGACTGGAACGCATGCAGTCCGTATAGAAAGAATACGGAAGCTGCTATCCGGCAGACTGGTTCTTATAAATATGACTGCCCAAATGGACTAGTCCCCCCTCCCAGTCCCCCAAGACCATTCGCAGCCCTCAAGGTTATTCAGGATTTCAAGTGAAGTAGAAACATGAACATAGAATGTGAAAGCGTTTGCGTCATGGACTAAGATCGCGCTGTCGAGGTTGATCCACTGTCATGTAAATGCGCCTGTAGAACATTTATAGCGTGTCGTTATCCGTGCAGACACTTGCTCCTGGTGCATTTAAAGAAGCCTAGTTTCACAGGTACGTCATACTTACCCATTGCCTGTTTGAATTTTGCAGTCAGTCATGTTCTTTGGCATTATAAACGTTGGACTTGGTCACGCGTCTCTAATGTTTCACCTAGCACAGAGGCATCCTCCTTCGTAAAGCTGTGTGATAAGTATACGTGTGAAATGTGCAATACACGGTCATACAGCCGTCGCATACTAGAAAATTTGGAAATGAATACGCAGCAGACGTTGCAGCTAAGGCGAATAAATTCTACAGATGAATTCTTGAGAGGTGAAGTTAGTTTTCTGCTTTCCTACCATCAATAAGTGATACAGGTCTAAAAGGATTATACAGTGTGTATACTGCAGTTCTGTCACCAGAACATTTCTTCAAGCACAGTCAGGTCCGGAACTGGTGGACATAAGTGGTGTGGTCGGTGCTCTCATAAGGTAACAGTGGTTTCCGAATTACTTCGGGGCGGCAGAGTTCGTGTCCAAACAAAGGTAAAGGTGGTGAAAAACCTGTAGACGAATGAACCGATGGACGGTAAGTGAGGAGCCTTTGTGATAAGACGTCATCCTGAGTGCCTGTGGGGGTCAGGAGAGGAGGTGGACGACATAAACTCTCAATGGTTCTCTTGGTAAGTTGTGGATGGCATGCAGTGGTGTGGGTTTTTCGGATGTTAAATGTACTGAGGGGATGGGAGAGAGGTTGGCTTTTGAAGATAGAGCTTTGGTCCGAGAGTAGTATTATGGGGTGCACCGAGGCAGGAAACCCAAGTGTTGATAGATGTACGGGTGACAGTAGCCGCATCTTGTTGCTGCAGTGCCACAACCTCTCACCACCTTGCAAAGTAGTCGACCGTCAGGCTGACGCACATATTTCTGTGTTCCCATGCCGTAGTGGGTCATCTGATTCTATGCCTACAACCTGGTTGGATGCTTCCGTATGCACTGGGATAAGCGAAGCTCACGGTGTTTGAGAGGGGGCAAGTTGATTCTGGTACATATATCACGGACACGACAAAACCCAGAAACACCCCGATAAATCATGGGCTGCCCAAAGCGTCGGGTAGCGCTTTGCGTTCTCAATTTTTAACGCGACCTAGTCGGTAGTGCATACGGGAGATCAACTCCCGCGTTTTGGCCTATCTCAGTATATGACAGTGTGGCAAAAAGCGTTCCACGATGTACAAGACATCATCCACCAGACTCAGATGTCCCCACCTGGCGCACAGGTGGCACGTCGTCAGGGTCCGGTCCCGTAGTTCCCTAGCAGATGGCTTATCGTTGCCATGAAGTTGACACAAACATATAAATCGGGCATCCAGACCCGCCATCTGTAAAAATGCTCATTCCCCTCTACAGCGGTACTGAGTAGGGCATTGATAGCAGAGGGGATAGGAAAGCGAGAAGGAGCGTCTGCATTTCTATGTTGGCATTCAGGGCGATATCCACCGGTGGGATCATATTCCTGAAAGTGTGCGAGCCAGCATATCACTTGTCTCTCTGATTCACGGAGTAATCGGGGCCACTGGAGGGCACGATGGCCAATGCGAACTCGAAAAGGATGCCCAATGGGGTAATGTCAGAAGTGTTGTAGGAATTTAACCAGGGATAGCATTTTCCATAACGCAGCAGAATAAAGTGTTTCACGTTGGTCAAGCTTACGACTAGAGAAGGTGATTACGCGCCCACGCCCATCCGGCGCAACCTGGGAAAGAACCGCACCGATAACATGGGCACTTGCGTCATTAACCAAGATAAAGGGCCCGGAAGGTGGTGACGTATACGGAAGAGCGAGGAGTGGGCCGCGCCTTTGACTTTTCAGACGCGCGCTAACACTCTATGGTTGGTAACAGCCCCCTTCTGCTCTCAGTTAACCATTCAAGGAGCGCGGCCAGTGTGGCAAAGTTTGGGACGCACTGACGGCAATGGGAAGCCAGACTAAGGAAACTACAGATATAGTTGGAGGGGTGAGACCGTGGCCATGCCGTTATGAGGCGTGTTTTCCCTGGATCCGTCTGTGTAACTCCGGGTGTTATGCGGTGACCTGAGGTAACTTCACGCTGGTGGCACTTGGACGGCTTTAGTTTTGGGTTGTCTTTTCGAGTATTGAAGGACAGTCCGTAAGTGAGCAAGGGGGTCCTTCGGTGACTTCGCATGAACAATCATGTCGTCAAGACACATTAAGAACTTTTGAGACCAACCCATAGATCACTATCTACGTCAGAAGTTGAAACTTGGTGGGAGCATAGCTTAAACTGATAGGCATAGTTTGAAATTCATACAGTCCTTTAGGGGGGTACAGAAGCGGTTTTTTGGCGATCTGCTGGCCGGGAATTAACCTATCGATAGCCCGGAAGCTAGACGTAATGCTGAGAACAACTGAGCCCCCCTTAAAGCATCTAAGGTCGTATCGACTCAAGGGAACGGAAGTCCCGTTTCGTTATAGCATTTAATCGGTGGTAATCGACACACATACGGACATACCCATCCTCTTCCCTCACCAGGACGACAGCTGATGTCCATATGGAGCAGCGGAGAACGATGATCTGCTTTGGCGGCATGTAGAGGATCATGAGGGTTGACTGATTTTGGTAGTGAATGGGGATCCCACGTGGTAGTTGTCCAACATCCACATCTGTTTGATGAGCTTGCGTAAACCAGCTGATTTCTTCGTGCTTGCTTCTTGATCTTGTGGGATGGTTATGAGTAAATAATAGATATTTCATTATTTTGTGGCTTGCCTCTGAACTTTCTTCAGTAAGTTGTTGCCTCTTTTCAGTTACGGTGGAGCGAAGACGTTATGGACCCTAAGTGGGGCCGTACGCAGGTCTCGTAGGGTTTTGAAAAGAGCCCTGGGCTGAGGTTACCCGATTGTAGTAGTGTAGTACGTACTACTCTTTTTAGGCATCTTCTGGGCAGTTTGAACTAGCGTCCAGTTTCTCCGTCACCATTAAATCAAGGTCTTTTTCTGTCGCGGCGTGTGAAATACATGAACCTCAGAGTGGGTAGGACACTTTCGGTGGTTCAGCAGTGAGGAAAAATATATACCAGTTTTTCCCCGGGCCAAATGCCAATTCATTATTTGTCGCCCACCCCTTAAGTGCTCTAAGATAGTTCTGTAGTGCGTTTGATCCCGTCTCACACGGTAATGCGCTCCAAAACTTGACGCCGTTAGTGTGAGGGAGAACCGGAGAGGTGATATGCAGCTGGAGGTCATTCACAAACAGTAAAGAGAGTAACGGACCTAGGATTGCTCCTTGTGAGATACGAGAAGATGTTCTCCGAGTTGGGAAGACAGTTGACTTTCATGCAGAACTCTACTGTCGAAGTAGTTCCGCGGCCACGGTAGCACCTGGCTATAGAAGCCCAACCCAGCTATCTTGTACATTAGGATGGTGTGCGAGAGTTTCAAAAGCCTTGGCGAAATCCAGAAGAATCGCGTGAACCGGGACCCTGAGGTTCCGGCATGTCGTCCGGCAGTCATGGGCCGTCAGGAGGTTCGGGGCACAGGACCTTCCCTTTTGGAAGCCATGTTGATTATCGCTGAGTGCTTATTTTGTGTCCAGATATTTCTCGATGCCGTCATCTATCAAGCTTTCTATATATCTTGGTATTACTGGTATACGTGGTATGGATCTGTAGCGGTTCGGGCTCTGCATGTCTCCTCTTTTGAAGGTTGGAGAGGGGATGTCGTAGTGGGGAACGGTCACCCGTGTCTATGGCATACTGAACAATACCCCTGCATCCTGGATTATCACCGTCGTAGAAAACATCATGGTACCTCCTCACAGGCGTGGCCAGTCGTTGGCGGATGTGTTGCAGGCGACCTGGTGTACCGCTGTAGGTAACGCTGGGCTAAACAAGGGAAGCTGGTGTTTTGGGAGAAGGTAACAGTATGGTGGTGGAGTCGATCACAGTTCGGGCACCAGTAACATCAGTAGACGTGGAGTAAGTGGTGGGAAAATCGACCGCCAGGATAGATTCCAGGCAACATGTATTCAGACAGGGAACTGGCGGGTTACCTGGAGTGCCCCAGCTTATATTTTTAGAAAGGAAGCACCGCGGGTGTTCATGCCGCCTCTTTTTGCCACTGTGAGGAATGTGTAGGACGGTGTCATATCGTCATCCCCTGGCAGATTATGGAGAAAAACCGCCTCAGTAACAGACACGGAAGCACCGGTGTCCAACGAAATTACAGTGTTTAACCCGCTTATCGTCTCACATACAGTTAATGGATCTTTTTACATAAAAAGCCGATGAATTATGAAACATGGACTCGCAAAGGTCGATGCGATGGCCGTGTCCACGGTGCCAGGCTCAAGAACCAAAGCGCCAGTGGCAGTAATAACCTTGTAATGATAAATAAATAATTTATTCTCAGTGATGATTTAACGGAGAAGCCAGTTACGGATATCATCTACAAGATTTTGCGGGTCCCGAATGGTACAGAGGGGAGGTCATCAAATTCTATCAAAAACATCAAGGGATTCCACAAGTTGTGAAGTGGGCCAGAAACACCACTTTTCAGCATGTACAGAATGTTAAAGTTGAGATCGTTTTCGGTCATAATCTTTTTCAGCAGCAAACTTGCTCGAAATTCCAAATTTCCGTTACAAGCAGTCTGAATGCCGCGTTACGCTGGATGAACGTCTATTTCACCGTGAATTCTTTTGCTTATAGCCCTGGGGACCAGAAGAATCCACACTGACGATTTCGGGAGCCTGCAATTTTCCACGTAAACATGTAATCCAAGTGAGTATCTGTTCAAGCGAAGTTGATGGTAGTGTGGGGACATGCTACGCGGCCGTCTCGTGAGGTTTTACGCGGATTGCTCCTCAACGTGGTGCGCAGTTAATTGCAGCTACAGTGTTTAGCTCAGAGAGTTAACTATCAGGGGTTTGCTGAGGCTTGGTGCTGCCGAAGTCTGTGGTTCGGTGTCTATGAAGCGTCAGGACGTGATTCTGGTCCCCTGGGTCGAATTCGGCGGTAGGCGGAGGAAATGGTTTCGTAGCCCAACCGGCAGGAAGCCTTCCACAGAACCGGTGAACACGAATGATTCTCGTACCGTTCTATTCATACTGGGCAGTACCTGGTCTGCCAGACACTGCTATATGTTCCAGTAGTCAATGAGTGACTCCTAAGGCGGTTGTCTGATTGCGATCAGCTTGACTGTGTATTGCTGAGAACCCAACTGTAGGTCAGAACGTTCACCCAGAAGGTGCCACTTGCTGGATGAGGAGTTGGTGGCAGGGAACCCAGCAGTAAACACACTCCGAGGCGCTTCCTCGCCAAGTGATGCCAGGATATAGTGGTGATAGGTGGCGGAGGGAACGTAGTGGAGGAACGATGGCATATGTAACTTCCATATCTGACAGTCTCATGATATTTTAAAAACGGCGGTTTGCATTAGATGCCCTGCCGCTACTGTACGGTTGTTGGCTGAATCATCACTGGCCTGTGCTTTCCTTTATATCTAGCATCAGTTATGCAACGGCACTGAGGGTTTGCAGACAGAAAGACTCGCAGCAAACACAGGCAGACTGACCGGAGCACATGAACCGCACCGCACTTCCTGCAAAATGCGGGCACAACAGTCCCTCACTCTAGGCAAAACTTCGTGCCTCCTCGTCAGAGTCAAGCTTTCGTATTTGTTGTTCTGCCTCTGTCAGTGCTTTGGCTGTGTTATACCCCGAGAGAAAATAAAATAAACATGGTTAGCACTATCAACAAGGTTTCGAATATGTAATCATTTGGATGATTGCCATAAAAGGCAAAACTACTTCTAAGTAGTCCTACCATATTAACGGTTCTGTAATTGAAGTCGGAGAACCAAAAATACCACACTGCCGTTACACCGTTACACCGAAATTGAACTGACAATAGAGTGGGGTTGTTTTATATAATACAGCATAGAGTTTTCGCCTATCACTAGACACATTCCGAAACCGGGTTCCAGCTAACAAGAAATAACATCTAACGACTCTACCATACATCTGCTTCTCCAGTGCATTTTGAAAGAGTCAGTTGATGACACGAACACCACTTCTTCTGAGAGTCGGCTCCATAGGTTGATTGCTCGACTAAAGAGCAAGTACTCTATGGAGACTACGTTCGTCCTCTACATTCATATTCTCCTGTTATGTCCTCTGAGGCGTCCCAACCTAGTGGAAGGGAAAACAGAAGATAGATCAGGTCCAAAGCCATCTCTTAGAATCCCGTATCGCATGGTTGGATCTCCCCTCCATCTCCGAAAGGGTAAAGAGAAGAGGTTTGGCTCCATGAGTCGATCTTCATTGGTCAGGCCAGGCGCCACAGGAACCATAGGAGTAGTTGCTCCCTGAACTCGTTCCAGAAAATCCGAGTCACCCTTCAGACAAGGATTTGCGGTCCATGAACAGTTCCTTAGTTTAGACCTAGCTTAGAGCATGCATAAAATGGAAAAAACGTGTCACCACTTATTTTTGTGAATGTTCTGCGTATTGCCCAGTGTCCAAAAACCCCGACCCACGACCAATCGACAGTGCGGCGTGGTCTTCAAATCACGATCTGCAGTGACTTCCAGGTCATTGTGGGCCAGTACTGACGGTGGAGGAGTCCTGTCAATATCGTAGGCGTTGCCACCTGTATCCTCCATCCACACGCCCATACGTTTACCTGCGTTGACAGGCATTAGCCAATGCCCCAACCAGGTAAAGAAGCTATCCGCCCGAGGTGCACGTGTATCCCCGTCATCCCTTATTTCCCTCCAGACTTTTACGTTATCATAGCAGAGAATCATAAACGGTCTCGCGATATTTGGCAGCTTATTTACGTATAGGAGAAACAGCAAGGGACCCAGAACTGTGCCTTGTGGTATTCCACTTCCTACCGACTTCCAAGAGGAGGGTTGAGAAATGACCCCTAATCGTCGCCTCCTGCCAACAAGAATCCCTCCTGTTCATGCAAGCAGGTTGCCAGTGATTTCAAGACTTTGCAGTTTCCCGGGCAACTTGGAATGAGGTACCTTGTCGAACGCAGGTATTCTAACGTCCTTAGGCTTTGCCCGACTTTCTCTGGCCGTGAGCAGGTCCATGAAGCGAAAGAAATTTCTGCAAAGGTCGTGCTGTGAATGAGATAGCAGAGTGTTGCTCTCTAGGTGTACTATGATGGCTTTCTTGGTCGCTACTTCTATGGCTAGTCAAACTTACCGGCCTGTAACTTGGTGGGTACTGTCTAGAACCTGCCTTGTAGATAGATGTTGCTATGACATCCTCCCAATCACAGGGGAGTCCACCTCCACTGAGGGACAGTCTGGACATAGTAGCTAACGCGCCAGCTGCACAGGGCACGAGCCCTCCGAGCAGCCCTGAGTGCAGCTCATCCAGCCCGGTTGATTTTTCCACACCGAGAGTACCAAATGTTCGAAATACATCGTTTGGATCGATATCCACAGAGATTATTCTGTCGGATGCCAATGCTTCTGCGTCTAATGGGTGTCCACAGAAGATTCCTGTGTAAAGACCCCAGAAAATATGCAGCCGCAGCTTCCACCTTCCCTTACTGTCTTCAATTAAGCAGCCAACTTCTGCCCCTTTCAATGGGGTACGTATACCGTGATACGTCTCATCTCTATGGTTCATGCAGGATAATGATCTCTTCGCAACGCAACCTGGGCAGGGAGTTTTTCAAGGCTTCTTCGGGCATCTTTGTGGTGCTTCATCACCTCGGAGGTTCCGAGGTGGCGGGGTAAGTCCCCGACACCTTCCCTTAGCTTGTGCAAGACTAGGATTTCGTTTTTTATCCACGGAAGACAATGTTCCCGTTCCTTCGGAATGGTTCACGGAGTGAGCGGCTGGGCCACTCGTGCATATGACTGGTTGAAGTAGCACTGTGCAGCCTCGGCTGAGGCTTTTGGATTGACTGTTCAGTTCTCCGGAAAGGCTGCCAAGTAAATAGCCCCAATATTCGCTTTCCGTACATTGGGTTTAGCTGGGTCATCGGCCAGGTACAAGATGGTTGCTGTGACTCTGAATATGATCATGTCATGGTTACTGTGTCCAAGAATTACGAAGTGCGTTGCGAAGCATACGTCAACTGTGCCTGAGAATGCTAAGTCCACAACTGGTATCGCGTGCTATTGAGCGTATCCGGTCACCGTATAAGGGCCGAAGAATTTGATGTTTCCACTAGCCCCTGGTCAAACGAGTTATGTGATGCTTCCGTTGTCATTCTATTCCAATCAACTGATGATCCGTTGAAGTCTCTTATGATTAGGTATCGGCAGTTGCTCGTCCAGAAGGTCAGCTCATTGATGAGGACCTTTTCTGCCCAAACTCAGTTCTTCGATTTGCTGCGATTAGACTGAAATCATGTCCCTTAAATTTTCGTCGGCAGCACAGGATTCTCATGTCCCACTTTCATCAGCAAACGTTTCTACGGCCTTTACAGTTAAGGTGTTCTTAGCGTGGGGGATGACACCACCACCTTCGCGTGCTAACCCATCACTTCTAAAAGAAACGAATCCTAATAAATGTGTTTCACAGTCACTGATCCCAGAAGAAAGCCAAGTTTCTTAGAAAGCAATAATGTCAGGACTTTCTTTATTCATCACACTGCTAAGCTCAGTCCACTTCTTCAAGTGACTATGTACATTTGTATAGAAGCAGCAACCTGTTCTCAGTAAAGACTGTCTCTTTTCCGCCTACTCTATGCACCTTGAGTGGGGTGACCGCCGGTACGTTTTCCAGAAAAAGCTGGTTTATCAAACATTGTGCTCCGCCAAGGTCATCTTAGAAGCGTTTATGTGGTTCTGGGCCTCGACTTTCTTTCTGTGGAAGATTACAGACCTATCAAGGAGCTCTACTTTGCCTGGTGGAGCGACGAAAGCTAGTCAGGTGACCGTCGCTGGATCTTTGGCATGCCGTTTAAACGTGATTACTTACCAGTTCAAAGAGTCAGGTGTGCAAGGCTTACTAAAGCCTGGCTCAGTGGAGTTGACACCGACAACCTCAGAAAAGACTTACACCTCATTCTGTGTAGTGTTCGTCGTCGACTGGGTTGCTGAACTGAGTATAAACTGCGGCCTGGATGGTTCCATGGTCGGCACCGAGAGTGTCTTACTCCTGTCCCTCTCATCGCACGTAGACCCAGTCTTACGGCTGGTAGCTCTCAAACCGAGCCTACCAGCCATGGGACTGCGAGGACCTGAATATACCCGCCTCACCCTCCGCTCTGTAGTTTTATAAGTCGCCAGACACTCTGCTTTACCGCGTATCTTATGTGCTGAAGGCGTAAGGCCTGTGCAATTTTTGCAGAATTAACTGCCACATTCCGTGCGCTGCATACCATAGGCCACTGCAAAGTGGCACCCTGTCCTACCGCAAGCATTTTTGCGATACCTCCGGTCCACCATGTCCCAGGCACTGGAGAAATTCATCCAGAAAAAATTTTGTCTCGCTTTAATCGAACAATATCCCGGTTGGAGCGAAGATAATCCCTTTTTCAATATCTGCCATAACCCTTGCAAGATGGTTGGCCGAATCTTTCGCATGAACGCTTGTGATGGACCGGGGTACCTCTCTACCACGGCCTGTGGAATGCCGGGCGAAGAATTCGAGATTTGGCGCCACAGTTACTGTAAGGACCCTACGCCCATGGCATCGGAAGTTTCAGTGATGCATGAGGTAATTGACCTGCCCGATGTATTACCCAAATATTTCGAAGTGAGTCGCGGGAGCTAAGTCAATTCTGAGCAAAATCACGAGGAATTTGGTGGACCCATAACAGGGTGGCTATCTTGAGTATAGTCTTGGGAAAGCCTGGGGTTTGACTGGCAAACTATCGCCAGAGAACAAGTGAGGGTTTTCCCTGCTCAAGAGAAGAATTCTTCCACGTCGAATACTTGAACTCCTGTTCAAGTCAGTAGCGGGGGAATATTTTATTCCTGAGGATGCTAATTAGCCCCGAGGAGCTACGGTGTTGGTACTCAAGGATGTTTTTCCTGGAAGCCAAACCAAAGAACCAGAAATGGAGAAACAAATAAAATCCAGGCCACCAGCGGCAAAACAGGATCCCACACTGAGGAGACCTCGTGTAGTGGGGCTTTGAAGACGATTGATGACAAAGCCCCTACGGATGGTACGAAAACTCACTTATATGATTTTCTCAACCTCATGAACTCCTGAACAAGTGGGTGCAGCCAAGTAACATAATGGTTCTCTAAAGCCCCGAAAAAACTGTCGTCATAGAGAAGTTGCTCCCTTCTGAGGTGAGTGATAGACTTACAAATATTTGCTCTTTCCCGGGGTGAAAGGTCAACACAGAGTTGATAGTGCAAACCTTTTTATAAATAACACCGTGACCGCAGATGGCGCGGGGATGGTTGCACTCGAAATCAGGACACACGTGGTTCTGTGTTGTCAGACGACATGTAAGGAAAAAGATGCCTGGTGGGTCGCAGTGCGTGACAACCGTGAATGCGAAGTGGATGAATTCTTCCTGGCTAGTCTGGACAGACTAATGCATATACCTCGCTGAAGGAGACTCTAAGGCGCTATCATTTTACTTGGACAGACTGACGACATAAGCGCCAAGTGATTCCTACCATCACAGAGTGATGAAAACATTCATGAAAGTGACATAACTCATATTTTGCCTGTGGTTTGGGGGTTTTCATTTATTTCCCTTGGGTCCGATTATTATCTGCTTCTCTGGAAACACCTAAATATCCCTACGATGTACGATCCATCTTATAGCGCTGCAAACTTCAGGATATAAGTAAGATGACAGAGCAGTGGATCTGTCACCCTAGCGTCGAAGTCGTATGGATACCAATCCTAATTATAGGATAGCGAATAATGTGGCACACACACCCAGTCATTGAAACGACCAGTAAAGTAGAAACGGAGGTCACTGTAAGTGCTTAGCTTACAGCTCTTTCAGAGTTGCCATATATTGAACATCTGCTATCATTTAGGTTGTTATCCATCTGCCTTTCATTTCAGCCGTAATTATATTTGAAACATTTGCAGCCCGCTTTTTTCACGCACGCCCATAAATTTTTAACACTCATATTATGTCCACAAGTATGAAGTATAATGGAGCTATCGGAAGGCGATTATAATCGGGCTATTGAATCCACTGCGGACGCACTTGGACCCCTAAATGTATGAATTGGAGCTACTAAAGTCCTCGAGTTCCTCCTACACTGATGGGTTCACAACTGCTTACAAGAGTGTGTGTACTGGTCTCCCTCGCATAATGAACTCAATGCATACCGTTTTCCTCTTAAAGCTATCACAATAGACCCCGAATATAGAAAATTTCAGTAACTTTATAATCGAAAAACTATGCAGCTGACTCCTCATAAATACATGAAAATGTGCATAAAGCTCGAACGGTTCTAAAAGAATAAGGACTTCTCTCTTCTCCAGATTGCATAGCATGGTAATTCGTTTTTCATATATTCTCGTGCCTCTTCTTTCTTTTCCCATTCCCATGACGACACTTGATGCTGAATTTCTATCTGAACAGGACTACCTGGTGGAAATAATAACTGCTGCTTGATGCCAAGAATTACTGGACTGCTCCAACTCTTTCGAGGTTTCCGGAATGTCTCGATTAACTCACCTATTGGTCATGGTTCTTCAAGAGGAGGGCCGTCTAAACTCTCCTAATGGTCATAGTAGCACAAATACTCTGTACAGAGGATCAAACCAGTGGCCAATTAACACATTTGCTCGGAACGCGACTTACCTGCAGCAGCTCCACACATGTTTTCTAGTACTCTGTATCGAGTGATCTTTTCATATGAAAGTTACTATGCATCGGGTGAACCTCTCGAGTGTTGCTGCTTAAGCTAACATAGAAGATACCTGAAGTCCATGTATAAAAACTGTTATTTGAGCTATTAACCGTTTCAACGTCTATTTCCACCCACCGCAACAAGTATTCCCAGTGTAATTAACCCACATTACTTTTAAACTAAACAAGGTGACCTGGAAATGCATTGATTCAGACACTCACCTTTGTTATATAACTGTGGGTACTTTACTGATACTCTAGATCACATACGGTGGTCCTTCGTGGTTAGCAAAGCTAGAAACCGAAGAAATTTTCAATGAATAGACTGTTATATTACTGAATAACAAACTATGCAAGTGGACTAACAAACGCGGGTGGTTATAACGCAAACTTCAAACATTCCGCGCTTTTCTTCCCAACAGTGAAACCTGTCTGTGCGATGGGAGATGAAAATCCATCCCGGTCTCAGGAACTGCAGCAATTTTCAATGAGGTTATGCACATCAATGAATTGATGTGTGACTTGTTTAACACTTAATACTATTTTGTAAACTTCCGAGAATTATCAGTTTGATAGTGTTTGTAAACTGAAATCTCTCACGGCAAATGCATTATGTGAGGATAATATCTATAATTATCAAACCATTAAGCTGGGATATGATGTTTTCTTCTTCATTTCATAACAAGCACGATCTTCTGATGTATTTAGTGGGGTTTAATGACATAGCCCCAGTGCCATTCGTAACCCGTAAAATCTTGTAGGTTTTGAAATATATATCCATGTGATGATGCTTGTTAACTGACTTCTTTCATGGTAAATTGTTAACGTGAGAACAAAGCACTTATTTATCTGTTTATGAAGACCAGTGTCTATGGCGCTTATAGAAATAAGACTCTTAGCACGGAAAGACTGAAGACATCGTGGTACATTTTGAGGCAGATGGGGATTTTACTTTTGAGGTAGTACTCATCGCGGATTGACAGCGGTTGGAGAACCACTGAAAACCTAGGAGCACTGGGCTGTTGTTTCGTCATATATGGGACTCCTCAGCAGCAGGCACCCACGGCCCGTCTGAGAATCGAACTCAGGGCCTTCAGTTTTCGTGGCGAACACATTAACCGTTCGGTTAGACTGAAATCCCGAAGCCCTAGTCAGAAGCTGTGGCCTGTGGGGCCAACCAGCCAGAAGTGAAGCGGATGCCACCTGAAGACCTTGAGTGGTATTCGCGTTATATTGTGGATCAGCAGAAGTTGAAAACTGTCAGCCTTTGAACTCAGACCCAGTGGCTGAATTGTCAACGGGTTCGCCGCGGAATCTGAGGATCTGGAGCTCGATCTTTAGTCGGGTCGTGAGTGTCTGCTGCTGAGGAGTCACATGCCAGGACGAAACAGTTGTCCAGTGCTTCTGGGTGTTCAGCAGCTCTCCAACTGACGTTACTCCATGAACAGTACTAAAGGTGTCACCGAAATTCGAAAGTTCCACCAACGACCGCCTTCTGCCGTGCTAGCCACCCCATCTGATAACCGACGAACACAGAGATGTGAGTAAATCCGAATCGGGTACCCTGGAAATCTCAAAGTCGGTTGAAAACATGGTGTAAGACGGAAAGCAATTAGTTACTGACGTACCTGTTAGACCCCGAACTTAACTTCCTACCTGATGGGGTTTAGTTGATTTTGTAGCCAGAGAAGCAGGTTACCGAATGCGATCCTCTTTTAATCCGACAGTCTTCGACATCCCTGATAGTCATTCGCCCGAACAGGTGAGAGTTGAGTGTTTACAATCATGTGGCCTGAGTTGTTCAGCTTGTACTATTCGTCTAAGAAAAGAAACGAACAGGTTTCTGTCCCCCTTTCTCTTTTAACTTATCCAACACTCCAGCGCAAGACACTTCTCTCACTCTCTCTAGCTCTCATGACATTCAGTCACACACCAGCTCGGAACTATGCTGACTAGACTTTACAGTTGGTAGGTTGCTACTCACGTCCATCGGGTCAAAATTCTTTGATCAGCTTTTGGAACAACAGCGTTTCAACTAGTTCTCGCCCTACAAACCACACAGATAAACTCAGACAGTGGTAGGAAATAAGTGTGCAACAGGTCTCGCAATGCATACCGCGTCGTTTCAATATCTGACGTTCTACCTCATTAGCTATCAGCGATAACAAGCTGCTTCAGAAAACCAGTTACTGTGTAGCCGGAAGAGCTGATCCGGCTTCCTCTTCACACCTTTATTACTGGAAGGCAGTGAACCACATCCACTTCATCCAGTGAGACTATCAGAGGTAGGTGTGATCTGGTAGACTGGTGATTTTGGTACCGCGTGATGACCGAAGTCAGAATTGAGACCTACGCTGCAGCAATATTCGAACCGGCGGCCTCCAGGCTACTAGTCCAGCCGCAGTTTTAAAATGAATAAACAGATACGTATCGGGGATTCACACTACACAAGAGAAAAAACTTTCGGTCATTGAAATGACGTTAGGTTCTGGAAGGTGGCTCCTTTAATAAAGTGAGGAGTCGGAATCTAGCTGGCGTCTAGTCCAACTCCTGTCCTACAACGGGTTTTTGCCTGAAATTCATGTACAAGCCAGTGCTTATGTTTCACGCAATCGAGACTTATATTACTCCTGCGAAACAGGGAGGTCACTGTACTTGGATGTAAAAGAATATGTGCATGCACTGATGATGTGGTGGAAGTTAACCTGGATGATATGCTGAAGGCACCCATGGTGGGTAGACTTATCGGTAACCCGGAGGCTCCTTGCCTGAAGTCGGTCCCGGCTTGCTGACATAGTAACCAAGTGCAATGATGTGGAGAACACTCAGAACAACAGTATGATAAGGGACAGTGCCATAATCATTTTCAGAGTCACAGCAACCATCTTGTACCTGGCCGATGACCCAGCTAAACCCAATGTACGGAAAGCGAATATTGGGGCTATTTACTTGGCAGCCTTTCCGGAGAACTGAACAGTCAATCCAAAAGCCTCAGCCGAGGCTGCACAGTGCTACTTCAACCAGCCATATGCACGAGTGGCCCAGCCGCTCACTCCGTGAACCATTCCGAAGGAACGGGAACATTGTCTTCCGTGGATAAAAAACGAAATCCTAGTCTTGCACAAGCTAAGGGAAGGTGTCGGGGACTTACCCCGCCACCTCGGAACCTCCGAGGTGATGAAGCACCACAAAGATGCCCGAAGAAGCCTTGAAAAACTCCCTGCCCAGGTTGCGTTGCGAAGAGATCATTATCCTGCATGAACCATAGAGATGAGACGTATCACGGTATACGTACCCCATTGAAAGGGGCAGAAGTTGGCTGCTTAATTGAAGACAGTAAGGGAAGGTGGAAGCTGCGGCTGCATATTTTCTGGGGTCTTTACACAGGAATCTTCTGTGGACACCCATTAGACGCAGAAGCATTGGCATCCGATAGAATAATCTCTGTGGATATCGATCCAAACGATGTATTTCGAACATTTGGTACTCTCGGTGTGGAAAAATCAACCGGGCTGGATGAGCTGCACTCAGGGCTGCTCGGAGGGCTCGTGCCCTGTGCAGCTGGCGCGTTAGCTACTATGTCCAGACTGTCCCTCAGTGGAGGTGGACTCCCCTGTGATTGGGAGGATGTCATAGCAACATCTATCTACAAGGCAGGTTCTAGACAGTACCCACCAAGTTACAGGCCGGTAAGTTTGACTAGCCATAGAAGTAGCGACCAAGAAAGCCATCATAGTACACCTAGAGAGCAACACTCTGCTATCTCATTCACAGCACGACCTTTGCAGAAATTTCTTTCGCTTCATGGACCTGCTCACGGCCAGAGAAAGTCGGGCAAAGCCTAAGGACGTTAGAATACCTGCGTTCGACAAGGTACCTCATTCCAAGTTGCCCGGGAAACTGCAAAGTCTTGAAATCACTGGCAACCTGCTTGCATGAACAGGAGGGATTCTTGTTGGCAGGAGGCGACGATTAGGGGTCATTTCTCAACCCTCCTCTTGGAAGTCGGTAGGAAGTGGAATACCACAAGGCACAGTTCTGGGTCCCTTGCTGTTTCTCCTATACGTAAATAAGCTGCCAAATATCGCGAGACCGTTTATGATTCTCTGCTATGATAACGTAAAAGTCTGGAGGGAAATAAGGGATGACGGGGATACACGTGCACCTCGGGCGGATAGCTTCTTTACCTGGTTGGGGCATTGGCTAATGCCTGTCAACGCAGGTAAACGTATGGGCGTGTGGATGGAGGATACAGGTGGCAACGCCTACGATATTGACAGGACTCCTCCACCGTCAGTACTGGCCCACAATGACCTGGAAGTCACTGCAGATCGTGATTTGAAGACCACGCCGCACTGTCGATTGGTCGTGGGTCGGGGTTTTTGGACACTGGGCAATACGCAGAACATTCACAAAAATAAGTGGTGACACGTTTTTTCCATTTTATGCATGCTCTAAGCTAGGTCTAAACTAAGGAACTGTTCATGGACCGCAAATCCTTGTCTGAAGGGTGACTCGGATTTTCTGGAACGAGTTCAGGGAGCAACTACTCCTATGGTTCCTGTGGCGCCTGGCCTGACCAATGAAGATCGACTCATGCAGCCAAACCTCTTCTCTTTACCCTTTCGGAGATGGAGGGGAGATCCAACCATGCGATACGGGATTCTAAGAGATGGCTTTGGACCTGATCTATCTTCTGTTTTCCCTTCCACTAGGTTGGGACGCCTCAGAGGACATAACAGGAGAATATGAATGTAGAGGACGAACGTAGTCTCCATAGAGTACTTGCTCTTTAGTCGAGCAATCAACCTATGGAGCCGACTCTCAGAAGAAGTGGTGTTCGTGTCATCAACTGACTCTTTCAAAATGCACTGGTGAAGCATATATCTAGTAGATTTGTAAATGCTCACTGCTTTTCACCTTAAACAGTAGATTTGAATCTGAACGTGAAAGCCGAATTAAATGCTTCCTAACGATATCATGTTATTTCTGTCTATATGGGTTTACGCTGAAGGTTGCCTCACTGTAGTTGGTGATTAATGATAGACAAAAACCTCAAATCTTAGCTCATTTGAAACGCAATTCACTGGAAGCGAAAATACATTTATCTTTTTTGCGTAGGCTGAAAATCTTAACTGGTAACGGTTGTTCTATTTCGGAGCTTTCATGAAGAGCAATTATATGATATCGAAAAATGTTTAAGAGTTTAGTAGTAAGAATGCATGATACTAGAACCTTTTTAGAAATTATTGTTCTTTATGATGTTTGTTTAAGCATATAGGAAACATGCACTTACAAACGAACGCACATTTGACTTTGTAGTTCATTAGAAATGTTGTTACGTGAGCATGCCCACGGAATCGGTCTACATGTTAATTTGTGTGGAGCTGTTAGGCTTGAAACCCTTTTCGAACTGTCAAAAAGACGTAATGCATTGAGTACTCCGGCAACACTACCTGAATTTAGCGAAAAACTTATCCCTAAAGCCCCATATTCCCTGAAGAAATTCACAGATTTACTCGAAATCATAACGCCTCTGATTTCTGGAAAAAAAGTAAGCTGTTTTTACGTTTTTATCAGTCATGTGATGGCTGCAAAGCATCGAATTCCAATTTTGTTTATCAACCATAGCAGCCAGAATACGCCTTGAAGTTTCCGCGGTAATTCCAGCAGTAATTATTTTTTTACATTTCTGCAAAAACACGGAGGTGCAATCTAGATTTTGTCCTTGTTTTCTTAGTGAGCATTTAGGATTTGTCCTGGTGCGAACTTGACAGATGCAAAGACCAATCACTAATTATTCGAACTTGTTATATACCCACGAGTACGAAACCAAGGAAGAACACGATAGCGTAGTCGGATGGAATAGTATATTTGGGTGGTTATGCCAAAATACCGATGCGTTCCAACTAACTGGCTAGATAGTGGAATACGAGCAGTGCAACGTAACACGACAGCGTGCCGAATGGCGAGGATGCTTGACTGAATGCCTTCGGCTTAGCAAGTTCAGTTAAACTATCAAGGTCAGCATCAATGTTGAATGTCGTCGAACCCTAGGCTATTAATTTTGGGGAAGTATGTGAGGTTAAAAGCACAAAAAGTTCCTTTGAACTTTACAAAGACTGGATCGTTTTCCTAAATTGGAAGACGGAATCTCCCTAAAATACTTCGAAATTTCTAAGTACACTCACAGTTCCATAAGTCCTAAAGTTTGTTCTAAAGGTGTGCCTCAAACTTTGGAATGTGACAGAACCCAGTAGAACCAGAATGTGAAAATAATGCCGTCAATGTTGTGCATAGGACTGTAGAAATAATGCGGAAATTTTACTTAGAAAAGGATTTTACCGTCTTTTAAACACAATTCACCTACTTACGGCCTTATTTACGCTTGCAAGGGTAAAGGTAGCTCTTATGGTGAATTGTCCTTGTAAAATTTCTGCACTGCTGGCCAAATTTCCTAATTCGTCTGCCAATGAGAAAAAGTTATGAAGGTAGTAGCATAGAAATATATTCCATGATGCCACATTTACGAGACATACAAAGCAGTTGAACCTTCTTCACTCATCTACTTCATCATTTACACTTCGAAACTCTTTTAAAATAAAAAAGGGAAAAACGGTCTTTTCAGATCTTAATACGTATAAAAATAAAGGAAACCTTTTTACATATAAACGCACATTTCTGGTCTTGCCACATGACTCGTCCAAAGAAGAAGGCTTCTATCATGAAAACTCGAAGGGTTGTGGTAGGAAGAAAGTCACATGTGCATAAATAAGAGGTGGATAACATGTAACACGGAACTTCTGGAGGCTTTAGGCTTGCAATGCCCAATTAATTTATCCGAAATGTTGCAGAAGTACTACTTAGTAGACTCATCAACTATTCCTTTTATTCCTATATGAGTGGACGAAGATCCCACGAACTTTATGGTAATTGCAGCCCAAAAGGGTATAGTGCTAAAAGGGTGGGTCATTAATCTCTTAGTTTTACAGGTACACAGTACAGTCATGGCTTCTCGTGAAATACGCAACATGATAAACTGCAATCCTAGATCTGGTCTTATCACAGCAACCACCAAAATTTTCACCGATGACTTTGACTGGTTACCATCTTCAGCGTCTGCAGTTGTTGAGTTTGGTAATTGTGCCTAAAGGTTTTATCCTCTGGAGATGCCTCTGGGATACCCAACTGGTCCGCCGTAGCTGGTAAGAAATCTAATTTAAAGTCATCCAAAAAAATGATACTAGATGTAGTTTTGCTTTTGACCTCTAACACCGAAGGCACCAGGGCTTTTTTTGCCATCATGACATTTCCTTCGTAACGTATGTTAAAAATTAGTGCTTTTACAAGATAACTTCATAAAACTTTGCGCAACAACGAACCTCTTCCTCCGAGAGACGACGACTTATGACGAATGGACTTAGATATTTATAAGAACTTTCTAGCTGCTGGCTGGGTTGGCGCTTACTTTATTTCCCAATATGTGTGAAGAAGCAGCAAACATCGCTTTACTCTGCGCGCTGTAGAGTACCAATAGACTGCTGTCAACTCACCTTGGTATTGTCAGGAGTATTGACTTCAGGCAAATAGTTATCGGGTACTCAGGTTGAATACAGGCGACCTGCACATAGGAAACGTAAATCTCCACAGAATCATGGGAGAAAATCGTCAAAGTTTTCTTCGACCCTCTTGATGGTGACCAGTTTTACATGATGTTTCTTCGAAGGAGGGTTTGAGGCTTTTCAACTTTCCAACTGGTTTTGTACTTCTTACTCAGATGAATGTTTGGTCACGCCCGTTCATTTTCTTGCACTTAGTGACAGACTATCTCAGTCCCTCATACAAATCAACCTTTGCATCTTGCTGCTTCCCCTTGTTTTTGTATGTTCATAAACTCATTCGCAACATCTACCAGTTGAGTACTGCCAGTAACCAATGATCCACGGTCTTGACATGAAAGTACTTTATAGTAATATATAGTCTTAGCGTCCTTGAGCTATTACCATAGAACCTTATATGGACCAATCTAGTGGCTGGGTGACCATAGTTGTTATTCTCAGCTCTGAAAAGTGATTGCGCTGGGGCTTTTTGTTGCTTCGTCACTTGATTTTCAATTTTTGTTATCTTAAATCTGTAGAACTTTATCTAATGTTCAGTGTCATGAGTCCAATATTTTCCTGAGATTTTCGAACCCCATTTAAGTAACTCTGCAGGATTTCATGCAAATAATTTAGAGGTAGTAGAATCCGCTAGGTGATTATTAACATCCCCATCACAGTTCACGCGGTTAGTGTTTTGAAGTCTCATAGATGATTATCTGTACCTCATATACTTTTAATTTAAATAAAGAAAGGGAGTTGAAAACAAAAATAAGTTTCAAACATCGCTGGAAAGCATATCTACCGTAAATTTCCTTTCATTTCCTTACTAATAGGTAAGAAAAAGCGACAGTTCTTCAGTTGGTACTTTCAGGGTTATTTCATGGTTGTCAAGAATGGAAGGATTGAGTAGTTTGACTGTCTGATTTTCTTGCATTCGTTACGGTTCTCGTACAGTTGAAGATTTATCTTCAGTCTTCAATAGTTAAGACAGCAGTCCAATTTGGTTTGTTTTAATCCTTGTAGTGTGTTTCTGAATGAGGATTTAGTTTCTTCTTGACTTCATTCACTGAAGGAGATGACCAACTACACTTGCTTGTGTAAGGAGTTCTAGTCGTTGACCATTTCGTTTTAGAAGTATAGGCTCACACTAAATTGATTCCACCTTGGTTTGTAAACTTTATTTTGTCAGCCTCGAAGGTAATCGGTTCTTATAGGTGAAGTCTCTGAACACACTTCAGTGTCTTAGCATCTTTTATGAAACAGCGGCTAGCCACCTGAACTCAATATTCCAATTTTTCGCACACAAACGTGGATAAAATGTCTGGAAGACGCCTTCATCAAAGCACTTAAACGTTATGTGAAGAGACCAGAGTACTCGAAACCATATCGCTGCAAATTCATTGCAGCAGACAGATGTCAGATGGCTATCAGTCCTAAGTCCTTAGTTTTTTGAGCGTCAGGTACTGATGCACCATCTGTTAAGTACTGATCCCAACCGCTATTGTCTATATGCATAACTGAGTGTTCGCTAAAGTTAACTTCTAACACTTGGACCATTTGGCGAATTCAGTTAATTCCCCCCCCCCCCCCTATAACTCATATCTGTCTGCCTCGCTACGGATAACCTTCCATATTTTCATATCATCCGCAAATAGTAACCTGGGAAAAAAATCATATCTGGGAGTTCATTAAGATGAAGAGACAAAGGGAGGTAACCAAACTTTTTCTTTGAGAAAGCCGAATCCTAAACGTTTACCACTTAGATTATACTTAATTCAGTCTCACTGTGTCCCCTTTCTCACGAAAATGATTCTATCCAGGCCTGGATCGTAGTATCAGAGCCTAAACTTCGGAGATTATTCAATAGTTGCAGGTGCGAAATCTCAGCAAAATCCCTAATGAAGTAAGTTAGCAGCATCTATGAGTAGCTTGTTGTATCGAGCTGCTGACCATCCCTCTCCCGCTACATGGAGGTTATTTAGGCAGAAGAGACCAGCACCAAATTCATGTTGTAGCGGTGTAAACAGAGTGTGGTCTTTCACAAAACTGAGTACTCTCTCTCTCTCTGAGTCCTCTCCAATACTTTAATAACTATATCAGTCAACCTAGCTGGAAGATATGTTGATGTTTGTTGCCTATTATCTGCCTTCAATAACGGTTGGTTATAGCATATTCTTAGTCTCTCGGTAGTCTAGTCTAATGTAGGGACATACAGAATGGTTCAGTTAGCGGCTTGTTGATAATGCCTGTCAAGAAGTACAAAAGACTTGAGTGTAGGCAAACAGGACAAGGAGGATTTCTAGGTTAAAATTTGTTCAGCAGCCGGAAGATTGCCTCTTCTTCAGCGTGTACAGGGTTCATCAGTAGGATGCCTTTAGTAATACTAGTTGGAACAGCAAAATTTCTGTCTACTGAGAAGACTGCACTGTAGTAGTTGAAGAGGCACCCAACTTGAGACAGATAAGACTCAGTCAACTCCTCTAAATACTTACCTGATAGAAGAGGTAGAACATCATCCTTACCCTTAGTTTTCTTATGAATGTTCAGGAGGAACTATTTTTGACAGACCTGGTACTCATTTACAAGTTACCTTTTGTATGTTATCCTGGAACCTGTAATATTTGATTCACATATGTTCCTAACTTTGCAGCACTCCGTTTTAAAGACCTTTAAAAATGTTCCACAGTCTTTTCCTTATTTTTAGAAGTCTGTAGACACTTTTATGGAGCCATAAGGGAGCAGAGAGTAGGACTGTATGGAGTTGACTGTAAGATGGACATTGAAGTTGTTTCGCCACATCTGGCTCTGAATTCTTCTCAGGCCTCCTTTATCCACAGCCCACTCTAGTATACCTCCACAGTCGTTGATGGCTAACATATCCAAGCGCCGTACATTTCTCCTGGAGAGAACCAAATCGTAATCTGAGTCGTACCTGAGAAACTTATAAATTATTACTACATGATCACCACTAACTTATGGAGGTCAAATATTTTCACTCTTTGATGTATGTGAAACAAGTCTTATGGCGATGGTCTATGTTCTGGATCGAAATGCACTTAACTGGGGACGTTTTGAACCAGAACACTATGTAGAACTTTGAAAAGTACGTCACCATAGAAGCAGTTGGTTAAATCTGGAGATCTGGGCTTCACAAAAGTAACGTATGATGCTTTTAAATCGCCTCTTATCAAGCATCTGTTATTAGTAATACTCCATTCATGTAGGCGCTTTCGAAAGAAGTACACTATGCATCATAGACTCTGATCGATCGCCCTAATTTTAAATGAATTGTTGTTTATTAATTCGAATGCACCGTTTTCATGTGCTTCTACGTTAGTCCACCTTATATTTAGATCCTCGCAGGTGAATATTGCGACAGTGTTGTCAGTTGGAACGTAGGAGTACCCACAGATAGGAGGAAATAAACCCACATCTTTTATGGACTGTATTTTCGTTAACGCAACTGAGTTAGGACTTAATTCATTGACTAAAACCGTTAACTCTAACGTTTTATTCAGTAGGCTGTGATTACCGATATGCTGTAGCATCAAGGTGTTAGAGTTAAGGCCAGGTAAACCCATATATATTGGTTCATTTGCAAGATCCCGCTACCTGGAAAACCACAAGTTTAATATTCTGTTCCTCTTTCTCGTCCCGAGCCTGAAGTTTTTCGAAGGCCATTTATCTCTCCATTCTGTCCTCAAGAGGCCACTCGAAACGAATACGAACATTCAAGTTGTGCTACTTGTATGCGTTATCTAAATTAATGATTATCTGTTCTTTGTTTCTGAAAACCACAATTGTGATTCTCCTTGAGTCGGGTTTATTTTCGTCTTATTTACCTTGTCTGACCACCTTTTAGATGTGCACTATAAGCGATGTGTTCTGTTAAGAAGTGCCAAGTGGTACCGTCAACTAAATTCATGTCTTGAGCACGGTGTTTAGGATGGCCCACATCTGTTGGCCCATCGGAATTCCAAAAGATAACACTCATTGTTGGGTGAAGATCCCTAGGGGTTTTATTGACAGCCTTTGAAACCTCACATAGTTGTGTTACTGCAGGAGTAGAAGTAGAGCCACCTGGAGGCTTTCGCGAAGCTTTCTTTGGGATAATCTAATTAATTTCACCCATTGAATCATCGCTATCGGTTTTGATGCTGAGTTAAGAGTGACAGATGGTTTGCACTTCAGTTAGTCTAATCGCCATCTCCAAGTTCGTCTGACGATGAGTTCATGTCTTGCAAACAGCCGTATTTAACTCTGCCAACTCATTTTTATACTTCTGATTACCTAATTTTGCGCTAGACTTAACCCCTGTAACATTGGTTGCATCATCATCAATATCAATATAGGATAAGACATTACTGCATAACGGTCCAAGTTAGCACACCTCTAAAGTCTCCAACCACCAGTTTCTGTTGTCATGTGGAACCCAACAAAAAAGTCTATTTTTCCTTGTATGACTTGGAATAACAGCTGCACCATCGTATGAAACTTCATTTGGCAAAGTCAAGAAATTATCCCCACTAAATGGAAGTTTTTTTCCGAGTACAAACTCAATAGCTTCCCGGATGAGCTTAGATATTAGTTTTTGCTGCAAAACTTATGCATTTACATGGCAGTAGGCTTACTGTAATGTTTATATTCAGGTAGTGTAAGTGAATGCACACCATGTGACGCTTACAATCGTGGCTGTCACACTACATCTCTTTGTCCACCAAGGATAGGTGTTCAGGTCGAACAAAGGTATTTTTATGATTAAATATTTTAACCAAGGCAAACATGGATGGTTATCAAGACTAGTAACTCAGAAGGAAGTCTATAGCTCTAGCCTAAATACATACTGGAATTATTTTTAAATGTTTATTATTTTTATTACTGATTATATGATTTCCATTGTATGTTAATATCTTAGCCAATCCTTTCTATCCAACCTAAACGGGTCATCAAAATTTATGCATTTGGGTAAGGTTGGTTGATAGCAATTGTAATCGGTATTTAGTAATATAGAGTAAAATTGTCAACTGAAATATCTGCATTAACACTATAAACAACTATGTAAACCCTACAGAAATCTATAAACTTTGAAAAGGTTACATACCGTAAAGTTAAAGTGCTGAACTATGTATGTACTTCATATGTAGAGGTCAAAATTAAAACTGTAGCAATTGTAGAGAGAGTGAAGGGGTGATAAGAAGGAGAATCTGAAGTTTTATTTAATTTATATAACAACTGTAACAACATTTCAATGCATTATTATTATTTGTCCTTTGAGTTCAGTAATACGTCACCATTTCACTCTCTTCTCTCCACTCTTCTTTATTAACCTGCATTCACAATTGCCCACAAACTCTCATTTCTTCCTCACACAATATCCTCCATACCACCCTCGTCTCCCAACCCCCATCTCATCGTTTCCCATGTGGCTCTCACTCGACGGACTGACCTGGCACGTCATCTCTCCAAATGATCTCAGTCTATGCCAAATCCCATATATCTTCACTTTCTTCTATATATTTGTTGGGTGATAGGTTCTTGGTAGATATGTTGACAACCAGAGTTCCTTGTTGCTTATTCTTATTATTCTGACCATCTGATCTTCAGTATTGAATGAGTGTAGGCGGCAGCTGTTGATGAATGTCTGTAGTTCTTTGGAAATGTTTCAATGTATACAGCATTATATTAATCTGCACAGAGTTCAGATTTTGACAGGTTAATCTGATTTCAAAAATGGTTTAGGTAGTTTCACCTTCTACTGTATTTCCATACTCATAATGTTATTCTTGAATATTTTTTTTCACCTAATGACAACTAGTCGTATACTAATGCGGGAGAAGACTGTTATTGATAGTAATGATGGAAAATGGCTAGTGATGGAATCCGGGACGTGGGTTTCGTGCTATTTGGGACTCATCAGCTGAATGTACCTGCTTGTCAAGGGATGATATTGTCTCTACTAACACTCGAGTCTAACACTAGTCGCTTCAAACACCACAGCCTGCATTTATATGTGACTAAGTCATAATAGCCACTTGTAGTACAATGCGTATAGTTTTAATGTCATGGCTTTATTGAAAACTGTATTCTTTTTCCAGATATGTGTTAGGTCACTGTGTGAGTGTATAGAGTGGTTTTTGGAGAGCACGTAAACTTTTATAGATCTAAATCTCCACATTTATCAATCCTAGAACACAGGAATATCATATCATAGCTACTGACACTACTTGGATGCCCAAACTTCGATAAGTGGAATGCTGTTCGAACCTATGACCTATTAACTGAAAGTCGACTGCCCCAATCTAATAAGCCATAGCTCCATATATGTTTTCCAAATGCTTTTTCCACTTTAAATGATTTTATGCTATCTGTTTTCTTACTTACTATTAGGAGGATCTAGCACGTGTTTGTAATGAATTTGTTGAAGACTGTGTAAAACTTGGTGGATTGTGTTATGTGGAAACAAGATTTTGTCCATTTACTTTAACTGGTCGTGATTTTAATGCAGAGGAAGTTTTGAAAACAATCTTAGATTCATTTGAAAGATCTAGCAAGAAGTACAACACAGAAGTTCGTTCAATTCTAACAATTATGGGAAATGCACCGAAGACAGCTAAACGAACTTTAAATTTAGCCAAAAGATATCAGACACATGGAGTTGTGGCTATAGATGTTGTAGGTAAGTTGCTGCGAAAGGCATACACATAGTAACATTGGAATAACACTCCAAACTGGTGAATGTTATGTTGTTATGTTCTAGAACTGTTCAACTAGACGCATCTCTCACCAAATTCAACAAGTACCCACCTTTTCATGATCTACATTATCTTCGACATTTTATCATACAAATTTCTTGGGGCTTTTAAAGGTATATTTAATTTGATTGGACCAGTTGTCCTATGATGTCTCCAATGATGTATCGGAAGGAAGCTTTGGTTAGTCTGTAACGACCAGTTGTTAATACGTCTTCGTATAGCCCGTAGGTAGCTACGTAGTTGTAGGAGGGAGGGGGGGCGTAGAGCAGTGTGAGTTTGGTGGTGACTGTGAGAATCTGGAAGGGAAAAGATGAACAGAAAAAGGTGAGCCAACAACCCATCAAGTAGACACGATTTACTTACCTTTAATCATAAAAAATAACTGACGAATGGTAGAGCTTGACAACGAAGAGGTAAGAAAGTCTAGAAATCGAAACTGGAAGGTAAAAGAGTAAGATTTCGAATGCGTTAAGTCAATAATGATTTCCATGATAGGAATTCTAACCTCTAAGAAACTGTCTGTTAAAGTTAAATGTGATTTCGAAAGTTCTTCATTCGTTTTATTTTCATCTGGAATTTTAGTGTTTATAAGACTATTGGAAAATATTGATTATGGATGTTAACAGTATTCAATTTATGGGTTACAAATTTTCTAACATTCGTTTCTATCCATACAACATAGGCGTTTTATATCAGAAATGCTAAGAACTGTATGTTTTCTGTAAGTTGGTCAATAATCTTAATAAGATTTATTTGTAACAATCAACTTTTGATAGATTTTCGTTTAGTCTCTAGGTGTTCATAGAAAAGTGAGAGTTTGGCAGTGACCTGGAAGTAAAAAAAACTTGAGTTGACTCCTCAGTAAGCACCAACAAATGATGTACTTCCATTTGAGAATAAAAGATTAATGATTCATAAAGATAAAATGAGACAATCTGCAAATTGAAACTATCAAGTGAATGAGTAAGGCTTTCAATGCGTTAAAAATTCATGTTCCTGTTCTTAATATCATCTAAAATATGTTATACATGGATTGATTGCACAGTATACTATAAATACTTGGAAAATTTTCATTGTATAAAGAATTTAACAGTGAGTTTAACATACACAAAAAAACAGTTCATGACATTATTTAAGCTATAAATCTGATCATAATTTTGTTCTCTTGTTCTTCGGCATTCATCACATGTTCATACATTTCTAGTAATCAGGAACATGAAACATTAGGAATATTTTTATTCGATTCTACGGTTAAGAAGCAGATTATTATTAATTATTATAATAATGCTTACATATAAGTCAGAAGAGCATAACTATAAGTACCATACATTTTAAAATTTCATGTAATATACAGTATTCGAATCCAATTAGTATCAACATTTTACATCTTCGTTCAGTAGACAGTGAGTCACAGTGACCGTTAATATTACCAGTTGGCTATCGCTAACCTCCATAGATGAAACGATGTTTAAACCCGTTACTGATTGATTATCAGTCAACTCCTTAAATCAATGAACCGTAACTGTATATCCAATAAGTAAAATACTAGCTGATTGATCATAATGCAATGAGAGAAACATAAGGCAATAGGTCACATGCTTTTATTAATCATTAAGTTATTATTTCTATATAATATAATGAGATAAATCATTTTATAAACTAGCTGAAATCTTATTTAAAAGTTAACTACATCAATCATCTCAGAGATCACTAACATTTAGAAATTTACATTCCTGAGTTCATGTTTCAAATGGAAAAAAAATGCTTCTTTTTGTCATCAACTATGTTTTTAATATGAACATTGATACTTCATTTGATCACTAAACATGAGAGTATTGTATAACTGTTTCATTCTAACTTGATACCTCTCAGCTGTGCATATCTATGAACCTGAGAAAGATGGAGCTCAAAACTTTCAGGTCGGATAACGAGTGAGTTATCAATCAACTACTCATTCACAAGTAATTTTGACCTATTCGTTGCAGCTTGTTGACAGTAGGGTAGTTTTTCTATCAATGGTTGCACGATATCTTGTAACAACAAGAAAAGAAAGTGGTAATTCATCAGATTCCAACACTGTAACTGAACCGTAACAAGTCTGTAGTGAGAAATTGATGGTCCCTAGCTGGTGTTTTCTCAGAAACATGGATGTGCACTTGTAGGAAATTAAAAAACTTATGTGAAATCAATCCAAGACCTACATTACCTTCAAACCAATAAATGTTTACAGATCAACAACTAATATTTAATTTTCTTAGACTTGATAAAATAAATCGACCAGTTTAGAACTACGTAATAACTGAAGTGAAGAGAGGAGTAAGACAAGGTTGCCACCTATTATCACCGATCATCTTCCTGGTTGTGGTCTACTGGACTGGACTGGATCATGCAACAAACTGTGAGGAGCGAGAGGATAGGTATACGCTGGCTGGACCGATGAAAAGATAACAGAAGATTTGGATTTTGCCGATGATGCTTTATGTCTAATGTCTTGTCACGCAAACTCGAAGATCTAGACGCGAAATGCAAAACGTTGACAGAAGAGGCAAAGCAGTGAAGACGGGATTTCAAGTGAACGTAGAGAAGACAGAGGTGATGATGATATCTAACCAACACCAACAACGACAAGAAGAAGCTCCAATCACCATCAACAGGAGGAATCTAAACGAAGTACTCTCTTTCACCTACCACCCAGGCAAGGCAGCATCGTTTCAACTATAAGCGGCGGCACAGGTGAAGACACCAAAGCCACGATCGGAAAGATAGCAAGACAGACCTTCATTAATCGGAAATCAGTGTGGAGATCTACTTCACTCAGCATAAAGTGTGAACAACATCCGATTTTCAACACTAATGTCAGTCAAGTCAGTGCTTCTGTGTCATGATTCAGACTTGTTGCGTCACGAAAAGTATTTCCAAAGAACTACATACATTCGTCAACAGCTGCCGCCTACGCTCACTCAATACTGAAGATCAGATGGTCAGAATAATAAGAATAAGCAACAAGGAACTCTGGTTGTCAACATATCTACCAAGAACCTATCACCCAAAAAATATATAGAAGAAAGTGAAGATATATGAGATTTGGCATAGACTGAGATCATTTGGAGAGATGACGTGCCAGGTCAGTCCGTCGAGTGAGAGCCACATGGGAAACGACGAGATGGGGGTTGGGAAACGAGGGTGATATGGAGGATATTGTGTGAGGAAGAAATGAGAGTTTGTGGGCAATTGTAAATACAGGTTAATAAAGAAGAGTGGAGAGAAGAGAGTGAAATGGTGACGTATTACTGAAGCTCTATATTCCACTATGAACCCAAAGAACAAATCATAAAAAATAATAATAACTGAACAACTGAACATATTTTAGTTTGAATATTTTATAGGGAGAAACTACATGATGTCTGAATGTAAGTAGTAGTAAGTTAGGTACTAACTCACCAATAAATTAATAGTCTTATAGTAATGGCTTAAAAGACAAATGAAGAGAATACAATGGCAAAAGTAGTTAGTAAACTATAGGGCAACAGTGTCATTAAAATTCTTTATTATAATCTAAATGAAAGAATTTTTGTCGACTATTTTGTATGCACAGCATTTTAAATGTTGCCATCATTTATTATTATAGCTGTTCAGTTGACTTTCTATGTGAATAGAGAAATGTGAAGTTGCCAGTTATTCTTTTCTGAGTAAATATACCAGGTCCTACTGTATTATAACTGGATAACTTCATTCAATGTTATCATCCTTCCAGGAATAAAAGTAGCAAATTAAAAACTCTTTTCAATTTTGAGGTCTATACGTAGCAAACCTTTTTACTTCATGATGGGGGTTTGGAGCAAAGTTTTACTGCTGGCTGGAGGGTTTAAAGCAGTAAGGTGTTCCCTGGAGATGCTAGCAGTGCCTTACTGATACTGCCTTCCCTACGGGATACGGAGTACATACAGGGGCAGCGATAAGGTTGATAGTCGGAATTACACAAAGGCTAAGCTGTCAAACTCTAAACAAGGGTCGTATATGACTGGCCCCAAGCAGATGTCACTTGGGCTTTGTGGTCACGCACTAACCTTTTTTTCAGGCACAGCAAGAAGGACCAGCCTTCTACGGCGTGGGCATCTGGAAATTGTCAACCGCTCTCACAAATGTTGACACTCGTTCCCTCAGTGTAAGCAACTTCATTTGCCACAAGTTGAACAGCGTACCCTTGAAATAATAAAGCAGGTCTAGAAGGAAACATTGGGTCAGTGAAATTTCTGATGATCTTTCACGGTCTGTTGAATTTTTGTCCTAACATTTTTGTGGCTCACTCTGTATGACTTACCTGGACTAATAAGTTTGTGGACCTAGATGGTCACCAATCTCAGTAATAGGTATGTCTCATGGTCAAGTACGCAATTGTTGGTGACTGCACATTTGCATCACCTTTAACCTTTTCTGTCGCCCTACCTTGTTTTCATTTTTGTGCTCTTTTTCCGTTTTGTTTGGAGCTAAGTTCTTAACTGATATGGTATCACTCTACTTTTACCTTAATTCATCGAGTTGGTTATATAGGCAACCAGAAATTGTCTACCCTTCCTCAGACCTAATAGTATACAGCTTCACAGGTTAGTGTTACATTTCACTCTCATCATTCTTAGCTTCTAACACAATCATACTTCAGGTAATATTGTGTCTAGATAGACAGTAACTAGGCATAGACAGCACGTCCTAACCATCTTAATCAATATGAGTTAGAAATCTCGTCGGCTGGGTTTCCTCCTGTAACTTGTTTGCGTATAGCCCCAATGTTCATTCTGTGGTTCGACCACACATCAATACTACGGAGATACCTATAGCCGAAAACGTGAATTCATGTCTTCAACCTTCGGTGGTCACGTATGACATCCATTCAAGAAGGCAATGGTACTTGCTGCACAGTACAGTCCTTTAGTGACACAGTCGGTACTGGATATCGCACTGGTTTATAAATGCCAGATCACCTTTTGCATTCATACTGACAATTTGTCAGGCAGCATTCAGTTAGTGCCGGTCTATGTATTCAACCATGTCACTGTATTAGTGAGATAGTGTAGCTCAGAATCATTGACGGGTGCTGTTGCATCCTCGTAATATCTACATCCAGATCACATCACATTTTATCACTTTGCTAACCTCTTATGACTTCCTGAGACTTCTGAGATTTTTTATGTATCTTCGTACGAAAAGACAGAAGACAGTTGCAGTGAAAAAAAATTTTTTTTTCGACTAAGTCATTTGCTAAGCTGTACATTTGTGCATGTTTATTACCCAGTTGGCGGAAAATTTTAGAATTATTTCTGGTCAAGGGGCAAAATATATTGAATGAAGAAAGGCAGTTAATTAGTACGAATTAGGTTTTAGAGTTGGAAAATAAACAAAAGGCCACAAAAATAAAATGTAGTTGTGTAAGACAGGGTAAATGTACGACGGTCTAAACCTTTTGTTGACCATGACAAAAACAGGTTGAACGTACTTTTTTGGGACACAACCCTAGCTTGAACTTCTGAATGGCTGGTATTTCAGCTGTACCCCGAATACCCTGATCTTACTCCCTTCTCCGTACCTTATGTTGCAGCTTTGTATTTTGATGTATTAATATGAACTGTGGAGACTTTGACCATTGTGCGTCAATGCCGATTTTGATGCTAACTGAACCGTTAGTTACCTTCTGAAACGTGATCTTACGTTATATGAGGAAACAAACAATGTTTAGCATACCGAACCTTTTCCTCTGTATTTAAAATGGTTATCAAGATTTTTAACTGGGAAAGGTATCGTCTGTATACTACAGAACAATCAGAAGCTGTCACTGATAATTAATGTGACAGGTAACACTGAAATATCTAACAAGCTTCCTAAAAGGCAACAGTTTACATCCCCAGCACATAGTGTCAACCAGAAAATCTAAGTCAACGCAAAACGTTGCACAGCAACTCATCAGTTCAAGTTACCAAACTTCATAGCTACATACGAAAGAAAAGTGGGTAGAAAAAGAGTTGTCAGAGTAGACAAGCGTACCAGAGAAAAGAGCATTTAAAAGACGGTCAATGAAAATGCTCAGAAATTCGAAGGTGTCAAACGATGATGAATACATCTGCAATACTGTAACCGATTCTAATCCCTGTCACCAAGATTCTTCAACCATTGATTCCTATGGTCTTGACGACCCTAGTCAGGTAGTCGACCTCTCCTTATATGATTCAAACCAACAGTCGGAGGTTTCATGAACTGGTACCACGTCCTAGTCTGACCACTATGAGCCTTCTTCTTACTCAGTCACACTTCGATTAACATCACGTATCAAGGTAGGTAGGGTGGATCGGTGTGTGCAACAATTGTCACTGCAGTAAGTGAAGGCTAACAACCTCATTGGCTGACTTGCTTACTTTGCCTATTACCCTTCCTCTAACGTCGACATTGATCGCACGCTGATTCCACCATATGTGAGCAGTGCTGTGAAGACACCACCTGTGGTCAGAAAATAAATCTCATATCTTCGACGATCGTGTGTCAAAGCCGTGTAACAGAACAGATCCGAATGCAGTGCAGCATACTCACCTTTTTAGAGATAGTCAGATATCTCTCCGGCTTCACAGATAGTTTGAGTTGGTAAATGCCAACGAGTCTTTGGTACCTGGACTGAGATTTTGGCGAAAACTAACCCGTTCGGGTCAATGCATCTCCCCCAAGTAGGTGAAATAGTCAGCGCATTCCACCACTTTACTCACCCTTAAACAGGTAGTGGCTGCAGACAAACAAAGTCAACGTAGAACCTCGTAGAAAGTTGCATCGGTTCACGTTGCTACAGAATACAGAAGCATGTTAACAAAGAGTGGTTTGAAAAAGAGTGGTGTCAAAGATGAGAGAATTTGAAAAATGAATGTTAGTAGAAATGTTCAGACTTCAGAGGGAGTAGCTGCCGATAAGTCCTGAAACATCATCTTACATTTGACAGGTACGAAACGTATGCCAAACATACACATATTTCTGCTCAGGGCATCTAGAAGACTGCACTTGTTAGCGGTTTCGTCTCACGGGGCGATGCTGGCTGCTCCAAGTCAGCTGGTTCTTGTTCAGGGAGTGAATGAACACTTGTAGATATGTAGGTACCTAAAATTATATCCATTTATACATATAATGAAGTTAAACTGGCATGATAACAGCAGACACCATTAGTTGTTGTCAGTTTGCATGACAACTAATATTTTCTTCCAAGGTTGGGCAAGTTGGAGTAAAAAGCCTTGATTGACATTACTAGTTCTTTCAGTACTCCCTTCATTCAGAAACTGGTAAAACACTTCACGGTCTGTAGTCAGTCAGTGGTGACAAACACCTAGTTCTTTCACTTCAAGTTCTGATTATGCTTAACGCTTTGCCGATGCATTCTTCCCACGCATATTTTTAAAATCTTAGTATCTCGCTTTTGCGAAGTGTAGGAGTGTTAATGTGCGTGTGATTCTATGTCTTAGCTGTCTATCCTCTCTCGATAATAACTGGTTTTGTCAACACTTGATATCTTAATAAATTTTGTATGAATACCGCTGGCGTCAGTCCTCACAAATATCCTGTCTATAAGGTAGTGTTGGGAAAATTTACCTCTGAATACGCATATCAGAGTCATACGAATGATTGCAGCGGCTATCTTAAAAGGGCGAGAAGTAATCAGTTGTTTCGTCGGTAAATGATTTCACTCTGGGTACTAAATGATTACTGTCCATCCTTTTTTTGCTGAGATATCTTGAAACTAATCACTTATTATCAACAACAATGTCATTGGCAATTTCCATTGGTAAATTAATGGTAGTTCTAATGGGAACCGCACCATTTATGTCCATCAAGTTTACCATTGCGTCCAGGGTTCACCTTATGTTCATGCAGAAACAAATTTTGAAAAAAACGCCTCACCAAGTATTGACACTGCCTGGTCACACTGACCAGACATTAAGCCACTATCGAATGTTACTCTTATCTTGAGATTTGCATTTTCTTTCTTCTATCGTTAGCTGTGTTTAGACATAGCCAAAGAGCGACAAGTGATTTTCTTTTCCAACTCTCCTCAGTATTACTAGAGCTATGTTATTTTGAAGTTAACTGTCCATAGCTACGTACTTGACTTCTGCATTCTAAGTTTTGTTGCATCAACTTTGAACTATCGAAGCTTCTGTATCAATGTAAAGCCATGAGATGAGGCAAAGTAGCGTGCGGAAAACGACACACTTCACGAAAACGAAGACTTATACTCCGTCCAGACTACTTTAATTCATCTCTAAGTAGGTCGTAGATACTATCGGAGGGCTTCCAATGTAGTTTTCCAAATCTACTGAGTCAGTCGAAAGTTGAGTATATTTCTTACATGGGAACTCAAGATATTCAGGCTGTTTGTAGTATGTTTGCTAAATACAATCCAGTCTGGTATCAATTTAAAAATTTATGGGAGATCTATTTTGAAATACATAAATCTTTCTTTTTTAATTTTTATAAGGGATATCCAGCCTGGACAAAATGGAGAGGTCTTGTTTTCTGTTGCCACTGATCAGACTTCTAGCAACAAAACTACTTTACCTGGTCGCTGGGGCGATGAAACTGCCAGCAAACCGGAGGTTGAACTTGTGTTAGATGACAATTGGGACAATCTCTCAATTCCATCTTGGTGGCCTTGCCGTGTCATCAAAGTTCGTGATGACGTTGCTGTCGTGAAACTCAACGTGGTCCCACCAGCCAATGCAACTCCCTCAGAGATTTCACTCTGTACACAGCTTTCCACCGTTACTGATATTGTGAGTCGTAAATCTTACGTCAACCCAGTGACGATTGTCCATGCCTATCACCAGATAACATCCATCGACATCGTATCGAGATCCCAAAAGAGTTGGCAGATTTGTAAGTTATCTCTACTTTGACCAATGAGACCGTGTTAATTAAAATGCATTTTTAAAATTTTACTGGTATGGTTTTCCATAGTTCCATTATTCACATGGTTATCTCATGAATTTTGTAATATAACTTTTAATGGTATCTGAAAACTCGAATAATTTTAGTCTGAAGTATGAATGCTGCTGTGTATGTGGTGAGATCGCCGTTGTACATCTCAAGAATACATGCATCTCTGATGTAAATTAGTACGCTCGCACAGCTAGGACAGTTCAGAAAATTGGACCAGTTTCATTCTTCACAGCTTATTGACAATTCCTTATGTTTCATGCCAAGCGAAACCGTCAGCTAATGTGGCTTTGATGGTCCAGAGTGCTCGTTAGGTATCTCTAAGGTTGTGGCTCCACTGGTCTAAGAACTTGATTTTCAACTAGTGAGTCAAGCGTTCAAAACTCGTTCCACCTACTGAAGTGTTAGCGGCTAGGTATTGTCGTCAGCCCTCTTGCAATAGGTTCAGCTCATTTTCTAGTGCATATACACAGTTGTTTAAATATTCTACCCGATAAGAAATGAGGGGAAATAACCAAATGCTTTATTGAAATACAATAATCTCAGTCTCAATGCACTATCAAATTTTGCTGTGTTACAAAATTGGAATCTTTTCGTTTCCTATTTCAGTGCTTCTGATACTTCTGTCCATCATTACTTTTTGCGTCACTGTGGTGGTTCTGTAAGCGTATACTACGATAATGAGTCGTCCGGCTTGATCGTGTTGACTACAGACCCGGTTACAGCGAAAAATGTTGCCTTGTTAGAGGATACGCATTTGAGAATGTTGCGTCAAAAATGGGCTTTAACTCGAAGCCTGCGACAAACTATGCGGAACCTTGAAGTGAGTATCTTTGTTTTACAATTTATTTTTATTAGTATTAGTATTATTACCATTGTTATTATTATTATCATTATTACTATTGTTACTATTAATGAAGGTATTAACAAGAGGAAGATGATGGTTATTAAAATCATCACTGTAAAGGATGGGACCTTAATGATTTCTCAAAACAGACGGATAAAGCTTTGAGCGGAACACTTTAAAGCACAGGTCAACTGACCTGCAGCAGCTCCTGAGTTGCCCAGCATCCAGCCCGGTCCTAAGTGAGATGTAGATGCCGGTCCTTCTACTGCTGGGAGGTAAGAAGGCTGTTTCAAACCTAAGATGATGTAAAGCTGCAGAACCTGACTGTTGGATACCTGAAGTTTTTGAAAATGAAGGCAGGAAATCACTGGACAGGGTTACGGAGGCACTAGGCAGCGTATGGGAATTAGAGGTAGTCCTATCAGACTGGCCTACTTTATTGGTCATTCCAGTCTATGAAAAGGGAGAAAAGTGGGCGGTTTGGAAAAACTTGTGCACTGAGTTAGTATGATTCTTTACTTTTCAAGGAAATCTCTATCGTCAAACTAGCGGAGTAGCAATGGGCTCAGTGGTTTCACATATTGTAGTTAATCTGTGTATATACAGAGTGGAATCAGACCTATTTAGCCAGCATGATTTAAAACCACAAATATGGTATAGGTACGTTAATAATAGCTTTGTCATAGCCAAAAGACAGAGTGTAGAAAATCTTTTCGGATAACTCAACAAACGTTTGAATTGCATAAAATTCACTTATGAACTTGAAAAAAAACGCAGAACGCTAGCTTTCCTAGACTCAGAAAACAAATAGGCAACTTGTTCGAGAAGTCTTGAAGCAAAACAACTATCTGGAAAAGCTATTTAAAAGAATCGAAAGAAGTTTATCGGAAAAAGACATGAAAAAGTCAACCCACAAATATTAGATAAATGCTGTAGTACTTCCTCATCAAACATGCACATCAGAAAAAGTAAGACATATCCTTAGCAGTTACAACATAAGAGTATTCTTTAAGATGACGAACACTACACAGAACTGCGTTTATAAGGTAGACCGTGGTGAATGCGATGTCACATATTGGAGAGACATGACGTCAAGTAACTGACACGTCAAACCAAATACGGTCAAAGTTGCAAGCGAAAATCAGAAAAATTCCTATAAAAGAGCTCAGCCATTGCGGCTCAAGACACCAACAAAATGCAATCTTCTAGATGCCCTGAGCAGAAATATGTGTATGTTTGGCATACGTTTCGTACCTGTCAAATGTAAGATGATGTTTCAGGACTTATCGGCAGCTACTCCCTCTGAAGTCTGAACATTTCTACTAACATTCATTTTTCAAATTCTCTCATCTTTGACACCACTCTTTTTCAAACCACTCTTTGTTAACATGCTTCTGTATTCTGTAGCAACGTGAACCGATGCAACTTTCTACGAGGTTCTACGTTGACTTTGTTTGTCTGCAGCCACTACCTGTTTAAGGGTGAGTAAAGTGGTGGAATGCGCTGACTATTTCACCTACTTGGGGGAGATGCATTGACCCGAACGGGTTAGTTTTCGCCAAAATCTCAGTCCAGGCACCAAAGACTCGTTGGCATTTACCAACTCAAACTATCTGTGAAGCCGGAGAGATATCTGACTATCTCTAAAAAGGTGAGTATGCTGCACTGCATTCGGATCTGTTCTGTTACACGGCTTTGACACACGATCGTCGAAGATATGAGATTTATTTTCTGACCACAGGTGGTGTCTTCACAGCACTGCTCACATATGGTGGAATCAGCGTGCGATCAATGTCGACGTTAGAGGAAGGGTAATAGGCAAAGTAAGCAAGTCAGCCAATGAGGTTGTTAGCCTTCACTTACTGCAGTGACAATTGTTGCACACACCGATCCACCCTACCTACCTTGATACGTGATGTTAATCGAAGTGTGACTGAGTAAGAAGAAGGCTCATAGTGGTCAGACTAGGACGTGGTACCAGTTCATGAAACCTCCGACTGTTGGTTTGAATCATATAAGGAGAGGTCGACTACCTGACTAGGGTCGTCAAGACCATAGGAATCAATGGTTGAAGAATCTTGGTGACAGGGATTAGAATCGGTTACAGTATTGCAGATGTATTCATCATCGTTTGACACCTTCGAATTTCTGAGCATTTTCATTGACCGTCTTTTAAATGCTCTTTTCTCTGGTACGCTTGTCTACTCTGACAACTCTTTTTCTACCCACTTTTCTTTCGTATGTAGCTATGAAGTTTGGTAACGGGAATCGTTACTATGGTGTGTGTCCGCATGTGAAATTTGCTGATTTTTGTTTGTGGGTTCACTGAATGCCATTTGTATATGAAAATGTACTTGTTGTAATCACGCCATGTATACTCATCTGAAGTGCGTTTTGTCGCTTTGTTGGATTGGCGAGATGGTTTGGCTAAATTTATATTTTGATTATTTTCACTTTTTTACTTGTGTTTTAGATCATAAGGTTTACTACGCATTTTAGGTTGATTGTGTAGACTGCTTTGGATACGAATGATAAATTATTCGTTTTCTTTGAATAATGCTGTAGTATAAAATTGAGGATAGCTACGATTCCGTTATTTCGCAAGAATTTGTGTCTATTTATTCGTGCGGCTGTGGCTCATAGGTGTAGGCCGCTCATTTTCAGTCACGGGGTCGCATTTTCGAATCCGGTCCCCCCCTATATTGGTGTAATTAACGCTCACACAGCAGGTGTAGGCCTAGTGCACGCGGTTACTGAGCGTATTTCGGTATATCTTAACAGTTCCTTGATTTTTTTGAATCTACTTTTAATCTTCCTGTAAGTAAAGGCGTTGAAGTCATAGTTGTCTTCAATCCTTGTTTTCTGTCTTCGAATTTAAAGCTAGTTTATCATCATGAAATTATGTCAACTAAAGAATCATTGAAAAGTGGGGTGTTCTTTACAGATATCTCTCTGGAAATATTATGGCTCACTAAAAAGTTCTTGTGGTAAAGAGCTTATGTCAAGGCTATTTATCATAAACGTTGACGCTGGTTAGTGACTAGCATCATATCCTTTCACAAAACGTTTTGCTAATAACATTGGATCGTTTATTTTGCTTGCAAACAAGGTAGTTTACGAAAAGCAGCGTTTGTGTTCCTCTCCACATTTTTGAGGCTACACTTTCAACGTAATTGTCGCTTGCCGTCTCATGTTTTATTTTGTACTGTTCGTATCATTTATAACATCCAGCAGCAAAGTGAAAATCAAGTTTATCTTACTGTATCAACCTTCTTTCGCCGACCTTAATTTTCAGGTCAATCGAGGACCAGATTTGTCACGACAGGTAGGTAAAGCCAGTGGAGATTGGAACAGTGATCCTGGTTTATTTGTCGAAAAGTTCTATGTTCCTCAACGTCTAATGGGCTTAGCCATAGGAGCCCGTGGGGCAAATATTCGTTCTGCTCGAGAGATTCCAAATGTAGTTCGGATTAGTTCATGGGAGCCTAATGAATGTGGCCCCAGAGATCATGATCCTGTCGATAATTCTGGAGATTACGACGACGCTGCAATGTTTATTGTGGAAGCCAAGGTATGATTTCTATTTATTTTATCCAAGTAGTTGGTGGAAATCAAGAATATTTTGCTTAGTTGTTTTTCTTTGCCATTTCCTGGGAATATTAACAGCCATGTACTCACCATGTCTGCACACATGTGTGTTCACACCTAAACTTACATAACGCAAATTTCGAATTTCAGCACCTTTAAACATGTCTTCGGTTTGTAGTAGTCCTTTTCGTTACTTCCATAGGGATTTGTCGCCAATAGGATGTTTTAAAAGGAAAGATTTTATTAAATGCCAACCACATTTCCATTAAGTAGGTGGTTTTGAAATTTCACCGCCATCTGACCACCTAATTGAATTAGATACTTCCTGTGTAACACTATGGTCAGTAGGTAGATGATTTCCGCTCTTCCGTTTTGTTCGGGAGTTAAAAACCTCTAACATGGCATTCACTGTAGACTTGGTGTATTACTTCCGAAGACTTACACCTTACTCAAAATACATTCATGCATTATTATTTGAGTAAACGCTGGAAGCAAAACTGGAACACTTGAAATAAGTCTTCATTTACTGACGAAAGTGTAAAACGTTGGATGACGATTCCAGCATGTATGATCTGATCGTCACTCAGTTTCTCAACTAGCTTCAAGTATCGGTATTTGATAGTGAACAGTGTAGATTATTTTCTAAATACTTATCTGTATTTTGACTGTTTCGTTGTAAGCATCCTCAAAAATTTTAAGGTTGTGTCTACAAGCTTATCAATGGAAGAACTTATAGGTGAGGTTATTCACATCTGTACGTGAGACTCTATAAATGTCAATGCTGATAAAATGGCATTGCTTTTGAATAAGTGTCTTTATGATTCTCAAAGTTTTGTGTTCAAACGTTCCATGTCTTCAGCATGCCTTCCAGTCGCTCCTCAGAAATAGTTGCCTTTTTTTACCCAACCTTGTAGCCATTTAGTATAAAGTAAGTTAGCTAATATGTGTGCGAATTCTTAAGCAATAAATAACCTTCAGATTATACCTTTGATGGTTGCTTGATTCCTGGGCAGAAGAATAGGTGGTCGGACAACAAGTGTGTTGCTAGGTTAATTACTGTCAGTCTATCCACAAGAGTGGTTACAGGTGTAGTTATGCTGGTCTGAAAGATCCCAACTAGGTCAGTCTAGTTCTAAATATATTTCCAACTGGTTCCCGAACGTTTAGGAATTTTGAGGAGGTGGTATATTGTATACCCTAACAAAAGCGTCAGTGTTTGGATGGTCTTTGTCGTTTGGTGTTTGAAAAACAGGATACCAACACGTTTTTTAATTGGAAATTGTTTTCGAAATTCCTACTCTTGATGCCCTTCGTAGTTCATTTCAAGAAATCAAGCGAGTTTTCATGACTTATTCTTGAGTCGTATAGTCGTTCTTACTGTACATTGAAATCTTACCAAATTACGTATATTTCAGTCTGGTTTGAGAATACTTATCGTGCGTACCATTACCTCCAAAAAATGTTTTCACAGACCCATAGAATATGTAACGGATGGGGTCGTTGTATGCCGTCAAAATCGAGTGATTCTCAAAATCACCACCAATTCCTGCTCTAACAGTCACCATTATAGCCGATTTAGTTTAGATATAAATGGGGAAACGACGTTTTCCATCGAGACAGAGAAACTTAATCAGTTATTTCGGTGGTCTCTGGAATGAACTTTGAAGTGACTCAAAATCACCTGACAGTTGGTGGCTGTTAGCATTCACTATCGCGGATGCACTTATGTCCTGCTATGGTCACTAGGTTTGTTGAGCATGCCTAACAGCGAACTGGGTACGCATACTGAATATTTATTCTGTTTTCACCTCCCAATTGAAACCCGGGTTTCAGCTACTGCGAGGTGAGAGACAGACTTACATCTCTGCCTTTTAACTCAGTACTTCAAAATGATTTATCTCAGTTTGTAAGCGTATACTATGCTTGAGTCCGGCTGTCTCGATAATGATGTTGTTTGTCTAAGCATTTTGACATTCAGTAATCCCCACCAGTTTGAGTTTGTCTGCGAAACAGTAGCAGTGTTAATTTCTTCTGCCTATCATAAATGGGTCATGGAGATGGGTTTATGAAGATTACCCATCTCATTGACATTCTTTAGAAAGCAGAATAAGGTACGGTTTATCGTATTAAGGGGGAACTTAACCATCTCAATGATGGAATCCATTTGAAATGTTGGATAATACTAAAGTGTTGTTAAACGTACATCAGTTCATCGTACTACAATATATATGTTATAATTTTACCATATAACCACAGTTTAATAATCAGGTGGACAAAAGGGTATAACTCAGATCTACTGGTGCATACACAACTAAAGTACAAGTTCATCATTATTTATATTAATTGTCTTTTGTGTATCTCTTATGAAAGAAGTAATTGACAGCATAAACCCTTTTCTTCAAACAAACTGTCTGTGAACTGATTCAGCCAATGAAAATCATCACAACCAACCACATTGCATTTCACATCATCACTGGAAGGAACTTGGAAAACTGTGTTTTCTGTTTGATAATATTGTTTTACACTTGTTCGAGATTTTTCTTGCCCATTAAGTGTGCGATAATATATATAACATGTTTCTTCCTTACTAGAGAACGTGTTTGTATTAAGTCCATCGGTTGTTCTCTCAACGCTTCTGTGAAGTAGAACTTGACCAGCAAGCAAATGCAAACTTGCTTCCTCACGAGGATATAGTGTTGATAGTGATAATTACTGAGGTCATCTGTTTCTCCTATGTTCTGATGTCTGTAGCGGAAATAAGTGATTGGAGTATGTAAATAATCAGTAGTTGAGAAGAATTGAGTAGGAATATAGTTGTGGTTAGAAATAAACACAAATTTGACATTCTAGTTGAAATGACACTTTCTTCTCTCGTTTGCTCAAATTTCTAGACTCAGGAAGCAGCAAAGCAAGCCCGTGCAAAATTAGAATATGCAGAATTATATCTGGGTGTTCCACGACGTTATGTGGGACGTTTGATTGGCAAAAGAACTTCTAATATAATGTCAATTATTCGTAAATCCGGTGTAATTCACATCCATTTGGAAGATCGTATTGAAGGCCCGATATCTGTGAGCGATGATAGTAATCAATCGGAAATTATCAAGTATTCTCAACCAGGGCGTCCATTGCCAAGCACAATGCGCAAAGTTTTCCTCAAGGTAAGTTTACAGTCTCATTTTTCAACTTATACAATAGTCATGTTACGAAATATACACTTATCCATCACAGTGTGACTCAGCCAAGTATATGATCATCCGCACCTGGTTTACTTATTTGGTTACCTTTGTTTTATTATCACAATCCCGTCAGTATAACAGTTAGTCAATATCGACGTGGCAACTTGCATCACTGCATAGCTGTTCAAGTTTCTACAACTCATATAGGCACACCAAGATACAATGACTCAGCGTGAAATAGGGCAATCTAAAAACTTGCACTTGAAAAATGGTAAAGCAAACGACAAAATGTGATGTGATAATTTGCATGAAGGTATTATGTGGATGCATCTACGCCACTACCATCGATTCCAGGTCATATCGCCAAGCATTTCCAGCCGTCGATTTTTCTTGTTACATGAGCGCCAACCAAGAAGTCGACGTTTCACTACGTGGCTCAAGTAAACAGTGACGGACTAATGATACATTTTATTCTGTACACTTTGAACTTCCAATCTAAACCTACTTCACCTAACATTGCATGACGGGACAGATGGTGATTAGGCATGCTCAACACATGTCTCAGCCACCTGAGATGATGAAGGTTCACAATCTCACCGACTGACTTTCCTCTTCTACTTAGAAGTAGACACTTTACTTGCATGTTACTGACGTGGTGGTCACAGGGGACAGGGGTTATGCTTAGCAGGCAAGGGTGGTGGGACTCTTGAAGCCTTCTCATGCCCCTGCTTTTAGTGACCATGTTTCACGATCGTGTAATAGAGCAAATGGAATTGCTGCGTATTACAGTCGGTCGATAATTGTTGATTAGACATGACATCGGGACCATAGGTGGTGTAAATTGATAAAGGCCAAACGGCCTTATGTACTCGTGTGCAGGTTTTGTCAATCAGATGGCATGTATGTGATGTGGTCAACTCAGTGAACCACTTTAATGTCTGTTGTTGGACAGGGTGGTAGTGGTGATTCCTGGAGCAACGATTTGCATTTGGATGTGTGTATGAGTGGTTGGTTGGTTGGTTGGTGATAGACGCGTCATAGACATTCTCCAGTTGTTTGTGAAGATGTTCAGAAGTGAGAGGTGTATATCATCTGTGTTATATGTTTGGAGTCTACTGTGTCAAGGTTAGTTTGTGTAAAGTCAAAGGAGTAGAGGTGGACTTTTATAGGCCTATGTGTAACTGAATTAGGTGAGAATGGAGAATAGATATTACTAATGAATACTATTTGACATGCGCAACTCACTTGATACCTCATCATTACGTATAGCCCGCTCACTGATGTTCGAATATGACGCCTTTCGTAGTGATGCACCTAACGCATGTGTGACCAGATTGGGTAATGGTGGAGAGAGAGATGCATTTCCACAAGACCTCTGAATCAACAGAATGAAGGACCTCTTTCAGGTGAAGAAATGCATCTAGTTTTGGGCGTTGGTGTGTCTGTGTACCAAATCTTTATGATTGAGGGTGAAGATGTAGTTGAGACACCTCCAATCAGATCTGAAAAGTACCTGGTTTTCTTTCTTCAACTTTTACTAGTCTTCTTTCGAGTGTCAAATGATTGTGGAACCTAGAATCTTAGTCGCTATTTTTTTCAGACTTATTCTACTATGATTGTTGCCGGAAAGTTCGATTAGTCAGCAGTTGAGACCAATGAAAGGGGATCATGCATGATTCCTAAGCGCTATCTAAGGCGTCTCTACGTAACCAGCAAACGTCGTTCATCATCTAATGTTAGCCTGTTGAGACGTTCTGCGCTTTCTTGTTTCGGGGTTCTTTTGGAAGTTTCTGCAATGATCTTACGATGTAGGCAACTACTGAACAATTCCAGGGTAAGTGAAAGCCAGTTGTACTGCTCAAGGTGTTGATTCACAAGGTAATTTAGCTTTCGGGTTTTGTACAGTAAGGTGAACGTTATTGGTTTCATTTTAACTATCCCGAAACGCTCGTTTCAGATGATGTCCAGCTTTGTAACTACTGCACTTTGGGAATGTTTTTTTTTCTTCATTATCTTAGTACTTCAGGTATTTCAGCTTATTTTGACTACATATTCTTACGTTTTTTCTTGATGTGTGTGCGTCTATGTTTGCTCCAAAGTATTCACATTGCTTTTGTTTATCGTCTAACTTGTATAGGCTGGAAGTAGTCAGGCATCATCTCAACCACATGCAGATGAAGAATTTGGTGCATTCATACTCGCTGGTACAAGAGATTCAATTGAGAAGGCTCGTCTCTTGATTAACTTCCAAATGGATTATTTTTATGATCTGGAGAAAATGGAGGTGAGATATGAATGTAATTTCACACACCTTGTTTAGCCTTGGGTTTAACTGGCTTCTTATAGCTTACTTCTCTCGATATGGAAACAACGTATCAAACTGTAATAAAACTAGTACGGCACACTAATAGTTTATATATATTTGGTACTATTTCAGTTGAGGTGACAGTTTTGTTGTGCCTTCCTCTTATGCATTGGCCTTATTTTTGATGTACACAGATAGTGTCCATGTGTTTACATATTCAATTGTCGATGTAATATCCTCATAATGGGAGCTTCGTTTTACAACTTACAGCTTATCTATCTAGTGCGAGTTCTGTTTAACAGGACCAACCAATGATCGAACTTCAGCTCATCAACATTGTGTTCGTTCGTGCTGTTGACAGTAAGTTACATATTGTGTGAGGACTAGTGATAGTAGCTGGCTGACCAATTGTCGTTTGGTGGAGTGGTTTCCAGGACCTGGTCAAAAGACAATTGCTTAAATCGATGAACCACAGCTCTATGTTTCCGATTTGATTCATTCATCGACGTACATCACCCAGAAAATCATGAAAAACTATAGTGCTAGAGAGCTCGAATGTAATGTGACTTAAATAATAACTACGAATTTCAACTAACTTTAAACCTGGTGAAGTTCATTCTATGTATAAGATCATGATATCTGACCCAAAGTGGTATTCATGCGCTTCTATTTACTTTCTTGTGGGTCATTGAGCATAGCTCAAACCGCACTAGATACATAAAACTGACATTTGTTAGATATTCTCAGAGGTCTATGATTGTATCTGAGTTTACAATAAAACGTGGAGTATTTGAATGCGTTATCCACAATGAAGGGATTTTGTCAATCCTGATGAACGACAAACGCGACCGAAAGCTGAAGAAATGTCTGTCAACCTAGGACATGTATCGTACGAGCAATATATCTTAACTGAAACATAAAAGTTCATTCTCTTTCTACTACATTACTTATACATTTATATTCAAAGTGAGACAGTGTTTAACTGACTAACTGTTAAAATCAAAGTTGAACCTCACACACAAGTGGGAGAGACAGTGCAAGAGATCTACAAAAGTTTGGTCATCAGCGTGTTGCTTATTCACAGGGTAAACTAAGTTGAAGTTGTATGTAGTGAATCAGAGGAGAGGTTATTCAAAACATGAAAATTGATTAAATGCATCAACTAAAGTAGCCGGGATATTTACCACAGATGTCGAGCACTCCCTTTCTTTGATCTACCTACTGTTTTGACTGCAGCACAATCGGGTTGGAGAAACTTCATAGGGTCTAAATCAAGATATTTTAACAAAATGCTGAACAGTGGCCTAAAGATTGTTTGGATTTGCAGGGATTATAACTGACACTTGTAGTCAATCTCAATAGCTCAAATACATCTCATTATCTTTAAATATTGGGCATTGCAGTTTTTTATGCTGAACTGTTTTTCCATTATTCGCTCTTATCCGCCTCTCTCATTCTTCCACCTCGTTGCAAATTGTTAACTGAATTAGGTTCAGACTGGAAATGTGTTAGGCGACCAGACTAAAACACGGCATCAATGGATGAAGTCTTTAGCTGTCCAGAGAAGTGTAGACTTCCAGGTTGGTGTCTGCCTGAAGACAGAAATTGATTGGAGGCTCCCACTTATATATCTAAGAGTCGATCTCGATAACACAGATGTATCCACGCACTATCTTCATCTTAATCGTTACATTGAACTCGGCATTTTCTAATTTACTCCTTCCTTTCTTACTACTTTCTACTACTTTTAACTGGTTTTTTTATTTCGTTATCTTTCATCTCAGTGCTTTATTGATTGATGTGTCGACATTTCTTACGGCACTTTCTGTTTGTACTTAAATACCTTTTTCAAAGTAATCCACGATTTTGACCAGTTCACTGTATATTCGACGGCTATGCACTCATAGCTTACCGTTTTCGACCACCTATCGCTTTAATCTCTTTTTCTCCACTGAGCAGAGTGAAAAACTTGAGTTAATGAGGACTTTATCTCATGGTGGTGCGGATTCTGGACCGGGTTATCCACTTCGTGGTGCACCATCTGGTCGCTGGGGTGACCGTGGTGGTATTGCCAACTATCCTCGTGGTGGACGTGGACGTCGACCAGGTCGTGGTGGCCTTCTGCATCCTCCAATGAATGCTAATGGGGGTCCTAATTCTTCACACTACACAGATGATGAAAACATCGGTAACCCAGTACCCTATCGTGGTGCAAGACGAATGGTATGTAACAGTTAGCTATTCATTCGTTTATTGTTTATGAGTCTAACTTAGTTTAATTCTCTAAATAAAATCTATTCAACAAACTGATGTGTTTAGTGAAAGTTACGATGGTGAGAATTACATGGGTCCATTTTATTGCAAGGTGCTTATAACCTAAAACTATATATATATATATATATATATATATATATATATATATATATATATATATATATATATATATATATATATATATATATATAAAGCTGACTTCAACACGACCAGGGTTAAGTCTCAAATATCCAAAAAGCGGTATTTGACCGTAGTCATTGCGGTCACGCACCACTCATTGGCTCTATTTCTTTTTCATCTACTTCAAGAAGAAGTAACATCCCCCAGTGTAAGCGATTGGGAAGTGTCAACCACCCTCACAACTCTGTCAGTACTCAAGTTCTCTCGGATCATTATCGATCTTCCGTATATTTACCTTCTAATTTTTCCTCACCTTCTCTCGTCAATGTTCCTGCGTGATCTTCAATTCTTCGCAGACCCACAGCTCTTGATAAAGATTTAAACTCACGGAATATCATTTCTAGTCTTCTGAACCTGCGCACCAAACTATACATAGGAGCTTTCAGTGTCCTCACCCTTCGTCAAATCTGCCAAGAAAATGCTTTCATACACTCACGTGTTCATAGCCTCTGCATGTCGTAGAGTGTTTTAACAAAGGCAAGTGGGCAAAAGCGAGCGTTCGGCACTATCAATCAATTGATGTACGCAGAGAGTACGCTTAGGGGAGTTGAGAAAACCTGATAGGAAGCCAGTAATGCTCGTAAACTTCACAATCCAGTGTGAATGAGTGGCATACAAACCTACCCTGGTCACAGGTAATCCTGAAAATGCTGTATATCACATTGCTCCTCTACCTTGTGGACCTGACCTCAGATCAAAGGTTCAGGAGTGGAGTCCCTCAGTTTTACCATCTCTGGTCTGCATATCCAGGCAATATAGCAGCCCTTATGTAAACTATGAAGTACACAAGACGCTTATCATATTTTCCTGTGACGAGCATTTTTAATGATTTATTCAATTTTTCTTTATATCGTAATTTTTACATCTGAACTATATTGTCTGTTCGTTATCATTTTCAAATGTATCTCAACTGGCTACATTTTTAAAGAAAACTGTTTGATCTATCACCCTGAAATAAAGCCGTTATTATACCCATCTTTAGAAAAGATCTGAGTAATTTGAATGGGGATCATCAGCACATCATTTGCTGCCAGTAGTGCCTAAAATTTGAACTGTTATGATGCTTCGTAGATCCTGAATACCTTGACCATGTTTTCACTCTCCCCTAGCTGCTCAAACACCATCACGTATTGTAGATTGATCTTCTCATTTTTGGATATTAGGCCTGCTTTCAATTCTTATTCTGTATTTTAGAATTTTGTGTTAGCAAGAGGGTGTTTAGGGAGTTTATCAGCATCTCGAAACCCCTACACTTTAGGTTGATTGAAGGCTTACAGCCAATCATCTCTATTGTTTCAAATTTTAATATTGTGGTTAGACAGGGCTGTTCGGTTTCACCATTCTTCTTTAACTTTTCCGTTGATGACATTCTCTGGGCAACAGTGAAGGAGATGCGTGGTACTGGTGGAAGTGTGTTGTGAGGTGGAGGACGTTTCGACCTCGTGTGTAGATATTGATTTACTATGCAACAAGATACAAGCTACTGAAATCACACTCAGTCAGTGTCCGTATGTGTGATATGTGCTGTGCACCATCGAATTAGCTCTACAAGATTAAGGAGGGGTATATACTTCAACCCACCCTTGGCATAGTGAACCATTGAAGCCTATTGAAAGTTTTGTGCACCTGGGTAGTTATGGGTGTTGGAAGAGGTGTGGCTGATGAAATTTCCTAGCGTATATCGAAAGCCAGAGTGGGACACACCTTTGGTGTTGCCGTAACGTTAACCTTGCTATGTAGGATCGGATATACGACATTTCAGTGCAGGTAGTTCTGCTCTTTGTATGTCAAAACTCATCTCTCCAAGCTGAGAATATTTGTTGTCTCCGCATCCACTATTACTATTGTCTCCGTAGAAACGCCTCCATGAGAAACGTCATGTTATTAATGCTGATATGCTATTTTGCATGCGTGGGTGTAATGAAAATCGTCATTCCACTGAGTACGATCATCTTAAAACACCGACTTCCTTTGTTTGGATGTATGTTGTGTATAACATTTCAGTGAATCCTATGACGCACTGTTCGCTTCACCTGAGACTCTTTGGAAGAGTCAGAGAGGTCGCCAGTGAATGATAACATCGTGAAATAAGAGAGTTGTGTTAGGTTAGCATTTGTAGGTGCCTCATGGCTCGCTGTCTAGGACCTGGGAGAACATACTACTCAATGGCTTGTGACGATTGTATGCATGTCAAAAAAGAACGTTTTAGATTTCTTCCGCTTATTTCCTTTTTGACTGGTTACACTTCTGTATGAGACGGCAATCTGCTAATTTCCCTCTTCCATATACTATAATTTATATTTCGTTCGGGTACAACTTTTCATAAACGCATTCTGACAGGTGTTGTTCACTTGCAGCGCTATTCAATATGTATACTTCGATTGAGTTTGAATTGGAATATTTTCAATCTTATAAATTGGGTTGGTTCTTAATTTTCACAGTATTGATTTTCTAATTCCACAATAATCCTATTCCCTTTTTTGATCACTGTGCGTTACTACATCTTGTATATGCAAACACTTTTGTTTTGACGATCAGTAGGCAGCATTACAATCTTGTACTGGTGGATTTTCATTCTCAATGAGGCTTACTGTTCTGTTCTTATCAGGCGAATATTCTATCCACTAGTGTTATGCATTTCAAATACCAATTTTTTGTTATACTTTCTACGAGTCGTATGGGTTGTTTTGTGACCAGGACAAAATATTTTAAGGTGAAGTAAATTTTATTTTTTATTGTATTTCAGCCTCGTGAAATGTATGGCCAGCGGGCTTCCGGTGGAAGAATCCCTCGTCAAGGTGTAAGGAGCGGTCGGCGAATGGGTGGACCAAATCGGGACTCTGATTGGAATTCTCACGCCAGTGACAATGGTGATGTGATTGATCGTCGTCGTGGTTCCGAAGACTCAGATGTCTTGGAGTCCAACAACTTGCCTGATGAGATGACAGGGGATCGAACAAATGGTGGTAGACACAACAGGGCTACGCGCCCTCCACCTGCTTCTAATGGATTTTATTCCGATAAAGAGCGGGGTCATGAAAGCGAGGATACTCTTAATCCAGGTGATGAGAACAACTTTCCATGCGGTGATGCATCATCTTCAGATGATGGAGGTTGTGCAGTAGATGGTATGCGTTCAAGGGTGAACAAACCTGTACATAATCGGTAGGTGGATTTTTAAAATGTTGAGTCTGGAAACAAGTTTTATTTGAGTTATTACCCAAATGTGAATTAATCTTCGGATACTATGTAACATACTTATCTACTCTTTCTACTTAATGCTTTATGAATTCACAATAAACCCAAATATTAAACGTAAGCAGATAATTAGAAAAAATTTCTAAGTATTATTCCAAGTTCCTTTTGATCATTAAATACAAGATTTCTCATTAAGAACTGATAAGCATGTGGTTGTTAAACTGTTTCGTTTCACTCATATTGTGTTAATCTTTTTCAGATATCTCGTGTTTACTTATTGTACAAATGAAGTTATGGTGATTTATTAAATTGTTAGTTACTTCTCGCAAACAAAAACATCACTGTAAGGATATTAACTTGAAATTAGTGCTTCGTTGATCTCAGTTATTTGGATCAAGGCTATTTTATAGTATGAAGATGCTGCTAAGAAACTTTCAACTAATGCGTGGGTGATGAGTTGTAACACCCGTCCCATCTACCAAGGTTTGGGAAACTAGTTAGTATCATCTTGGCCTCACACAGATGTGGCTGTACGAATGTGCACGCATTTGTTGATTACATTTCGATGCGATTCAAGTCATAATTGTTGTTAACCTATAGTCAGTTACACGAAACCTATGCCTATTAACTGCGTTAGTATCATCAGATCAACATATAGGACCAGGGATTCCTGCGAAACGGTCAAAGTTGCCTTACCTCATATTAGTACATCAAATAACAAGGGAATAAAATGGAAAATGGAGAAAGGAAAGAAAAGTCGGTCAACGGAAACAGAAGTAGGTAGTAGTAAGAGAGAAAAAAGAAGAATGAGATGGTGAGGATAATATGTGTATGGATCTGCACCACTGACATTGTTTCTGAACCATATCACCTAGAGTCTCCAACCACTGATTTCTCTTGTCCCACGAACCCCAATTGCATCGCCCTACATTGTTCAAACGAACAGTCAAACACTTCATGCATTGATTACATGTTTTTAGTATGGTCACTCTGAGCCTTTCTCCAGCCTGAACCTACTTCGGCCAACATTGTGGTGAGGCAGACAGTGGTTAGGCATGCGTAACATATAGTGAAGAAAACGAGAAGACTGAGATGCAGGAAGGAATGTTTATTATTGACATCTTGTACAGTAGTCATCAAATATGGTACATCTTTCACTGAGTCATTTGCATAATGTGCTTCATTTCCTCTACTACTTCTATCTTGATTTGCTCTTAATACTCTCACATCTCGTCTCTTGCGTTTCTCTGGACAGGATCTTTACCCATTGCTGGTAATTGTCTATGATTTCTGCTGACCTCTCAACACATACTACTTATATCCATTCGGATCAGCAACGCCCACTACAGTAGCTACTGAATTGGATACAATTATACAGATGTATTTACTCTTCTTGACTTTTGGTTGACTTCGTCTTTACTGTAATATTACTCAATTTCTGGTGGAATTCCTTTCACTTCACTTTTCCTAGCTGTGGCAACTAAAACAGAAGTATTTTTTTTACCAGCTTCTTCTTAAGTCTATCTATGTGTGTTGACAATGCGAAAAAAAATTAGGGAGGAGCAGGTGTGTTCATCTGCAGTGGTAAGTTTTCGCAATGCAAGACTAGGAAATTCCAATACAATTTATTGACACCTACGGTTCCCCTCTGTTTTACTGGATCGAATTGATCTCTTTTAGTGTATGAACTCCTTGGTATTACTGAAGATTCATTCCGATATGATTTTCTTGTTGGCCCAGTAGCCTAGTGGATAACGTCCTGGTGTTTAAGGCGATGGATGCCTGAGTTCGAGCCTCAGTGGGGCGCCACCATTCATTGGGATGGATATGCATCTAGCCGACAATTCCCAAATTGGACGGAACACACGGCCATGGGTTCGACTGTTAACCACCGCTAAGCAAAATTACGTTAAGAAACTGAGATTTTACCTTAGCGTATCGTCCTTGACAACAAACCTTCTTCTCATCTAAGTAAACTCATAATTTTTGTCCCCAGCAAACTAAATAAATTGTGATGTACAGCACTGCATGGAAGAGATGAGGAAGAAGTGAAAGCTTCCGGGCAGTTATGGAGCCAAGTTGAAAAGATTGCAGAGAACAGAGTGAAATGGCGACGTGCTAGTGAAGCCCTTGTTCCACTAGAAATCCAAAGGAAAAATAATAAAATAATAATGCACTACTGCAATATTATCGCCGGAAAAACCCAGTAGTTGGTCTTACGAACGAAAAACTACTTGACATGTTGCATTATTCGTACACTATCTGGTTATCAGTATGGATTATCTTATAAACAACAGTGCGATAACAGAATGGACTCATTGTTTCGTATGCGTTCAAAATATCGTTTTTCAAATGACCTCATCAATATCCCTAACATATGTATGGCCACGAAGGTACCTACTCATTCTTGTTTATCTACTTACTGCAATCACATTCAATTTTTACAATTCATGCAGGATAACCTAAAGATGTATCAAGTGCGAACCCCCTCAAAATCACATTCAGGCCAGTATTATCATTTACATTCATGGTGAAATTAAAATATATTATAAATATATCGTGCCACGGCTAACAATAGGGAGTGTAGTGGTTGAGTGCGTCGACCACTTCTCTTACCTGGAAAGTAGGATCAGCCCTGGTGGCTCAGTGACCAATGAAGTCTCTGCACGAATACAAAAGGCTCGATTGACTTTTGCCAACTCACGCCACCTATGGCGCCGCCGTGATATCCTATTGTCTATCAAAGGTCGCGTGTACTGCACACGCACAGCAGTCCGGTCTTTTCTACTTTATAGCTGTGAAACATGGCCATTGAAAGTGGAAGATATGGGAAGGCTTCAAGTGTTTGACCACCATTGCCTTTGTGGTCGTACTCCGTGGTGTCACCATGTGAGTAACGCAGACGTCAGGTGTAGAGTTTTAGGAAGAAGAGGTAAGTCAGTAGACGAGGTTATAAACCTTCATCGATTGAAATGGTTGGGACACGTACTACGTATGCCCAGTCACCGATTGCCTCGTCATACAATGTTAGCCGAAGTAGGTGCAGGTTGGAAAAAGGCTCGAGGTGGCCAAACTAAAACATGGCATCAATGTATGAAGTCTTTGACTGTTGGTTTGAGTCATGTAGAGCGATGTGGAATAGCCGGTTGGGGTCTGCGAGACAAGAGGAACCAGTGGTTGGAGGCTCTAAAGGATATGGCTCAGAACCGATGTGAGTGGCGCAGATGAATATACACATTATCCTCATCTTAACGACGCTTTACCGAATCTCACCATTTTGTCATTCCTCTTTTCTTTCTTCTCGTACTTTATATTTCTTTTGACTGCATTCTCTTATCTTCATCCTTCACCTCACTACCTTTTTACTTGATGTACTGATATGAGCTGAGGCAACTAGGACCGTTACACAGTAATGCCGGATCCTATTTTGACTTGGATGGATGGATAGACATTGTTGAGGTTTTGATATTGTAAGGCAACGATCGCTATAAAATGCTTTTGACTACAGGTAGTTGAGTTCCAATAAGTTGGTGCCTGATTGTTACATCTTCGTCTCTTCTTACGACTTGCGATCACATTTTTCGTGGTTTCTGCATGTTAAGATGCTGATATGTAGCATGACAGCTTGCACCGGTGACATAATGTTGCCATGTTGGCGTTGTTTTTATGATTTTTAGGAAAAGTGAGTTTCTAGCGTTAGATTTGGACGTGGAAACGTTTTTCTTACTACAGTCAGTTGAGCATGTCAATGAAGTGATTATTTGTGACAATAACTTTTCGTATCCCCTATCCAAAGGGTTATGTTGAATGGGAATTCGGCGGACATATTTCTGCATAGATTTTAACTTTAAGATGTTTGACATCATTTTCGCCGTCAAAATATCATTAGTTAGTTGACAGTTCACATTACTTATCAATGCTAAGAACCATTGTACGTGTTTTGTTAAAAAAAGGGTTTTGAAAATACAAATAATCGTTGCGTACACAAGCAACCCCTTTTTAAACTATGTTACAGTGGGATATGGTTTTTTCCACCAGTGATTTCGATAAATATTTTATGTCACAAAAATTTTTTTGTATGCAGAGTATTGTTTCCAAATTTACGATATGACGAATCGTCTTGTTTTTCATCTATTTAACAGTTCTAACACTGAATCACACCCTCCACGTCGTTCACGTCAGAGCCGACCTCAAAAATCTGATCACTGGAATGCTAACGTTCAGTTAAATAACACTGAACCATCTGCTGGTAGTCAAAAATCACGTAGTGGTGGTGGTGGTGGTGGTGGTGTAAGCAATCCATCCAGTAGACAACAACAATCAGCCCAAGTATATCAGGAATGAAAAAAAGATTTCTGCACACTTTATTGATTCACTGCATTATGTACCTGTTCGTCGATCTAATCTAATAAACTGCAGTTAAACAACAAACAAATGTTATATTATACAAGCTCACATGTTTCTTTCTAAGCTGTTGTTTTATCTCAGTTTAACTACTTAGTTTTTGTTATTTTCCTGGGAGTTATTAAATTAACATCTGACAAATGTTGTCAAAATTCTCACATTTGTTCTATGCTATATAAATAGTTAAACTTGGGTTTGAGCAGACGTTATCTAGTTCCTAAAGAAAATCTTGATTACTCTGCGTGCACACTGCCAACATTACATGTTTATACACACATTGGAAACCTGTGATTAGCGTATGTAACATGTGCTACCAGTTGACTTTGTTGTTATCTGTTTGTAGTAGTGTTCATCATCATGGCGATTTCAGCCTTTTCATTTAACATACTGTTGCATTACTTTTAGACAAATAAGACATCAGGTACATTCATCTATACTGTTATTATTCTTTAGGCTTGTCAAAGGAAAATGTGTTGCTTTTACAACCTACTCCTATTCATTATATTCAGGTTTTTTGTTATCCTGTGTACCAATTATTCCAGTTATTCTACATTATCGCCTGAAGAAAAACCTGTTATACTACTACTACTACTACTACTACTACTACTACTACTACTACTACTACTACTACTACTACTACTACTACTACTACTACTTTTCCCCTTCTGTATTCTTAGTTTTGTCTAACATGTGCCTTTTGGAGTCACTTGAATGTTTTTTTTATTTTAAGAAAGCATCTGTTATTGCATACATGTAAAGAACACAAGTCCAGTCAATAACAGACCAAAGATATGTTGGTGATGATTTCATCATATAAATTACAGTTTGTAAATTGTATTCATGTACGTGGGCTTTATGTGTAAAAACAACATTTAGCAGTTTTTCTATTTGTCAGTCTTCCAGACATCTAGTTACTCATTCTTCTTCAAAATAGGAAACTGAGTAACATTTTTTGATGCATATATATATATATATATATATATATATATATACATGAACATATAAGAACACGCACATACAAGTTTCATTTGATTGTGCTGATGAATTCATCAATTTATTGCTAGTTTGTTCAATAAGTTTGTTGCTCATTCATGCGCCTGTTGCACATACTTAAAATGCGTTAATATTCGTAAACTGAATTACATTTGCTTTTCCCTTGGTTTGCTTTTTGGTCTGATCACTTTCGGATTAAGGTTGTTCAAATGCAGAGGAAATATCAATTTTTGTAAGTGTATCGATATGGATTTTGACCCTCGCTTTCTGATCTTACCCAATAGGTTTTTAATGTTATTATTCTTATTTATGTCCCTTTAAGTTCCTAGTGGAAAGTAGGGATTCAGTTGCATATCTCCACTTCACTCTGTTCCCTGCAGTCTTTTGAACCTGCCTCCATGACTGCCCACAAGCTTTCATTTCTTCCTCACGCCATCCCTCCATGTTTTCCTTGGACACCTAACTCGTCGTTTCCCATGCGGTTCCCACTTGATGACGTGGCCTGCTTCTTGATGTCCTCAAACGGTCTCCTCAGTGTATGTCCAATCCAATCTATCTCCACTTTCTTCGTCTACATATTTGTTGGGTGGTGTGGAAAGGCTTTTCGTAATGCGCCGCCAAGTCTCTGAACTGACTTGACTGACATTAGTGTCGGAAATCCTGATGTTGTTCACGCTTTATGCTAAATGAAGTGCAGTGCAATAGATCTCCACGCTGATTTCAGCTTTATGCAGGAAGGTCTGTCTTGGCGTCTGTTCGATCCTTGCTTTGACGTGTTCATCTGTGCCTGTGCCGACTGTAATTGAAACGATGCTATCTAGGTCAGTAGGTGATTGGTGCTTGTTGTTATTGGTGGTGCGGTTGGGTATCTTCATCACCTCTGTTTTCTCTACATTCGCTTGAAGTCATGTCTTCACTGCCTCGCCTCATCATCGGTCCAGCCAGTGTATGCCCATCTTCTCGCTCCTAACAGTTTCTTGCATGATGCAGTTCAGTCAAGTAGACCACAATCAGGAAGATGATCGTTGATAGTAGGCGGCAACCTTGTCTTACTCCTTTCTGTCTTCACTTCGCTTCAAAGGCATCACCGAGCTGATCTTTCCATTGTGAATCACTTGGCATGTAGCATCCTCATATAGCTTATAGCTGCTGTTGAATGAGGTTGATAAACGTTTGTGGCGCTAAGACCGGATTGTTGAGGCAGTTTCCAAATTACTTCTTGATCGGCGCTATCGAAGGCCTTTTCAAAGCCGATGGAGTTGAGTTGGCTGCCATTCTATGCTCTGTTTTGTGATAAGTAACGTAGCGTTGCAATTCGATCCTCACATGATTTGCTTTTCCTGAAGCCAGCCAGCTTGTTCTGGTCATAATTTTTTTTAGTCTCTCCAGGATGATGCGGCTTAATATTTTGCTTGTTTTAGGTGAACAGGGGTGTAGCATGGTTCTGCTCCAGTTTTTGCAAAGACTTAGGTCTCCCGTCTTTGGGAGTTTGACCAGGTAGCGCTTATTCCAATCAATAGGCAGGTACCTTTCCTTCCTTCCAGACTTACTGCAGTAGTGGTATGAGCACGTCCGCTGTTGTCTCTGCGTCTATTTTCAGTGCTTCTGGAGGAATTTCATCTGTTTCTGTTACTTTCCCGGATTTCAGCAGCTTTATGGCATCCAGGACTTCTGTTTTGTCGAAAAGCTTGTATTCACTGGTAATTCTGTGACTGCTGGTGGTATTTCTGGACGGATTGCAGGTGGTGGTCGATTCAAGATATTTTTGAAGTGGCCAGCCCATCGTTTCTCTTGGTAATGTGCGTAGTCTAATCCATCGCGTTACTGGTGATCACTTCACTTCTACCAAAAATTATTGTATTCTAACAATCGGAAACTACACTTACGATAATTTAGAATATCTCTGTCTTGAGCGCAAGCAGACAGTGAGGTGCTTGACTGCATGAACCATTTGTGGGACTATAATCATCGGGCAAAGGGTACTAGTAGGAAAGACAGCCAAGTTGGTTGGTGAAGTTGTGAACCTTAGTCGACTGATATGACTTGGACATATGTTGCGCATGCCCGAGTCATAGTCCACCTCGATGTGACATGCTAGAGGAAGTTGGATTAGGTTGAACGGGAGTTCTAGGTAACCAAACTCGAACGTGGAACTAGTCGATGGAGTCTCTGAATAGTGTGGGGAGATGTAGACTGGTGGGTTGAGGTACCTAAGACGAAAGGAGTCAATGGTTGAGGACGGTCTTTGGTGACGTGACTGAAAACCGGTCACAATGGCGCAGATACATTCACTCCTGCCAATGACCAACTCAACACATCCTTGGAATTGCTACCTTTCACATTCCGAACTATTATCAGAGGCTTGATAGTGTAATATCACCATTGGATTCTAAGTACATGTGAAACCTTTTTCTGAGCTAACAATTGAGTGTTGCTTTCGAGATAGTTAAAGTCATCGCCTCGGTTAAGTGGACTTTTTATTTTACACAATCCATTCTGTTTTTATCTAAATATAAAATGACTGATTACTATGCATCTATGTGTAGTAGGGTATTGTTTAGAACTCTAACTCACGCAGAAAGACCGTGTTAGATTTGTGCTATTATGTTTAAAACGCTTGGCAATCGGGTAGGTAAGTCAGTCAGCTTAACGTGAGTACGTAAATTCTGATATTTGAGAATTATATCTTAATCGTTGTAATGTATTCAAGATTGGCCAGTTAAATAATACTTACCTGTCAGGTCAACTACAAGAGTATTTGTTAGGCGCCTATTCTTTGTTGGAATATCTTGACGTATCAAATAGTATAATTGACTGGTAAATATCGTCCATACTTCGCACTGAAACTACACATTGGCTAGTCAGTAACTCCTAGGTTTTGTGGCTTTCCAAGACATTTGTTTGTTTACGCTTCTATATCTTATCTCTTGATTCACTAATGTGAGTTTTGGCCATCCATAAGTCTATAGGTACACGATTTTTGTCTACATTTCACTAACCTTCTGCATATCTTTTAATGTGTGAACAAAAGTTTTGTTTATCAGTTGGAATTTGGTACCAATACAATTTTATGTTCTCCATTACGTGGGAAAATGCAGTGATTGGCTCTTCATATGTTCCTGTCTCTTTTTGTCATCGTCTAAGACTAACTTTTATGAGGGTTTTTCGACGAATTCATCTCTTTCCAAACACATAAATAATCTACTCAAAGACGATGCTTCTTAAGTTCTATCGTCGTTATATTGCTCGAATCGTGTTGTTAGGACTAGATTTATAGAATATTGGACCAAAATAACACTGTATCCGAGTTAACCTAATTCTGAATGTGTATGACTGTTTGCCTATTTTCTAACTAAACCTTCATATTTGTTAACTTTTTGTCCTGTTGCTTCTTACATTATGTTTGCGTGTAATAGAGATATAATTTTTCAAATTTGATACTTCCGGGTCCACTAGTTTTCACTGACTAAGTAATACCCCCCATACAGATTTTCCGGCAGTTTAACTTACCTCAATAAAGTATGTATGCATTCTAGTAGATAGCTGCTAAGTTGATATATGCGATATACTGGTTGGAACACTTGTTCCTTGAGGTCCTACCATACTTCAAAGGTCTGTTGGATTTGCGAGGTTGTAAACCTTCGTCGACAAAGACAGCTCGAACATTTACTGTGGATGCCCATCCACCGCCTACCTTGACGTGCCATGCTAGGCGAAGTTGTGAGTAACGAGACCAGTCGATGAAGTCCATTACTGTTGGCCTGATAAATATGGAGTAATACAGACTGCCTGGCTTGAGTCCCCGAGACAATAGGAATCAATGGTTGAGGATGATTCTTGGTGAAACAGCTGAAAATCGGCCACAGTGACGCAGATGTATTCACACCTTGACAACTGAAGCTTAAATACTTGCACTAACCTTTATTTTCAGATTGTTTAGACTATCATACAACTTGGTCTCCTTTGACATCGTTCTTTTCTGTCGACCTGTTCTTTGCATACTACTGTGAAGTGTGGGGACTTGAACAGATGCACCTGTATGCGTGGTTCAACGCTGAATTCGTCATCTTAAACAAAAACCACTTATAGTGTTAATTTTCATACCATGATAGGGGTCTGGGATTGAAGTCAATATTGCTGACTGGACGGCAGTGTAACAGCAGTAAGTTGTTTCCCGTGGATGAGGAGTGGTACAATAGTGATACTGACTTCTTTGGGGGGAAGGGTTTGTTTCAAAATAGGTCGGAGCTAAAAACAACACTCCCCTACCCTGTGGTCTTCCCGTGCCGACGTTAGCCCCGATGCAATGGAATCAAGCCCAATTCTTTAACCCCCGAAAAGACCTTAAGGGAACAGCTTAGAAAATATCTTTGGCTGTGTAGTCACACTCAAGTCATCAAAACCACTCTTACTTTGTTTCTCAGGTACTATAAGAAAAAGTAATCTTCCATGGTGAGAACGGCCAACCGACCTCACATGTCTGTCGGCATCCAATTCTTTGAAAAGTATCCGACGTATCACTGAGTAATATTTGTCTCATTGGTATAGGAATCAACTTTTTCTTGTTGTACTTCCTCAGGTTGACAGTGTTTTTATCCTTTGATATAAAAGTAGAACTTCGGTATTGTGTGTACTGCGTGTAATTCCATGTTCATTCCTCCACTGTATATTTCAAACACAAATTGTTACCTATAATCATACCAAGCGTTATAATAACTGCTTGTCTTCTGGTACTCTTGTATTGTTTTAAAGCTGCAAGAGAAGGGAACGAAAAAGTTATAGAAATGAAAAACATGTTGTACAGTTAATCGCAGGTTACATAATTTATTATTATTATTCATTTGTCCCTTGGGTTCCTAGTGAAACGTAGGGCTCCAGCAGCACCTCCCCAGTTCACTCTGTTCTCTGCAAACTTTCCAACCTGACTCCACGACTGCCCAAAACCTCTCATTTCTCCCTCAAACCATCTCCTCCATGTCGCCCTCATCTCGGACGCCCAACTCGTCGCTTCCCATTTGGCTTCCACTCGACATCCTGGTCCGGCGCGTGATGTCCCCGAATGGTCTTCTCAGTGCATGCCCACTTCAATCCATCTCCACTTCCTTCTGCTTATTTGTTGAGCGATAGATTCTTGGTTGGTTGCTTCGTTGACAGCCAGCCACAGTTCCTAGTTGCTTATGCTTATTATTCTGGTCATCTGAGCTTCAGTAACGAGTCAGCGTAGGTGGCAGTTGTTGATGAATGTCTGTAGTTTGTTGGAAATGCTTTTCGTAACGTGCCAAGTCTGTGAACCATCACATAGAAGCATTGACTTGACTGGATTGGTGTTGAGAAACCAGACTGTGTTCTTTATGCAGAAGATCTCCACACTGGTTTCAGGTTAATGAACGCAGGCCTGTCTTGCTGTGTTTCCGATCATGTCTGGCTTTGACGTCCTCGTCTGTGCGGCCACCGCCTGTAGTGGAAACGATGCTGTCTAGGTGGTGGGTGAAAGAGGCAACTTCCTTTAAGTTTCTCCAGTTGATGGTGATTGGAGCTTGTTGTTGTTGTTGTTGTTGTTGGTGGTGGTGGTGGTGGTGTTGGTTGGGTATCATCATCACCTCTGTATTCATCACGTTCACCCGAAGTAAGTCCCATCTTCTCTGCCTTTCCTCTTCTGTCAACTTGTTAGTTTTTGCCTATATATCTTCGAGTTTGTGCGACATTAGACACAAGTCATCGGTGAAATCCGAATCTCCTATGATCTTTTCTCCGGTCCAGCGTATTCTTCTCTTCTCTCTCCTCACAGTTTGTTGCATGACCCAGTCGATCACAATCAGGAATATCATGGGTGATAGTAGACAGCCTAGTCGCAGGTTTGTGTGGCAACTCGGACCGTTACGCAGTAATGTCTGGTCCTATGTTGATAATGATGATGAGTCGCAGGTTATATATATAAGGCTTGCAGTGATCCCTTCAAGTCGTTTGATGCAATTCAAACAAATTAGTCACTTTGGGAACCATTCAACATGCTATTTGACACTAGAAAAAAGCTACATGTGCAAGTGAAATAAGGGAATGTAATTAGTTATTTTAACTGTTGACAGTGTGACCTTTATTGTCAATCAATACAAATGGTCCGATGAAATTTCCTTTCTTGTCTACATATATTTCTTTAAGGTAATTATAGTTTTTAAGGGATCTTTTTATTATGTGATTTCCTGATTCTTTGATTACACTGAACGTGTGCATGATTCACTCTCAGATCTGTTACATGATTAACTTATACATATTGAAAACGGTTGATTTTCTTGAACACGCCGTTGTTTCACTGAATCACTGATCGTACAGAAATGTGTGAAATCTTATGAGGAAGAAATGAAAGCTTGTTGGCGGTCGTGGAACCAGGTTAAAAAGATTGCAGAGCTGAGAGTGAAATGGTGAAGTACTACTAAATCCCTATGTTCCACTAATAATCAAGAGGATAAATAATAATGATATAAACCTCTTGAACTCAGCTATGCAGTCTTCGGTGAATTATCTCTTTTTATAATACAATCAATCATATGTCTTTGAAGTTTTCTACTTTTCTTCCTGTCAAACATTGTTAGTCTCTAAAAGAAGTACAAATAGGATACTAGTGTTTTGGGTGACTTGTACGTGTCTGAAGAAATATGTAAATCAGCTAATTGTACCGAACTATTCTATATAATAACGAACAGATTCGTCATTTAAACATTCCCTTCTCTATGACCGACTAATTGAAGCTGTGGGTTACAGGTTTGTGACCTAACCCACCTGTCGAGGTTTTGGCAGCCAGGTAGTATCATTAACCTTCATACATAATATGTTTCGCTTTTCGCCGATGCACTATTGTGTGCATAGTTGCTGAGACTAAAATTACTACAGTTTGATATGATGTGTAAAGTATCATGTGATTCTTTAGACAGTCGTTTATAGAGTTAGAGTAATTATGGACATGAATTCCATTTTGACAATGTAGTACTGATCTTGGACAGAGGAAACAGAGAATATCAGAGAATTCCTACAAGCTTGGCATTCAGGTCAGTCAGGAACCAGTAGATATATAGACAGATCCAATCTATCAACCAATAAGACTAGTTATTAACGACAGAAAGGTCAGAAGGACAGCAAACATGAAAATCTATACAGTGAATGATACAACAAGGAAACAACCAATCACGATCCACTTCGTCAAGGCAAGCTGCTAAATCACTCACGGAGAGATATTGACAGCTCACTTCATACTGGAGTTAGTGCTCATGATGTCGTCTAGATAGTGGATGAAAGTTTCATGATTAAACAACTCAGCTCAGAGAACACAATATCACCAAGATCATCCACCTGAGCTACAAACATTCTCCACCATTTCAGAGTTAAAGTAACTTTGACAGCCATCTCAGCAACTGCTGACATAACCAAGTTCATCGTCTATGCTACAAAAAGCTGTCTTTCTGGCCAGAGTACCGTTATTTCGCCTTTAAAAGTACTTTTCTACGAAATAAAGGAATGTAATTGGCTGTCTAGTCACTTGCTAGGGCACTGTCAAAGCCACCCGACTTCAAACAGTGACTTTAAAGGTCGCCCTAGCAACAGACAAAGTGACCAATCAGACTTCTCCATTTCGACTGGGAAGGCAGATTTCCATCAGACACAGAAGTCTAATTGGTTATTTTAGTTGTTAGGCTTGCCTCTAAATTCACTTACTCAAAAAGCGACTTTAAGGCCACTCCAGAAACTAGTGTGGCGTACGATTGAATCCCTTCATTTTATGGAAAAATACTTTCCAGGACGACATATCGAAGCCTGGTTGCTCATTTAATCAGTTGCTAGGGTGGCCTTTCAAGTCACTTGTTTTTCATGACGTAGAGAAGTTAGTTGGTATGTTCTTCAAACACAACTTGGTAAATGGTGCAACAACCAATCAGATTTCGTTATTATCGTTCGAAAGGCAGTTTGTCATAAAATGCAGAAGCCTGATTGGCTATCTCAGCAGTTGCTGAGGTGGCCTCGGAAGTCAACTTTCCTACGTGTGATTCTAATGACCAACCTTGCAGCCACCAATCTAACCAATTGGGTTTTTTTTCCTTCAAATTGGGAAGACATTTTTTCATAGTGGAAGAGCTAATTTGATTATTTTACTAGTTACAAAGGTGGCTGTTAGAGTTAGAATTGTCTTTAAAGATCACCCTGACAACTCGAGAAATCGATTCCCCTTCTCCACTTAATGAAAAACTGACTGCCCAGACGAACGCTGAAATCTGATCGGTCATTTCACGAGCTGTTAGGAAAGCACTTAAAATCACTCGTTCATTTTCACTCATTCTTGTTGCCAGTACGACTAATCTGTTGAGCGTCCTTGTCTTCGAGTTACTCTCAAGATCATCTTAACATCTACTGAAACAATCAATCAAGTCTTATCTTATTTCTGTTGGAATGGTATTTATTTTTGGGAATAAGAAAGCCTTAATGAGTAGTCATTTTAATGGTTACTAAGGTAGCTTTTCAACCAACAACAACAAGCACCAATCACCATCCACAGGAGAAAACAAAAGGAACTAGTATCTTTCACCTACCCAACTAGGCACCATCGTCTCAACTACAGACAGCAAAGGCACAGATGAACACGTCAAAGCCAGCCAGCATCGGAAAGACACTAAGACAGACCTTCCTGCATTAACCTGAAATAATCAGTGTGGAGATCTACTCCACTCCACTCCACTTCACTCAGCATAAAACGTGAACAACATCAAGATTTTCAACACCAATGTCAGTCAGTGATTCTATGTGGTGGTTAAGAGACTTGGCGTCGCGTTACGAAAAGCATTTCCAACAAACTATAGACATACATCACATGAACAGCTGCCGCCTACACTCACGTGATACTGACACTGAAGATCAGATGGCCAGAATAATACGAGTAATCAAGGAAGAATTCTTTCTGGTGACGAACCAACCTACAAATATGCAGAAGGAAGTGGAGATGGATTGGAGTGGGCATACTCTGAGGAGACTATTCAAGATATCACGCACCACGCCAGGCCATTCCCTCGAGTGGAACCCAAATGAGAAACAACGAGTTCGGCGTCTGAGGATGATATGGGGGGATGATATATGAGGAAGAAATGAAAGGTTATATACAGTCGCAGAGTCAGATTGTTATCGTTTGAAAGTCACCACCGTAACGCTGAGAATTTTTTCAGAAAGTTTTGTAATTTCAGATGTAAGTGGTATTTCTAAACCATTGACTGAAGAAAGTGATTATACCAGATGAATTCGTTAAAACAAACTTCGTTTATATTACTATCCAACACTGAACTTCAGTTCACTTTTGTTTTATATATACAATTGGATGAAATGGTCACTGAAAAGAGATATCATGAGATTACAGGTTTATGAAAATTTGTGTGTTGTATAATAAGATCAGAAAAAACTGTCATATTTAGTAATATTTGAACACAGTTTATTTCATAAAGACAATCTGATTTTTATTCGATGTCATTTTCACTATTCAAGCTATACTGAAATCATTTTAACAGTCAACAATAAAATCGATTACATAAGCTTTTAGGATTTGTCCTGGTGCGAACTTGACAGACGCAAAGACCAATCACTAATCATTCGGACTTGTTCTATACCCACGAATACGAGGCCAAGGAAGAACACGATAGCGTAGTCGGATTGAATTGTATATTTGAATGGTCGTGCCAAGATACCGATGCATTCCAACTAACTGGCTAGAGAGTCGAATACGAGCGGTGCAACGTAACACGACAGCGTGCCAAATGGCGAGGATGCTTGACCGGGTGCCTTCAGCTTAGCGAGTCCAGTTAAACTATCAAGGTCAGCATCAATGTTGAATGTCGTCAAACCCTAGGCTATTGATTTTGGGGAAGTGTGTGACGCTACAAGCTTTTCATTACCAAGTTGTATAATATCTTAAAACTATTATACTCAGAACTACTTATATTATGGATGTATTTAAGTAGTAAGTATAACAATGTTGAAAGTGGTAAGGATCTATTTGTTAGGAGTTGGACAAAAAGTATACAAAATACCTGAGTAAACCAATCAATATCAACATAGAACCGGGCATTACTGCGTAACACTTTGAGTTGCCACAGCTCATATCATTACATGAAGTAGAAAGGTAGTGAGGTGAAGGATGAAGATAAGAGAATGCAGTCAAAAGAAATATAAAGTACCAGAAGAAAGAAAAGAGGAATGACAAAATGGTGAGATTCGGTAAAGCGTCGTTAAGATGAGGACAATGTGTGTATTCATCTGCGCCACTCACATCGGTTCTGAGCCATATACCTTAGAGTCTCCAACCACTGGTTCCTCTTGTCTCGCAGACCCCAACCGGCTATTCCACATCGCTCTACATGACTCAAACCAACAGTCAAAGACTTTATACATTGATGCCATGTTTTAGTTTGGCCACCTTGAGCCTTTTTCCAACCTGCACCTACTTCGGCTAACATTGTATGACGAGGCAATCGGTGACTGGGCATACGTAGTACGTGTCCCAACCATCTCAACCGATGAAGGTTTATAACCTCGTCTACTGACTTACCTCTTCTTCCTAAAACTCTACACCTGACTTCTGAATTACTGAATAGAAATATAAAGGGTAAAAAAGTTTATGATATTTGTTACGTTCAATATTTTTTATCATTATCTGTTGTATTTTCTCAATCAACAATATTACCTTGTCTATTGACCTTTTTTTCACTGTGAATATATCTTTTGTAATAAAACAAATGGTTTATATTAAAAAATGGCGAATTCAGAAAGTAAGTGGATAAAATTTATTGAAAAAGAACTCATACTTAAAGAGCTGTATCTGCTTGAATCCGTTGATTGTTAACGAAATCTTAGTTCGAACATAATATGTTCTTGATGTATTTGCCAATTTATATTATCTGATGTATCGGCATGATACTCGACTATCTATTAAAGGATGAATATACTGATCTGCAATCCTGTCTGTCCCATCCATACAGCTGGGAGATATAACCTTCGAAAGGGGAAGACATAAAGGGATTAAACGGTTTTGATCATGTTTTAAGGCCTCATTTCTGTGTAAAACATTGTTACTCATCGGAACACTTAACTTGGCATTCTCATACCATTTTTTTACGGTATGACTAGTAGTTTTTTTCTCTGCCGCCATCTGCAATGTAATTCGCTGATTGGTTAATCTTTACTCTTACCATGCCAATGTCTCCAATTGCGGACAAGGTCATATTTCATATGTATACATATCCACGTGTTTTTGGATTGATTGATTATTATATTCTTGGAGGAATAAACTCTCCCATCATCCAGCTTCAGTCTTCTCTATTCGTCCTGCTTTGTAGTCGGCGGCTCTCGCGTACGAAGTAGGCGTTCGGTTAAGCGTGCTTATTATATCCGTTCGGAATATATAACAGTTAGCGACGAAGATGTAACAGATCACAGATGTCTTTCTAACACTTGTAATGTTCTGTAGAATCACCGTGTCAACAATGTTGAGGTTAGGTAAAGGATACTAGACAAAAAAGGCAAATCAATTGATAAGGTTGTGTAATCTTAGTCGATTGAAATGGCTTAGACATGTGTTGTGCATACCAACTCATCACATCGAGATGAGTAATTGAGGACTCTTGATAATATGGCTGAAAAAGAGTCATAGTCACGTAGATTTATTCACTACTTGACATCTAAATCTTGAACATATTCACTTACCTTAGTTCTCAAATTTCCCATTCTCATTGGTTTTTGTTTACTTTGATATCAATGTTTTTGTAACCACTTGTTGTTCGTATGCTATTTTGAAATGTGTCAACTTGAACCAATCCACCCTGTGTCTTTGGTTTATACTCATATTCGTTTGATTTCTGATCACCACATCAATGATACATTGTAATTTACCATATTGATTTAGTTTTTGATTTGTTTTATGTATTCCAATGAGTCTGTGGTATAGGTGAAACGTTTACGTTTAGCTAGACCTATTATTATTATTTTTTGTTTCTTGGATCCCTAGTGAAATATAGGGCTTCAGTAGCACGTCTCTATTTCACTCTCTTCTCTGTAGTCTATTGGACTTGACTCCACGACTGCCCATAACCTTTCGTTTCTTCTTCACATCATCCCTCCATGTCAACCTCAGACGCCTAACTCGTCGTTTCTCTCGTACTTTATATTTCTTTTGACTGCATTCTCTTATCTTCATCCTTCACCTCACTACCTTTCTACTTCATGTAATGATATGAGCTGTGGCAACTCAAAGTGTTACGCAGTAATGCCCGGTTCTATGTTGATATTGATTGGTTTACTCAGGTATTTTGTATACTTTTTGTTCAACTCCTAACAAATAGATGCTTACCACTTTCAACATTGTTATACTTACTACTTAAATACATCCCTAATATAAGTAGTTCTGAGTATAATAGTTTTACGTTATTATACAACTTGGTAATGAAAAGCTTATGTAATATATTTTATTGTTGACTGTTAAAATGATTTCAGTATAGCTTGAATAGTGAAAATGACATCGAATAAAAATCAGATTGTCTTTATGAAATAAACTGTGTTCAAATATTACTAAATATGACAGTTTTTTCTGATCTTATTATACAACACACAAATTTTCATAAACCTGTAATCTCATGATATCTCTTTTCAGTGACCATTTCATCCAATTGTATATATAAAACAAAAGTGAACTGAAGTTCAGTGTTGGATAGTAATATAAACGAAGTTTGTTTTAACGAATTCATCTGGTATAATCACTTTCTTCAGTCAATGGTTTAGAAATACCACTTACATCTGAAATTACAAAACTTTCTTAAAAAATTCTCAGCGTTACGGTGGTGACTTTCGAACGATAACAATCTGACTCTGAGACTGTATATAACCTTTCATTTCTTCCTCACATATCATCTCTCCATGTCATCCTCAGACGCCGAACTCGTCGTTTCTCATTTGGGTTCCACTCGAGGGAATGGCCTGGCGTGGTACGTGATGTCCTGTATAGTCTCCTCAGAGTATGCCCACTCCAATCCATCTCCACTTCCTTCTGCATATTTGTAGGTTGGTTCGTCACCAGAAAGAATTCTTCCTTGATTACTCGTATTATTCTGGCCATCTGATCTTCAGTGTCAGTATCGCGTGAGTGTAGGCGGCAGCTGTTCATGTGATGTATGTCTATAGTTTGTTGGAAATGCTTTTCGTAACGCGACGCCAAGTCTCTTAACCACCACATAGAATCACTGACTGACATTGGTGTTGAAAATCTTGATGTTGTTCACGTTTTATGCTGAGTGAAGTGGAGTGGAGTAGATCTCCACACTGATTATTTCAGGTTAATGCAGGAAGGCCTGTCTTGGTGTCTTTCCGATGCTGGCTGGCTTTGACTTGTTCATCTGTGCCTTTGTTGTCTGTAGTTGAGACGATGGTGCCTAGTTGGGTAGGTGAAAGATACTAGTTCCTTTTGTTTTCTCCTGTGGTTGGTGATTGGTGCTTGTTGTTTTTGTTATTGGTGATGGTCGTCGGGTATCTTCATCACCTCTGTCTTCTCTACATTCTCTTGAAGTCCCGTCTTCGGTGCCTCTTCTGTCAACCTGTTAGTTGTAACCCTTGTATCATCGAGTTTGTAGGACAGGACATGAGACATAAATAATTATCGACGAAATCTAATTCTTCTTCTTGGGTCTTTTCATCCGTCCAGGGTATGCCCCTCTTCTCTCTGCTCTTCCCCCCTCCTAATACTTTGCTTACCAGCTATATAAGAAAGGGAATCGAAAATCTATATATATACATCATTTTTTATGTCCAACTGTGCATTTTCTTTCAAAACAGTATTAACTATGAGACAAGGGAATTTGGCTTCAGCTTCGTTTCGAACGTTGTTCGAACAGCATGAACTTATGCCTGCATAGGAATGTGGGCTCTTGTAGTGAACATATAACTGCTGTTCAATCATCGAACTTTAACTCATGAATTCATAGTTTCCAATTTTTATCAACTTTGGCATGCAATGTCATCCGTCAGTGTCTGCTCTTATAGCCAAATTGGCTGACTCACTGCGTCAAGGGTTTTTAAAGGTTGAATCACGCAAAATCTTTAAATTCAATACGTTTTTATACAATATTGAATTGATCGAGTGGATTATGATATTGAGCCCAAGATATATGCAAATTGTACATGCATAACTCCTGCCTCATCCAGTTTCTCATATATGCTCTAGCAAGCTGCAAAACTATCAGAAGATAAAGATTGACCAATAACTATCAGACAAAATGCATCATATACCATACTGTCTTGCATATGCATGAAAATGCGCCAATAAAAACACACATTAACTTCATTGGATAGGCCCATTAAAACACCAGTCTACCCAATAAGGCAATCTCAACTCGACAGAAGTGTAGATCAAAAATTAAAGTTCAAAAATATCTACAGACTAATAAAAATACTTAAGTTCATCTATTAGTCTTTGATGTTGTAGCTTGTGTACCTCCGTAACCGATTGGACCTTAATTGAACAGTAGAGGTAGAATAGTAAAAACTACCAATTGACATTCAATGATCCTAACATTTATCACATTGAAGTTTATATAACCCAAGTTTGTAAGATAATCACTAATGAAGACAATAATTATCGAAATTAAACACATTAATTTGATAGTTTATTACACTTACAATTGAAACTAAGAAGATTTTCGAGTTCCCCTCAACATATGTGCTGGAATTCTAAGCTTTCGGAGAGTTATACGCAAAATATTACTTTGAATACTGTTTCGTTGATAATGTGAAATTGCTTACTGTCTAACGATTAATCAAATTATCCATCTCAATTGTACAGGAGGTTGATCATGAGTCGAATACCTCATTGGCAGTGTCTCTGACTGTACGACTGGATAATGAAGTTTCGAATCTCTTAGAGAATATCAGTTTCAAGTTGGTATTCATCGTAGACTGACATCAGTTGGAGGAACAATGGAAACCTGGGAGCACTGAATACCTGTTTCGTCCTAGTATGGGACCCTTCATCAGTGCGCACCCACGATGCCGCCAGGGATCGAACCCGTGATCTTCAGGTTCCGTGACCATCACGTTACCACTGAGTCATTGGGTCGGAGTCCAGTGGTCCATATTTCCAACTTCTGTCACTTCACAATATAGCTCGACCGCCACCTGATGAAGGTCACGGGTTTGGTCCCTGGCGGGGCCATGGGTGCGCACTGCTGAAGAGTCCCACACTGGGACGAAACGGCTATCCAGTGTTCCTAGGTTTCTATTGTTCCTCTAGCTGATGTCAGTCTACTATGAATACCAACCTGAAATATGTTTAAATTCCCACAAACCCCTCAAAATTCAGTTGAACTGGTGCTAATCGGTGACTAGCTTCGAGAGGTGATTCTCGAAGTTCCAGTGAGAAATCGGGACCAGTGGGGCAAACTTGGTGGCCATGAGGACAAATACTCAACGATGACATCTGGTGGCAGTCGAGCTATATTGTGAAGTGACAGAAGTTGGAAATATGGACCACTGGACTCCGACCCAATGACTCAGTGGTAACGTGATGGTCATGGAACCTGAAGATCACGGGTTCGATCCCTGGCGGCATCGTGGGTGCGCACTGATGAAGGGTCCCATACTAGGACGAAACAGGTATTCAGTGCTCCCAGGTTTCCATTGTTCCTCCAACTGATGTCAGTCTACGATGAATACCAACTTGAAACTGATATTCTCTAAGAGATTCGAAACTTCATTATCCAGTCGTACAGTCAGAGACACTGCCAATGAGGTATTCGACTCATGATCAACCTCCTGTACAATTGAGATGGATAATTTGATTAATCGTTAGACAGTAAGCAATTTCACATTATCAACGAAACAGTATTCAAAGTAATATTTTGCGTATAACTCTCCGAAAGCTTAGAATTCCAGCACATATGTTGAGGGGAACTCGAAAATCTTCTTAGTTTCAATTGTAAGTGTAATAAACTATCAAATTAATGTGTTTAATTTCGATAATTATTGTCTTCATTAGTGATTATCTTACAAACTTGGGTTATATAAACTTCAATGTGATAAATGTTAGGATCATTGAATGTCAATTGGTAGTTTTTACTATTCAACTTCAACAGGTGTTAACAACTAAAACGAAACGAAGTAATTGAATGTCTTAGATTTTGTTGTGCTTCATATGCTTGGCGTGCACTTCTGAAAGATAACGAATGAGGATGAAATTACTTTGCTACACTAATGGACATTCAAGAGGCTTCCAGCTGACGTTAAATATCGGCTAAAGTTTTTGATGATTTGTTTTTTTATAAATATGCAAGAATAAAATTTGGATTTCGCTGATAGCTTGTGTCTAATGTCGCACAAACTCGAAGATCTATTGGCAAAAACTAACAAGTTGACAGAAGAGGAAAGGCAGAGAAGATGGGACTTACTTCGGGTGAACGTGATGAATACATAGGTGATGATGATACCCAACCAACACCACCACCACCACCAATAACAACAACAACAACAAGCTCCAATCACCATCAACTGGAGAAACTTAAGGAAAGTTGCCTCTTTCACCTATCTAGGCAGCATCGTTTCCACTACAGGCGGTGGCGGTACAGACGAGGACGTCAAAGCCAGACACGATCGGAAACACAGCAAGACAGGCCTGCGTTCATTAACCTGAAACCAGTGTGGAGATCTTCTGCATAAAGAACAAGGTCTGGTTTCTCAACACCAATCCAGTCAAGTCAGTGCTTCTATGTGATGGTTCACAGACTTGGCACGTTACGAAAAGCATTTCCAACAAACTACAGACATTCATCAACAACTGCCACCTACGCTGACTCGTTACTGAAGCTCAGATGGCCCGAATAGTGAGAATGGGCAACAAGGAACTGTGTCTGGCTGTCAACGAAGCAACCAACCAGAATCTATCGCTCAACAAATAAGCAGAAGGAAGTGGAGATGGATTGGAGTGGGCATGCACTGAGTAGACCATTCGGGGACATCACGCGTCGGACCAGGATGTCGAGTGGGAGCCAAATGGGAAGCGACGAGTTTGGCGTCCGAGATGAGGGCGATATAGAGGAGATGGTTTGAGGGAGAAATGAGAGGTTTTGGGCAGTCGTGGAGTCAGGTTGAAAAGTTTGCAGAGAACAGAGTGAACTGGGGAGGTGCTGCTGGAGCCCTACGTTTCACTAGGAACCCAAGGGACAAATAATAATGATAATGCAAGAATAGAATACCTGGTCAGTATATGATGATTCAAGACACGCTAAGAAAGAACTATCATATTTACGCATGTTTATCATTGACGCACAGGTTTTTTGCAGAGAGAAAATGATCATAGAACTGCTTTACTTGTTCATGTGAAAGATGATGAGGCAAGAAGTGTGTTGTAATGGATTATGCGTCAGTGGAATAACCAATAAAAAATTGCGATGATCGGATAGCTGTTTTATAGTAATTCTTGACTTCTTAACAGTGTATACCAGTGAGCCCACGTAGAACCGTCAGGTTTCATTTGGAGCGTGTTGCCACCCAAACAATGGGCTGGTATCAACTGATATCCTATTGCTTAGGTCGATTCTTGAAAAAACGTCACTATCTTCCAGTGTCATCTGTTTGTACCCACCTCACTCCCAACAAGGCTAATCCATCAGATCAGGATTTCTAATGATAGCTTAGTAAAGTCTAGCTAGAAGCAAGCCACTATTAATGAGCCCTGGATAGTAGTTCGAATGGTTGTTTGTGGATAATCTGAAGTGTGTAAAAGTGGACGGTCGGATTCCAGGCCGATGATTAGATAGTATCTTGCTCACCATGAGAGCTGGTTGTTCTGAGCTAAATCCCTCACATGGCTTCGAATGATCTCTCCTGTGGACTTCTGATGTGCTAACTTATACGGATGATGCTAAACTAGATTACCAATTATATTGTGCCTGTAAACTGGACAGACAGTTTTTCAGAGTAACTCGGTAGTTTCACAATACATAAATCATCTTCAACTTACTACAAAATGAATGAATACCTCATAGATTACTTAAAAAACCTGAAATCCCATGATTCTTAGAAGTACTTCACAAAATCTCAAAAATTCCAGTAGGTTTTCATGTTGGTCTGCGTTCCCTTATTTGCCGCAATTAGGCAGTTTTATATCAACGTGTATTTACAAGGAGATGAAAATATTTACTGAGATCCTGGAAGTCAGGGAAAGAACTTGTCTATCAGTCATAATTAATGCACTTCCTGTCGATTTTGACGATTCATAACTGCATCCGAAATAGATAATTGACTGATTGATTTTATGGTATTATTCATCAGAGAATAAGTGAAAATATGAGGCACTTGACAGGTGTTTCGACCAATTTCGTGATTCTTCAGCACAGTCCACTCATGATTCCATAAGGAGCTGAACCCAGGACTTTTAGATATTTTGATAGGCATGTTAACCTTTAGGTACTGGGTTGAAAAACAGTGGTCCGCTTTTACCCATTTTTAGTCAATACATCATAGAGAATGGTAGCAAATTCCAACTGTACAGATGAGTAAAATCTGTTTTTGCAGATATTAAAATCAACTTTAATTTTTATCTAAAGTCCTATAATATATATGATCCGAACAGATTTTCACTTAGTGACTAAATGGGAACCAGCTCATCAAGGTACCTAACAGGTTCCCAGCTTTCTCTTTGGTAGGTTTGTGGATGCATATGGATGACCACTCCCATACTGTTATGATACAGATATTTAGTGCTCTAGGGTTTTCACTGAGTCTTCTACTATTATCAATTCACGATTAATACTATCTTAGGTTGTGTAAATATGAAAAGATAGTGGTAGCTGACTGACTGACTGACCGACTGAGAAAATCTATGTTGAACCTTGAACAGTCGTGCATCGGCTCAAGTTGCCACTTTTCACAATAGTATACAAACAACTGGTGGATAGAATTAGTGGAATATCAAAGTAAACAAAGTTGTGTGATAGAATCAAAAATCTGAAAATAACGGTTAGTGCAAATATTCAGCCTTTAGAAGATATCACGGAGCCAATACATCTAAGCTATTTTGACTTCTATTTCATCAGCCACTGATTTCTTTCACCTCAAGGACCTTATCCAACCAGTTTACATCTCCTCATATGAGTCAGATCAACAGTAGGATGTAAACAACATTCAAAATCCACTTTGACTAGATTAGTTGAGGATACTGTGATAAACTATATTCATTCTTATTAAATTATCGACAGTTACAAAGTGATTACGATATGCAACACCAGGATTAATTAACAACTTCAAATTTCCTTAAATCCAGAATTCTTAAAGTGATTTCATGTATCATATTCAGTTACAACTATCTTCAACTGCCAGTAAACTTATTCTTGTGTATACTGATAAGTATTACAGTAAAAAATGAGGTATAAAAAGAGGGTGAAATCTGTAACATGGATTTTCTTTTAGAAGGTTTCTTTACACGATTTAGACAGACATAGATGTCAACCATTAATTCTTGGTAGGTACCGAATACTCAAGAGGGGAAGACTTAGAAAAGCTAAATAATGCAGCTGAGTAGGCATCGTATCAAAATATCAAAATTTTTGTTCTAATGAGCTAGACGATCGTGTAAGATATCCTGCGTAATGGTATGGATATTTGACCTTTTGACTTCAGTCTTATCAGACCGTCAAATATGTGAAGGTCAGCATCAATGTTCAATTTCATTTGACCTTGGGCTATCAATGTTGACGAATTACTTTCTGTTATGAAATAAGAAAAGAAATATTGATTTACAGTGAAAATGTATGCTTGCCTTTAAAGTGATATCTAACTAGAAAGGAACAGTATACTACGAAATTACTCGCTTGGTCTTAAGCTGTTGCTTTGCTTTCATTCTTGTTCTCTGACATCTGAACAACAAACCATCCATAATCTACTTGGTCACCTCATTGATCAATTTATTTTAAAAGCTTTATTTGTAGTTTTTAGATTTAATTAAACCACAGTTTTGGATAGTTTTGCTTAAAAACTGTATTCTATTAAGTAATTTTTCGATATTAAAAACATATTTTCATGAAATCTAATGACTGATTACTTATCATTTGATTGATCTAGGAGTCACCAATAATAAGCGTAAACCAAAAAGCAAAATGCTACCCTATCATGCGCATGATCTAAACCGTCAATATTTATACCACCTTGTCATTATTTCTGCATCAATGAGTGGGTTCAACTAAACCTTAATGAGGACCAATCACATTCGAGTATGCATTGACCAATCAAAATTAAGCACATGAAGGACAACGTATTTAGAAAAATGGCATTTTATTTACAGTTTATGAAAGTAATTTACACGAAAAATAAAAACTTAACTTTCAATGATTTTGTCATCTTTGAAACTATACTATACTCATCCATTTGAAACTATATTATATCCTTTGTGATCCTATTAAAAGTCCTAAGAATTTTCTTCGACTACTTCACATATTTCCAGTTTCATTTGTGTGTACCAACGTTGTTAAATCAAAGTTCTTATTATGAACAATAGCCGATTTTAGCTAGCGGAATATACAACTTTCAAGCATCGTTGTATGTTGTGACCGATTCTACTCATTTTTCTATAACTGGTAGAATAGATTCTTCTGATCTGTGGCTTATCCAGTCCTTTTTTAAGTTGTCTTCCTCAGTTATATGTACGTTTGAGAACTAGATATTCATTGATTTATATCATGTTAACTAGTCCATCAAACCTCCCAGATTGTTTTGGAGAAAATATCTCTGCAGTGTTGATGCTACTGCAACGAAGAGACTTCAGTAGTGTATGTCATGTATGAGATTTCTTCTCATAGTGGCTAGAATATCTTTTTTCTCATTGTTTTGTAGCTATTCCATTACAACATCATACCGACAGTTTAGATATCTCGCAAGGAATTCAACTCTCTTCAGATAACCGATAATATATTGTTCTTTATATATAATCAACAGGTTTTATATGGAGTCAGAGATATGGTAAACTGATGCCAAGAAATGACCTTAATGTACAGCATTTGGAAAGTTTCCTGTAAATAATGTTTAGTTCAACAAAAGATTATTCTGTATTGATAAAAGAAAACATTCAGCTCGCTGGTGTACTTACTTCTAGCCTATAAAATCCATGAGTCTTACATACGTCATGATCAGCTGAAGTATTTGACCCAAGTTAGTATGTTACAGAGAAGGAATATGTACAGCAATAGAATATTCATGAATTAGATGAAGACTTTGTATAGATAAATATTCTGTAGTGAAATTGATTTTGAGTAGTTAACTTCATCTATCTCGTCTAACCCAACCAGAACATATACACTTCCTTATTCATATAACGGGAGTATGTGTAACACGTATGAACTATTGAACAATGACCTGGGCTCCTTGTAAACAGAAGGAAGTGAAAAAGTCTAAGAAGGTTGTTTGATAGGTTAAAACATATACAAAATACAACAGTATATACAGTTTTGGTGGCTGTAATATTTTCTACATTTTTTTTGGAAAGAAATTCCCTGTCATTTGATTCGTCTAAGGAATTCTGAAGTTCACACATGTGGTCACGTGGCTTTCCTTGAATATTCAGCATGTGATAGTTCGGTGTAGTTATAACTTTTTTCAAAGAGATATACGATGTAATGTAATATAAGGCCATACTATGCACATATGATTCAAATTAACAGTTATACACTTCATGCGTTGTTGTGATCATCCCTGTAGATTAATCCAGCCTTTTAGAATTACAGTGAAGGAAGTGCGTCAAGAGATGGACTAGCTTAAAATGCATGAAGTAACTCTCAACTACCTAAGTAGATGAAAGTTAAATAACATGCCAACCAATTTGTGTCTTTTACTTTGGCATCAAACTTGCTCATTAACTGGTTTTAGAACTTTTATTATTATTATTATTTATCCCTTGGGTTCCTAGTGGAACATAGGGCTTCATTAGCACATCTCCATTCCACTCTGTTCTCTGTAATCTTTTGAACCTGGCTCCACGACTGCCCACAAGCTCTCATTTCTTCCTCACATTATCTCCTCCATGTCACCCTCACCTCGGACGCCAAACTTGCCGTTTCTCATTTGGGTTCCACTCGAATTTCTGGAGCATGATGTCTCCATATGGTCTTCCCAGTGGATGCACAGTCCATCTCCACTTCCTTCTGCATATTTGTTGAGTGATAGAATACTTTAGCTATTTATCAAAGGCATTGGTAGTTAACTGACTGTAAGCTTTATCTTTCTTCCAACATAAATGATGCCATTTCATAGATAGATATTCTATCACAGAGTGCATCTATGGTCAGTAAACTCAACTTTGATTGATGTTTGGGCATCTTATTTATTTCTATACTATAAATGGAATAAACGTTGAAAAAAGTTGGATGAGTATTTAGTATTCATACTGAGATTTTATACGACATACACCACTTAGGGATTGCATTACTTTTGAGTATTGAACTGTAGGTCATTAATTTACTTATTCTATCTTCAACTAGTGCATCAAATGTTCGAATCTTACTCTGCTTACAGAGGTTTGGTCAAGTAAATAGTATGATTAGCTATGTTAAAATACATTTAGCTTATTGCCTACTGTATGAAAGTACACGTGATTGCGACAAATCATTGTTCACGGATATAATAATCAGATGCAAACTCATGTTCAACTGGAATACATATTTAATTGATTGGCATATACAAGATGCATACACTTTCCGAGTTGAAAACTAGTTTATTAGTCTTTCTGAGTAAACAGCAATTTGAAAAAGTGTTAAGACTATGGTAAGATAAGTGAGTGAACATACTTCTCTTACACGTAGAGATCAGGCTTGGGTTGATGAATTACGATTGCTTCTGCTGTACACAACTGTTGATGACAAACTCATTTTGAACTATTCCATTTGACTCTATAAATGACACTGAAGGAGCACTATGATTGAGCTATTTCTCAAGAATTGGATTTTCAACTGATTTACATTCTTCCTCGATAGGCATGCAGGATAGTGCTCAGAGGTACGTTTAGAAGGTGCGCGCTTTACACTACCTACATAAATAGCTCCACAAGAGCAAATAAATGTGTAGACACACATCGAGGTGACCCAAAGTGGCAATTTGTCCTTAACTCGATCCAGAACAAATTGCTAACTAGAGAAGCTTATCTGTAGGTTCACAGAGAAGAATGTCTTCTTTCGCGATCTGGATAGCCGATTATTAAAGATCTCTGCTGCCGTATCACCTTTAAAACCAACGTTCATAAATAAGGTCTTCTTAGGAACTGTGAGTAGTTGCTCCTTGTTCTGTTTTAATTTCAAGTTCTCAATGAATCTGGATAGGTATTCATTTTGTATGGAGATCTTCCATAGTTTGTCTAATTCATTGTCGATAGTATCACTCGTGCAGATTTTTCTGGTTCTTGAAGATAAGGAATGGATCAGATTCCTTTTTCTGCTAAGAGGTACCCAGCTATGGAAATTCTAGTACTATCCATTCCAAGTAGACTTCCTATAAATCAATCTTTGAAGAGAGCTAGCCATCTGGCCTCTGTTTCAATAAGACATTGAGAAAATGGAATTCTGAGTTCTGTTCAAATTCTGATGTGAAGTTGATCGATGAGTGACAATCATCCAACTTTTTGATTACTATTCCAATATCTGTATTTTGATCAAATATGATGAATGCGTCATTTATATATCTTTTATATAGATAGCAACCATCAACTGTTGAATGAAGCACAATATTCTCTAGGTTTGCCACTAAGCAATCAGCTAGCGGCGGTCCAAGTAGTGACTCCATAGCTTGGTTTAATCGGGAAGTCTACCTATCCTGTTCTCAATCACTAGTGGGCTAATAGGTATGCACTGCTCATAAGTCTCAAAGTTAGATAAAGCAGCTGTCCAGCGTTCCCCCACTTTAAATGATTCTCTGTTACGTAGCGACAAGAAGGCAGCCAATAGGGGAGTTGTTTTCAAGTCATGATCAGATCATGTTCAGGTCATGATTTATGCATGCGCTGACATGAGGACCTGATTCGAGGAATTCGACCTCATACAAGAAATCTGATTAGTTCATTTATGACTTCACTTCCTGAGAGTTTTGTAAATACATATACGTCATGTATTTGCCTAATAAAAGTTATCGCTGTTCTTGCAGTCACAGGCCGTCTTTTTCTTCTGATTTCTCCGCGGCTCAGTGAAGCAGAAGGTACTGAGGGAGGTCATTGGTAAAGGTATTCGGTTGAGGTGTCTATTGAGTCCCAGTATCATTACGCCCACGCGCGCAACCCCACCACTCGGTCACAAAATTCTCCAATTAATTCCAGTAAGTAATGGAAACCGGCTTGTAATTTATTGATCAATCCCCAAAACTACAATTTGAATTGCTTACCTTGTGTGTGTGGCTCCTATACTTCACCTATCAAACAAACCAAATTTCATCAACTCAGCAGCAGTGGTCAATTAACTTATAAACTAACTAAAAGCGGATTTTTCTCTATCCACCTTCAAAACTAGCTTCCTTCTTTTATAATGATACTTTAAAAACGATGTTTGATATAAATTGTAAGCAGACTTGTTGGGAATCAATTAATTACATCCGTTTCGACAGTTGAAGTCAGTGAGTTTACTATTCGTGATCTAGGGTGAATTCCAGGCATACGTCAAGTAAGATAACATTTAAGGGATGACTATCAATTTCTGCAGCCTAGGAATATGAAGGCTAGTAAGTCATTTTTCGTTGAAAGGATGTTTTACTTGTTGGATTCTTCACAATCATGCCAGATATGCACAGTTGTCCTGAAAAATTCAAAAAGGAGACCTGCAACCTGATAATAAAGTCTGAAATGACACTGAAGCCTTACTAATCAACAAATCAGTTTAGTGAGTGTTATTTCCCGAATAACTTACAGATATATAGTTCACCTGGTAAGGCATAGTTTGACAAGTGAAGTTTTTTCAATGCTGGACATTTAATGGATTTATTTGAGCAAGAAATTGAAGATCTTTTTATTCAGTATTACTGTGATCATCCATAGGAAAAGGTCAAGTATTGACTGACTAGTAGAAGAAGTTAGAAAATACCTTGATACTTCTTCTGGTTAGTAAGTCAGTTATCGACTGAGGAAGAAAGGCTTTTTATACGGCTGTTTGACAACGTGTCTTCACCTGTGATATTCAAAATAAACTCTGTATTTCCTGGTAGAGAACATTTCTCAGTTACTAGAAAGTATGGACGAGACACTGGTGTGGTTTTTCTTGCTCGAATACTTCCAAACTACTATAGCAAAGAAGTAGTAGCCTTTTTTTAGTAAGACTTTCGGGATGCAAATGCATTCGCACCACTGCATATCATCCAGTTTCTCATGGTTTGGTGGAACGCTTTCATCGACATCTTAGGGCTACACTGATGGCAGCTGACAATGTAAGATGGACCGAATGTTTGCCGTTGATTCTTTTCAGCTTTGGTCCGACATTTAAGACAGGTATACAATGTACTTCTGCTGAGTTGATTTATGGAAGTAACGTAACCCAGCGCCTACCGATATCCGTGGTCATGCGCAAACTCTTAAGTTTCATATGCGTCGTCTCCAACCCATATCCATACCAATCCAGTGTAGTAGAGTGCATTTAGATAAAAGACTTAATGATTATGCACACGTCTTTGTGCGTTGTGATGCTGTACGGAAACTCTAACAATCATCATACGACGGAGCTTTCAAGGTTATGAGCAGCAAGGATAGGTTCTTCGTTATCGATAGATTAGGACAGTAGGACACTGTAAGTGTCTATAGCCTAAAGGCAGCCTATACTGATGGTGACTCATCCCTCCCCCACACTATCCTAAGCACGACTATTGCCACATAAAACTAAGGAAGACTCTTTGGTTCAAAAAGATAGTGACTCTACCAACAAGAAAATCACTGGCAGTTGGGATAAGATGCTGTCTACACATGTTGGTCTACCAGTTCGCTGGCTCAAACACCTAACAGACTTCATCACTGATTCTTCTTGGGATTCGAAGCCTGATCAAGTTAGATTGGTGCTAATACGCTCTCACTTCTATGTTAACTTAGTATTCATGCATTGCAGAAAAATGTCTTGAAAATGTTTCAAAAAAAATTATAAAATGGTGAAAACGTACCCAGAAAATGAACTTTGATGTCTATCATTATAATCTGATGTGCATCACTTCATATTTATAAGCATCTTGCAGTTTTATTCTAATCCTATACTAACATTGTGTTTTCCTCATTTCAGAGCAGTAGAAACGCGTATTATCGAATACGATTTGGATATAGGCGATACTGATTGGATCGTTCACCAGTTTCTTGTATCGTCCCGCCTTGTACATTTGTCACTGTAGCTTAAGGTTTGCTAAGGAAATGTGGATAGATGCTTCGGGTCATTAGCCATCACTGCGAGAAGGGTTGCATCTAGACGCAAAGTTCTCTTACCTCTTAGGTTAGCATAGTTGGATTAGCTTCAGAGAATTTGAAAGACTGGAAAACTGTTTCTTCATATCATTTATTACATTTTCCCATAACATGTAAAAACAAGAGATTATTATTTGTCTATAATGACCAGCTGCCTACAAAACAGAATTTTTGCAACTTAGGTATCACTTTCGTTGACCGTCTTATTCTATTTTCGCCTACTTTCTGTTTGAGATTACTCGTGATAGATTGTTTCTGGGAAATTTTTACAAGAAACCCGTCACCTAATATCAAGCGCATTAGCAATTTATCCTAGGGGAGCACTCCATAAGCTTTGTCGTCATCACATCTTTCAATCCTTCAAACTGTGTTATTATTATTATTATTATTATTATTATTTATCCCTTGGGTTCCTAGTGGAACATAGGGCTTCATTAGCACGTCTCCATTCCACTCTGTTCTCTGCAATCTTTTGAACCTGGCTCCACGACTGCCCACAAGCTCTCATTTCCTCCTCACACGATCTTCTCCATGTCACCCTCAGACCACTAACTCGTTGTTTCCCATGCGGGTTCCACTTAACGAACTGAGCTGGCCTGGTGCGTGACATTTCCAAACGATCTTCTCAGTGTATTTCCAATCTAATCCAATCCAATCCATCTCCACTTTCTTCTGTATATTTTTTGGGCGATAGGTTCTTGGTGGGTTGGTTTGTTGTCATCCAGAGTTTCTTGTTGCTTATTCTTATTATTCTGGCCATATAATCTCTACCTTCAGTATCAAGTGAGCGTAGGCGGCAGCTGTTTATGTATGTCTTTAGTTTGTTGGAAATGCTTTTCGTAACGCACCAAGTGTGTGAAGCATATATAAGCACTAACTTGTCATTAGTGTTGAAAATCCTGATCTTGTTCTTTATTCTGAGTGCAGTGGAGTGCAGTAGATCTCCACACTGATTTCAGCTTGTGAAGGCTTGTCTTGTTGTTTTTCCGATCCTAGCTTTGACGTCCTCATCTATGGCTGTGCCGCCTGTAATTGAAACGATGCTGCCTAGCTAGATAGGTAGGTAAAAAGAGACAAATTTGTTTAGATTTCTCTAGTTGATGGTGATTGGTACTTGTTGTTGTTGTTGGTGGTGGTGGTGGTGGTCGGATTTCTTTATTACCTCTGTCTTCTCTACTTTCACCTGAAGTCCTTCAAACTGTGTTACTGAGGCCAAATATGTAGTGAATTGGACCTACTTACAATGTATTGAAGTAACCGTACATTGAATATATATTTGCAGCACATGTTGACTGTCTGATGACTTTTCTTTTTTGGTAGATATTCTTGTTACCTTTTCAATCAATGTTAGTAGTTATGGATAACAGAGATTTGGTTTCTTTGTTGATTATTTCTGGATCCATTACAAGCTTCGTGAGTTTCCATCGATGACTTTTAGTCTTAACTTGAGCATAAAAGCGAAATCTTAATCTCGGTCAGGTATATCATCGAAGATATCATGCAGAAAACGCATCAGGAGAGTTAAACTCCGAAATTTTCTTCTTAGTATAATCGAAGATTTTCATAATCAAGCAAACCATGAGGATTCCGTGTTTCTATGATACATATAATTGGAATGATACTAAAACTAATTTGGAAGTGTAAAAAGTTCTGTTGCCATTAAAAACAAAGCGTATAAGTCAATAGAACTAAAAAGGCAAAGTATCAAACGTTCTACGATCATTTTGATATGATTATGGACAATAATTCGTACTGGAAATCAAATCTAACACCTGTATCATTATTTGTTATGTCGAATGAACAAATTTAATACAGGACTGCGCAGTTCACGTTCTACTCTTTTATTTCTAAAATCTACCTATTGTGTAGCCGTTTGTTCAAAAGGTTCCAAAATATCTGTTTGAGAAGATTAAACAAGAATCAAAAGTCGAGCTTTATTTACTGTCGAAATAGGAGTAAAACTTATGCACCTTGGTAGATTATTTTTCCATTTTGATCTATTTATCAGCTGTATCACGCATTAAGACAGTATTATTTGTTGAATTACGTTCCAGACACAATTTATTGTCCACATTCATGTCACGATAACGCTGCAACTTTGAGACATGATTCATATAATTCCAGCATTTCTCGTTTGTCCTGTTATAATAGCAGTAGAATTTTCCATATACCTGGAGCATGTTGACTAGATAAACAAAGATTCTGTTATCCATTTCTCCCTACATAATACCTAACGTCTCAATAATCAACCACGTAAATTTATGAATAAGTTGATAAAAAATTGTAAGGAAAAATATGAGTGGTAGTAGTAGTAGTAGTAGTAGTAGTAGTAGTAGTAGTAGCATAAGTGTTAATAGTAATTCTACCACAATTAATAATAAAAGTAACAATAGTGGCAATAAAATTGGTGACAGGGAGGACACAGGGTTCAAAACCTAAGTTGTATGAGCCTATGAAGAACACATCGTGGGGGAGCTACGAGGATTTCTCAATAAGGCTGGGATAAGAGTGGCATTTATACCTAAAAACTTACTTAGAAACAACCTTTGTAGGTTTACTTTACCAAGTCCTTTGCAATGACTGATAGATAAAATACTTAGGCTGAACTCAGCCAGCATTTACTTCAGGAGCACCTTGTAAGTTTCAGGCAAAAACCCTAAAATTTTACCTCATGCGCATATAGGGCGAGGGAAGAAATCGCCCAAATGTGCTGAACCTCTTTCTGTAAAGTATCGAAAGACACAAAGTGCGCTCAAAGTTTTCCTCGAATGTGTCAAAAGTCCCGACGTGCGCCCGAAGGTATTCTGCGAAAGGGTCAAAAGTCCCAAAGTGCGCATAAGGTTTTTCCTCGAAAGTATCCAAAGTTTCAGTGTGGGTTCGGAGTATTTCCCGAAAGTGTCAGAAGTCTTAAAGTGCACTCGACGATTCTCCCCTAAAGTGTCAAAAGTTCCAAAGTGCGCCATGGGATTTTCCTCGAAAGTGTCAAAAGTCCAAAAGCTTGCCGGAGGATTTTCCTCGCAAGTGTCTAATGTCTCAAAGTGCGCTCGAAGTTTTTCACCAAAAGTGTCGAAAGTCCCAACGTGCGGCCGAAGTTTCTCCTCGAGAGTGCAAAACATTCCAAGGTGCGCCCAAAGTTTTTTTCTCAAATGTGTCAAAGTTTCAGCATGGGGTCGGAGATTTTCCTCGAAGGTGTCAAACGATGCAGCGTGGGCTCGAAGATTTTCAGCAAAAGTGTCGAAAGCCCCAAAGCGCGCCCGAAGGTAATCCCCGAAATTTTCAAAAGTCCCAAAGTGAGCTCGAAGTTTTTCCTCGAAAGTGTTAAAATTCCAAAACTGTGCTTGACGTTGTTCCCAAAAAGTGTCCAAAGTTCCAGAGTCGGTTCGAAGATTTTCCTCAAAAGTGTCAAACATTGCAGTGTGGGCTCGAAGTTTTGCCACGAAAGTGTCAGAAGTCAGTATATGCGCCCGACGTTTTTCCCCAAAACCGTTTAGATTCACAACACGCGCCCGAAGTTTTTCCTCGAAAGTGTCGAAAGTCCTAACGTGCGCTCAAGGTTTTTCCTCGAAAACGTCGAATGTCCCAAAGGGCGCCAGAAGGTATTGCTTAAAAGTGTCGAATATCAGAATGTGCACACGAATATTTTCCCTGAAATTGTCAAAAGTCCCAACGTGTGCTCGAAATTCCCCCGAACTTGTCAAAAGTCCTGATGTGCGCTCAAGGTCTTTCCTCGAAAATGTAGATTGTCCCAATGGACGCCAGAAGGTATTCTCCGAAAGTGTCAAATTTGTAGCGAGGGTTCGTAGATTTCCCCGTAAGTGTCGAAATTCCTAAAGTGCGCTTGAGGTTTCTCCTCGAAGGTGTTAAAAGTCTCAATGTATGCTGGAAATTTTTTTCAAATGTGTCAAGAGTTTCAGCGTGTAGTCGAAGATTTTCCTCAAAAATTCAAATGTTGCATCGTTGGCTCGAAGTTTTTCCTCGAAAGTGTCTAAAGACTCAAAGCGCTTTCGATTTTGTTCGCCGAAAGTGTCAGATGTCCTTATGTGCGTCCGACGCTTTTCCCCGAACGTGTTAAAAGTTCTACTGTGCGCCCGGAGTTTTTCCTCGAAAGTGCCAAAAGTCCAAAATTGCGCATGAGGTTTTTCTTCTAACGTGTCAAAAGTCCAAAAGTGCGCCTGAAGTTCTTCCTCGAAAGTGTCAAACTTCCTGATGTGCGCTCGACGTTTTCCCCCGAAAGTGTTTCGATTTACAACGCGCGTCCGAGGTTTTCCCTAGGAGGCGTTATAAGTTCTAACGTGCACCCGGTGGTATTCCTCAAAAGCGTTGAAGGCTCCAAGGTGCCTCCGAGGTTTCACCTCGAAAGTGTCGAGAGTCCGAAAGTGCCCTAGACGTTTTCCGCCGAAGTGTCAAATGTCCAAAAGTGCGCCCGTGGTTTTCCCAAATGTGTCAAAATTTTCAGCGTGGGTTCGAAGATCCTCCTCCAAAGTGTCGAACGTCCCAAAGTGCGCCCGAAGTTGTTCCCTGAAAGTATGCAAAGTTTCAGCGTGGGTTCGAAGTTTTTCACAAAATGTATCAAAAGTCTCAAAGTGCGCTCGAAGTTGCTGCCCAAAAGTGTCGAAAGTCCGAATGTGCGCTCGAGGTTTTTCCTCGAAAGTGTCGAATGTCCGTAAGAGCGCCCTAAGTTTTTCCTTAAGGTATCAAATATCCCAACGTGCGCTCGAGGTTTTCCCTCGAAAGTGTCAAAAGTTCAGGCGTGGGCTATAAGTTGTTCCCCAAAAATGTCGAAGGTCCGAAAGTGAGCCCGAAGTTTTTCCTCAGAATTGTCGAAAGCCCCGAAGTGCGCCCAAGGTTTATCCTCGAAAGTGTCAAAAGCAACAAGTGTGCCCCAAGTTTTTCCTCGAAGGTGTGAAAAGTCCGAATGTGCGCTCGAATTTATTTCCCGAAAGTATCAAATGTTTCAGCATGGGCTCGAAGATTTTCCTGGAATGTGTCGAAAGTTCCAATGTGCGCTCGAAGTAGTTCCCTGGAAGTGTTAAATGTCACAAAGTGTGCTCGAGGTTGTTCCCCCAGCGTGTGAAAAGTTCAAGCGTGGTCTCGACAGTTTTCCTCGAAAGTGTCAAAAGTCCCAGAGTGCTGTTGAAGTTTTTCCCCTAAGGTGTCAAAACTTCTAACGTGGGCTGGAAGTTTTCCCCGAAAGTGTCGAATGTCTCAAAGTGCGCCGGGAGTTTTCCGCAAACGTGTCAAAATTCCAAAAGTGCTCTCGTAGTTTTTCCCCGACGGTGTCGAAAGTCACAATGTGCTCTAGGATTTTTCCCTGAAATTGTGAAAAGTCCCAAAGTTCTTTTGAAGGTGCTCCCCAAAAGTCTAATTCCTGGCTAGGGTACGAAGTTATTCCTCGAAAGTGTCTAATGTCTCAAAGTGCTCTCGAAGTATTTCGCCGTAGGTGTCAAAATTCCCAAAGTTCGGGGGAAATTTTCCCCGAAGGTGTCAGAATTTATGACGTGCACCCGAAGGTATTCTGCGAAAGGGTCAAAAGTCCCAATGTGCTCCCGAAGTAGTTTCCCGAAAGTGTCGAAAGTCTTTATGTGCGCCTGAAAATTTTCCCCAAAATTGTGAATAGTTCCAGCGTGCTCCAGGAGTTTTTCCCCGAAAGTGTCGAAATTCCTTATGTGCGCATGGAGATTTTCCGCAAATGCGTCAGAAGTTCTAGCGTGCTGCCGAAGTTTTACTTCTATAGTGTCGAAATTCCCAAAATGCTTTCGATACTGTTCCTCGAAAGTGTCAAGTCTCAAAGTTCGCCTTAGGCTTTCCCTCGAAATTGCCGAAAGTCCCAAAGTCACCTCGAAGGTATTCACCGAGTGTCAAAAGACGCGAAGTGCCCTCGAAGTTGTTCATCGAAAGTGTTAAAAGTCTCAGAGGGCTCTCGAACTATATCCCGAAGGTGTCGAATGTCCCAAAGTGAGCTCGAAGTTGCCCCCTAAAAGTGCCAAATTTCTAGCGAGGGTACGAGGTTATTCCTCGAAAGTGTCTAATGTCTCGAAGTGCTCTCGAAGCTCTTCACCGAAAGTGTCGAATGTCACAAACTGCGTTTGGAGTTTTTCCCCGGATGTGTCAAAGTCAAAATGTGCCCCCGAAGTTGTTCCATAAATTGCCAAAACTTTCAGTGTGGGCTCAAAGTTTTTCCTCGAAAGTGTCAGAAGTCTTTAAGTGCGCTTGAAGTTGTTGCCGAAACGTGTGAAATGTCCGAATGTGCGAACGGAGTTGCTCCTCAAACGTGTTAAGAGTTCCAACGTGTGCCCGAAGTTTCTCCACGAAAGCGTCAGAAGTCTCAGAGTGCCCTGGAAGATTTCACCGAGTGTCGAAAGTCCTTATGTGCGCTCGAAGTTGTTGCCCAAATGTGTCGAAAGCCCCAATGTGCATCCGAGGTTTTTCCTCGAGTGTTAAAAGTCCCAAACTGCGCTGGAAGTTATTTCCCGAAATTGTCAAAAGTCCGAAAGTGCGCTCGAAGTTTTTCCCCTAAAGCATCGAAAGTCCCGAAGTGCCCTAGAAGTTTTTCATCGAAAGTGTTAAATGTCTCAGAGGGCTCTAGAAGTTTTTCCCCGAAAGTGTCGAAAATCCCAATGTGCTCTCAAAGTTGTTCCTATAAAGTGTCAAGTGTTCCAGCGTTCGCTCGAGGTTTTTCCTCGAAAGTGTCATAAGTTCCAGCGTGGGCTCGAAGTTTTTACTTGAAAGTGTCAAATGTCTCAAAGGGCGCCAGAAGGCAGTCCTCGAAATTGTCACAATTCTCGAAGTGCCACCGAAATTTCTCCCCAGATGTGTTGAGTGTCTTATTCGGCACCCGAAGGTTTTCCCGAAATTATGAAATGTCTCAAAGTGCTCCCGAATGTATTCAACGTAGTCGCCAAAAGTTTCAAATGCGCTCGAAGTAGCTCACCGAAAGTGTCAAAAGTTGCAGCGTGGGCTCAAAGTTTTTCCCCACAAGTGTCGAAAGTCCTTCTGCGCGCCCGAAATTTTCCTCGAAAGGTGTCAAAAGTTCTGACGTGCTCCCGAAATATCTCCTCGAAAGTGTCAAAATTCCCAACTTGCGCCCGAAGGCATCCACCAAAAGTGTCAAAATTCCCAAAGGGCTGTCGAAGTTTTTCCTCGAAAGTGTCGGTCGTCTCAAATGTCTGTCGAAGCATTCCTCGAAATGGTAGAATGTCCTAAGGTGCCCTCGAACTGATTCCTCAAAAGTTTCAAGGTTCTCAAAGAGCGCTCGAAGTCGTTCCTCGAAAGCGTTAAAAGTGTCAATGTACCCTCGAAGTTGTTCCTAGAAACTGTCAAAAGTTCCCGCGTGGGCTTGAAATTTTTACTCGAAAGTGCCGAGTGTCCCAAAGGGCGCCAGAAGATAGTCCTCGAAATTGTCAAAAGTCCGAAAGTGCGCTTGAAGTAGTTCACCGAAAGTGTCAGAATTCCCAAAGTGCTCCCGAAGTTTTTCCCCGAAAGTGTCGACCGTCCCAAATGGCTGTCGAAGCATTCCTCGAAATGGTCGAATGTCCTAAGGTGCTCCCGATGCCTTCCTCGAAAATGCGAAAAGTCCCAAAATGCGCAGGAAGTTTTTCCCCTAACGTGTCGAAAGTCCCAACGTGCGCCCGAAGCTATTCACCGAAAGTGTCGAAAGTCCCAAAGTGCGTTCGAGGTAGTTCCCCGAAAGCGTGTAAATTTTCAGCGTGGACTCGGAGTTTTTCCTCGAAGTCGTCAAATGTTCCAAAGTGCACCGGAAGTTTTTCATCGAAAGTGTCAATTTTTCCGGAAAGCTGTCGAAGTTTTTCGCCGAAATTTTCTAATGTCCCAAAGTGCGCTCGAATTAGTTCCCGAAGGCATCAAAGGTTTCACCGTGGCTGGATGTTTTTCCTCGAAAGTGTCAAAATTCACAAAGTGCGCCCTAAGTTATTCCCCGAAAGTGTCAAAAGTCCCAATGTGCGGCCGAGGTTTTCCCCGAAAGTGTCAAAAGTTCAAGCATAGGCTCGAAGCTTTTCCCCAAAAGTGTCAAAAGTCCGAAAAAGCTCCCGAAGTTTTCTCCGAAACTGTCCGTAGTCACGAAGTGCTCCCGAAGTTTTTCCTGAAAGTTTGAAAATTTAGGAATCGCGCCTTGCTTTTAAAATCTTTTCACGCCCATCAAATGGCATGCACGAGTATTCGACCTGGGTTAACTACGGTGCATGAGTGCAACTTGTCCAAATCAGCATTGCCGGGTCCTAAGAAGGCAAAGAACTTAAAGCAAATCTCGGCTATGGCTATGTATACCATTTGACATAATCTCTCAACAGGGTAGCTGGCTCATGTGAGACAGTGTGACAGTGTTTAAAACCAACTTAGTAGCGCTCACGCCGCCTCATGGAGGGAGGGATTGATAATAATACAGTGAAAGGAATCGCGATTTTTTTATTCTAAATGTTCATTACAAACATATTTATGACAAACTGCCTAAATTTTTCATTGGTATATACTCCAATGTTAAGTAAACTTAACAAAATGTTTGCTGGTAGAGTCAACACCGAACACAGACGATGGAAATGACTTAGTACCGATGGGTAATAATACCCAGCCAGCATTTACCTTGGGCGCCCTTTGGAACTTTCGGGGTTCACCCGAAGCTACTTTGGGCGCGCTTAGCAACTTTTAGGTATTCCCCTTAAATTTCACAAATATTTCACTTGGCCGCTAACATTTTGTTGACTTCTATAACATAAACACATATGGCACATAAACGTCAAATTATTATTATTATTACTAGTCCCTTGGGTTCCTGATGGAACATAGGGCTCCAGTAGCACGTCTCCAATGAACTCTGTTCTCTGAAATTTTTCGAACCTGGCTCCACGATAGCCCACAAGCCCTCATTTCCTCCTCGCACGATCTAGTCCATGTCACCCCCGGATGTCCACTCGTCGCTTCTCATGGGGATTCCACTCAAGGGCCTGATGCGTGATGTCCCCAGTCGGCCTTCTCAGTGTATGCCCAATCCAATCCATCTCCACTTCTTTCTGCATATTTGTTGGGTGATAGGTTCTTAGTTGGTTCGTTGCCAGAGTTCCTTGTTGCTTATTCTTTCTGGCCATCTGATCTTCAGTAGCGAGCGTGAGCAGTTGTTGATGAATGTCTGCAGTTTGTTGGAAATCCCTTTCGTAACGTAGCAAGCCTCTCAACCATACAGAAGCACTGACTTGACGTTGGTGTTGAAAATCCGGGTCTTGTTCCGCATGCTGAGCGCAGAGGATCTCTACACTGGTTTCAGGCTAGTGAAGGCCTGTCTTGCTTTTCCGATTCTGACTCTGATATCTTCGTCTGTCCCGCCTGTAGTTGAAACAGTGCTTCCTAGATAGGTGAAGGAGGTTAATTCCTTTAGGTTTCTCCCGTTGATGGTGACTGCAGTTTGTTGTTGTTGGTGGTGGTGCGGTATCTTCATCACCTCTGTCTTCTATATATTCACCTGAAGCCCCGTCTTCGCTGCCTCACCTCTTCTGCCAACTTGTTAGTTTTCGACCGTAGATCTTCAAGTTTGTGTGACATCAGGCACAAGTCATCGGCGAATCTCCTAGGTTCTTCTCCGCAGTCCAGTGTATCCCCCTCCTCTCGCTTTCCACCGTTGTCTGCTGCATCATACAGTCGACCACAATCAGGAATATCATGTGTGACAGTAGACAGCCTTGTTTCACTCCTGTCTTCACTTCAAATGCATCACTGAGCTTCCTATTGTGAATTACTTGGCACGCGGCGTCTTCATATGGTTGCTGAATGAGGCGGATAAAGGTTTGCGGTATTCCGTAGTAATGAAGCAGTTTCCAAATTGCTTTTCAGTCGACGCTGTCGGCGGCCTTCTCAAAGTCGATAAAGTTGAGGTGTAGAGTTGACTGCCATTCTTTACTCTGTTCTATGATGATGCGTAGTGTAGCGTTGCAATTTGGTCTGCACATGATTTGTACTTCCTGAATCCAGCCAGCCAGCCAACCTGTTCCGGTCGTAGTTTTGAATCCAGTGCATCCTTTAGCCTCTCCAGGATGGTGCGACTTAATATTTTGCTTGGGGTGGACAGGAGAGTGATTCTGCGCCAGTTATTGCAAACACTGAGGTCTCTCTTCTTCGGGAGTTTGACAAGGCAACCCTTCTTCCAATCAATAGACAGGTACTTTCTCTTCCTTCCACACCTTCTGCAATAGTGGTGTGGTGTGAGCATATGCGCTGTTGTCTCTGCATCTGTTCTCAGTGCTTCTGGCGGTATTCCATCTGGTCCTGCTGCTTTCCCACATTTCAGTAGCTTTATGGCGTTCAGGACTTCCATTTTTGTTTGAGGGCTTTTGTTCATTTGTAGTTCGGCGGCCGGGCTGCAGGTGGTATTTCTGGACGAAGTGCAGGTGGTGGTCAATTCAAGAGCTTCTTGAAGTGGTGGGCCCATTGTTTCCTTTGTTTATCTTCTTTCGTAAGTAAATTTCCGTCACCATCTTTTATTGGTTTCATCTGCGTTGATCTCTTCCCAGATAGCAACCTGGTTGTTTGATACAATGTTGTCAGGTCTCTCTTACCTGCAGCCTGTTCTGCTTCACTTGCCAGTGTTTCGTAGAAGTGTCTTTTGTCTTTCCGTGCACTCTTCTTCACTTCCTTGTTCAGTGTTTTATACACTGCACTCAGTTCCTCTTCTCGTTGTACATCCTTGCACTGGTTTATCTTCTGCTTCACCGTCCTCCTCTCCCTCGTCTATCAGCTTTCATGTGTCCGTCGAGATCCGTTCCTTATCTCCCTTCTTCCTTCCTAATATGGTTACGCCGTTTTCTTCCCACATAGCTTTCAAAGACTTCCAGTGTTCTTCCACACAGGTTTCTTCAGGGATGTTCCTCGATATCTTCCATTTTGTCTTGATGGCTGCCGTGAAGATTTCCTTTGTAGTTTCATCCTTCAGTTTCCGAGTGTTGTACTTGAACTGCCGTCTATCACCAGCTTCCTTGAAGGCTTTCAACTTGATTTGGAAGGTTCCTTGCACTAGACAGTGAGTGGTGTGAACCTACATCTGCTCCTCTTCTTGACCTTGTATCAAGTAGACTGCGTCCCCATTTTCTTGAGATTGAGATAAAGTCGATTTGATTTTTGGTGTGTCCATCTGGTGAAATCCATGTCGCTGGCTTTGTGGATATCTTTGTGCTTGTACACACTGCCTCCAATCACCAAATCATTGAATGCACAGAATTCTGCAAACAGTTCTCCATTCTCGTTCACTTCACCTAGCGCCTCTCGACCCATGGTTATTTCTCTTCCTGTGTTGTCCCCTCCCAGCTTGGCATTCATGTCGCCCATTAGAATTTTGATGTCGCCACCTGGGCTGGGGTCTTGTCCAGTGTTGATTGCAGTTGTCTGTAGAATTCCTCCTTTTTCTCTTGCTCTACATTATTTGTAGGTGTGTGGTGCAGCATTGTATGATTGTGACCTTTCTTCCTTCCCTCGAGTTGAACCTTGCTGTCATGATGCTGATCCTGGAGGAGATTGTTTCCCACTGCATGAGAGCCTTCGATGCTCTTGGGGATATCATGATGGCCACTGGAAAACTCATTGTGCTGTGCTCGTGGTTGTCGTCTGGGTGAGAATATCGGAGTAGATCATTGATTCTCCAGTTGACAGTTTAAAGAGTCCACTCTCATTCCATCTGCTTTCGCAAATTCCAAGCACTTCAATGTGATACCTCTTCACCTCGTTTGAAATCTGGGCCGCATTGCTGGGTTCCAACATCGTGCGGACGTTCCATGTCCCCACGTTTACTTTCGCTTTCATCGAGAGAGAGAGGACTCATCGGCCAATTGGCTTCCCGGGGGCTCTCACCAACCGTCGTCGTTTCGTCCCTCCGATTTCAGCGAGGAATAATTTTTTTTTATTTTTTAGGTTTTGTTTGTGTTTTGAAGTTTCTTTAGCGGTTGAATTGATTTTACGGGATGGGGTTGCTAGCTCTATGCCCAACCTTCCCTATTTACCCGGGCTTGGGACCGGCCAGTAACTAGTGAACTAGTTAACCAGGCGAGGTTATAAACGTCAAATAGTCAGATAAAAATATTGCGGATTAGGCCCCCTCATCACTTGGGATGTGGGTTATCACAACTTTACGGGAGCACTACAGACACTTTGGGTACTTTGGGGGCATTGCAGAAACTTCGGGCGCACTTCGTTACTTTCGATACCTTCGGGAAAAAGTCTGGAACATTCGAGGGATATCGTGCGTCGCCTGATATGTGCCCGAAGTAAAATTTTCGGTTTTAGCCCGGAACTCATAATGTGCGCCCCGAAGCCAATGCTGGCTGTGTATATTCCAAATGCATGGAAACTTTCTGCTACCGTTATCGAAAAGGAGGGATAAATTAAAACTATGCAGTCAGACATGAACAGAGCAAATACTCATCGTTAACTATGGGTGATGATTGTACCATATAGTAAATTCGCAGCACAAGAAAAATGTAGACTGTTGGATTCCAGTCCAACGGCTAAATGATAACTTGGTTGCCGCGTGACCTGGAGGTCGTGTGCATGCACCATTGATGAGTCACCTTCTGCGGTGAAAACGTCCCGATATGCACATAACTGTGAAAGTTCACAAATCTATCATAGCATGTTGAAGTTATAAATGGGCAACCACTTCGCGGGTGCGCTTTTTGAGGGGAAATGTAATCTTACTGTGATTTAGCATGTCAGCATTTTTTGTGAATAACGCAACGATAGTTCTGGCTTTCAGTAAGAGTGTGCTCCCGAGCCTCCAATTCTATAAGTTTTTCCTACTTTTACTTGCATTTTTGTCCCCACTAGGATAAAGAGGCTTTACCTCCGTTCCGGTTTCCGTTTAATCTGAGGTTTCCACCCCTTGTAAAGTTTTTCCAGGGTTTTTCCGTCTACCTTTATGCCCTTTTAATACTTTTTACGACAGTGGTAGCCATCCAGACGTGCAAGAGGCAGGGCCGTCATCAACCCGTTCAGGTGGATATGCAATACGACACATGCAACAGGTGGTTCCATGGTGCTTGCACAGACTTGGCGCAAACTTAGTACACCAAAGTCAGCAAGACTGGCCGCAAGTGGCATTTCCGCTGAATGACAGCAGACTGATGATAGACCCGAAAAAAAGGAAACTGGAAAACTCAAAAGCAGTGCCTAAGCTCGAGGGTTATGGAGTTCGAAAATGGACTAGAGGAAAAAATGCTTAGGTCACCTTACAAATCAAGGGACTGGTTTGACGGAGGACACGGTGCACCTCGGTAGTGCAATAACATCAACTGTCCCACAATCCTTCACCAAGATTGTGTCATCAACGGGTGAGGTGCAAAACAAAACAGTCATACCAATCGAGGATGCTCAAGATGCAGAATGGGCATCCATTGTAGGAAGTAAGAACAGTCAAATTTCAGCTCCAGTCAAACCCGTCGGGTCTGGGGAGGTGGGAAACACGGGGAAAAGGCCCGAGAAGGGTAATCTGGAAATTAGGAGGGCTAAATCTGGGTCTGCAGGGAGGTAGAATGAACAGCAGATCACGTGAGTCGCTCACAAGCTTGTCGAACAAGCGAATGTGTTGCCCACAAAAGAGGGCAATGCTGGAGAAAAGACGAAAGCATGGCAAAAAGCCTCAAACATCAACAGTCGACGAGACAGATCACCATCTCGAATGGTTCTTTGGTCATCATGGTCCCGACCGACAGCCCTGATCTCCTATACAGTCTTCAGGGCGAGAATGATAGGGTCCCTTGGGAAAACATGTGCGGAAAACTCAAGCCAGACCTCATAAAACCAGAATCTACAACTAGGCTCTCTCGCGGTCCCGATCCAACAACTAAGGGCAAGTCCCTTCCTTTAAGGCACCGAATATACAGACAATTCAAACAGACGGGAGACATATGTAAGGAAGCGTTGGTAGCCGTTCGGCAGTGGCATCATGTCAGGCTTGCAACAATGTTTGTTTCTAACTGTAGACCTCTTCTGTTATGCTGCTTCGTTCCTGCAGGCTAAAGCGGGAGTCTCTCAACTACTAGGTGCCTACTGACTGACTGGTAGCGACAGTAAAGCAGCTGAGCTTTTGGCCGACCACTACCTGCAAATCTTCCCTCCATCGTCCATTTACTCAGGAGCTTACGAATATCCCACTAGCGAACTCTCACCCGTCGACCTATGCGTTGAGCTAGTGCTGCCTTGACTGTTACTGCTCGCTATGGACACCTCTCCGGGGCCAGACAAAATCCATCCAGTGGTGCTGTGGGAGGGAGCTTCAGTCTTGTCCAAACCCTTCAGTAAGTTTTTTAAGAATTCTGAGTCAGGGGATGGTGTCTCAGTCTCGGAAGCTGGGCCACATGACGCCAATCTTCAAAGGGGGTCAACGAGGCAATCCAAAGAAATAAAGACCGGTTACAATTCTCTCCAATCCTTCCGAAGTAACGGAATCATTAACGTACGATGGACTGGGGGATTACCTCACAAAGATCAACTTCTTATCTCCCCAACAACATGGATTTCGGAAAGAATGCTCCTGCATCGCTAATTTTCTCACTGTAGTAGATAGGTGAACTAGCATTGTCGACCGTCGAGAACAAATTGATGTTATCCACCTAGACTTTGCCAAGGCCTTCGGTTGTGTGAATCACGGCTGCCTTATTGATAAATTGAAATCAATCGGGATTTGACCCCCGCCGATTTACTGGTTGTCTTCATATCTACGAGACCGTTCATTTAGAGTTCGAGTGAGTTTCTCTATATCTGAAGAAACAGAATATCCCAGTGATGTTTCCCAAGGTTCAGTGCTGGCGCCTCTCCTTTCTCTAATATACTTGCTTCAACAGGTTTCTTCTGAAACCCTTCTTTTTACCGACGACCCGAAGCTCTGGAAAGGAATCAAAAGTGAAGACTGCTGCGGAAACGCATTTCTTCGAAATTCGGCGTTAGTAACTCCTAGACGAATTTTCAGACAATTCAATCGTAGATGCTGCTACCAAGCTTTCAACAGCCTCATACGACCTCACCTGAAGTTCGGGACCATCGTCTGCCCCCTTCTCTCCAGGAGGACAACTCAATCTTGGAACGTGTCCAGAAGCGTTCCACGAAATCTACTCGAGGATTTAGGTCTAAAACATGAGGAATGAGTAGTTGCGCCGGATCCGTGTCCTCTGGAATACGGAAGGCTAAGAGGAGGCTTGATGATAACTCACTGCATTCCGACTACTCCTGGCCGCCCACTTCGTTACTCATTAAATCTTGGCTGTAGCACCCACCTTCGAGGACACATACAGAAACCAAGCCTAGATTTCAGGCACAACTTCTATTCCCCGAGATTTGTTGAACCTTAGAACGCTGTTCCTGCAGATGTGATCCAGGCTACTTCGTCTGAATCCCTTAAACGCCGACCCGATGCCTACTTGACATGTGTCTGACATCTGCCCTGAACTAACTGACTTTTCATATCTTAACCGCCACTTTTTCCTGTTTCTCTACTTATACACAGGTCAACAACCACAGGGGGTAGTGATCTACGGATTGTAGACGCGGAAGCCAGTTTGGTGAAAGCTTCTCCCGTCAACAACCATCAGGGCTGCAACCCAAAAAGATCACTTCATTGGATGCAACACGTAAGTTAATCAGGTTTTCTCGTTTCCGGATTCTTCGAGTGATTGGTGCACTCATGTGGTGTGTTCATCAGTTCCTGAAATATCTGTCATACAAGGCGGTAGAAATGTGAATGGTCTTTCGAGGCAGAACAGCTTTCGCCTTCAACATTTCACTTCTATTTCCATGTAGGTAGTTTATAATCTTACCTGGAAGAGCATTCATCATACCAGATGGTTGGAGGCAAACGACTGGAAGTTCTCATCGACCTAGGTGCTATAACTGTTGGCACAAATGGCCAAGGTACGGACACCTTGCATGGGGCAATGTCATCAAGCTGTGCTGAATCAACCAATACTGAGGCACGTTTCAGTCTGCTTGGCGAGTACTGCATGCATTATTAGCTGTCTCATCTGTAGATTGTTCCCATAAATTCGGCGTCTATCTATCCTTAGCAAACTGTCAGTATTCAGGAGAATCGCACTCTTGTTTGGACCGCTTGTAATAATTATCACTGCGTTTTGGTACTATATAAATTTACCAGGTGAAGAGGTGGGCACCCCTAAGGAACTGACAGACTGGAATCTTTGTCGCCCAGCGCTGTAGTCGGATGAGTTACTACTGATTTATTCGGAGCCTTCAGTGCTAAAAAACATAAAACTGGTCACTTTCCAGTGATCAGTTAGTGGATTTATTTATTCAACTTGTGAAAAAACAGAAGTAGATCCTGTGGGTCACACATTGTTTGTCGTCTCGCCATATTCCTCTAATTCGGTAAACGTGGGTGATGTCTTCGTGGATTCCATTTAGTTCGTTCCATATTATTTTGTCATAGTGCATCCGGTCACTTCTGTTGGCTTCAAGTTGAACCCAATGAATACATATGACTCATACGTTTTGTCAAACGTGCATACTGCTTATACTGTAGGGTAGAACCATAATACCTTTTAAAACCTCAAGAAAGCATCATTTTGCACACTACGTTTAGGCACCGAATTGATTGTACTTATACTGCAGCTGATCAGTATTGAAAAGTGCGGTACCAACAGAGAATGTGGAACCGACAACTAGGCCAGTAAGGTATATTTGTAAGTCTGAAGCACTTCGATAAGATGCTTAAGTTATGCCATCTAGCGACAACAGTGAGTCAACTACACTTAAGTACTAGAGTACGCGTCTTTAACTAAATTAGTGCGTTAAAACAAATGAGGTCAACAGCGTATGGTAAATATCCACCGAACTACTTATCTTCTGATGATCCATAGAGTTATTTACAGTTGTATATTTTTAAGCTATTCACCATGACCATCAAAAGCCCCTGGAAGGTGGTATCTAGACACCTGTATTTTGGTACAACGTTAATGAGGGTGACACTCACCAGGTGGCTTCGTCGTCTTTTATTGTCATTCGCTGATGCTCTCATCATACTGCCTACCCATTTTAGACATCGAACACTATCCATATGTTCTGCAAAACACATTGTTATTCACTGTGGAAGTTTGTAGATTTCGCTTGTATTCTTCCTGAGCCAGTTGGTGTTATGTTATTGGCGGTAGAACTAGATGTAGGCCACACGTCGTAACTTGAAACAATAGTGGTGGCGGGCAGATGGGGGGCCCGATAGTCCCTGCAGTCTGTTAATCATAGAACCAAAGCGGATGCCACAATCGAGGTTTCAACCGGTAACGTTGGCAATCAGGTCAGATCAAGAATACAACGGTGGCGATGAGATAACATAAAAAGGAGAAATATCTGCATCAGTTGGTCAACTGAAGAAAATCCTTGGCTATTAGAGTGCGGAATTTGAATCTCTGCTACGTCTTATGCCATCAGTGTCTTTAAGCAATTCAAACAAGTATGATGTCCATCCAGGTAAACTTCCAAGTCCAGTCATTGAGTTCTATCATGAACCTAGCTTCCTCTACTATCAGACTCTTATTCGGAGTGATTCTCATGCCCCACATGGGTCGTATTTGGGGTAAGGCTTTGTATTAAAATAAAGTCTAAGAGATTTTATACATAGCAGGGGGGCTTGCAGGCTGGTTACAGCAGCTGTTTTCATTACATTTTTTAGATCTGTAGCACCTACTGTGTCTGTGATGAGAACTCTACTGCGCTTCAAGAATACTGAAGTTTCCCACCACAAATGACGCTGAAGCGGTGAACAAGTATCGTCACCGAACACCTTGTGCATATTTTCATCCTGTTGGGACCCGACTGCTCAAAGATGATAGTAGCAAAAGACTAGTAGTGACTATTTTTTATCACCTTTCGTGGGAAACGGCACACAGTGGCAAGGGTGCTGAATGTCATGGTCACCAAAGTGTGATGCATGTAAAGACCTGTAAGTGCAAATCAGAGTTCCTCTTCCATGACCTTATGTTTTTTCTCTATGTGAGAGAGGACCTTTTTAATTGCTCGTACTTTCGTTGGTGACATCGTTAAACCAGAAGACGTCTAGAGCTCAAATTTTAATAACAATAACGACAATAACACTTCAGAATCGTTACTCTGACCGTTGCTAATGTCTTCCATAGTGAGGTGGAGCTGGTTGTGACACACATTAGTGGTCTATATACCTGGAGACGTTTCATGCACGCAAGTTTTATTCCAGGCATTGGGCCGGATGGAAACACGTTTAATACCCTATCTTACCTTAAGCGCGTTGGGTTGGTTAAACAACTGCAATGTCTCTGCGATGGCTGAACAGGTCCCTGACATCGTCTCATGACGCTTAATGTTCAGTTAGACAGCATGCAGGCAGCCTGGACACTTGATTTGAGATCTGGGTTGTCGTTTGGAGCACGTGGCCAGAAAAATTCAGTGGTGCTCATCGCTTACTGAACAGGTCTTTAAGAAGAACATGGGCGTGATTTTTCTGGCACACAGGACTCATGTGATAGCGACCTTGTGATAGCGGAAAGGTCACTTGATACTTGCATCTCGTCTCATCCCAGAAATTTTCCTCTACAGAGCGTGATGTCAGTGTTATAAATCCCCGGGTTTGCACTCGGAGTGGAGAGAGCTGAATTTTATCTGAAAATGCCCACCAATGACTGATAATCATTCGCCCATATGACCATTTTTGTCCAGCTCCGACAACAGCTCCCCTGGGCTAAAAGCCACAGAACCCTTATGTTATGGAATTGAGTCTCGGTAACCTCAAGTAACCAGTACTTTTTCTCAAATTTTCCTCTTGCCTCTCTTTTGCGTGCAAAAGCACATCTAAATATTTCTCGTTTCCATAGCTCTTCCATGAATTCCGTCCTTTACGCTTAAATTAGTTGGACTTTTCGCAACAGTACCTTTGGCGTTATCTTAGCAGGTATCATACTGTGGTATGATGGATGGAAATTGCTTCGTACAGATGATTTCAAAGAATGGCCTGCGCTCGGAAAGCAATATTTTAAGTGTGCTTAATAATCCTGAAATAATTGAATACTCCTCACTTTTAGTGTGCTAAACAAACACTTTTGAAGTGTTGGAAGAGATTTCTAGCTCAGGACGACGATGACGGTGACTTATTGTTGTCTGCACTTCGATATTTTGTCGTGAACACTACATCAATAAGTTTATTGACATCTCCAGCACCGACTTTTTATGAGGTTAGTGTTAAGACGTCACTAAGCCTGATGATGAAGCTTTCAAGACGAAATATCAGGGACCGGAGAACGACAAACCATTGTCGCTACCACTTTCTGTCTATATGCCTCGGCGTCAAGATTGTGATATAAGCTTTGACGTGCCTCCTTTAGCCATTCTGCTTTTCCTGAATACATGATCGGGTCGAAGAATTTGTGTTTTGGTGTTAATAAGGACCGCGAGGACATTTTCGGAGTTTACTAGGCATATTAGAGTGCACTGCGCCAGCACCCTTAGTGTCAACGTCTCCCGCAGTCGTAATCTTTGAAAGGCCAAACGTGGCCATGATTGAGCGTTGTGTCTCTACCTTGTTGTGAGAAATGAGGCGTTAAATATAAGACATCATTGATCCTTATCCCATTAACTATCTACCGCACGTCTCTCAGCGTGCATCCGCACATAAACCGGTGCTAGAGGTGCCAACAAGAGAATAGTAAAATTACAGCGCAGGCTGTTCAGGGATACAGGACGGCTGAACCCATTCTAAAAATGGCTTACAATCGGTTGTCTACGACGTACTGTGCGTGAACCCTTGGAGGACGTCATGCTAAACATTCCTCGGGGTAGAACCAAAAGAATCATTAATGGAAGCGCAGGTGAATAACAATGTCTGATAAAAGTTCCATAAGCAGGTAACGCGGGCACCACGATTCATCAAGAAGTAACTAACATGAGGTATCGCTAATGATGGTTGGTAGTCGGTGATAGTAGAGCCACAGGGTAACCCCGGTGACGGGTATGGGAAGCTACAGTCGCTGTGGTCAGCAATGAAATTAGTAATACCGAAGAAAAAGGTTAATTGTTGTGTTCAGTCTACTGGTGAATGTGAAAATAAAACTGCCACTTTCATGAAGTAGGTTCTAAACGTCAACTGGTTCAGCGATGGTGACACTAAGGTAGCGAAGCTTTTAGCCTATTACCATCCGAAACCCCATCACATGCTGCATCCCCAGGTATATACAATCTACCCACCTGCCATGTCGTGGACTTTGGTTTAATTCACCAAGCTAACAAAAGCTAATCCTCCAGATCCGCAACAAGTTTTCATATCTCTTCCACGTGGGAGGGCAACAATTTCGGCTATGCATTGTCCAAAGACTCCCCAAGTCAAGAACTTTATGCTGAGCATCTGGAATTTAGGCCATATAATACCTGTCTTCCAAAGCGGTCAAAGTAAAAGCTTGAATAAGTAAAGGTTAGTAACTCTCCTTTCGTGGCTTTCATAGCGGTGAGGCCATTGATCTGTGACGCGTTAGAGGCCCGCTTCAAGTCGCTTCCTCTTCAGATGCCCCAACAACGGATTTAGAGAAGGGCGCACTTGCATCACTAAGTGACAAACTACACGAGGAGAGCGGACTAGCAATGTTGTTTGTCGTGGCAAAAATGACATCATATCTCTGGGCGCTTAAGGGGCATGTTATCCTGCGATATTGATAGGCTAAAGCCAAGTGGAGTTAATGCAGCGCTTAGTGCCCCTACATCCCCGCTTGTTATGATTTCTAGAAATGTTTTCCTTTTCTGAAGACGAACAGTCTCACGGTGGGGTTGTTTGGGATTCGTAAACTACCTGCCACAGAGAGCATGTTTCAATGCTCTTCCTTTTTACCGACGGCGTGGAATAATGCAGGAGGATTGGAATTCGTAAAGATAACATTCGCTGAAAGGAAGATTTGACGTGGCTTCGAACTTTGGCAGGTATAAGTGGACTTTCATTTAACCCTGAAGGAAACAAGATGGTCTACGGGAAACGAAATGTACACTGTATATTAAGACCCGGTGGTGGTAGGCTAGAGGCCTAAAGAATAGGAACCTATCTCAGTGCCCTGGGCCCCCAATGACTTAAATCCCACTTCATGTCAATCACACTGCAGCAACTCAGACGATTCGAAAATGAGCATTTCGTCGGCTCTTCGATGGCTTCAGATGGCCTGACCCTGGGTTTGGAATTAGTATCTGTTCTTCTATCTTAAAGAGGCAAAATGAGTATAAAGTTCATCTGGATGCCGTGAACTGAGTCCATTTGAGGACGTATGCCCAAAAGAAACTGGGAATACTAGGGCATCCGATTTCAACACATCATCTGTCGAACACCTCTGGACACTCATTTAGCCGCTTGCCCAGTCTTGTTTGTATCTCCACTACTGGAGGGTACCCACAGAATTCAGATGTGGAACGCAGACAGCTAGGTTTCAGGGGTACTTTCAACTTTTGAGGATTTCAAGTTGTTATTCATTGAAGACCGACATCAGTTGGAGGAACAAAGGAAACCTGGGAGCACTGGACGGCTGTTTCGTCCTAGTATGTCAGTCTTCGATGAATAACAACTTGAAATAATTCCAAATCTCCACAACCCCTCAAAATTTTTTTGAGGATTTGTTGAGTCTTGAAAACTGCCTCCCGAGAAGGTGGTTTGGATTGCATCGTCAAACGTGTCTGGTCACCGGCTTCACACATACTAATGATGTGAATAGAGTCAAAATAGATTCGCTTTACTCATGACGTTCAATTTATTTCCACTCTTCATTCCACAGTGTTCACGACAGTAGACCAAGTAGCCTGTGTTACCCCATGCAGTATGCATCACTTTCGGATCATCCTTTCTTGGGTAAGTTAACTACAAAGAGAGCTGGCACCATTAGTTCCAGCGGCAAGTTTTAGTTGTTGAACTCCGTTTGATGAAGTTGAAGTGCCACTGATAGCTTACTCACCCATGGCTTCTGGATAGCCGCCCATGATATTATCCGTAATAGGAGTAAGAAGAATGTGAAGATCAACACACGATATGATGGGCGAGAGTAGGACCACTTACGCACCTTCGAAATGATGACGGAAAGACATTTACCCGCCCCCCCCATCGGCCACTTTATAGGGAAGGTCCGAAAGTTCTGTCGCTAACTTTGAACGTGTCGTCTGCACCGACCTCAGAGTTTCTGCTCCCTTCTTAAAGTAAGGGCTGACCACTTATGTGCGGTGTTCAAGGTGGGGTCCTGGGTACGTAAGGTATGACTTATGGAATGTGTCCTTAGCAAAGCACCTAAAGACCACGTCGAGTGACGTCATTGCCAGGAATGCTTTGGCCGTGACTAAGTTACGATGTGTTTTCGGTCTCGGGCTGTGGCTAACAATGGCCCCTACTTGCCTTTCTAACGACAATATGTTTCCTGTATTCTAAGCCATAGGTTTGTTTACGCCACAGGATTCTCAGCATGTGATGTCGAGTCAGCTTACCCACTGTGCGGCATTTTTTAGATGTATGCTAACAGCGGAAGCGTCGGGCAACATAACTCCAGGATAACAGGATTGCTGAAGTGCTTAATAATAATAATATTTATTCCCGAATATACAGGCACACACCGTTTTTACGGGTACGAATAAGTTTCTATATAAATTACATGTATCTCCATGGAAGGTAGTCCCAATCCTTGCCTATTTTCACCAGAAGATACAAGTGCTTCATGTTCACCTAATGGAAAATCCCAGCAGAACAAGTATGCAAAAATTTACAAGCTGGACACGTGGAAGTATTGACTTCGCATTAATAAAAAAACTAGGGTTGTATCTCAACACTACATGTATTACCTGGATAAACATAAAGCTTGGAGCTAATACTTCCATTGTAGCAGTTTTTACTTGTTGCTTGGGACATGATGAAAAGTTTGTGAGGGAGTGTATGCACAAATTGTTTACTTATTGTACCTCATCGGTGACTCCGGCACTGACTTCAGGGTAATGATAACTTTTCGCTCTCACAAAGCTGACTGCTAAGATTATTTCTGACAAGATTTTCTCGAAGCGATACGCAGGCCAAATAGGATGGCATAGTTGAATTTTTAACGTACTTTTGTGTGCTTAGTGTTCAGTATATTTTCTTCTTGTTTTCATTGAGGAGAAAGATGCAGATGCGGAAGATGCTTATCATCATATAAAACATTTTGAGCCAACTGCCTATAAAAGTCCAGATTCATATCCACAACCGCACTTATCAGTACAGTTAGTTGTGTTCCACTCTTTCTACCAGCATCCTTCAAGGTCCTACTCAATGCAGCATATTTTTTTCGCAGTCCAGGGAGGAATAGGTGGGAACAATAAGCAAGTATAGGTAAAAGACAGGAATTATTGAAACGAATAAGTAGTGGCCGGGTCATGCAAGATGGTCTTGGTTCCCTTATATAAAAGGCCAAATAGGGAATCTTTCCCGAGGTGAGTTAGCTGAGAGGAGCCAAACAGATGACAAGAAAAGCAAAGAATAACGGATCATATCTGGCATTCCCCACCAAGAGACACCGATGAGACAAGAGTCATGGGACTGAAGCAGTTAACATCAACCATGTCCATATCCCAGGCTGAAAGTAAACGTCTGATATTTGGGAGATTCACTATGAGGCCATTCACGGAGGAACAGTGGTCAATTTCTATTGAGAAGTTGTTGAACTGAGGACAATTTAAATAGGTGACCGGAATGGATGCTGCTAGGTTATTCGCCTACCAAACACAATTGGATTCGGCTGGGGCGGGTAGACCTTCAAAAAAGGAAGGGGGGAGGGGTGAGGGAAGGACGGAACGTTGCGGCACACCGACTTTACCAATTGACTAGTCAGAACATTTGACTCCGAAAAATGGGGACTACATTCTTTTGGAAAAATAAGGTTGAATCCAAGACTCTATTCCCCATGCCCAAGGGAGTGTTATTCAGAAGCTGAATGATAACCAAGCAGTTGACAGGTGATAGCACTACATCCTTGCTGGGGTCGGCTTCCAGAAACCAGAGATCAAGCCACTCAGTCGGCTCGTTTAAGCGGATTGAAGGCGTTAACCTATCTTCGGTACCATCGGTAAATTCTCAGAGTTTCACGCCATCTGTAAAGAGAGAGGACGACTTAAGCATCCATGGTGGATACATAGAAGCAAATAAAAGTTAAAGAACCTTAAGGAGTGATCCTGCATGAACCTGCAGACCCAAATGCCAATCACTGATTCTTCCCACTTGCTACATACCAACGAATTTCCTTCTTTAGCATCTAGAGCAGCCTGTGGTACACTGCTTCTAAACCTGGAAGCCATTCTAGCAGGACTTCTATTCTTCATGGGACTTTTTGAAAAAACCACAATGTTGGAAATTGAAATCGTTTGTATCCATTAAAAAGACTGCGCAACTTTAAAAAGTTGTTTGTTGGCGGCTGCCAACGTTCGCTTACTTCGCTACAGAAACACTACAGGTATGGTTAACTTTCCGTTTCACTTCAGGCTTGATGGGATGTCATATCACCATGCACACAAAGTCTCTTCTGGCTTTTACCAACTTATGCCAGTCATAGTGCCCATGCAACACCCCGCGGCGCAAAGCAAAAGTTCACGAGTCAAAATTACATTGAAAAAAAATTGAGTTTTGCAGTATTACCCAGTGCCTTTCTGGCTCAGCTTTTTACTCCATGTTCGTTCAAATTGCCTCGTGTTCTATCGATTGGGTGCTCGCGTTTTGCGTTTCCTCCCTATTTTCCCACCAGTTTGCCCTATGCTTCATGGCTACAACTTTCCATTTTTACTTTGTTATGAAGGTATATTTTTGAAAGGCAACTAGTTCACTGCAAGAAGTACCTTCAAATAGATAATCCCTACCTCCAGAGCTGTAAGCAGGAAAGACGAAGACTTCTGCGACCACCGAGGAAGTATAACCGATCAAAAAGAACCGAGTCTCAAGACCTAGAAGCGGAAGCTTGTAAGCTACAAGCTTCCTCCACTCTCACTATTGAACTTGGATATCAGATTTCGTCCAGGCCCTGTATGTCAAATTATTTAGGAAAAATCGCAACATGTCCTTAGACTAACCGTACCCTACAGGGATGTATAGGTGAAAGTGTTGCAATACAGTGAAATTTTGTATAATTGTGCATTTATTATCAGGCAGTAGAAAAGTCAAGCAGTTTTTCGTCACAAAGAGTGCTGGCAGTCACTCAGTCATTGCTTTCCAACTTCCTTCACTGACATTGGGTATTACAACCTCCCATAATTGATTGTTTCTGGCTTCCCCGCTCTGAAAATGGGTGTAACTGAGAATTAGTGAAGCCTACCTCGGTAGGCAGTCGTCTTCTCATCCCCCCCACCGTCTTGGTTCCGAAGGTTGTGAAACCACGCCTTCATATGTTTTCTGTACTTGCTGTCAAGGCTGCTTACACATTCAGCTTTCAGTAACTGAAAATTTCTAATTGCTCCTGAGAATTATAAATTAAAGATACAAATTAGGACTTCGGACAGTCAATTCAATCCTAGTTTGCTTGCTCCCTTTCTTCAGCTTCGTACTAGGCCAAAGACGGCGAGTGAATTCGTCTTAAAATGTGTGACAACATTGCGATCAATGTTGTTTTCATGTTACTGGAGTTTATGTTGTATATGTCTGTATATTAGGGGGGTTGGTCTGTGTATTTGCACGATCTACAAAGCGTGTACAGAAATCACCTTATTTCACTTCTATTGCTTCAAACCCCTCCACAGATGTTATGGGTGGACCAGTATCAATCGGGATTTTGTGAGTGACTGCCAGTGTTAACGCTTGTTGATGTATGTCTAAGCAAGCACATAAGAGTCTGCGTCTGCATTGCCGTCTTTTTCCAAATAGTCTAGACGTTATCATAGCATCTCAGTCTGCTTTAGTAGATGAAGTTGCTTCAAAAGGGTTTTTGTAAGGGCTATAGGGGAAAGTGTGTGTACAGTTAACTTGGGATTTACGAAGCTGATTGTCCATCAGTATGCACTTGCGATGAAGGCATAGCGGGTGACCTGTAGCCTGGAGGTAACTAGGCAGTAAGGAAAACCTACGAAATAAGTGTGCTGCTGACTACCTCCATCGTTCGATTGTAAACATTTAAGGTGCATGAGAATGTAATACACGTCCAACTGATTTAACAACGTTGAGTATTCCGGGTTGCTAAAGTGGAAGTTTGGGTTCTCTATAATTGGTGAAGGCGATTTGTCAACGATTAAGTTTGACAAGTTAACAGTGTGACAAAGGGAAGTCGACTAAAATTAAGTTGTAAGGGAGGTACCCCTTCTTAGGTACTCTGGACATAGGTACCTTGCTACTCGATGCAAAGGATGCAGATGTTGAAGCAATTTGCTTTACTTTATTGCAGTGTCATTGCTTCCACACCCACGGCCTGCGTATCTGAGGGCATGAAGTATTAGTTTCTAGTCACACCTTTGGGACTGCACATGCTGATAAGATACCAACCGTCCGAAGGCCCAGTGTGCTGCTGGATATCATCTGGACACAGGTCATCCCGCTATTGCATAAGGTTTGGTTTGGACAACCAATTTGAGTTGACAACAGCAAATTGCTCTTTGGCTTTCAAATGAACCACCGTAAATGCATTAGCTTTCATCTGAAAGGGAAACATGATTACCTAAAGGTCGTGACGTTAAATGAAGAAAATTCGAACCGTCGGAATATAATATTTTGTAACTGCTCATAAAATGAAAGAGTTATGTATATATTACGTATTAATAGGTGTCAAATAGGAGGGCATTACTACCTCATATCTTCGGAGCCATAAGATAACGTATGCTATTATCACAAAACCCCATTTTATAAGTATGAGGCACCGGAAGTATACCGAAAGCGTTTAACATCGTAATGCAGACTGATTTGAGGTCAATGCTGTCGACTACAATGGTATCCATATTCGGTGACAATTGTAAGGCTTTATACATGTAGATGGCTGGTGAGGCAAATGGTGTCTGAAATAAGACAATGGGGTTTTAGTAGTACCGTATGACCAGCATTCCGTCCTCCGTAATGTTGGTTACAGTCACTGGTTTACCTTATCAGGAAACATGATCGAGATATGAGTCCCTGCCTTCATTCATACTTGTTTACAAATGTCAACTGTATCCACCTGGAAGGGCATACACCTCTTGTTTCCCAGGGCCTCCAGTTTGCGAAGCCAAGCAGCTGCAATTAACGCTGCCAGTGTGGTGCCACGCAGTGTTTGTTTCAAGTATCGTAGATGCGATTCAAACGGGAAACAGTAGAATTTATCAACACAGCCATGCTGCTTGACATCTTTAGGCAAGTGTGTGACCGCATGCACTTTGAACACTGCCTGCTAGTTCCCGTAAATTCATGCGTACTTGTTAACGGAGTGCCTAAGTTGATGTGCAATGATGTCTGCGAACTGTAAGCTATACCTAGGAAGGCGTAAGAAGTAAGTGGACACCGACAACTCCATGAAGTTCAGGAATAGGAGGTTCAGTAGTATGCCACATAAGACCACTGAACCTTCTGTAGCTTTCCACTGCTTACTGCAGGGTAGTAGTCGGTAGTCCCTCTGGTAATCTCGGGATGTATGGTTCTACTTCAAAAAAGCATACTCAACTACCTTGTGTATTTGATCCAGACCTATAGTGTGCGGGCTAATGATACTATCTTGTTACCCAAACCTGGGTAGTTGGAGCGGGGCTTGAGTCCTTCAGCATTTTATCGTCTGTATCGTTCGGAATTACCGAAGACATATTGTACTTTTGGTCTTCTGACAGCTGCTTTCATAAATTAATCAGTTTCTGGACAGCATCACGACATATCGCATGCATATAGTCAAGACGAAAGCATGTTATTTTTCTACGCTCAATTTTTAAAGGGTGAATGATCTTTATGGTGAGGTGCATCGTTTCACATACGGAACTATAGGTTAGATCGATATTTGTACTCCCCGCGGTAAAGACCATACGGAAACCTCTGAAGCATTCAGCTTCACACTTGTCGCACACCATCAAAATATAACCAGATATTTTCACTGATGAACGGGCCGAGGTGTCGTAAGCTGCAGCCACTAACTTAAGTTGGACAAGGTGGTTTAAAGCAGCTATTGAAGCGCTATTCTTCAAAATACTTGACAACTCCGTTATAAGCGCATTAAGGTATGACGTCATATCATCTGGTTCACTGAAACCACCATAAATACAAATTAAGAAGACTTCCGTCGTCATCGAGTAAGAAATTCGGCCTAGAATAGACGGCTGTTGAGCAGAGTCGACCAAAGACAGTCAATATTCAGTCGCAGCTCCATAGCCTCCAGTTTTCATATATATATATAGAAAATGTACCTTCGTAACAAAGTACAGAGGAAAAGCTGTAACCATGAAGGAAAACGAGTCGCAAACCGAAATAAGGCGCAGGCAAGAAACGTGACAATGTTGCTGTCAGGAGTTTTAAATGCAATTTTCCCCCTTGGCTCCCTGTTTTGTGCCACGAAAATGTTGAGTGGGCAGTTCCTAAATATATTTAAGATCAGGGATACTGCGTTAGCCTTCATCCTGTTCTCTCCTGTGGTTGTGAATCAAAGACATCGAAGGTGAACCCGAGAAGTTTGAAGAAATTTGACCATAAGCATAAACCTTGTGTTGTGGTGGCATATCAGTAACGCAGAAGTCAGGTGTAGCGTTTAGGGAAGAAGGTTAGTTGGTGATGTGAGCCTTTATCAACTGAGGTGGCTGGAAGATATGTTGTACATGCCCACACCGTCTTTCTTGTTGCACAGTGTTGGCTGCGATAGGTTCAGGATGGAAAAGGGCTACAGGTGACCAGACCATGGCATCAGCCATGAAGTTTTCAACTGTCAGTCTGAACCATGTAGTCAAATGTCTACCTCCTGGTTGTGGTGCGCGTGACAGCAGGAACCAGGGATTAGATACTTTAGGTGATATGACTCGGAATCGGTGTCATTGGCGATGTGTCCACACATTATCTTCATCTTAATCTTTATCCGGTTTTCACTGTCATCTCATTCCTGCTAACTCTCTTTTGATGACTTTATTACTTCTGACTGCGTTTTCTCTTGTTTTTTGATCTTCCATCTTGATGCACTCTCGTTTGTTGTGCTGTTTTGAGGTGTTGCGACTTGAACTGTTACGCAGTAATGCCAGATCCCATGATATTATGCATCTATCTGTCTATCTACTGTCATTCACTTGCTAGATGTAATTAACTAGCGTCGCCTTTGTTCCGTAGTTTCAACTATGTCTATTCAGCTGTCATGGTGAGGCTTGTCATTCGTCTAGTAGTGTATGCCAATTGGCCAAAAAACATTTTGGAAACAAAAAGGTTTAATAAGAAAAGAGCATTCAATAGCCGTATCGACTTTTCAAATTATATAACTGGCATTTCCATGTTACAGTTAGTATTTTCGAACTATTCTATGGTGGTATTGTTAAGTTTTTGGAAACTTAGTCGCTCCTGTTAAAGTAGTATTTGAGTATCCAAGTGTGCACTTACTTGGTGTAGGTAAAGGATAACGGCCACAAGCGACCGGAGTGAAATTGAAATGCGCTCAGAAACCTTGTACAGGTTCGTGTAATCAGCTATAAGCCACACCTAGTGTGTTAGGGCGCGTAATACTACCTCACTGCCCAAATCCACCAGTGGACCACCAGTTCGAACCCTGCTCTCCCTACTCCCTACCGAGGTTTTGGTAGCCAAATAGTATATTATTAGCCCTCACACAATAGGTGTGGGTCACTTCCTACTGAACGAATGTGCACAAGGTTGCTGAGTGGATTTCTATATTTTGGTTTTGTTGTTGGGACTACTGGTTAACACTAACAGAACCCACTTCCCATTACTATTTTGCGTATAGTCGAGGTGTTCAGCAGCAGATGTCTTACTCTCTACTGGAGATGCATTTCTTCCAACTTTTCTCAAAGGATCTTGCTGCTACTGTAATTGCACAATGAAAATGTCTGTGAATGCTTCTTATCAGTGTATACATAAAGAATTAATATAACGATGCAGAAAGATTGGGTCCAGCACTCCGTAAATCCAGACGTCGTTGGTAAGATTGAGGAAGCTGAATGTTACGCAGTGCACTTCCTTTCCCGTAGACAGTTGTTTAGATAATGTTACAATTATAATCTAATGATACCTGTAAACAATATCGCCAGTTCTACACTGCATAGTATGTGAATGGTAACTGCCACTTCCGTGAAATTCTCATACACAAATGACGGTAAACAGTTGAGTAGTATGTGGTAGATGCAGTGTGTACAGCAAGAACTTTCTGACCCTTGATTGTCTCTTTATTCACTATCTTGACCCCGATAAACATTGTTGACTGGGAACTTAGTTGAACTGATGATGCTTATGGTCACCGTTCTCGGTGAACGGTAATAAAAAGGAAAGTCACATACGAGGAGTGTACAAGTGTAATTTTGTAGGTTTTTTAAAATTTGGTGTTCTCTGACATTCATAAACTTATTCATTTCTCATACTTTATTTAAAAATAATTTAAGGAATTTTTAACATTTTTAGCGCTTAATGTAGCTGTTAGTAAATTACTGACTTTTACTTAATTTTCTTTACATCAATTCAGGTTTAACTAATGACTGGTCGGCAATTTTACCTCAGAATCTCATCTATGTTTTTCAGTATATTCTTGATTCAAATTTACTAGAATTTTCAAATGGTTATCCAAGACGATTAACGTTTGAATTGCCTGATAATGAAGCAATGTGTTTTTATGAAAATCTTCCAGCTTTGAAAAAGTATGTGTTTAGCTATCATGTAATTCATGGAGGTCAAACAGATGTGGATATTACAATCAAAGATCCTAGACAACAGGTTGTCTCCAGTGTGGAACGTGGTACAGAAGATGATATCGTTTTCACAACAGTCTCTACAAACGGGACTTATTCTTTTTGCTTCAGTAATGAGTTTTCTTCTGTATCGCATAAACTGGTATATTTTGAAATTCGACCAGAAGATTATGAATCATTAGCTGAAGAGGCTGGATTACCTGTTTACCCAACTGTCATGAGTTTACTGGATAGTGTTGTTGAAGTGTTGCATCATTTTCTTTCACGTGCTGAAAGTTTAGACATTGAACTGAGAAATCGTGATTATGGTGATTTCTTAGTTGCTGAAGATTTGAATTCAGCTGTATTTGTTTGGAGTGTGATTATCACATTTGTTGTCGTGGTGACTACAGTTGGACAAGTGACAATCTTAAAGAATTTCTTCAGTGAAAAGAAAGTTGCTTACTCTTCATCGGTTGCAACAAATTATCGTGTTAGTGGTATGAGAACATGATTATTGTACGACTTTTTTTCTCTGAGCTAGTTATAGTGAAAGGAGGTCTTTTTTGGGGAAAAACATCCTCATCTCTCTGCTCTTTTTTTAATATCCATCTTCGATTTCACTTTGTATATCTAGGCGAATCGAATCTTGCACACAAGTGTTCAAAGTTATGAACTTGTACAGTCTCTTCTCCTCTTTCTTCTCGTATGTATTTTGAAGTCTCTCCCCCATGCAACTTTCGCTTGTGATATTACCTGTTTGTTTTCTAGACACATTTTGATTTGATTTATGTTAAATGTATAAATCATCTTGGTTGCTGATTACACGATGATGTTTCTTGTTGAAATAAAGGAGTACAGGTTTTCGATCTGGGCTGAGTAGCTGACGTCCGTGAGAGCGGTAGTAAAAGCCGATGCTTTAGGGACATTAGTTGATGCGACTCCGAAGAGCACGCGGGGCCTGTAGATGTGTCTATCTCTTATTGCAAACACCTTAGCCAAACTACTGGCGTCTTCCCTTTAGCCCGTTTTTATATTGCTTCTGGTTTATTCCGTTATTCCCTTGTGACTTGAAGCAATACCGTAAAGAGGACATAATCGTCTAAAGTTATAAACTGTCGTTAATCGGCTAACATATTTCGCGTTACTGAGTTGTAAAAACATAAATTCCTTAGTGAAAGTTAAAAATATTGTGAAACAGTTCATTAAATATGATTATAAAGTCTTAAAATAGAACAGAGAAATTCAATAAAGTGGATATTGAGGAAATAGTTGAGAACTGTATTTAAGAAAATATGGAGAAATATACTGATGAATAAGTGAATTGGTATCATTCTGATTGCGATGTCTGACATCTTGAGATTCTTCAACCAAAAACCCATTCACTTTTATCCATAACTTAATCTGCTGGTAGTGAGTGATTTAATGGATGACTGGTGCTGTGTGCTCTGGTTTATTATTCATATTTCAGTTTCTTCAGTGTTCCTGTTTTTAACGTGTTAGTCAGTGGTTATAAAAAATATGATGGAAGTAGCAAAACAAAATCAAGATGGTGTTGTCTGCTATCTTTAAACTTTGAACCAACAATGCTTGTTTATACAATTCTGTTTTGTAGCGAAATAAAATTAAAGGTCTATGTCGTATTCATCTGTGATTTGAGCAGCTTTCAAGTATGTTTATCGTTCAAACAGTAGATGCTGTACACAGTCTGGTGAATTCCACATGTAACCTGTTATTGTGTTACGGATAATGGTATATCGTGCTAGTTAAATATATTTATTCTTATACCCGTGGCCACTGTATATGAGAATAGTTCCTTTTGACAGAACACAAAAACTTGGCTAAATCAGGATTGGTAGATCCTATTAAGATGCGGAATTTGGAGAAAAGCTGGGTTATAGCTCTTCACGCAATTGGACACAATCAGACAATAGGGTGGGATAGAACGACAGTATTGAAAACTAACCTAGTTGGGTAGAGAGAGAGAGATTGATTACCGAATCGTTGTTTATAAAATCAACAACAAATACGTGTAATAGAAGTGATTCTGCATCTATCATCACAAAGAAAGAGGGATTAGAACTATAGAAACTGTCATAAAAGTTGTTGAGTTACCTGGTATGAATGTGGACAATAAATCGTATCCAAAACGTTATCCAGTAAGTAATACTATTCCACTGGGTGACAATTATAATTAACAAATTAAGATAGAACTGCAATCTACCATAGTGGCCAACTTTTACTCCTAAATTGCTTGTTTTGCATTTTGTCAGCGTCTTTACACAGCAGGGAAATGCCGTCTGCATACTCCAGGTCAGCCTGACAACCTCCAGATAGTAGGTCAATCCATGTTAAGTCAGAAGTAGCTAAGGTTTTGTTCATTATTACATCTATGACGAAGTTAAATAGGAACTGTGACATTGGGTATCCCTAGCGGACACCACTAGTTATTGTCAGTTCACATGAAAATTCTCCATTAGCCCTAACATGGCTGCATAAGTTCGAGTAGAGAGCTTTGATTAGAATTATGTACTATCTCGGTAATCTCTTCACAATCAGGCACTACCACAACATCTCACTGTCGAATGCCACCTTCAGGTAAAAAATATGGCTTGTCAGCTGCTTTTAAGTACGTCTGTGTCCCAGGACATGTTGGAAGGTGAAAATATGATCGATGCACTATCGTCCAGCTGTCTTAAACCTGCCTGGTTTTCTCTAGTTTGCTGTTCTTGAGCTCCAGTTCGGCATCGTATAACTGTGAATCCTAGGATCTTAGACACAATGTTAGTCAGACTAATTCCCCCATGGTTGTCACAAGAAGATTCTTCCCCCTTGGTTTTTATGTTCCACATACTTGATAGTTTCCTACCGGGTTGGTATATACAGTTTGTGTGGTAATTGACCTTATATCTCCCTGGATTGTTTACTCAAAGAATTATCACTAGATTGCCATAGCTGTTTCATTTTAAAAATGAGTTCTATTGTACAGTGCGTTATGCTGTGATGCTGTTCATTGCTTCGGGCAATCACTATTATTGGTGCGTGAACAATGGTGAGACTAGGTGTACAGTATTGGAAAAAGAAGTCAATTTAGCCACTGAATTTTTAAGCTACCTACACTGACTGAGGTAACTTGGATATGTGTCGTGTATGCCTAGCCTCTACCATCTTCGAGGCACGATGTTGGGTTGGGTTGGAAGAAGGCTCAGGGTGGCCAGACTGAAATATGGTACCGGTTTATGAAGTCTCTGACTGTTATCCTAAGCAATGTAGGCAGATGTAGACTACGTGGTTCAAGTCCCCAAGACAACAAGAATTCACGTTTAAAGACTTTTGGGAATGGCGCTGAAAACTGGTGACATTGTTGCACATGTATACACTCTTCGACACCTTCGAAGAAGCACACCCTTTTTAATGTAAGAGGCACTAAGATGGTGGATAATTTCATAGTTTCACGCAGGGAAACATTGTTGTCTACTGGATGATGTTTTAGGAAGAATTTATTGTCCATAATCATGCCAAAGGTGACTACACAGTTTGCTTTTATCGTCCAATTTCTTCTTCTTCATTTGTCTTATGGGTAGTAGAACTTTCTAGATATCCGGAATAGATGTTGAATCGTTCCTGATGCATGTGTCTGATAATGACTAGATAAACAAAAACTCATCATGCTATATATGTACCATGACAAGTTAGTTTCAAGGAGTATCACTTTTTCTCATCCTATTATGTAATTTTGTGTGATTACGGGAGTCGTTATGGCTGAGATTTTCTCTAGATTTCACATTTTACTAGAGTCTACCATTCTGGATGCGATGCCCAGTTACTTTAGTTGACTCCATTCAACTACTTTTACCTATCGAATTGACCTAACAAACTTTGAATCCAGTCTGATAAGCTAAACTTTTCAGCGGGTTCAAATGCCAGTCTGATACCAACCCTTTTGAGAATCCTGTGTAAAAATTCCGAGATACCTTCTTTGCATGGTAAAATCATAAGGGTTTTGAAGTCTCGTTTCCAAGTATTTCCATTATTATTAGTATGTATATTATCTCTTTGTATGTTACTCATCTCTTACAATTTATTACGCATTTCTGAATCACTTTACCAAGCTAATTGTTGGGTACCGAGGTTCCCTTATTTCCTGTCGTAGATTTTCTATTTCACTACATACGCTTTCTTTCTGCTATTTGAACATTTCATTCCACCTAGTTTACCTAATATGAGATGAGGTGAAGTTTAAGCACAGATTCGAATGCGTAGGTTGTCTGTAGACTTTAGTACCCACTTTGTCTCCTTTACATTCTGCAATGCTTCATCCCTTTCGGAGTCATAAATAAACTAAATTAGATCTACGGCTGAATTTATCAGTATGCTTTGACTTCAACACAGTGAATTTCTCATCTACGTATCTTCATTATATTTTAGGAGCATGGCTGAATGTCCTAGGGCTTATTTCTTCCCAAATTTCTGTCCATAAATACATCTATGGGAATCCCTTGGGTACTCCTTCTGCCTATTTGTATATTTCATTTTGAAACTTGAAAGAAACAGAAGTTGGGCACAATCTCGTCCCTAGAATAATTTATTCTACTGATACTCTGAACTGTTAATCATCACTGAGTTCATTTCTGACTGCTTTTAGTGCCTTTTTAATTGATACATTATTGTGGAGACTGGTTGCATCATATTATTATCATTATTATATTATTTGTCCCTAGGGTTCCTAGTGGAACATAGGGCTTTAGTAGCACGTCTCCATCCCACTCTGTTCTCTGCAATCTTTTCAACCTGGCTTCACGACAGCCCAGAAGCTCTCATTTCTTTCTCACACGACCTCCATGTCACCCTCACCTCGGACGCCCAACCCGTTATTTCCTATCTGGGTTCCACTCGAGTGCCTGACCTGGCACGTGATGTCTCCGAATGGTCTTCTCAGTGCATGCCCACTCCAATCCATCTCCATTTCCACTTTTTTCTGCATATTTGTTGAGCGATAGGTTCTTGGTTAGTCCGTTGCCAGTCAGAGTTCCTTGTTGCTTATTCTCTCTGGCCATCTGATCTCCATCTTCAGTATCGAGTGAGCGTATGCAGTTGTTAGCGAATGTGTGTAGTTTGTTGGAAATCCCTTTCGTAACGCACCAAGTTTCTGAACCATGTAGAAGCACTGACTTGACATTGGTGTTAAAAATCCGGATCTTGTACTTTATGCTGAGTGTAGAAGATCTCCACACTGGTTTCAGGTTGATGAACGCCTGTCTTGCTTTTCCGATCCTGGCTGGCTTTGACGTCCTCGTCTATGCCGCCGCCACCTGTAGTTGAAGCAATGCTGCCTAGATAAGTGAAAGAGGCTACTTCCTTTAAGTTTCTCCCGTTGATGGTGATTGGAGCTTGTTGTTGTTGTTGGTTGGGCATATTCATCACCTCTGTCTTCTCTACGTTCACCTGAAGGAAGTCCCGTCTTCGCTGCCCTCCCTCTTCTGTCAACGTGTTGGATTTTGCCTGTAGATCTTCGAGTTTGTGTGACGTTAGACACAGGTCATCGGCGAAATCTAAATCTTCTAGGATCTTTTCTCCGGTCCAACCAGCTTATCCTCCTCTTCTCGTTCCTCACAGTTTGTTGCATGATCCAGTCGACCACAATCAGGAAGATCATGGGTGATAGTAAACAGCCTTGTTTTACTCCTATCTTCACTTCAAAGGTATCACTGAGCTTCCCATTGTGAATTACTTGGTATGTGGTGTCTTCATATAGTTGTTGAATGAGGTTGATAAGTGTTTGTGGCACTCTGTATTGTCAAAGCAGTTGCCAGATTACTTCTCGGTCGACGCTGTTGAAGGCCTTTTCAAAGTCGATGAAGTTGAAGTTGAGTTGATTGTCATTCTATACTCTGCGTCATAGTCAACCATTTTTTCAATGAATTCTATTTGTAAGTTATCTGCTAAAGTTATTCAGTTTAGATTTTAAACGATTTCTAACTCAACCTAATATCATCGCCTAATACTTGGACAATTCGTAAGTTCGGTTGTTTGCAAAGTCTGCTATTAGTGTAATAGGAAACTACGTTTTATGAACCTTAAGATTACCATACATCCTAGTGGGACTATTTGTTTTAGGCGTTGAATTGGACTGTTTCAGACTTTATTCGGTGTAATAGATCCACTGCTGATTTCTTCATCATATTCATAATAGTGTCAACTGGTTTCCTAACATCCTCAGACGGCTGTGTTTGGACATATTCACTGACTTCGTAATCAAGGTTAAGTCTGCTCAACATCCCATCATTATTAATATCTAGAAACATTCATCTGCCTACGTCCTTTCCATACATTTTTGTTTACCTTAATACTACTCTTTGACTATACACTTCTTTGTAGATTGCTGTGATATGTGAGTGTTGATCTGTCCATCTGTCTCTCTGCCTTAATCAGCATGTTGTGACTTGTGTTTCTTTTGAACATTAGTTTGAATTAGGAGCTCATTTTGTGCTACTACTCTTCCATAACTCATAAATAGTCTCTGTGTTTAAATGTTTGTAAATCACCTGCTGCTGTGAACACGATAACTTCACCAGTTCCACCATGCTGTTAGGAGAAGCCTTCCAAGAGTTCAAAGTTTACTTTGTCTAAGTAAGTTAGGAGGCTTCTATAAAGAAATCAGTTAAACACTAGAGTTTATTTAAGACAGACAGATCACTTTAGAACCTAGAACAGAAGTGGTGCACACACTTCATAATATTGTGTAAAGAACAAGGGGATATATAAAGATAGATAACAGATTAGACAAATGTGTATGTCAAAGAGTGGATGCATCTGTGTCATTGTGACCGATTTTCAACCATTGATCCTCATGGTCTTGGGGATCTCAGCTAGTTAGTCTGTATCTTCCGACGTGGCTCAAACCTACATACAGAGATTCCATACACTTATGTCACGTTTTCTTCTATCGATCCTCCTTGGTTAACATTACAATTTGAAGTGAGGGTGGCTTGGTGTGCACAACACATATCCAAGCCACCTCATTCTGTGTAGTACAGTAAAGTAAGTAGTTGGATTCATACCCATTTCTTCGTTTCTAACCTTAACTAATTTTTAGGTGAAGATAATTTGAGTGATGATTTCAGAGTGGGGAACATTAAAATGTAATTTTTATGAATTACTGAGAACTGGTTTACTTATCCTCTAGTTGATAAACAAGAAACTACTAGGAATCGTGAACCAAACAGTAATGACGGCTATTGGCTGGAAGTGGGAACCAGGACGTGTATTTCTTTCGATTCCAAGCTCTTCAGCCGAATTTACATTCGTCTTACTTTGTAAACAGATGATTATTGATTGTCATGTCTGAATAATAAGTCAATTGCAGTTAGTTATCACTATGAGGGTGAAGAGTAAATGAGCCTAGTTCAATCCGATTGAATCTCCACATCTAAGTTTTTTCGGTTATTTCACGAATAAAAAGAGTTTCACTCTTGTTATAGCACATAGAATCAGAAGATGAATTATTCTTTTGAATCATAAATCAATAAATTCCTGAACTACTGTCTGATTTTCAAGTTTCGGGTAGTAGGTATCAGTTTCTGACAGAAGTGAGCGTAGAGAAGGGTAGAGCAATGTAGCGTCACTTTGGTTCCTACTAAAAAGTTATTAGCTACCTTGAAGTTTTAATATTGATAAGTTAATGCTTTGTTTTGTCCGGTACTTCGTTTTTTAAATTAACAAACATAAAATAGCTGAGTTTGTAGATATTGTGATTGGGTTGTCCTTTGACAAACATTTCAGAGTCATGCCCGATATCATCGTCAATATCTCATTGGTTCACAAAGAAGTTTAACCTGTACCACTTCGATGACCGTTTGAAGTTTCAGATCCGAATGAACACAGTGTCACTGACCACTCATTTTTATGTCATTGAAAGAATTTAAAGTTGTGGATTGTTAAGGATATGCTTAACATAAGATAAATAGTTCACTTGCTCCAGTGGAACCGTGTGCATCGAGTGTCCTACGGGATAGCCTGTGAAGTGCACTTACGAACCTTACTGTCCCTTGTTTTTTAAGAAGTGAGCAAAAACTACCTCCAGCCACGTCGTTGAATAGTCCGAAGGTTATGGATATCTGGCTTTCATGAATACCTCGTTCAAAGTTCATTATGAAGTTTGGCTAAATCTTTCAAAACAGGTTAGGATTAGACATTTAAATACTTATTTTGTCAGATACCAAAGTCAACTGTTCAATGCACTTTTCTCCAAGTTTATTGAATTTCTGAGCTCATTTCTTGTTCTAAGTAGTATCATTTCATCCCCTCTGTAGATGTATCGATTAACTTTGATCTTTAACCGGAAAACTGTTTCAAAAATATTGTTATTTTGCTCAATTATTTACAAATGTACAGTTATGAAAATGAGTCTTCGAAAAGAAAATTATCTTCGCTATAACTTCCCTATAAGGTTCGATCATCTAATGGGTAGTTTTTGTTACAGATAAGTATTTCTCAAAAGTATCTCCAGCTTAGAGGACATTTGCTGTCAGATTCTCTACATAGTTTGCATGAAAATGAAACATTATGCACAGACATATAGAATGACAGTTCTGTTGGTTGACTCAGCTTGCTTGTATTCACAGAGAAGATGATGTATTTGCAATTATGGAAGATATTGAACAGTGGCTTGGCTTCTGAGACGTTAAATAGATAACCTTGGGAAGTTGTAAGCATCCAAACGAGCGCATGCAACTAAACAGAGCTGATCAGCAATCATGAGATGTTTGTTATGAACACTTCGAATTTTTGAACACTAAAACAATGAAATGATAATTACACAGCAGAAACCCATTTCACTTTGTTTATTATGCGTTAACTTTTCACACTCACTGACATTTTACAAGCATATTTCGGTTATTTGTTTAAGGAGATAAAATCGGTTACGAAACAATGTAAAGTTGAATCAAGTTAGAAGAGGTTACAATAAAACAGCATGCGACACTTGGAACTACCACTGAGAGAAAATAAGCGTGGCCTGTAATCTTAGAAAAGTGAGAAGTGAGGACAGAAACCTACTAATGGGAATGGATGGCGGCTATGTTGTATCACATCTAGACAAGTTGAATAGTGTGGGTCGTTGGCTGTCAATCCATTGTATGAATGGTAACATCGTTACCTCGAGAACTGACGATCCTAGACCTGGTCTCTCACACTTTCGTATACGCACTTTCTCCTCAAATGTCATAAACTATGACAAAACAAACTTTGATTGCACTCACATCTCATATGGTTCATGAACCAACATCAACCTATAGTGGAAAATCACTTCGAATTAATTTGAATGAGTTTCAGGAGAGACGAATTTCCAGAGTTCAAGACTAACAATCATGTAGGTTGTCGTAAAAATGTAGACTGTATTAATTACGAAATGCAAGCAGATTCACTGACGATACATATTGGATAAAATAGAAAATGAAGAATTTGTAAGAGCTGAAGGACAAAGGAGTAATTCAATATGGATTCCGAAGACGCAAGATTTCAAACAGATTCCCTGGTATTCGGACATTTGACTAACCTCAATCACAGTCAGACATCAAGAAAACCAAATGATACAATGAAAACTGAAATTACTACAACACTGTTTCGTTACTTAAAATAATTTTATGGTAATTAGTGATCCAGTAGCTTACCTCATAGCACTGTTCTATTTGAATCAATTAGGGTTCATAGCGAGAACTGATGTTCAGATGAAGGCGAGTCTAGGTGACATCATATGAGGTAGGTCAGAAAGCTCCTCCTGGCTTCCACTGTTAACCACAGTGAAACCGATGACAGTGTCGAGGGACCGATGTTGAGAGCATGCACATCAGTGGAGACTAGTCAATTCAGTACCATGATATCAACAAACCAAAATTCAAAATTACATAAATTGCAGCTGACCGATTCACACAACCAAGTCCCAAGTTATTCCTTCAATAAATTAGAAACACAGAAGTTGATACTGCCTACTTCATCTCAATGCAAGATCGTCCATCTCTGAAATCACACAATGGAACACATCATGAAAAAAAGATGAACGACGAGCTATTGAGTAGGTTCATATTGTTCATCTAGATTGACCATCAGCCAGCCAGTCACTCAGTTCCAATTCAAACATCATCATCATCCCATGAGATTGCTTACGTGTGAATTTTAAGTATTAGAAATCGACTTACAGACACCGTGATCTTAACTAGAAGCAATAAGTATGAGCGTCTAAGTGATTCATCTTGTTTTGTTGAGCTAACTAAACCAACCATCTGATTTCCGTACATATTTTTCTGCTCCGTTTCATTTCACCTGTCATCACCCTAATAAATCTGTTGTAACATGTTTTGTGTACAGGAAAGTGGTACGGGTATGTTCATGCAGATTCTCTCAATATTTGTTACACTGGTTAATACTGAGCCAAGCATATATGAAGGATGCTGAAATATCGTCAAGTGTGAATGAAATCAATGTTTGAGAGATGTGATGGTCGATACCGAGCTGAGTAGAACACATGTAGTTTAACTTGTCGATTATGTGATTGAATTTCATAGTGATGATGTTCCTATCGATATGAGGGGCTAATCAATAGAGATGTGTTGATAGATTACAGAGTAAAGTGGATATCTGGATGTCCCTTTCAGTTACACAATGAAAGTGGTTGGCAGTAATCAACTTTGAGAATGTATGAAGAAGCTGTTATATTTAAGTTTCAACAGTTTAACGAAGATATCTTGGAAAGCAGTTAGAGGTCCACTGGTCTGATGAATACCGAACTAGTTGGAGAGATATGAAGACAAAGACGAACGTCCTGTGATAAGATAAATTCTTGTCCTGCATAATACCTGCATTTATCACAACAAAAATTCACTGTATACAGTCCACATGAAAGGCAAGAGTGGAAGTACTTTAAGGTGGGTTTTTCAAAATTCTAGTGTTGAGACATATATTAGCCTGCGGAAGGTTGATAGGAGTGGGAAATTGTAAGTCATTGAATCCAAACCAAGTGAGTTGATAATAACTTGCTAACCTCAACAACTGACTCTCATAGACTTGCTTCTTCATAGACTGTTGTGTGCTCTCCTCTGAAGAGTCTCATACTTTGGTGTGACAGAAGTAGATTGTAGATGACCTCAAATGACACTATTCTATAGCGAAAAAGACTTTCAAATCATTAGATCCCATCAAAGCACCAGTTGTGCTACAACTTGATCAAAATGTTATACCGAATACCAATTTCTTGTAGCGTATTTACTGAAGTGAAACTGTTTGATGACTTATACTCTTTGCATCATTGTACTTCTCAAAGTGCATTCTAGTACCGTATTGTGTAATCATCAGTCTTTTCTACATAGACTGATAGTAATAAGTCACTATCCATTTACTGACCAATTTTAAGATCCCACTGAAGATGGTGCAGGTGAGAAATCACATGCAGGTTTGTATGTTGAGATATGTGTCACACATGTTATATGGGGTTAATGATAGTACATGGAGATACAGTATATCCAGCAGATCTCGTAAGATTTAGTCACAACCCAGTGACCCATGGATTCACAAGCTAAGGGTCAATAATTCACCTAGTAGTCGGGTAAAACCCTTAGTGGTTGAAGTGAAATAAAAATCCAGTCACCAGTCATACCTCATAGATCAGTTTGCAGAGCATCGGGTGGGAAACCCGGTGGTCGCCGGTTCGAATCCGGCCACGGTCCAAATTTCCATTTCACCTTCAGTCATCATCCAGCATAAAATAAGAAGTATTGAGTAAACATTTCTCCTGAGTCATCTCTTCCGTTCACACAACCCTATGACGGAACAATTCCATAACTGTCAGTTTCCATGAAGAGCACGTTACCATTTAGCGATCCAGTTTTGAAGATACTGACTACAGTTCGGTGTCAGGGCTTCTTCTTTGTCGCGACCAACAAGTATGCTCCATGACTTCACATACTCACTCTACTGATTATAGGACTATCTTTGAATAGTCTTTGAAGACTTGAAACAGAAGTGTGGCATCGCGTATTGACCAGACTGTTGTCGAAAGAGTGACAAGCATGACCTATTCATTAGCATAACAACTTTTTCTTAGTTAGAAACGCTTCGGAATAGTACTGATTTGTAAAGTCAAACCACAATCTGGAATATTTTGAAATCTACCTGCTGTTTTTTGTGAAAATAAATTACCAGTGAAAATCAAAAACCGTCAATTCATACTATTTTTAAGGTGACTGACAACTATACAGTAACTGACATTTATCTCAGTAATTTGGTGTGATATTTGTCAATCATGGGGTAAAATCTATGCTCCACAGAGGTCACGGAAGGTATTTTGTTGTTCAACGATCTGCCAGAGACAGTATTGAATTATAACTCATGGCCTGGAAATAACTCTTGACTGACATGATTATATCATTGTTGCGGTTCTAATAAAACAGGTGATTAACTTTTGAAACCACTTTCATGAATATAAACATCGAATTGACTTTAATGCTGTTATCATCCACTAATTCACGATCAACACACGAGGATCTTTGAAGGGAACACAGTGAAATGTTGTCCTGTATACTTTTCAGCTCATATGTTTCTAAATTAGACCACCTAAACGATTGATTTTGTCATAAGTTTATATGAGAGAAGGAACTGTAGAAAAGCCTGTGTTAAGTACTGTTTTATTGAAAATTCAATCAAACTCTTTGAATGGTTTAGTGAACTGTGTTGAGAATAAGAAGTATCACTGACTACCTATGCTGGAGGATACTAAGACTGTTATCAATTGATAGAGGAAAAATCACATTCCATAGGTTCAACATGATTCTACCCTCGACTATAATATCAAGTGTTTAGCTGACTCCTTGTTCATACCAAATTCTTCCGCTACTCTAGATGCGCAATCATACACCTGTCCACCCCAAGTAAAATACTAGGCCGCATCACCCTAGAGAGACTTAGAAATGCTCTAGGTTCAAAATTACCACCGGAACAGGCTGACTGGTTTCAGGAAAAACAAATCATGTGCGCATCAAATTGTAACGCTGCGCTACGCATCATCATAGAACAGAGCATAGAATGGCAGTCGACTGGATCTTCACCTCAACTTCATCGACTTTGAAAAGGCTTTCGATAGCGTCGACCAAGAAGTAATTTGGAAACTGCTTATATATTACGATTTTAGTGCAATAAACATTTATCAACCTCATTCAGCAGCTATATGCTGTATGAGGATGCTACATAACAAGTGATTCACGATGGAAAACTCAGCTCAGTAATGCCTTTGAAGTGAAGTGAAGACAGAAAGGAGTAAGACAGGGTTTCCGCCTACTATAAGCGATGATCTTGATTGTGGTCGACCGGATTATGCAACAGACAACTGTGAGGAGCGAGAAGAAGGGTATACGCTGGCTGGACCGAAGAAAAGGCCCCAGAATGAGATTTGGATTTCGCTGGTGATGATTTGTGTATAATGTCTTCTGTAGCACAAACTAGAAGATCTACAGGTGAAAACCAACAAGTTGACAGAAGAGGCAGGGCAGCGAAAGAAGATGGCACTTCCTCCAATTGAACGTACAGAAGACAGAGGTGACAGATGAAGATATCCAACCAATAATAATAACAATAATAGTAATAATAATGATCAGCAATCACCATCAACAAGAGAAATCTGATGGAAGTTGTCTCTTCCACCTACCAACCCCCCTCCCCACCTAGGCAGAATCACTTCAACTAGAGGTGGTGGCACAGGCATAGATGAGGATGTCAAAGCAACCAGGATTGCAAAGACAGCAAGACAGGCCTCCTTGCATTAGTCTGAAATAATCAGTGTGGAGATCAATTGCACTGCACTGCACTGCACTCAGTATAAAGCGTGAACAACATCCAGATTTTCAACAGTAATGTCAGTCAAGTAAGTCAGTGCTCCGACATGATGGTTGAGAGACTCAGCAGCGCGTTACGAAAAGCATTTCCAACAAACTGCATAGCTACATCACATCAACAGCCACCGTCTACGCCCACTCGATACTGAAGATGGAGATGAGATGGATGGCCAGAATAATAAGAATAGATAAGGAGGAACTGTGACTGGCTGACAACGAACTAACCGATCAGGAACCTATCAGCCGATACATATACAGAAGAGAGTGGAGATGGATTGGATTGGTTTGGATATACATTGGATTGGAGTGGAGTGGAGTGGAGTGGGGATACACTGAGAATATGGTTTTGGGTCATGGTGCGTCAAACGAGGCCAGGTGAATTCAGGTCAGGTCAGGCCAGACCAGGCCAGACCAGACTGTCGATTGGTACTCAGATGGGGATTGACGAGTTGGTTGTCTCAGGTGAGAGTGAGAATGAGGAGATGGTGTGAGCTTGTTGGTAGTGTTTGAGTCAGGTTGAGTAGACTGCAGGGAAGAGAGTGAAATGGTGATGTGCTACTGAATTCCTATGTTCCACTAGGAAGCCAAGTGACAAATAATAATAATAGTATGGATGCACAGAAAAGGAAGAGTGAAATTTCCGTCACTTCATAATGATATCAATTCGCAGTCTTCACATCGTCATCCTTTCAGTCACATTATTTCCTGGTCGCGGATAGACTGAAACTGCAGTGTCGTATCACTTTGTTTATTGGCCCTACTGTATAGCTTGATCGATGAACTTCGATCTGTGCCAAGAACTAAGAACTACGTCAGTTACGTTCGTTACATCTTGATGACCATTTCATGTATATATTCCAGTCCCACAGAGGAGTGATTGTACCCTGACAGCTAGCTTAGTGGTGGGTTCTCTGAAATAATGAGTGGATGAAGTAGGCTTGAGTCGACAGGGGGATACAAGTTTCCTCTTGATTGTATATGCGTCTTGATGATGAGTGCCGGCAAGGACGAAATTTGTGTCTATGAGGATAATCCCATGGATTCCATCCCATCATCTAATATTAATAAACTATCGATAAAATTACCGATATCACATAGATTCCTGTTGACTGAATTTCATCATGTAACATGAAATACGTCATCCAGCAGTGTTGTGTGACAAGTCACTTTATTAGCCACATCGTGATCAGCATCAATAACCTTTAAATAGCAGTACTGACTTGGCAGCTAAACTGGTTACCGCCCAACCGCAAAATGAATAGCTTTCTCGACATTTGAGTGGACTATAAACACTCGTCCTAAGTAACGCTTGAAACCTGTAGAAGTATATCTTGAAAATGGCTAGTGAGTTAATTTCAAGTTTTATGTTTTATCTCAGAAAATTCTGGTATAAATATTATCGGTTAGCAGACATGGTGAAACATATTCAGTGTTTGTGTACATTCATGGAAACGTAGTCCTCAGTAGAGATACATATTACCTTTGACCTGAAAAGACTTACATGTCAAAAGCCTACAGAGTTGATAGTCAAGGAGATCACCCACAATGAAGATGTAGCAGCGAATCGACAACATTGTGGCTGCGGTGTTATCACCAGTGAGACGTCTAAGCAGAGTTAAATGATATTTAGTCCAAAGCCGTAAATCTTAATTCATCCTGGTTTCACATCAACAGTCGTTAAATGCTGGTTTAGGCTTTCGTTAAAATGGTACAGCACTTATTTCAAACATTTCAGTCAACTGAAATTTGCAACTTGATCAAGTGAGTGAGTAACTTAAAAAAAGCCTAACAGTTACTGTGATAACTGATTGCGTTCCTCTCTTTTATGCGAAATTTCTGTCTCAGCTGATATATTGAAACCTGATTGTTTACGTCAACAGTTGTTAGGATGGCTGTAGCGTCATACACTTCACCAAAATCAATAGCCTAGGGTTTGACGACTTTCGACATTGATGCTGACCTTGATAGTTTAACTGGACTCGCTAAGCTGAAGGCACCCGGTCAAGCATCCTGGCCATTTGGCACGCTGTCGTGTTACGTTGCATTGCTCGTATTCGACTCTCTAGCCAGTTAGTTAGAACGCATCGGTATTTTGGCATAACCATCCAAATATACTATTCCATACGACTACGCTATCGTGTTCTTCCTTGGTCTCGTATTCGTGGGTATATAACAAGTTCGAATAATTAGTGATTGGTCTTTGCGTCTGTCAAGTTTGCACCAGGACAAATCCTAAATGGCCTTTAAATTCGCTGATGTGATCTACGTCTCTTTTTCCAGCATCATCAACAGCAAATAAATCTCCTCATAAATTGAAATAGAATAATGAGAAAACGAAGATTATTTGTAAAAAATATCATATTGATTAGCACTATACACAACAAACAATCTGATCACATATGAACATAATAATAATAATAATGATATATTTGCTTTCTTGAGCACCATAACTATGTTTACAGTACAGAATTCTCTGTATGTGTTATTACATCAATTTACCCATAGTACAACCTTTTTAAAACATTAAAAATGATTCGGTTTGACAATATACAATAAAGAGTAATAAATAACAGGATTATTGAAATGTTGAATGACTTCAGGGACATGATAACTATTCGCTATTACACAGATGATTGATAAGACTATAGTCTAACAAGATTTTCTTCACATAAGACTCAAGCTAAATAAGGTAGTATGGTTAAATTTTGTATGTGGTTGTACGTGCATAGAGTCTAATATATTTTCTTGTCTTCACAGACGACAGACATGGAGAGAGGTGCGGATGTAGAGGATGTTTGTCATTAGATACATTTTTAGCCAGTAGTCTACAAGAGTTCAGATACCTATTCACGACTGTATTTATCAGCTCTACTAATAGCCTTCAAAATCCTACGCAATACAACGTAGTCCAGGAAAGAATAAGGGGGAACAATAAGTAAGTTTAGGTAAAACACAAGAATTAATGAAAAGTAAGAGTAGAGGCTGAGTTACGCCACACAGTCTGAGTTTCCTAGTATAAAAGGTCAAGCGAAGGATTTCCCTAGAAATCAGAAGGATATGAGGGGACCAAGGAAGATCAGAAGAAAAGCATAAGCCAAGATGGATTACACTTGTTACATTCTGTATAACAGAGCCATTTATAGGACAAGATTCATGGGAGCAATGTGCAAATGTCTTTTTGATGTCTTAAGCTAAGATTAACCATCTGACATTTGGTAGGATTGAGTGTGAAGCCACTTAAGGAAGACCAGTGACGAAAGTCCTTTAAGAAGTTATTAAACTGAGAACAAGCAGAAGAGGAGATGATCGGCATGGATATTACCAGGTCATCAGCATACTTAACAAAGTTACCTGTAGTTGAAGTTGGTAAGTCATGCAAAGAGAAAGAGAAAAGAAAAGGAGAATGAACGGAACCCTGAGGTACATCGGCTTCACTAAGCAGCAAAATAGAGAGTTTCCCTCCGTGTAGAGTGTACTGTCTTCTCTCAGAAAAATATGAACCAAGCCAGTTTACAATCCATGACTCAATGTAAGTACTGGAAAACTTGTTTAATAAAACGGGTCTAGGGATAGAGTCAAAGGCAGAAGTATAATCCAAGAAGGCAGATTGAACATACTTAGTGCCTTTATCGAGACTAACAATAATATTATGATGTAAAACAACTTGAGCATCTAAGGCACTCCTTCTGGGTTTGTAGGTAAATTTGTATCTCTGAAAGCCTGCAAAGAAAGTTCAAGCGCACGAAGCAACAGTTTTTCCATCATGTACAGAAATGATGAGCAGTGCCTAGTAGTGGAATGCAGGATGCGCACTTCGTCCTATTTGGGACTCGTCAGCTGGATGTACATGCATCCCAGTGAGTGATGTTGTTCCCACCGGGACTCGGACTCGAAAGCGATCACTTCAAACGCCAGCTCGTCATCCACTACACCACCGAGCCACGACGGTATCATATAAAAACCCTTATACTAAAAACTATACCCGTCGCACAAGAAGTGGCTATCGTGGCTCGGTGGTGTAGTGGATAACGCCCTGGCGTTTGGAGCGGTCACTCAAGGGTCCGAATCCCGGTGGGAACAACATCACTCACTGGGATGCAGGTACATCCAGCTGACGAGTCCCAAATAGGACAAAATGCGCATCCTGGATTCCACTGCTAGCCACGATCCATCATTGATACATAAAAACTTCTTTAAATTACATCATTTGGAAAACGATTGAAAACCTGATAGCATTGGAGCAGCGATGATACCATCAGGGATAAAACCCAGGAATTTCAGACGTCGCGGTGATTAAGTTACCACTGACTTCCTGAGTCGGAATGCAGTGATAACGTGCTCATCCTGAAACCTGACGACTCTGGGTTCATGATGTATATACACTGCCTTGGAAGAACTTAATCCTTCAAAACCTTCCAACTGAATATAGAAACACTACAAACCTCTGTGAATTCTCCAAATTTTATTCCTTCAGAGAAAACCATACTACAGGATGTTCTACCTAGGTATTATTGAATCTGACTGTTGTGTAAAATCCCGTCTTCTTTCAAGATTTACGTGCAACGTGTCTTAGACGTTACAAAGTCAACTCTGTCTAACTCTTTAAGGAATAAACTCACCATGCAAGTGAAACAGCTCTCTTCATCAATTCATCACCCTGTGGTTAGATTAGCTGGTGCTTCAGTGTAACCCCGGAGCATCCTTCATTAATCAATAGGTAAAAAGTATATATTATTTGTTTTATAAAGTTTACTTCAGGCAGACTGAAGATATTCAGTCTTATGATTATTGTAGGTTTATACAACAACCTTCTAGTCAAATGATTGCTAACCAGTTTGCCATCTCTTTCCGTTAGATGAATTTAAGACCTGTGTGTGTATGTGTGAAGAAGATGAAAGAAAACTTGAGTAAGTTATGAAACTGAAGACTTTGAAAAGCCTGAAAGCTTTAGTAATGCATAAAACTCCATAGACTTGTGATAAAACTATTAATCTTGGTTGTATAGTGTTCTCTGAGCTCAGTTGTTTAGTCGTGGAGCTTTCATCATCTTTCTAGACAGTGACATCATCAGCACTAACTTCAATGTGAAGTGAGCTGTCAGTATGTCTCCGTGAGTGATTTAGTAGCTTGTCTTGATGAAATGGTCTGTGATTGGTTGTTTCCTTTGATTGTTGTGTCATTAACTGACTGCACAGGTTTTCCTGTTGACTGTTCTTCTGTTTGACCTCTGACCATTCCGTTGTTTATCATTTTTCTTATTGGTCTATGTCTATACATCTATTGATTGCTGACTGACCTGAATACCAAGCTTCTAGAAGTTCTCTGACATTCTTTGTGTTTCCTTTCTCCGTCCAAAATTTCTTCATTGTCAAAACTGAATTCATGTCTATAATTATCCATCTTCAGATCACCTGCCAACTGGTTCGACTTGTTTCAAAAGGCTTAAACCATTCAGTAATTTGCATAGTAAAACTATCAATCCATGTCTTACTGTCATAAATGAGATTGAATTCTAGGTAGTCCTTAAGTTAGATATTTTCGCCTATTCGACTGGAAAGTTCGGTGAAATTCCATGCAAAATACCCCACGTTGTTATATGATTTTGATACTCAAATGCTGTCTTAAAATACACCGGAAAATTGCAGAGTTAAGTGTACACGACGCCAATAGACATCGAATCCCCACCTACGATACCAATAACCCAATATCGCATAAAATTAGCTGCGTACGGGCTCTGTTCAAAGGAGTAAAAACACACCACTATAAGACAACTGCAAGGTGAAACAAAGAAAATCATATGGTGACTAGTATAGAAAAGAACAGTCACAGACCCATATTAATCACAGGATGTTTATTCACTTCATCACCTACAAAGTTATCCATGGAAATCAGCGATATATTAGACAAAGTGATCATCCTCTTTGCCTTCCTTTACATGAATCATCAATTAGCTATTAAACGTCACGACATATAGTCACTTATAAAAAATAAATTTGGACAACTTTGAACATAGACTCAATTTGAAAATGTAGAGATTCAGAATAGAGGAAACATTTAGTATTCCAGAGAATTCCTTGAATCTCGACACTCAGAACAATCAGTAATCACCAGATGCATGGGTATAGACGCAATCTGTTAACCAATAAGCAAAATGTGACAACAACAATATCAGAGGTCAGACAAAAAAACCAACAAGAAAATTTATGACATGAATGACAGAGGAATCAAAGGAAACAATCAATCACAAACCGTATCTTCAGGGTAGGTCACTAAATCAGTCACGGTGAAATCCTGATACCTAACTTCACATTGAGATTAGTACTGAGGATGTTGCCCACAAAGTTAGTAAAAGCTTCATGATTAAGTCACCCTACTCAAAGAGTATAATACAAACTGAATTACTACAAAGTTTCAGAAATTTGTGAACGGACGAGATCACACTGTGGAGATAGAAAAGGAATTTTTTAAAAACAATGAAGACACTGTTAACCAGTGGCAGAATCTTATCAGACATTTTTGAATGAAGTAAGCCAGTAGATACTAACGTATCTATAATGTATGGATTGCCTAAAATCCATAAACCTGATGTATCCGTACGCCATATCTTAGATATGTTCAATTCACTGTAACATGAGGTAGCAAGATGGCTAGCAGATATACTGGAACCGCTACAATATAAGATAGATAAATATAACGTAAAGGATACTTCTGAACTGACTTCAAAAGTCGAAGACGACAATATTAGTAGGGAAACAATGATATCTTTCGATGTTACTTCCTTGTTTACCAATGTTTCTCTTCTGGAAACAATTGATTTCATTTGTGGTTCACTGGTAGATAACAAGATAGAGGTAGGTATACCATTTACAACCCTTTGAGAGCTGCTCCTTCGTTGTGCAATGACTGTATAATTTCAGTTGTACAATGAAATTTACCGTTAAATGGAAGGTGTAGCAATGGGTTCACTATTAGATTCTCTTCTAGCCGACATGTTTTTGGCGAAATCGGAAAGTTGACCACTGTGTAGATAAAATACCCTTCTATTGTAGATACACAGATAACACTTGCATTATGTACAAAAATGATAATAATCTTGACATTCTTCTCCATACATTTAACAGTGCTCATCCAGTAATCGATTTCGTATGTGAAACAGAGGAAGACGGATGTCTGCCATTTCTAGATGTTTTGCTATCTAGATGAATAGATGACAGTGTCAGACGCAGTATTTGTCGTTGGTCAGTATACACATTTTTAATCACTTATCTCTATTACGTACGAGAGAAATTTAATCCGTACACTGATGTTTTGAGCCAGTAAGATTTGCACAGCTGATACTGTGAACATTCAGTTAAGAATAATAGAGAACTTATTATACGAGAACGGTTATCCTTAAAATTTTAAAAAGACTGTAACAATGAAAACAGTTAGAGAAAAGCGCCTTCAAATGGTGCCAAAGAAACGATTGTATCTAACCTCAGCTTTCAAAGGAGATGCGGCTGCACAAACACTGATACTGAAACTCAGAAATCTGACAGACAGAAACCTTCTCTGTCGCCATACCATGTTTGCTGTATAATGTCAAGGAGAGGTTTCCGAATCTGGTTACATCTATATGTGCATGTTTCCTGTGGAGATAGTTACATAGGTAGAAAGAGTCGGCAAGCCTACCATCGCTTCATTGAACACTGTCCAGCAAGGGAACAGTGAAATCCATTAAAAGCTCAACACTCGCCCATCTAGTAGATACTGAGCATAAGATTGACAAAGCCTCAGAATTTACTGTGATTTACAAAGTCCAATGACAATACTCCAAGTTTGTGCTCGTCCGATTGCTAAGCGTAGCAGAATCCGTAACAATTAAAATTTTCACACCTAATTTATGTATTGAGAAGACGTTTGTTTGTTCGCTTCTCCTCCCACAATCTTCAACTTTAACCCAGATATAATTACAATAAATTACTGACAGTGAACGGGGAACAGTCATAGTTTTGCTTATTCCGAGTACACTGGTTAATGAATAGAAAATCAAGCTTCACTGAATGAAAATATCTGACATAGGGCATAAACATTGGTATTGATGATGACTTGGTTTCCTCAGAGCTTTGATAGTCTATTTTAGTTGTTTCACCAATAGACTGCATGACATCTTTGTTTCTAAATTCACAAGGAGGTGAAACTGTGTAACAAGAATTTTCTCTTTCTGTTAGCGTCATTAAATGAAATATTTCATCTTGTTTGGAACTTATCATTTGAGAGGTGGTTTGCAAGTGAAACTAAATTCAGAAATCTACTATTTTAAAATATTCTCACAAAATACTTCTGCTGATAAGAAACCATATAAACTATTATGTGGAACTTGGCTCTTCAAGAATGAAACAGTCATTCTTGGAATATGTGAATCAAATTGTCAGTAAAAGGAAGGAGAAGAAAAGAATTCACCTTATTCAAAGCTTGGAGAACCGGACTCCAGAAATGAGATTTCCTCCAAATCCTGGTCAGTATGTTCATAATTTTTCCAATGTTGATCTTGACATGGTAACACTACAAGCATTATCTCTGGATCCTAAGTTTTGTGACATTCATATTACACCTAATAGAACAAAAACTCAAGTCCAGTTTGAAAACTTATACTCACAGACAGAAGACTTATCACCTTCTTCAAGTGAGGAGGTAGAAAGATTCAAGTCTACCTGGTTGACTGTTGCTACAAATTTATGAATAGTAAGCAGAATGCTAAAGGCATCTTGACTTGAAAACATAGAGAAGCCTTACGTAAACTCCGAATGAATGAGGATCTGCTGATCACCAGGCCGGACAAAGGCTCAGGGGTGGTTATTATGAACAAAGCCGAATACCTAGATAAAATGAACAGCCTTCTCAGTGATGACAGTAAATTTCAGAAACTACCAACCAATACTGACATGACAGAGAAGACGGAGAGGCAATTATCCGAATCCTTAAAGAAGCTGAACAGCAAGGCTTCATTTCACAAAATGAGTATGAAACACTCAGACCTACTGGCACAGTAACACCGAGGTTGTATGGTTTACCAAAGGTGCATAAGAATGGATTACCACTCCGACCGATTCTTGACATGTCAAACTCTCCATACCATGCGACGGCGAAATGGCTAGTACAACTCTTGAAACCATTGCATAAGGAGGTTGTAAAGCATAGCGTCAAAGATACTTTTCACTTTATCGATAAAATAAGAGATTTGAATGTGAATAATAAGTCTATGATATCCTTAGACGTATCATCCCTATTCACAAATGTCCCTCTGATGGAAACAGTGGACTTCATATGTAGCGAACTGGAAAAGAGAAACATAGAAATTGGAATTACGGCATCCACCTTGAAAGAGCTTCTCTTACGATGTACAATGAATGTACACTTTCTCTTCAATAAGGAATTCTATAGACAGTCAGACGGTGTCGCTATGGGGTCACCACTAGGCCCAATCTTAGCGGATTTCTTCTTAGCAAAATTAGAAAATGGCCCTCTGGAAAGCATCATAAGCGGGTTAGAATTTTATTGCCGTTATGTAGATGATACATTCTTGATTGTGAATAACGAGGACGATGCAAGGATCATACTGGATGAATTCAATGGCGTCCATCCAGCAATAACCTTCACTATTGAAACAGAAAGTGACGACAGCATCACCTTCTTAGATGTCCGATTGACAAGGAAGGTGGATGGAACTATAAAAAGAAGTGTGTATCGGAAACCAACGTCAACAGGTCAATACACCCACTTCTTGAGTTTCGTCCCCTTGCAATATAAACGAAATCTCGTTAAATGTTTGGTCCATCGGGCGAGACTCATCTGTTCAGATGATACTTTTGACGAAGAGCTTCAAATTATCCACGATCTACTCAGTAGTAATGGATATCCAGAAACGTTCCTGGCTAAAAATATGAACACATCCAATATGAAAACCAGAATGCCTACAGTCTCCAAGAAACCATTGTTCCTAAGACTACAATTTCGAGGTGACATCATCAGCGAAATTGTGACACAACGCTTAAGAAATGCCATAAGAAGATCATTTAATGCCGCCAAGTTATGTTGTGTTTTCTACAGCCGGCCGATGATGACCACACGAACTAAAGACAGACTCCCTGACTTCTCCTCTTCTATGTGCATTTACCAGTTCAACTGCTCCTGTGGAGCTAGTTACAGTTAGGCAAGTCCGTCGTCGAATCGCCGAGCATCATCCTTCATGGCTAAGTAAGGGGGAAACCAGATTGACACGAAGCTCAATACTCTCTCATCTGATTGACACCGGCCACCGAGTTAACATTCATAATGCCTTTAAAGTTATTTATCACATTCCTTCTCACCTCACCCATCCTCTACGAGTCGTCTTTTACATACAGCAGAAGCCATAGGAATCCACCTACACAAGCCAAGTCTGTGTGTTCAGAAGAGATTCGTACAGCCTCTTTCTTTGCCTTGGCCATCTGTATAGCTCATTTATTACAACAAGACTCTTCATTTCATCCACCACACAATTCACTATAACTAATATTTTAATAGCTCCATTATTATTATTATTATTATCATTATAATTATTATTACAGACTTAACCATTTTTCTCTCTCCCTACTGTCTCTAATTACCGTCAACAATTTACCATTTTACGTAACAGTTCATTTTTGCTCTTTAGTTATCATACAAAATATCAATTATGTAAGAACCTGTTCACAAAATCTTTCTACGATAATTAATCTTTGCTTTAGTTAACTGTCTTAATTACCTGATCAATTATCACCTTCTTGATACTTTGAGATTGATAACCTTTCATTGAACAACTCTCACCAGTAGATTGGCATGCAATTTTACGTTTGAAAATGCTATATTAGTGTAGAGCCATTGATGAGGAACTAATTGAGAAGAAATATTTCTTCGCTCACATTGTTTGTTTTACTAAATTCTTGGTTTGATTGCATTTCTTCATATAATTAATGTCTCTTCAGTGCCAGGATTTGACATTTATTTCAATAAGCATTTTATTCTATAGGAATTTAGCTATAGTTTTAGTGTTTGTCAAACATTATCGAGGAAAATTGTTTGATGTAGTAAGGGTTGTTTTTACAAGAAAGATGAATGGCAGACTTCGGAAAAAAAATGATGCATACTATCGAAGTTAGTCGTTAACATATTGTGAACAACGGGAGACACTTCATTAGCTCAACTAGAAAAAACTTATTGCAGCTATAAATAAAAATGAAAAACTTGAGCACTTTGGTAGAAAGTAACTCCATGTTAAATTTGCTTATTTCGTCTAACTCACACTCACTAGTCTGTGAAAGGACCCAAACAAGGAATTGAAACATAAAATACGCATTACTATTACACTTATGACCATTATTATTACTATTTGTCACTGGGAATTCAGTAGCACGTCACCATCCACTCTCTTCCCCGCAGTCTCCTCAACTGACTCAAACACTACCAACAAGCTTACATCTCTTCATCACACCATCTCCTCATTCTCACTCTCACCTGAGACAACCAACTCGTCAATCCCCATCTGAGTACCACTCGACAGTCTGGTCTGGCTTGGTCTGACCTAACCTGAACTGAACTGACCTGAATTCATCTGGCCTCGTTCGACGCACCATGACCCAAAACCATATTCTCAGTGTTTCCCCACTCCACTCCTATCCAAACCAATTCATCTCCACTCTCTTCTGTATATGTATCGGCTGATAGGTTCCTGATCGGTTGGTTCGTTGCCAGCCAGTCACAGTTCCTCCTTATCTATTCTTATTATTCTGGCCATCCATCTCATCTCCATCTTCAGTATCGAGTGGGCGTAGACGGTGGCTGTTGATGTGATGTAGATATGCAGTTTGTTGGAAATGCTTTTCGTAACGCGTTGCTGAGTCTCTCAACCACCATGTTGGAGCACTGACTTACTTGACTGACATCACTGTTGAAAATCTGGATGTTGTTCACGCTTTATACTGAGTGCAGTGCACTGCACACACAAATCATCATAGGCGAAATGGGAATCTTCCTATTTGGTATTTCCGTCTGTCCAGCTAGCGTATGCCCATCTTTTCGCCCCTCATAGTTTGATGCACGATCCAGTCCGGCCTGGTGGACCACAGTCAAGAAGATCATCGGTGATAGTAGGCAGCCTTGTCTTGAAGCGCATAAAAATATTATTATTATTATTTATCCCTTGGGTTCCTAGTGGAACATAGGGTTTCAGTAGCACGTCTCCATTCCACTCTGTTCTCTGCAATCTTTTGAACCTGGCTCCATGACTACCCAGAAGCTCTCATTTCTTCCTCACGCGATCTCTCTCATTCGAATTTTGATGTCGCCAACTGGGGTTGGGTCTTGTCCATTGCTGATTGTAGTTGTCTATAGAATTCCTCCTTCTTCTCTTCATCTGCATTATTTGTAGGTGCACAGTGTAGCGTTGATATCGCATGGTTGTGACCTTCCTTCCTTTTGAGTTGAACGTTGCTGTCATGATCCTGATCCTACAGGAGGAGATTGGTTCCCACTGGATGAGAGCCTTCGATGCTGTTGGGGACATCATGATAGCCACTCCCTCCGTGTGCTCGTGGTTGTCGTCTGGGTGACAATATCGGAGTAGATTATTGATTCTCCAGTTGACAGTTTGGAGACACCAATCCCATTCCATCTGCTTTCGCAAATCCCAAGCACTTCGATGTGATACCTTCTCATCTCCTTTGCAATCTGGGCTGCCTTACTGGGTTCAAACATGGTGCGGACATTCCATGTCCCCACTCTTACTTTCGCTTTCATCGAGAGGGAGAAGACACATCGGCCAATTGGCTTCCTGAAGGCTTTCACCAACCGTCGTCATTTCGTTTCCCAGACTCTAGTGAGGAATAATTTTATTTTTATGTTTTATATTTTGTTTGTGCTTTGAAGTTTCTTTAGCGGTTGGATTGATTTTACGGGATAGGGTTGCTAGCCCTATGCATAACCTTCCCTGTTTACCCGGGCTTAGGATCTGCCAGTAACTAGTGCACTAGTTAACCAGGTGAGGTTAAAACGCATAAAATAGGCATTATTAATTAGTAATTGTCCTCTACACTATGTTGGGAATTTCTTTCGACCACTTAGGAAACGAAACAATAACAGCAATATGAAAAAGGATAATAGCAACAAACATGAGTAGAAAGGAGTTCACAGTCTCCATTGGGTTACCATATAAGGAAAAAACATCAGAAACTTTACGTAGGGTTATCAACATTGTTGGAATTAGGGTGAAATTTAAACCTACAAACACACCCAGAGATAAACTTTGCCTGTTTAAGGATTCGATAGATTCAATTAGGCAAAATAATCTGATTGACTAAACTTCATTCAGGGAATGAGGTGAAATGAGTCGATCGGAGTTAATTAGATTATGGAAACAAAGGGATTTAGCTAATTATAAAATGATGGACCACAAAAAGATCAATAGTCTAGAAAAACCTTTTCTATTACAATGCACCCATTAACATACAACCATAAAATGGGGTGAAAAGAAACCACTGTAATCAAGTCCAATATAATTAAGTGGAAAGAGAGGGAGAGATTGATGATTGAATCTTTGTTCATTGAAACAACACCCAACAGATAGATCAGGAATGATACAACATCTATACCAGAGATATTGAAAATTTTACTACTACTGGAAACAAAGAATACCAGGTGACAGAACTATAAAAATCAAATGTTGAAAGTAGGGTGATTACATTGATATGATTATGAGCAATAGTAATTTATGCTTAACATGTCATCAAGTAAATAATCCTGTATCCTTGTATGTTATAAATCAGACAAACAAATCTGATATGGAACTTAACAAATGATTGAATAAATCGTGTATCGGACCCAAAACACACATATAAGAAAGCTTCAGTAGATTGGTACTGAATGTCAAATTACACTCTTCTTAGTAACAAGTTAAAATTCAAGATAAGAAGTTTGAACGAATGGATTCTTATTAAGTGTTTGTGGCCATAAGATGCTATTTGGTGTTTACCTTATTTTATGGTGTCTTAGTTTACTTATTGAACTGCGGGATTTTTGTAAAATTCCAAAACCATACAGTAATAAGGACTGCCTACCAATCACATATCCATTCTGTATGAAGTCTATGTATCCATTTCTGCGCTGATCAGTCGTCAGCTCAATAAGTTGATAACGAAGGTCTTAGCTCTGAGTGGAAGTGGCATATTCATGAATATGCTGGAGACATTTACTTCTATAATTCCGAAAATACACCTCCTAGTCAATGGGTGCCTACAGGCTGAAAATCGTGGTCAAGCTGAGATTTATTCTTATGCAGACCTAACATCTAAAACATGAACTTGGTTCATTCAAGTGTTACATGATAATCACTCATTTTTCTCATTAGAATTTTATGTTTTGTTGCATATCGAAACCTGTAAAATTGTTGAAGGGGTTTTCAACGGACACTCTGTTGATCTCGCATCTAGATGGCGGATGAAATAATCGCCAATATACATTGTAGAACTCGTAAAAATTTGAAAATTGACCATAATGTCGACGTCATAAAGTGTGATTTGTTTAGGACAATTAATAAGATCAAGAATGTGAGCATATAACCTGCATATTCGGTCTCACAACTGTTTGTAAGCGACTCATTTATTCTAGTCCGCTAAGTTATCTTTATTTAAACACTCAAAAGTAGTTGTGTTTAATGGTAGTTTAGTGTTTTGTGAGCTTTGGATTTTTATTGTATACGTTTCATCGCCAGTGAAGTACATTTGTATTTTCCACATAAAGTCACTGCTGAGGAGGTCACCAAGCCTGATGATGGAACGTCCAAAAAAAGCCGAACCGTCATCATCCTCATCCTGAACTATAAATAGTTTCCATTTATAGCCGATATGATTACTACCTTATCCAGAATGGTGTAACTCAGGTTACCAAGTAGTCCTAACCATTTTGGGGTTATTCAGCAGTGTCAAAGTACTGGTAACACATAGAAGAGAGGTAAGTGAATAAAGAATTTACAACCTCAAGTGAGTGATGTAGTCAAATGCAACCCAACAGCAAAAATTTATTCAATTGTCTTGTAAAGCTATAGCTTGTCAGATCACATACTTTTCTTATCATTTCAACGACCTTCTAGGGTTTCTCGACTCCTGAAAATAACTTATTTTTCATTATGTATCTCTCATCAATGACCAATTTGTGATGAGGTAGTTCTAACATTCCGTTTATCAAGGAGTTCACTAATTTGTTTATCCACTGGCAGAAGAAGAATGATTACTTGGAACCTTGTTTAAGAGGGAATCAGTCTGGAACGGATACATTGACCTGTCAACTGAATGCAGTCCATCCACTGTGTTAGATTGCAGGCCATTATCTACCTGTTTCACAATGAGCACCAATCAAATTTTAGTAGTCTTTAGGTAAGTAACACAGGCCTTCATCAATCTGAAACCAATGTGGAGATCAATTGCACTGCACTCAGCATAAAGCGTGAACAACATCCAGATTTTCAACAGTAATGTCAGTCAAGTAAGTCAGTGCTCCAACATGATGGTTGAGAGACTCAGCAACGCGTTACGAAAAGCATTTCCAACAAACTGCATAGTTACATCACATCAGCAGCCACCGACTACGCCCACTCGATACTGAAGATGGAGATGAGATGGATGGCCAGAATAATAAGAATAAGAAGACGTAAGTTGTCTGAACTGTGTAATGTATTTGCGCAACACATTTCGAACTGTCTGATCACACAAGTACTTGTCATAGGTATTTATATAAAAACTCATGAAGATAAGGCTGAGAAAATAAAAAGGGGTCAGTTAGTTCGAAATGTGTTGCGCAAATACATTACACGGTCCAGAGAATTTACGTCTTCTTATTGTTTAATCTAAGTTTATAAAGGGAACTAATTATTTTAATAAGAATAAGTAAGGAGGAATTGTGACTGGCTGGCAACGAACCAACTGATCAGGAACCTATCAGCCGACACATATACAGAAGAGAGTGGAGATGGATTGGTTTGGATATACATTGGATTGGATAGGAGTGGAGTGGGGAAACACTGAGAATATGGTTTTGGGTCATGGTGCGTCGAACGAGGCCAGGTGAATTCAGGTCAGTTCAGTTCAGGTCAGTTCAATTCAGGTTAGGTCAGACCAGGCCAGACGGTTGAGTGGTACTCAGATGGGGATTGACGAGTTGGTTGTCTCAGAAGAGAGTGAGAATGAGGAGATGGTGTGATGAAGAGATGTAAGCTTGTTGGTAGTGTTTGAGTCAGGTTGAGGAGACTGCGGGGAAGAGAGTGGATGGTGACGTGCTACTGAATTCCCAGCGACAAATAGTAATTCCTATGTTCCACTAGGAACCCAAGGGACAAGTTAATAGACAATAATTTTGCATAGCAAAGAAGTATAATACTCCTTCTCAAAGATTCTGCTGCGTTTTGTCTGATTTCATAGACGACAATGTTTTTACTGTTCTACAACATTTTCATGAGATGTGTTGAATTAATGCTCTCGGTATACTTATTTGTCACCTTGGTTAGAACTAGCGGTTAGGAAGCCATAATCTAGGATTCTCTGTCTATCTTCCTCATATAGGCGAGGAATAAACAACCCATAGATAATTACGGTATGTCATCATCAGGAAATGTTGAACAATTTCGTATATTTGTCACTAAGGTACTGTCATCAAAGTTCTCACTATATTAAGTTTGAAGTAAAATATCGATGTTTTACAAATTTCTTTGACACTCACTGTAAAAGGCAGTTAAATTAAGCTATGGTTTAAGATTACTGAATACTTCCATATAGTGAATTACCGATTGACCCTTCTATACAGCCTTTTAATTCTAAAATCGATACAGTCTTCTTTATGACATATATATATTTTACTTAAGTCAATAGTCTATTATTGTAATCTTTGAAAAAATGCATTTTTATAAGTAGAACACTGAACTTCTTTGTAATATTGTTGTATTTTTGTTTCAAAAGACGATGAAAGTCTTAGTGAGTCGGCTTAAGTTCATAAGAACTATAAATGGATCGTGAAAAGCGTAAAAAAAACACAAAAGAAATCAGAATTACTCAAAAATAAAGTGAGAATTTCATAAGTTCACCTGAAATATCTCATAATTAAACGTAAGTTATGTGTAAAGCAAATTTTGAAAAAATTTGGTTATTGGGTAGATGAAATTCACTATTTCGGGGTCGATGAATAGCGTAATCAACTCTACGACTCCAAGAGTAATGCAGCTAAGCACCATCAGGTTTCTCTATGAAAAACATTTGCATTTAACCGGTTAGTTGGGATCTAGAGGTACACTTTTTGTAATTGTTGTCAACTCGTGATATAGTGTGACCATTATTCAATGATCCCACCACAGTTGACTCCACAGGTCACAACTATTCATGATAACTTCGAGAAATCCATGTCGATGTAAGTAGTTGTCCGTCGATTAATTAATGGCCAGCACCGAGAATGGTTGACTCAAGTCAATGACAAGCCAACTGACCTTACACATACCAGTGACACCATCACATATGACAAAATGCTTGATACACAAGAAATTCTAGAATGCTTTAATCATTGCCATCCATCATTAGAGTTTACTTTAGTAAGAGAGATTAATTCTAAAACTTCATTTGTAGGTGTTTTATTGAAAAAAAGAGATGATGGTATACTAAACAGGTTCCTATACGTATAGACAGTTGACGAACTTCTATAGATATGGAATTTTGAGGGAGTTGTGGGGATTTGCAAATCTTTCTAGTTGTTATTCATCGTAGACTGACATCATTTGGAGGAACAAAGGAGACCTGAGAGCACTGGAGCACAGCTATTTCGTCCTAGTATGCGACTCCTCAGCAGTGCGCACCCACGACTCCACCCTCCAGGGATCGAACCCACGACCTTCAGGTTCCGTGGCCAGCACATTACCATTAAGCCACTGGGTCAGAATCCAATCATCCATATTTCCAACTTCTGTTAGCTCATGATATAGTGCAAACGCAACCCAATATCATTGTTGAATAATTATCCGAAAATGTAGTTTTAGCCACTGTCTGTTTTCTCGATACCATAAAATTTGTTCTGTAGATTTCGTAGAAAAGAAAATGAGTTTGTTAAAATCCACCTTTTTAAAAAAAAATGGATACTCATTACCTTTCTTTGCGAAAAGTATGAAACATAAAAAACGCTTTAACAAACATAAATAGTGTTTCAAAAAAGATATTGTTCTTGAATTTAGAATTCTAAGGGAAAACTGATGATGATATCCTGAAAAATTGTCTAGAGAGATCGATTATTAAAAAGCTTTATGTAGTAAATCTCAGAATAACATATCATAGTCATCCTTTAAGATGCCTTACTAAGAAGGACAAACTGCTAAAACTGTCCAATTCAATGTACGTTTACTGATTCACCTAATCTTAAGGAGCCACTTACGTGGGTCATTAATACAGACCTATCCTTCGCTTGGTAAAAGGCAACATAGATTAACCAGCTCATCTATTTTGCATCGTGTGGTAGTCACAGGATATTCAGTTTCGAATACGTAATACAATATTCTTTGAAAAGTTCAACCAAATCGTTCTAATCGTTTACGTCTCCACTTATTGTATTTCGTAGAAGATATGGTAATTCATAATTTGAAGCGAGAGCTCTGTATACAAAAGCGGTTTCGTTAAATCTCTTTCGTTACCATAGCCTTAACGGGGTTAACCAATAAGGTATCTTAATATTCTGGACATTGATCACTCTCTTGTGTAGGTGTTTGAGACGTCTTCAGTCTTGTTTGACACTATTACTGTCATTGTTTTCGTTCTATTAACAATTCGTGATTATCGCTTACATCACGCAAAAGTTACTGAAATCTGTCTTAGTATAATGTTGTTAATTACTGCTATCATGCTTCGTGTGCGGATCAAATCACAACGCTACGCATCATCATAGAACAGAGTATAAAATGGCAGTCAACTGTCTACCTCAACTTTATCGACTTTGAAAAGGCATTCGACGGCGTTGACCGACAAGTAATTTGGCAACTGCTTCAACACTACGGAGTGAAACAGTCCTTATCAACCTCATTCAAAGGCTATATGAAAAGGCCACATGCCAAGTAATTCACAATGGAAATCTCAGTGATGCCTCTGAAGTGAAGACAGGAGTAAAACAAGGCTGCCTACTACAGCATGTTTTCAACTACAGGTGGCGGCACAGATGAAGATGTCAAAACCAAGATAGGAAAGACAGCAAGACAGGCTTTCACTAATCTGAAATCAGTGTGGAGAGCTTCTACACTCAGCACAAAGAACAAGATCCGGAATTTCAACACTAATGTCAAGTCAGTGCTGCTATGTGATGGTTGAGAAGATGGAGATGGATTGGATTGGAGTAGGCATACACTGAGAAGGCCGACTGAGGATATCACGCGCCAGACCAGGTTGTCGAATGGAATCCAAAGGGAAAACGATGAGTTGGGCGTCCCAGCTGAGGGTGACGTGGAGGAAATCACGTGAGGAGGAAATGAAAGCTTTTGGGCAGTCATACAGCTAGTTTCAAAAGACTGCAGAGAACAGAGTGGAATGGAGAAGTGCTACTGAAGCTCTATGTTCTACGAGGTACCCAAATGAAAAATAAATAAAATAATAATAACCAAAAAATTCCTTTAAACTGAAAGAAACTTGAAAAGTGCTCTGTCATTGTGGTTTATGTTTTGTACTCATTTTATGAAATATCTGTTGAGAATGGTTTGATTTCTTACAGAGACCTGGTCATTACAATATCTTTGCATACCTTTTCATTCCCTTTTATGGTCAACAAAAAAGACGGTTTTAATGGAAATCTCACAAATATAGCATACATTAGTAACTCCCACAGAAGGTTCCAAATAGTTTACAAGGAGAAAGTTGAACACAGTTGAATTTCACACTAATTCACTTGATTTATTCCGAACATACACATTTTTCCGCAGGTAGTGATTTATTCTCATACCCCATCTATAGATTCACAACTCCATTCTACATTTCAGAATCGACCTAAGTTCCCGATGCTACCTTATTTGCTCAAGTTGAATAATCTCCTTTGATCGATTTGTTGATATCTCATTCACCTATATTATATTGATCGTTGTTCGATATCACGATGTAACTGGATGATAGTAAAGGTCATCTGTACCAAAATATGAATACTTACCTGAGGAATTCTTACTGTCAAATTCATACTATTGAAAAGGATCTTCCTAGCAAGACCGAAACGTTGAGGAATAATACAGAATATTTTAATGATGCATAGTGATCAGCAGTGGAATCCAGGACCAGCGTTTCGTCCTATTTGGGACTCGTCAGCTGGGTGTACCTGCCTCTCAACGAACAATGTTCTTCCCACTAAGAACAGAACTTCAGACCGATTGCTTCAAACGACAGAGCGTTATCCACTAGACCACTGAGTCACGATAGCTACTTCTTGCTCGACAGGTATAGTTTTAATATTGTTGTTTGCATTATCCTGTCGTTTAGTAGACTGAACTGATCGGTCTATATTGACATATGGGCTCCTGTACCAGTGCCTCGATAATGCCTATGTTATACATCAGTGATGAAAAGTGGCTAGCAGTGGTATCCAGGACATGCATTTCGTCCGATTGACAAGTCCCAAATAGGACGAAACGCGCATCCTAGGTTCTACCGCTAGCCACTATCCATCATTAATACAGATAATTCAAACACAGGGAATATCGAGGCATTCGTATAGGAGCCTATATATCAATATAGACCGATCTATTCGGTTAACTCAATGATGTGATAATACGAGCAACAACAATAATACAAAATATTTGTTTATTTTGTTATTTGTTCTAATTTACTACACACAAGTTAACAAAACACCTTATACAGAGAGACATATTAACTTGGTGTTCAAGTTCTACTAAATAATGCGATCGAGCATTGATCAAGATATGTTCAATCATAATCGTATGCACACAAGCTAGACCACAATAGTTATTCTTACTCTTATAACACTTAATATACTATACGTATGCCAGTTACCTATTTCAACAAATAGACAATGAAGAATCGTCGATGTAGATGAAATTTGATCAAGTTACTATGGCTTCAAGCTTGGACGTTGTGAATTCATGTTTACTATTACTCTGACGAAGCTATTACTATTATTATATTAATAATTGTCCATTGGATTCCTAGTCGAACATACAGCTTCATTAGCACATCATCATATCACTCTCCTCTCTGCAATCATTTAAAACTGGCTCTACAATTGCCAACAAGCTTTCGCCTCATCCGCATGTGACTTCGTTCATGTCATCCTCCAACTCCTAACTCGTCTTTTTCCATTTGGGTTTCAATCGACAGCCTGGCGCGTGAAGTCTCAGAATGGTTTTCTCAGTGTATGTCCACTCCAGTCTACCTTCGCTTTCTTCTGCCTATTTGTTGGGTGATGAGTTCTTGGTTGGTTCGTGGCAAGTCAGAGTTCCTCCTTACTTATTCATTCTAGCCATTTGATCTTCACTAACAAGTGTAGGCGGCAGCTGTCGATGAATGTCTGTAGTTTGCTGGAAATGCTTTTCGTAACGCGCTGCTGAGTCTCTCAACTATCATATAGAAGCACTGACTTGAGGTTGGTGTTGGAAGTTCAGATCTCGTTCACGATTTATACTGAGTGCAGTGCAGTGCACTGCAGTGCAATTGATCTCCACACTGATTGTTTCAGATTAATGTAGGAAGGCCTGTCTCGCTGTCTTTGCAATCCTGGCTATTTTGAAATGTTCTTTGATATGATATATTTTGATGGTGATTAGTGCTTGTTGTTGTTGGTTGAATACCTTCGCCTGTCACCTCTGTCTTCTGTACGATCAATTGGAGGAAGTGCCATCTTCCTTCGCTGCCCTGCCTCGCCTCGCCTCACCCCTTCTGTCAACTTGTTGGTTTTCACCTGTAGATCTTCGAGTTTGTGCTACAGAAGACATTATACACAAATCATCATCGGTGAAATGCGAATCTTCTTGTTTGGTCTTTTCATCGGTCTTCTCAAACAGTGTATGCCCATCTACTCGCTGCTCATAGTTTTCTGTTGCATATTACAGTCCACTACAATGAGGGAGATGGTTGGTGGTAGTAGGAGGCAACCTTGCCTTACTCATGACTTCACTTCAAAAGTATCACTAAACTTTCCATTGTATGTAGCATCCTCATATGTAATATAGCTGTTGAATGAGACTGATAAAGGTTTCTGGTATTGCCTATTGTTGAAGTAGTTGCAAATTAGTTCTTGGTGGACGCTGTCGAAGGCCTTTTCAAAGTGAGTGAAGTTGAGGTTAATATCCAGTTGACTGCCATTCTATGCTCTGTTCTATGGTGATGCGATGAGCAGTGTTGCAATTTTATCCTCACATGATTTGGCTTTCCTGAAGCTAACCAACCTGTTACCGTTGTAATTTTGAATCGAGAGCATTTTAGTCTCTACAGGATGGTGCGGCATAACATTTTGCTTGATGTGGACAGGGATGGAGCATGATTCCGCGCCATTTCCAGTTCTTGCAAAGACTAAGCTCAGCCTTCTTTGGGAGATTGATGAGGTAGTTCTTCTTCCAATTAATCGTCGGGTACCTATCCTCCCTTCCTTCCTTCCTTCTCTGCAAACCTTCTACAGTGGTGGTGTGAGAGTGTCCGCTGAAATCTCTGCGCCTATTTTCAGTGCTTCTGGTGGAATTCCATCTGGTTGTGCTGCCTTCATGGATTTCAGTGACTGTATGACGTTCAGGACTTCCCTTCTGCTTTTATCGCAGAGCTTGTGTTCACTAGTAAATCTGTGTCTGGGCTGGTGTTGGGTGGTACTTCTGGACGAGTTGCATTTAGTGGTGGTGATGAATTCAAATGTTTTTTGAGTGGTCACCCCATTGTTTCCTTTGTTTCTTCGGCTTGGTAAGTAAGTTTCCAGCACCATCTTTCATTGGTTTTACCTGTGCTGTGCTGTGCCGTGCTGTGCTGTGCTGTGTTGATCTCTTCCCTCCCAGATTCTAACCTGGTTATTTGATATAGTGTTATCGGGTCTCTGTTTCTCCTACCTGCAGCCTGTTCTGATTCACTTCGAGGTGTTTCGTAAAGGTGTCTTTTGTGTTTGTTGGCAGTTTCCTTCAGTTCTTTGTCGAGCGTAATGTTTTCTAGGTTGTGTTCAGTTTCTCTTTTCGTTGTCCATCCCTACACTGCACTGTAGTGTACTCTACTGTACTGCACTGAACTCTACTGTACTGGTTCATCTTCTGCTCTACAATCAGCACCTTCCTCTCTCTCCTCTATCAGCTTCCATGTGTGCATGAATGTCCATTCCTTGTCTTGTCTTGCTTCTTCTTCCTTCCTAACATGGTTATACAGATTTCCTTAGGATCTATTCAAGCGGATTTCCAGTGAAGTGAATAAGCCCATCAATATTTTAAGTAACAGTTGGTATTCTACTATGAAAAAGAGTATGATAATCGCTCAAACAGTTTATTTCAGAATGTAATCTGAATATTCCAACGAATTCTTTTCCATTGGATATTTTCCAAGTGCTCACGAATTCACCCCGAAAAAGTACATTATCGCTTTGACTACTCACAAGTAGTTCAAAACTGTTTGTAAAATTTGGAAATTTAGAAACTGTCTCGTTCATTTACCAGGCCGTAGTGTTCTTGAATCATCACGAAGTATAGATACTAGTCTGCCAAACTATGGCTATCTCAGATAGGCAAACGATAAGTGTCCTATAAATTATAAATTACTAAAATGTACTGGTTTTCTTCGAAATGTCTGCACTAAATGCTAGTAAACAGCTTGGCCTAGTATAGGTTTCATATTGACGTAGAAGGGAATGATGTGCTAAGGACAGTATTTATGAAAAGAGATTATAATTGATCCACTTTCTCATAAACTAATATTTCACACTTTCTGCTTATATTGACTTCAAGTATTAACCCCCAAAAATATTGCCAAATACTAAGAAGTAAGGTAATGTTAGCAGAAATAAGATTGTTTCTGAATTAGTAATTCCGTGGCTGAACTATATTTTCAGTATATTTCTTACATTGTGAGTACACAATGAATTTCATTTAGACAACCTTGAGTCTTATAGGAATTCTACTCAAGGAGACCATGTATGGTGTCAAGGTCATGTGGTGTTGAGGAATCATAAGTGGAGAGATAATGCTTGCCAAATATAACTTATTTGCAAGTGGACTTCAGGTGTAGGCTATTGAGTTTTGAGAAGCTTTTTTCCAAGTCCATTTTTATTAGAATATTTAGTTTGGTCACTCTTTCAATCCCATTGGCTACATCATTCAACATAATATTTGATTTCCTCAAGTTTGTCACTAGACAGCTTCAAGTGTTGTATTAATTTCAGCATATGAAGTTTGTGGTATCGGTAGACGCAGGGAAAAACACTGGGAAATGTCTGCATCATAGAGCTGATGTCCTAGAATCGACGGCGTTTCAACGTCATGGTGATGATAAAACATATGTGCATTATTTTCAACTTACAGCTAAATATTTGTCAGAAATATCTTTGTAACGTTTTTGAGAAGTGATTTAAATAAGTCAGTTAGGAAGAGATGAAGAATAGAAGATGAAATTAGATACTGTTGTACACTACATTTCAAGAATGTCGATAGTTCACCATTCAGGTTATTTCAGATATGTTATTCATGTTCACTCTTGAACTGAATTGATCAGAAACTCTTGTAATATTACCTCTTTGGAAAGATGCTTCTGCATCGACTTCATCTTTCATATTGATAGTGACAAGCTATGGGATTCAGGTAGAATGCTGGATCCGATTTCATACTCATAATGTGGATACATTTAGATCCATGTGAGTGACGATGCTGTCACTGTGACTTGAAATCAGACACCCAACATACATCAGTAAGTTGCGACTAGTAAAATAGAGTCTTGGGAAATCGCACCTAGAAACCAATAACAGCTTATATCCATTTCAGAAGAGGTGGCTACTTTAACTGAATACCACATGGTGTATTCTTTCCACGTTTGATGTAATAAGTGACTTGTTTGCATCCTAATGACGCCACTATTGTTAGGGTTCAGCTACACTCAGTTGACAAATGCCGAGGAGGATGAGATGTTTTCTTTGTGTTTCACTGTCAATCACTACCATGCATATGACCTTCAAAGATGACAACAGGGAAAATATCATCACTTCTTGAAGTAACCAGTTTTTCCAGTGATGCAATGAGGTGTAGTCTGAACACCTTCAGGATAAAATTTATGACAATTGTCGCATTCAAACTGTATCTATGCTTGGGATTGAACTGGAACTTTCTTGGTAATTTGCCGCGGGAACAGAACTTCGTATTTTAAACGTTCCGCAGAACTCCTTTCACATGTCAACATCTCCTGTGTGTGATTGTGGCCAGAGATGTTTGTGCTCACTTCCTAATATCACTTCAGTCAAGACTTTTCATTCATTCTAATGGATTAGGCTAACTGCAACTCAAGTGACTGGATGAATTTCTTTTAAACCCAGAGTTCAGGTTGCAAAACATTAGTTGTCATGGCTTCCGCTGTTCAAAGATGTTTCAGGCATAAACCTTCCACAAATTTTGTGAGAACCCTATAGATAACACTGAAGTTCTTTACTGTATTTACAGGGTATTTGTAACCGATTAAATTTTCTAAAATAGAACTGTGTGGTGTTCACCTTTCTTCTTAGTGAAACTTGACTGGTATATGTTCAAAAAAGCGTTTGGAAAGGGAAGATTCAGTACAGCCGGCCTACATTACTTCACAGAAGCAGGTGAATCGCTAAACGTGGATCATTGTGACCGAGCGGGTTAGCTTATCCTATATGTATAGTGGAAGCAATGGGTTAGTAGAGGAAGGTAATCTGACTTTGGCAGCGTAGAAAGTTTTTGTTAATGAGCACACCAGAAGCTTTCTCGGCATTATCTGCTGATGTCTCTCGATAGAAATGTAAATTCATGAAGACTGGTTGCCTGAAAACTGCAAAGGTGTAGTGATTATTTTCTTCCACTTTCATAGTTTTGGCAATAAAGCGCTCAGGAAAATGGTTTTCAAACTATTTCAAACACTTCGTAATCTATTTTCGATCTCCTAATTTATAATCAAAACTGAATTTCTTTTAAAAATAAGCTAGTTGTCAAGGCGTTGAGAACTTTTTATCAGGATGTATGAAATACCTCATCTTTGCCAGATTATTCTTAGTGTTAGAGGGCATTTTTCGAACGAGAATGATAACCTATATGTTGATGGCATGTCGCTCCATTGACCGGACTAAGTGACCCAGCAGTTGATAGCGTTCTTGTTTTATTTCCTTTATGGGGAAGTTTACTCATCTATCATGAAACCAGGTCCTATCTCCTTTTACAGTCTCTTTCAAATCCTCAATAATCATTTATTGAAATACTCAAGAAATCAAGACTGTCTCGGTTAGTCTACTCATAGGTCGCTGAGTCACTCTCCTTTCGACTAGGACTGTTAACATAAAACAGAAATCCTGATATCGTTTCTGATCGATCAAATTTCCATTGACTGGTCCGAATATCTGCCCTGTTCCAACAAAGCTTAGACGCGATGAGGTAAATATGGTGTTTTTTAGGCGGGAGAATTAAACCCAGAGAAAATGTTTCTGTGTCGTGATACTATGAACACGAAACATTACAGTGTTACCCAAATGACAGTTGCGCCATACATTCCATGTGGTTCTACCTTAATTTCTTTTAATCTAAGAATTTTACGATCATCTGAATTCTGTCTTGATCTCAAGTAGGTCAGAGAAACACATCATTCATTTCTGAGAGATTATGAGGCTATTTTTTGATTTATGTTGTGAAAACTTTGGGTATTCTTATGCTGTAAAACTTTAAAATGCACTCTGAGACCATGTTTATGGAAGTTGGCGCTGAAAGTTTAGAATATTTTAGAATTCTGCAAAATATCTTGAAAGCTACCTCATTTTGTCTACCTAAAAGGAGTCGATTTTCCCTTAAAACGAAAGAATGAATCATGTGACCATATAGCTGTGAAATTTTGTCACGATGTTTGTTTGTGAAGTAATGTACTGTGTTACAAAAGGCGATCGTAATTAAGGTAGCGAAAAAATGTTTTGAATGAGAATATATATAGGATAAAACAGATGTGACCTTGATAGTGAGTGTCAGCCAATCAGCGATTCACCTTGAGAAATGAGGGGAAAATGAACTGTTGACTGTATTGTAAAAATTATGCCAATCTTAAAGTGATTCAGAAAATAAATAATTTTTTATACAAACTCGCCAGCATCACAGGAGATGAATATCAAAGTTGAGTCACTTAGATTTTTCTACCGGTAGCCTCTGAACTAACAGTTTTACATCCCGCAAAATGAAGCCTAAAACCTAGATGTTGATGAGGTTTTAGTTTTGCTTCAGTCTCCTAGTGCTATATTTGACTGTCGTGTGAAGTTGTGTTACACAAATACTTTAAACTTTATTCTGTTCTAAACGCTAGTTACTTTCATACCCTTCCACTGGTTTACTGAAGTACAGCTCCTCTGAGACAGAAAAGATGCCATCTTTAAGAAAGTGTTCAGCATATCTTAACATGAAGCGCCTGACTGAAAAGTTGCGGACAACATACCTGAAGATACTGATCATCATTATTACTTGTCCCTTGGATTCCAAGGGGAACATACGTCTTCAGTAGCACGTCATCGTTTCAATCTCTTCGCTGCAGTCTTTTCAACCTGGCTTCACGACCGCCCACACGCTTTCGTTTCTTCTTCATACAATCTCCTCCATATCACCATCAACTCGGACACCAAACTCATCGTTTCCCCTTTGGATTCCACTCAAGTGCCTGGCGCATGATGTCTTCGAATCGTTTTTTTCAGTGCATACCGACTCCAAACTATCTACAATTACTTCCGCATATGTGTCAGGTGATAGGTTCCTGATCGGCTGGTTCGTTGCCAGCCAGTCACAGTTCCTCCTTACTTATTCTTATTATTCTAGTCATCTAATCTTCAGTGTCAGCATCGAGTTAGCGTAGACACAACTGTTCATGCATGTCTGCACCCTCTTGGAAATGCTTTCCGTAACGCGCCGCTGAGTCTCGCAACTATCACATAGAAGCACTGACTTGAGGTTGGTGTTGGAAATTCAGATCTCGTTCACAATTTATACTGAGTGCAGTGCAGTGCACTGCAGTGCAATTGATCTCCATACTGATTGTTTCAGATTAATGTAGGAAGGCCTGTCTCGCTGTCTTTGCAATCCTGGCTATTTTGATATCCCAATCTGTGCCTGTACCGCCACCTATAGTTGAAGCGATTCTGCCCAGGTAAGGAGGAAGCTGTAAGAGAAAACTTCTACCAGATTTCTCCTGTTGATGGTGATTAGTGCTTGTTGTTGTTGTTGGTTGAATATCTTCGCCTGTCACCTCTGTCGTCTGCACGTTCAACTGGAGGAAGTGCCATCTTCCTTCGCTGCCCTGCCTCGCCTCGCCTCACCCCTTCTGTCAACTTGTTGGTTTTCACCTGTAGATCTTCGAGTTTGTGCTACAGAAGACATTATACACAAATCATCATCGGTGAAATGCGAATCTTCTTGTTTGGTCTTTTCATCGGTCTTCTCAAACAGTGTATGCCCATCTACTCGCTGCTCATAGTTTTCTGTTGCATATTACAGTCCACTACAATGAGGGAGATGGTTGGTGGCAGTAGGAGGCAACCTTGTCCTACTCATGACTTCACTTCAAAAGTATCACTAAACTTTCCATTGTATGTAGCATCCTCATATGTAATATAGCTGTTGAATGAGACTGATAAAGGTTTCTGGTATTGCCTATTGTTGAAGTAGTTGCAAATTAGTTCTTGGTGGACGCTGTCGAAGGCCTTTTCAAAGTGAGTGAAGTTGAGGTTAATATCCAGTTGACTGCCATTCTATGCTCTGTTCTATGGTGATGCGATGAGCAGTGTTGCAATTTTATCCTCACATGATTTGGCTTTCCTGAAGCTAACCAACCTGTTACCGTTGTAATTTTGAATCGAGAGCATTTTAGTCTCTACAGGATGGTGCGGCATAACATTTTGCTTGATGTGGACAGGGATGGAGCATGATTCCGCGCCATTTCCAGTTCTTGCAAAGACTAAGCTCAGCCTTCTTTGGGAGATTGATGAGGTAGTTCTTCTTCCAATTAATCGTCAGGTACCTATCCTCCCTTCCTTCCTTCCTTCTCTGCAAACCTTCTACAGTGGTGGTGTGAGAGTGTCCGCTGAAATCTCTGCGCCTATTTTCAGTGCTTCTGGTGGAATTCCATCTGGTTGTGCTGCCTTCATGGATTTCAGTGACTGTATGACGTTCAGGACTTCCCTTCTGCTTTTATCGCAGAGCTTGTGTTCACTAGTAAATCTGTGTCTGGGCTGGTGTTGGGTGGTACTTCTGGACGAGTTGCATTTAGTGGTGGTGATGAATTCAAATGTTTTTTGAGTGGTCACCCCATTGTTTCCTTTGTTTCTTCGGCTTGGTAAGTAAGTTTCCAGCACCATCTTTCATTGGTTTTACCTGTGCTGTGCTGTGCTGTGCCGTGCTGTGCTGTGCTGTGCTGTGTTGATCTCTTCCCTCCCAGATTCTAACCTGGTTATTTGATATAGTGTTATCGGGTCTCTGTTTCTCCTACCTGCAGCCTGTCCTGATTCACTTCGAGGTGTTTCGTAAAGGTGTCTTTTGTGTTTGTTGGCAGTTTCCTTCAGTTCTTTGTCGAGCGTAATGTTTTCTAGGTTGTGTTCAGTTTCTCTTTTCGTTGTCCATCCCTACACTGCACTGTAGTGTACTCTACTGTACTGCACTGAACTCTACTGTACTGGTTCATCTTCTGCTCTACAATCAGCACCTTCCTCTCTCTCCTCTATCAGCTTCCATGTGTGCATGAATGTCCATTCCTTGTCTTGTCTTGCTTCTTCTTCCTTCCTAACATGGTTATACAGATTTCCTTAGGATCTATTCAAACGGATTTCCAGTGAAGTGAATAAGCCCATCAATATTTTAAGTAACAGTTGGTATTCTACTATGAGAAAGAGTATGATAATCGCTCAAACAGTTTATTTCAGAATGTAATCTGAATATTCCAACGAATTCTTTTCCATTGGATATTTTCCAAGTGCTCACGAATTCACCCCGAAAAAGTACATTATCGCTTTGACTACTCACAAGTAGTTCAAAACTATTTGTAAAATTTGGGGAATTTAGAAACTGTCTACTTCATATACCAGGCCGTTGTGTTCTTGAATCATCACGGAGTATAGATACTAGTCTGCCATACTACGGCTATCTCAGATAGGCAGACGATAAGTGTCCTATAAATTATAAATTACTAAAATGTACTGGTTTTCTTCGAAACGTCTGCACTAAATGCTAGTAAACAGCTTGGCCTAGTATAGGTTTTATATTGACGTAGAAGGGAATGATATGCTAAGGACAGTATTTATGAAAAGAGATTATAATTGATCCACTTTCTCATAAACTAATATTTCACACTTTCTGCTTATATTGACTTCAAGTATTAACCCCCAAAAATATTGCCAAATACTAAGAAGTAAGGTAATGTTAGCAGAAATAAGATTGTTTCTGAATTAGTAATTCCGTGGCTGAACTATATTTTCAGTATATTTCTTACATTGTGAGTACACAATGAATTTCATTTAGACAACCTTGAGTCTTATAGGAATTCTACTCAAGGAGACCATGTATAGTGTCAAGGTCATGTGGTGTTGAGGAATCATAAGTGGAGAGATAATGCTTGCCAAATATAACTTATTTGCAAGTGGACTTCAGGTGTAGGCTATTGAGTTTTGAGAAGCTTTTTTCCAAGTCCATTTTTATTAGAATATTTAGTTTGGTCACTCTTTCAATCCCATCGGCTACATCATTCAACATAATATTTGATTTCCTCAAGTTTGTCACTAGACAGCTTCAAGTGTTGTATTAATTTCAGCATATGAAGTTTGTGGTATCGGTAGACGCAGGGAAAAACACTGGGAAATGTCTGCATCATAGAGCTGATGTCCTAGAATCGACGGCGTTTCAACGTCATGGTGATGATAAAACATATGTGCATTATTTTCAACTTACAGCTAAATATTTGTCAGAAATATCTTTGTAACGTTTTTGAGAAGTGATTTAAATAAGTCAGTTAGGAAGAGATGAAGAATAGAAGATGAAATTAGATACTGTTGTACACTACATTTCAAGAATGTCGATAGTTCACCATTCAGGTTATTTCAGATATGTTATTCATGTTCACTCTTGAACTGAATTGATCAGAAACTCTTGTAATATTACCTCTTTGGAAAGATGCTTCTGCATCGACTTCATCTTTCATATTGATAGTGACAAGCTATGGGATTCAGGTAGAATGCTGGATCCGATTTCATACTCATAATGTGGATACATTTAGATCCATGTGAGTGACGATGCTGTCACTGTGACTTGAAATCAGACACCCAACATACATCAGTAAGTTGCGACTAGTAAAATAGAGTCTTGGGAAATCGCACCTAGAAACCAATAACAGCTTATATCCATTTCAGAAGAGGTGGCTACTTTAACTGAATACCACATGGTGTATTCTTTCCACGTTTGATGTAATAAGTGACTTGTTTGCATCCTAATGACGCCACTATTGTTAGGGTTCAGCTACACTCAGTTGACAAATGCCGAGGAGGATGAGATGTTTTCTTTGTGTTTCACTGTCAATCACTACCATGCATATGACCTTCAAAGATGACAACAGGGAAAATATCATCACTTCTTGAAGTAACCAGTTTTTCCAGTGATGCAATGAGGTGTAGTCTGAACACCTTCAGGATAAAATTTATGACAATTGTCGCATTCAAACTGTATCTATGCTTGGGATTGAACTGGAACTTTCTTGGTAATTTGCCGCGGGAACAGAACTTCGTATTTTAAACGTTCCGCAGAACTCCTTTCACATGTCAACATCTCCTGTGTGTGATTGTGGCCAGAGATGTTTGTGCTCACTTCCTAATATCACTTCAGTCGAGACTTTTCATTCATTCTAATGGATTAGGCTAACTGCAACTCAAGTGACTGGATGAATTTCTTTTAAACCCAGAGTTCAGGTTGCAAAACATTAGTTGTCATGGCTTCCGCTGTTCAAAGATGTTTCAGGCATAAACCTTCCACAAATTTTGTGAGAACCCTATAGATAACACTGAAGTTCTTTACTGTATTTACAGGGTATTTGTAACCGATTAAATTTTCTAAAATAGAACTGTGTGGTGTTCACCTTTCTTCTTAGTGAAACTTGACTGGTATATGTTCAAAAAAGCGTTTGGAAAGGGAAGATTCAGTACAGCCGGCCTACATTACTTCACAGAAGCAGGTGAATCGCTAAACGTGGATCATTGTGACCGAGCGGGTTAGCTTATCCTATATGTATAGTGGAAGCAATGGGTTAGTAGAGGAAGGTAATCTGACTTTGGCAGCGTAGAAAGTTTTTGTTAATGAGCACACCAGAAGCTTTCTCGGCATTATCTGCTGATGTCTCTCGATAGAAATGTAAATTCATGAAGACTGGTTGCCTGAAAACTGCAAAGGTGTAGTGATTATTTTCTTCCACTTTCATAGTTTTGGCAATAAAGCGCTCAGGAAAATGGTTTTCAAACTATTTCAAACACTTCGTAATCTATTTTCGATCTCCTAATTTATAATCAAAACTGAATTTCTTTTAAAAATAAGCTAGTTGTCAAGGCGTTGAGAACTTTTTATCAGGATGTATGAAATACCTCATCTTTGCCAGATTATTCTTAGTGTTAGAGGGCATTTTTCGAACGAGAATGATAACCTATATGTTGATGGCATGTCGCTCCATTGACCGGACTAAGTGACCCAGCAGTTGATAGCGTTCTTGTTTTATTTCCTTTATGGGGAAGTTTACTCATCTATCATGAAACCAGGTCCTATCTCCTTTTACAGTCTCTTTCAAATCCTCAATAATCATTTATTGAAATACTCAAGAAATCAAGACTGTCTCGGTTAGTCTACTCATAGGTCGCTGAGTCACTCTCCTTTCGACTAGGACTGTTAACATAAAACAGAAATCCTGATATCGTTTCTGATCGATCAAATTTCCATTGACTGGTCCGAATATCTGCCCTGTTCCAACAAAGCTTAGACGCGATGAGGTAAATATGGTGTTTTTTAGGCGGGAGAATTAAACCCAGAGAAAATGTTTCTGTGTCGTGATACTATGAACACGAAACATTACAGTGTTACCCAAATGACAGTTGCGCCATACATTCCATGTGGTTCTACCTTAATTTCTTTTAATCTAAGAATTTTACGATCATCTGAATTCTGTCTTGATCTCAAGTAGGTCAGAGAAACACATCATTCATTTCTGAGAGATTATGAGGCTATTTTTTGATTTATGTTGTGAAAACTTTGGGTATTCTTATGCTGTAAAACTTTAAAATGCACTCTGAGACCATGTTTATGGAAGTTGGCGCTGAAAGTTTAGAATATTTTAGAATTCTGCAAAATATCTTGAAAGCTACCTCATTTTGTCTACCTAAAAGGAGTCGATTTTCCCTTAAAACGAAAGAATGAATCATGTGACCATATAGCTGTGAAATTTTGTCACGATGTTTGTTTGTGAAGTAATGTACTGTGTTACAAAAGGCGATCGTAATTAAGGTAGCGAAAAAATGTTTTGAATGAGAATATATATAGGATAAAACAGATGTGACCTTGATAGTGAGTGTCAGCCAATCAGCGATTCACCTTGAGAAATGAGGGGAAAATGAACTGTTGACTGTATTGTAAAAATTATGCCAATCTTAAAGTGATTCAGAAAATAAATAATTTTTTATACAAACTCGCCAGCATCACAGGAGATGAATATCAAAGTTGAGTCACTTAGATTTTTCTACCGGTAGCCTCTGAACTAACAGTTTTACATCCCGCAAAATGAAGCCTAAAACCTAGATGTTGATGAGGTTTTAGTTTTGCTTCAGTCTCCTAGTGCTATATTTGACTGTCGTGTGAAGTTGTGTTACACAAATACTTTAAACTTTATTCTGTTCTAAACGCTAGTTACTTTCATACCCTTCCACTGGTTTACTGAAGTACAGCTCCTCTGAGACAGAAAAGATGCCATCTTTAAGAAAGTGTTCAGCATATCTTAACATGAAGCGCCTGACTGAAAAGTTGCGGACAACATACCTGAAGATACTGATCATCATTATTACTTGTCCCTTGGATTCCAAGGGGAACATACGTCTTCAGTAGCACGTCATCGTTTCAATCTCTTCGCTGCAGTCTTTTCAACCTGGCTTCACGACCGCCCACACGCTTTCGTTTCTTCTTCATACAATCTCCTCCATATCACCATCAACTCGGACACCAAACTCATCGTTTCCCCTTTGGATTCCACTCAAGTGCCTGGCGCATGATGTCTTCGAATCGTTTTTTTTCAGTGCATACCGACTCCAAACTATCTACAATTACTTCCGCATATGTGTCAGGTGATAGGTTCCTGATCGGCTGGTTCGTTGCCAGCCAGTCACAGTTCCTCCTTACTTATTCTTATTATTCTAGTCATCTAATCTTCAGTGTCAGCATCGAGTTAGCGTAGACACAACTGTTCATGCATGTCTGCACCCTCTTGGAAATGCTTTCCGTAACGCGCCGCTGAGTCTCGCAACTATCACATAGAAGCACTGACTTGAGGTTGGTGTTGGAAATTCAGATCTCGTTCACAATTTATACTGAGTGCAGTGCAGTGCACTGCAGTGCAATTGATCTCCATACTGATTGTTTCAGATTAATGTAGGAAGGCCTGTCTCGCTGTCTTTGCAATCCTGGCTATTTTGATATCCCAATCTGTGCCTGTACCGCCACCTATAGTTGAAGCGATTCTGCCCAGGTAAGGAGGAAGCTGTAAGAGAAAACTTCTACCAGATTTCTCCTGTTGATGGTGATTAGTGCTTGTTGTTGTTGTTGGTTGAATATCTTCGCCTGTCACCTCTGTCGTCTGCACGTTCAACTGGAGGAAGTGCCATCTTCCTTCGCTGCCCTGCCTCGCCTCGCCTCACCCCTTCTGTCAACTTGTTGGTTTTCACCTGTAGATCTTCGAGTTTGTGCTACAGAAGACATTATACACAAATCATCATCGGTGAAATGCGAATCTTCTTGTTTGGTCTTTTCATCGGTCTTCTCAAACAGTGTATGCCCATCTACTCGCTGCTCATAGTTTTCTGTTGCATATTACAGTCCACTACAATGAGGGAGATGGTTGGTGGCAGTAGGAGGCAACCTTGTCCTACTCATGACTTCACTTCAAAAGTATCACTAAACTTTCCATTGTATGTAGCATCCTCATATGTAATATAGCTGTTGAATGAGACTGATAAAGGTTTCTGGTATTGCCTATTGTTGAAGTAGTTGCAAATTAGTTCTTGGTGGACGCTGTCGAAGGCCTTTTCAAAGTGAGTGAAGTTGAGGTTAATATCCAGTTGACTGCCATTCTATGCTCTGTTCTATGGTGATGCGATGAGCAGTGTTGCAATTTTATCCTCACATGATTTGGCTTTCCTGAAGCTAACCAACCTGTTACCGTTGTAATTTTGAATCGAGAGCATTTTAGTCTCTACAGGATGGTGCGGCATAACATTTTGCTTGATGTGGACAGGGATGGAGCATGATTCCGCGCCATTTCCAGTTCTTGCAAAGACTAAGCTCAGCCTTCTTTGGGAGATTGATGAGGTAGTTCTTCTTCCAATTAATCGTCAGGTACCTATCCTCCCTTCCTTCCTTCCTTCTCTGCAAACCTTCTACAGTGGTGGTGTGAGAGTGTCCGCTGAAATCTCTGCGCCTATTTTCAGTGCTTCTGGTGGAATTCCATCTGGTTGTGCTGCCTTCATGGATTTCAGTGACTGTATGACGTTCAAGACTTCCCTTCTGCTTTTATCGCAGAGCTTGTGTTCACTAGTAAATCTGTGTCTGGGCTGGTGTTGGGTGGTACTTCTGGACGAGTTGCATTTAGTGGTGGTGATGAATTCAAATGTTTTTTGAGTGGTCACCCCATTGTTTCCTTTGTTTCTTCGGCTTGGTAAGTAAGTTTCCAGCACCATCTTTCATTGGTTTTACCTGTGCTGTGCTGTGCTGTGCCGTGCTGTGCTGTGCTGTGCTGTGTTGATCTCTTCCCTCCCAGATTCTAACCTGGTTATTTGATATAGTGTTATCGGGTCTCTGTTTCTCCTACCTGCAGCCTGTCCTGATTCACTTCGAGGTGTTTCGTAAAGGTGTCTTTTGTGTTTGTTGGCAGTTTCCTTCAGTTCTTTGTCGAGCGTAATGTTTTCTAGGTTGTGTTCAGTTTCTCTTTTCGTTGTCCATCCCTACACTGCACTGTAGTGTACTCTACTGTACTGCACTGAACTCTACTGTACTGGTTCATCTTCTGCTCTACAATCAGCACCTTCCTCTCTCTCCTCTATCAGCTTCCATGTGTGCATGAATGTCCATTCCTTGTCTTGTCTTGCTTCTTCTTCCTTCCTAACATGGTTATACAGATTTCCTTAGGATCTATTCAAACGGATTTCCAGTGAAGTGAATAAGCCCATCAATATTTTAAGTAACAGTTGGTATTCTACTATGAGAAAGAGTATGATAATCGCTCAAACAGTTTATTTCAGAATGTAATCTGAATATTCCAACGAATTCTTTTCCATTGGATATTTTCCAAGTGCTCACGAATTCACCCCGAAAAAGTACATTATCGCTTTGACTACTCACAAGTAGTTCAAAACTATTTGTAAAATTTGGGGAATTTAGAAACTGTCTACTTCATATACCAGGCCGTTGTGTTCTTGAATCATCACGGAGTATAGATACTAGTCTGCCATACTACGGCTATCTCAGATAGGCAGACGATAAGTGTCCTATAAATTATAAATTACTAAAATGTACTGGTTTTCTTCGAAACGTCTGCACTAAATGCTAGTAAACAGCTTGGCCTAGTATAGGTTTTATATTGACGTAGAAGGGAATGATATGCTAAGGACAGTATTTATGAAAAGAGATTATAATTGATCCACTTTCTCATAAACTAATATTTCACACTTTCTGCTTATATTGACTTCAAGTATTAACCCCCAAAAATATTGCCAAATACTAAGAAGTAAGGTAATGTTAGCAGAAATAAGATTGTTTCTGAATTAGTAATTCCGTGGCTGAACTATATTTTCAGTATATTTCTTACATTGTGAGTACACAATGAATTTCATTTAGACAACCTTGAGTCTTATAGGAATTCTACTCAAGGAGACCATGTATAGTGTCAAGGTCATGTGGTGTTGAGGAATCATAAGTGGAGAGATAATGCTTGCCAAATATAACTTATTTGCAAGTGGACTTCAGGTGTAGGCTATTGAGTTTTGAGAAGCTTTTTTCCAAGTCCATTTTTATTAGAATATTTAGTTTGGTCACTCTTTCAATCCCATCGGCTACATCATTCAACATAATATTTGATTTCCTCAAGTTTGTCACTAGACAGCTTCAAGTGTTGTATTAATTTCAGCATATGAAGTTTGTGGTATCGGTAGACGCAGGGAAAAACACTGGGAAATGTCTGCATCATAGAGCTGATGTCCTAGAATCGACGGCGTTTCAACGTCATGGTGATGATAAAACATATGTGCATTATTTTCAACTTACAGCTAAATATTTGTCAGAAATATCTTTGTAACGTTTTTGAGAAGTGATTTAAATAAGTCAGTTAGGAAGAGATGAAGAATAGAAGATGAAATTAGATACTGTTGTACACTACATTTCAAGAATGTCGATAGTTCACCATTCAGGTTATTTCAGATATGTTATTCATGTTCACTCTTGAACTGAATTGATCAGAAACTCTTGTAATATTACCTCTTTGGAAAGATGCTTCTGCATCGACTTCATCTTTCATATTGATAGTGACAAGCTATGGGATTCAGGTAGAATGCTGGATCCGATTTCATACTCATAATGTGGATACATTTAGATCCATGTGAGTGACGATGCTGTCACTGTGACTTGAAATCAGACACCCAACATACATCAGTAAGTTGCGACTAGTAAAATAGAGTCTTGGGAAATCGCACCTAGAAACCAATAACAGCTTATATCCATTTCAGAAGAGGTGGCTACTTTAACTGAATACCACATGGTGTATTCTTTCCACGTTTGATGTAATAAGTGACTTGTTTGCATCCTAATGACGCCACTATTGTTAGGGTTCAGCTACACTCAGTTGACAAATGCCGAGGAGGATGAGATGTTTTCTTTGTGTTTCACTGTCAATCACTACCATGCATATGACCTTCAAAGATGACAACAGGGAAAATATCATCACTTCTTGAAGTAACCAGTTTTTCCAGTGATGCAATGAGGTGTAGTCTGAACACCTTCAGGATAAAATTTATGACAATTGTCGCATTCAAACTGTATCTATGCTTGGGATTGAACTGGAACTTTCTTGGTAATTTGCCGCGGGAACAGAACTTCGTATTTTAAACGTTCCGCAGAACTCCTTTCACATGTCAACATCTCCTGTGTGTGATTGTGGCCAGAGATGTTTGTGCTCACTTCCTAATATCACTTCAGTCGAGACTTTTCATTCATTCTAATGGATTAGGCTAACTGCAACTCAAGTGACTGGATGAATTTCTTTTAAACCCAGAGTTCAGGTTGCAAAACATTAGTTGTCATGGCTTCCGCTGTTCAAAGATGTTTCAGGCATAAACCTTCCACAAATTTTGTGAGAACCCTATAGATAACACTGAAGTTCTTTACTGTATTTACAGGGTATTTGTAACCGATTAAATTTTCTAAAATAGAACTGTGTGGTGTTCACCTTTCTTCTTAGTGAAACTTGACTGGTATATGTTCAAAAAAGCGTTTGGAAAGGGAAGATTCAGTACAGCCGGCCTACATTACTTCACAGAAGCAGGTGAATCGCTAAACGTGGATCATTGTGACCGAGCGGGTTAGCTTATCCTATATGTATAGTGGAAGCAATGGGTTAGTAGAGGAAGGTAATCTGACTTTGGCAGCGTAGAAAGTTTTTGTTAATGAGCACACCAGAAGCTTTCTCGGCATTATCTGCTGATGTCTCTCGATAGAAATGTAAATTCATGAAGACTGGTTGCCTGAAAACTGCAAAGGTGTAGTGATTATTTTCTTCCACTTTCATAGTTTTGGCAATAAAGCGCTCAGGAAAATGGTTTTCAAACTATTTCAAACACTTCGTAATCTATTTTCGATCTCCTAATTTATAATCAAAACTGAATTTCTTTTAAAAATAAGCTAGTTGTCAAGGCGTTGAGAACTTTTTATCAGGATGTATGAAATACCTCATCTTTGCCAGATTATTCTTAGTGTTAGAGGGCATTTTTCGAACGAGAATGATAACCTATATGTTGATGGCATGTCGCTCCATTGACCGGACTAAGTGACCCAGCAGTTGATAGCGTTCTTGTTTTATTTCCTTTGTGGGGAAGTTTACTCATCTATCATGAAACCAGGTCCTATCTCCTTTTACAGTCTCTTTCAAATCCTCAATAATCATTTATTGAAATACTCAAGAAATCAAGACTGTCTCGGTTAGTCTACTCATAGGTCGCTGAGTCACTCTCCTTTCGACTAGGACTGTTAACATAAAACAGAAATCCTGATATCGTTTCTGATCGATCAAATTTCCATTGACTGGTCCGAATATCTGCCCTGTTCCAACAAAGCTTAGACGCGATGAGGTAAATATGGTGTTTTTTAGGCGGGAGAATTAAACCCAGAGAAAATGTTTCTGTGTCGTGATACTATGAACACGAAACATTACAGTGTTACCCAAATGACAGTTGCGCCATACATTCCATGTGGTTCTACCTTAATTTCTTTTAATCTAAGAATTTTACGATCATCTGAATTCTGTCTTGATCTCAAGTAGGTCAGAGAAACACATCATTCATTTCTGAGAGATTATGAGGCTATTTTTTGATTTATGTTGTGAAAACTTTGGGTATTCTTATGCTGTAAAACTTTAAAATGCACTCTGAGACCATGTTTATGGAAGTTGGCGCTGAAAGTTTAGAATATTTTAGAATTCTGCAAAATATCTTGAAAGCTACCTCATTTTGTCTACCTAAAAGGAGTCGATTTTCCCTTAAAACGAAAGAATGAATCATGTGACCATATAGCTGTGAAATTTTGTCACGATGTTTGTTTGTGAAGTAATGTACTGTGTTACAAAAGGCGATCGTAATTAAGGTAGCGAAAAAATGTTTTGAATGAGAATATATATAGGATAAAACAGATGTGACCTTGATAGTGAGTGTCAGCCAATCAGCGATTCACCTTGAGAAATGAGGGGAAAATGAACTGTTGACTGTATTGTAAAAATTATGCCAATCTTAAAGTGATTCAGAAAATAAATAATTTTTTATACAAACTCGCCAGCATCACAGGAGATGAATATCAAAGTTGAGTCACTTAGATTTTTCTACCGGTAGCCTCTGAACTAACAGTTTTACATCCCGCAAAATGAAGCCTAAAACCTAGATGTTGATGAGGTTTTAGTTTTGCTTCAGTCTCCTAGTGCTATATTTGACTGTCGTGTGAAGTTGTGTTACACAAATACTTTAAACTTTATTCTGTTCTAAACGCTAGTTACTTTCATACCCTTCCACTGGTTTACTGAAGTACAGCTCCTCTGAGACAGAAAAGATGCCATCTTTAAGAAAGTGTTCAGCATATCTTAACATGAAGCGCCTGACTGAAAAGTTGCGGACAACATACCTGAAGATACTGATCATCATTATTACTTGTCCCTTGGATTCCAAGGGGAACATACGTCTTCAGTAGCACGTCATCGTTTCAATCTCTTCGCTGCAGTCTTTTCAACCTGGCTTCACGACCGCCCACACGCTTTCGTTTCTTCTTCATACAATCTCCTCCATATCACCATCAACTCGGACACCAAACTCATCGTTTCCCCTTTGGATTCCACTCAAGTGCCTGGCGCATGATGTCTTCGAATCGTTTTTTTTCAGTGCATACCGACTCCAAACTATCTACAATTACTTCCGCATATGTGTCAGGTGATAGGTTCCTGATCGGCTGGTTCGTTGCCAGCCAGTCACAGTTCCTCCTTACTTATTCTTATTATTCTAGTCATCTAATCTTCAGTGTCAGCATCGAGTTAGCGTAGACACAACTGTTCATGCATGTCTGCACCCTCTTGGAAATGCTTTCCGTAACGCGCCGCTGAGTCTCGCAACTATCACATAGAAGCACTGACTTGAGGTTGGTGTTGGAAATTCAGATCTCGTTCACAATTTATACTGAGTGCAGTGCAGTGCACTGCAGTGCAATTGATCTCCATACTGATTGTTTCAGATTAATGTAGGAAGGCCTGTCTCGCTGTCTTTGCAATCCTGGCTATTTTGATATCCCAATCTGTGCCTGTACCGCCACCTATAGTTGAAGCGATTCTGCCCAGGTAAGGAGGAAGCTGTAAGAGAAAACTTCTACCAGATTTCTCCTGTTGATGGTGATTAGTGCTTGTTGTTGTTGTTGGTTGAATATCTTCGCCTGTCACCTCTGTCGTCTGCACGTTCAACTGGAGGAAGTGCCATCTTCCTTCGCTGCCCTGCCTCGCCTCGCCTCACCCCTTCTGTCAACTTGTTGGTTTTCACCTGTAGATCTTCGAGTTTGTGCTACAGAAGAAATTATACACAAATCATCATCGGTGAAATGCGAATCTTCTTGTTTGGTCTTTTCATCGGTCTTCTCAAACAGTGTATGCCCATCTACTCGCTGCTCATAGTTTTCTGTTGCATATTACAGTCCACTACAATGAGGGAGATGGTTGGTGGTAATAGGAGGCAACCTTGTCCTACTCATGACTTCACTTCAAAAGTATCACTAAACTTTCCATTGTATGTAGCATCCTCATATGTAATATAGCTGTTGAATGAGACTGATAAAGGTTTCTGGTATTGCCTATTGTTGAAGTAGTTGCAAATTAGTTCTTGGTGGACGCTGTCGAAGGCCTTTTCAAAGTGAGTGAAGTTGAGGTTAATATCCAGTTGACTGCCATTCTATGCTCTGTTCTATGGTGATGCGATGAGCAGTGTTGCAATTTTATCCTCACATGATTTGGCTTTCCTGAAGCTAACCAGCCTGTTACCGTTGTAATTTTGAATCGAGAGCATTTTAGTCTCTACAGGATGGTGCGGCATAACATTTTGCTTGATGTGGACAGGGATGGAGCATGATTCCGCGCCATTTCCAGTTCTTGCAAAGACTAAGCTCAGCCTTCTTTGGGAGATTGATGAGGTAGTTCTTCTTCCAATTAATCGTCAGGTACCTATCCTCCCTTCCTTCCTTCCTTCTCTGCAAACCTTCTACAGTGGTGGTGTGAGAGTGTCCGCTGAAATCTCTGCGCCTATTTTCAGTGCTTCTGGTGGAATTCCATCTGGTTGTGCTGCCTTCATGGATTTCAGTGACTGTATGACGTTCAGGACTTCCCTTCTGCTTTTATCACAGAGCTTGTGTTCACTAGTAAATCTGTGTCTGGGCTGGTGTTGGGTGGTACTTCTGGACGAGTTGCATTTAGTGGTGGTGATGAATTCAAATGTTTTTTGAGTGGTCACCCCATTGTTTCCTTTGTTTCTTCGGCTTGGTAAGTAAGTTTCCAGCACCATCTTTCATTGGTTTTACCTGTGCTGTGCTGTGCCGTGCTGTGCTGTGCTGTGTTGATCTCTTCCCTCCCAGATTCTAACCTGGTTATTTGATATAGTGTTATCGGGTCTCTGTTTCTCCTACCTGCAGCCTGTCCTGATTCACTTCGAGGTGTTTCGTAAAGGTGTCTTTTGTGTTTGTTGGCAGTTTCCTTCAGTTCTTTGTCGAGCGTAATGTTTTCTAGGTTGTGTTCAGTTTCTCTTTTCGTTGTCCATCCCTACACTGCACTGTAGTGTACTCTACTGTACTGCACTGAACTCTACTGTACTGGTTCATCTTCTGCTCTACAATCAGCACCTTCCTCTCTCTCCTCTATCAGCTTCCATGTGTGCATGAATGTCCATTCCTTGTCTTGTCTTGCTTCTTCTTCCTTCCTAACATGGTTATACAGATTTCCTTAGGATCTATTCAAGCGGATTTCCAGTGAAGTGAATAAGCCCATCAATATTTTAAGTAACAGTTGGTATTCTACTATGAGAAAGAGTATGATAATCGCTCAAACAGTTTATTTCAGAATGTAATCTGAATATTCCAACGAATTCTTTTCCATTGGATATTTTCCAAGTGCTCACGAATTCACCCCGAAAAAGTACATTATCCTTTGACTACTCACAAGTAGTTCAAAACTATTTGTAAAATTTGGGGAATTTAGAAACTGTCTACTTCATATACCAGGCCGTTGTGTTCTTGAATCATCACGGAGTATAGATACTAGTCTGCCATACTACGGCTATCTCAGATAGGCAGACGATAAGTGTCCTATAAATTATAAATTACTAAAATGTACTGGTTTTCTTCGAAACGTCTGCACTAAATGCTAGTAAACAGCTTGGCCTAGTATAGGTTTTATATTGACGTAGAAGGGAATGATATGCTAAGGACAGTATTTATGAAAAGAGATTATAATTGATCCACTTTCTCATAAACTAATATTTCACACTTTCTGCTTATATTGACTTCAAGTATTAACCCCCAAAAATATTGCCAAATACTAAGAAGTAAGGTAATGTTAGCAGAAATAAGATTGTTTCTGAATTAGTAATTCCGTGGCTGAACTATATTTTCAGTATATTTCTTACATTGTGAGTACACAATGAATTTCATTTAGACAACCTTGAGTCTTATAGGAATTCTACTCAAGGAGACCATGTATAGTGTCAAGGTCATGTGGTGTTGAGGAATCATAAGTGGAGAGATAATGCTTGCCAAATATAACTTATTTGCAAGTGGACTTCAGGTGTAGGCTATTGAGTTTTGAGAAGCTTTTTTCCAAGTCCATTTTTATTAGAATATTTAGTTTGGTCACTCTTTCAATCCCATCGGCTACATCATTCAACATAATATTTGATTTCCTCAAGTTTGTCACTAGACAGCTTCAAGTGTTGTATTAATTTCAGCATATGAAGTTTGTGGTATCGGTAGACGCAGGGAAAAACACTGGGAAATGTCTGCATCATAGAGCTGATGTCCTAGAATCGACGGCGTTTCAACGTCATGGTGATGATAAAACATATGTGCATTATTTTCAACTTACAGCTAAATATTTGTCAGAAATATCTTTGTAACGTTTTTGAGAAGTGATTTAAATAAGTCAGTTAGGAAGAGATGAAGAATAGAAGATGAAATTAGATACTGTTGTACACTACATTTCAAGAATGTCGATAGTTCACCATTCAGGTTATTTCAGATATGTTATTCATGTTCACTCTTGAACTGAATTGATCAGAAACTCTTGTAATATTACCTCTTTGGAAAGATGCTTCTGCATCGACTTCATCTTTCATATTGATAGTGACAAGCTATGGGATTCAGGTAGAATGCTGGATCCGATTTCATACTCATAATGTGGATACATTTAGATCCATGTGAGTGACGATGCTGTCACTGTGACTTGAAATCAGACACCCAACATACATCAGTAAGTTGCGACTAGTAAAATAGAGTCTTGGGAAATCGCACCTAGAAACCAATAACAGCTTATATCCATTTCAGAAGAGGTGGCTACTTTAACTGAATACCACATGGTGTATTCTTTCCACGTTTGATGTAATAAGTGACTTGTTTGCATCCTAATGACGCCACTATTGTTAGGGTTCAGCTACACTCAGTTGACAAATGCCGAGGAGGATGAGATGTTTTCTTTGTGTTTCACTGTCAATCACTACCATGCATATGACCTTCAAAGATGACAACAGGGAAAATATCATCACTTCTTGAAGTAACCAGTTTTTCCAGTGATGCAGTGAGGTGTAGTCTGAACACCTTCAGGATAAAATTTATGACAATTGTCGCATTCAAACTGTATCTATGCTTGGGATTGAACTGGAACTTTCTTGGTAATTTGCCGCGGGAACAGAACTTCGTATTTTAAACGTTCCGCAGAACTCCTTTCACATGTCAACATCTCCTGTGTGTGATTGTGGCCAGAGATGTTTGTGCTCACTTCCTAATATCACTTCAGTCGAGACTTTTCATTCATTCTAATGGATTAGGCTAACTGCAACTCAAGTGACTGGATGAATTTCTTTTAAACCCAGAGTTCAGGTTGCAAAACATTAGTTGTCATGGCTTCCGCTGTTCAAAGATGTTTCAGGCATAAACCTTCCACAAATTTTGTGAGAACCCTATAGATAACACTGAAGTTCTTTACTGTATTTACAGGGTATTTGTAACCGATTAAATTTTCTAAAATAGAACTGTGTGGTGTTCACCTTTCTTCTTAGTGAAACTTGACTGGTATATGTTCAAAAAAGCGTTTGGAAAGGGAAGATTCAGTACAGCCGGCCTACATTACTTCACAGAAGCAGGTGAATCGCTAAACGTGGATCATTGTGACCGAGCGGGTTAGCTTATCCTATATGTATAGTGGAAGCAATGGGTTAGTAGAGGAAGGTAATCTGACTTTGGCAGCGTAGAAAGTTTTTGTTAATGAGCACACCAGAAGCTTTCTCGGCATTATCTGCTGATGTCTCTCGATAGAAATGTAAATTCATGAAGACTGGTTGCCTGAAAACTGCAAAGGTGTAGTGATTATTTTCTTCCACTTTCATAGTTTTGGCAATAAAGCGCTCAGGAAAATGGTTTTCAAACTATTTCAAACACTTCGTAATCTATTTTCGATCTCCTAATTTATAATCAAAACTGAATTTCTTTTAAAAATAAGCTAGTTGTCAAGGCGTTGAGAACTTTTTATCAGGATGTATGAAATACCTCATCTTTGCCAGATTATTCTTAGTGTTAGAGGGCATTTTTCGAACGAGAATGATAACCTATATGTTGATGGCATGTCGCTCCATTGACCGGACTAAGTGACCCAGCAGTTGATAGCGTTCTTGTTTTATTTCCTTTGTGGGGAAGTTTACTCATCTATCATGAAACCAGGTCCTATCTCCTTTTACAGTCTCTTTCAAATCCTCAATAATCATTTATTGAAATACTCAAGAAATCAAGACTGTCTCGGTTAGTCTACTCATAGGTCGCTGAGTCACTCTCCTTTCGACTAGGACTGTTAACATAAAACAGAAATCCTGATATCGTTTCTGATCGATCAAATTTCCATTGACTGGTCCGAATATCTGCCCTGTTCCAACAAAGCTTAGACGCGATGAGGTAAATATGGTGTTTTTTAGGCGGGAGAATTAAACCCAGAGAAAATGTTTCTGTGTCGTGATACTATGAACACGAAACATTACAGTGTTACCCAAATGACAGTTGCGCCATACATTCCATGTGGTTCTACCTTAATTTCTTTTAATCTAAGAATTTTACGATCATCTGAATTCTGTCTTGATCTCAAGTAGGTCAGAGAAACACATCATTCATTTCTGAGAGATTATGAGGCTATTTTTTGATTTATGTTGTGAAAACTTTGGGTATTCTTATGCTGTAAAACTTTAAAATGCACTCTGAGACCATGTTTATGGAAGTTGGCGCTGAAAGTTTAGAATATTTTAGAATTCTGCAAAATATCTTGAAAGCTACCTCATTTTGTCTACCTAAAAGGAGTCGATTTTCCCTTAAAACGAAAGAATGAATCATGTGACCATATAGCTGTGAAATTTTGTCACGATGTTTGTTTGTGAAGTAATGTACTGTGTTACAAAAGGCGATCGTAATTAAGGTAGCGAAAAAATGTTTTGAATGAGAATATATATAGGATAAAACAGATGTGACCTTGATAGTGAGTGTCAGCCAATCAGCGATTCACCTTGAGAAATGAGGGGAAAATGAACTGTTGACTGTATTGTAAAAATTATGCCAATGTTAAAGTGATTCAGAAAATAAATAATTTTTTATACAAACTCGCCAGCATCACAGGAGATGAATATCAAAGTTGAGTCACTTAGATTTTTCTACCGGTAGCCTCTGAACTAACAGTTTTACATCCCGCAAAATGAAGCCTAAAACCTAGATGTTGATGAGGTTTTAGTTTTGCTTCAGTCTCCTAGTGCTATATTTGACTGTCGTGTGAAGTTGTGTTACACAAATACTTTAAACTTTATTCTGTTCTAAACGCTAGTTACTTTCATACCCTTCCACTGGTTTACTGAAGTACAGCTCCTCTGAGACAGAAAAGATGCCATCTTTAAGAAAGTGTTCAGCATATCTTAACATGAAGCGCCTGACTGAAAAGTTGCGGACAACATACCTGAAGATACTGATCATCATTATTACTTGTCCCTTGGATTCCAAGGGGAACATACGTCTTCAGTAGCACGTCATCGTTTCAATCTCTTCGCTGCAGTCTTTTCAACCTGGCTTCACGACCGCCCACACGCTTTCGTTTCTTCTTCATACAATCTCCTCCATATCACCATCAACTCGGACACCAAACTCATCGTTTCCCCTTTGGATTCCACTCAAGTGCCTGGCGCATGATGTCTTCGAATCGTTTTTTTTCAGTGCATACCGACTCCAAACTATCTACAATTACTTCCGCATATGTGTCAGGTGATAGGTTCCTGATCGGCTGGTTCGTTGCCAGCCAGTCACAGTTCCTCCTTACTTATTCTTATTATTCTAGTCATCTAATCTTCAGTGTCAGCATCGAGTTAGCGTAGACACAACTGTTCATGCATGTCTGCACCCTCTTGGAAATGCTTTCCGTAACGCGCCGCTGAGTCTCGCAACTATCACATAGAAGCACTGACTTGAGGTTGGTGTTGGAAATTCAGATCTCGTTCACAATTTATACTGAGTGCAGTGCAGTGCACTGCAGTGCAATTGATCTCCATACTGATTGTTTCAGATTAATGTAGGAAGGCCTGTCTCGCTGTCTTTGCAATCCTGGCTATTTTGATATCCCAATCTGTGCCTGTAACCTCGCCTGGTTAACTAGTTTACTAGTTACTAGCCGGTCCTAAGCCCGGGTAAAGAGGGAAGGTTGGGCATAGGGCTAGCAACCCTACCCCGTAAAACAAATCTAACCGCTAAAGAAACTTCAAAGCACAAACAAAATATAAAAAATGAAAACAAACTTATTCCCCGCTGGAATCGGAGAGGCGAAATGACGCCAGTTGGTGAAAGCCTTCGGGAAGCCAATTGGCCGATGTGTCTTCTCTCGATGAAAGCGAAAGTAAACGTGGGGACATGGAATGTCCGCACGATGTTTGAACCCAGTAAGGCAGCCCAGATTGCAAAGGAGATGAGAAGGTATAACATCGAAGTGCTTGGGATTTGCGAAAGCAGATGGAATGGGAGTGGACTCTCCAAACTGTCAACGGGAGAATCAATAATCTACTCCGGTCACCCAGACGCCAACCACGAGCACACTGAGGGAGTGGCTATCATGATGTCCTCAAGAGCATCGAAGGCTCTCATGCAGTGGGAACCAATCTCCTCCAGGATCATGTCAGCAAGATTCAACTCAAAAGGAAGAAAGGTCACAATCATACAATGTTATGCACCTACAAATAATGCAGAGCAAGAGAAAAAGGAGGAATTCTACAGACAACTTCAGTCAACACTGGACAAGACGTCAGTTGGCGATATCAAAATTCTAATGGGCGACATGAATGCCAAACTGGGAGGGGACAACACGGGAAGAGAACTAACCATGGGTCGAGAGGCGCTAGGTGAAATGAATGAGAATGGAGAATTGTTTGCAGAATTCTGTGCATTCAACGATTTGGTGATTGGAGGCAGTGTGTTCAGGCACAAGGATATCCACAAAGCGACATGGATTTCACCAGATGGACACACTAAAAACCAAATCGACTTTATCTCAATCTCAAGAAAATGGAGACGCAGTCTACTTAACACAAGGTCAAGAAGAGGAGCAGATGTAGGTTCAGACCACTATCTAGTGCAAGGAACCTTCCAAATCAAGTTAAAAGCCTTCAAGGAAGCTGGTGATAGACCTCAATTCAAGTACAACACTCGGAAACTGAAGGATGAAACTACAAAGGAGATCTTCAAAGCAGCCATCAAGACAAAATGGGAGACGTCGAGGGACATCCCTGAAGAAACCTGTGTAGAAGAACACTGGAAGTCTTTGAAAGCTATGTGGAAAGAAACCTGCACAACAGTATTAGGAAGGAAGAAGAAAGAAGACAAGGAATGGATCTCGACGGATACCTGGAAGCTGATAGAGGAGAGGAGGATGGTGAAGCAGAAGATAAACCAGTGCAAGGATGCTCAACGACAAGAGGAACTGAGCACAATGTATAAAACACTGGATAAAGAAGTGAAGAAGAGTGCACGCAAAGACAAACGACACTTCTACGACACACTGGCAAGTGAAGCAGAACAGGCTGCAGGTAAGAGAGACCTGACGACATTGTATCAAATAACCAGGTTGCTATCAGGGAAGAGACCAACACAGATGAAACCAATAAAAGATGAAGAAGGAAATTTAATTACAAAAGAAGAGAAACAGAGGAAACGATGGGCCGACCACTTCAAGAAGCTCTTGAATCGACCACCACCTGCACTTCGTCCAGAAATACCACCTGCAGCCGCTGAATTACAAGTGAACATAAATCCCCCAACGAAAATGGAAGTCCTGAACGCCATAAAGCTACTGAAATGCGGGAAAGCAGCAGGACCAGATGGAATACCGCCAGAAGCACTGAGAACAGATGCAGAGACAACAGCGGACATGCTCACACCACTATTGCAGAAGGTGTGGAGGGAAGAGAAGGTACCTGACGATTGGAAGAAGGGTTACCTTGTCAAACTGCCGAAGAAGGGAGACCTCAGTGCTTGCAAGAACTGGCGAGGAATCACTCTCCTATCCACCCCAAGTAAAATATTAAGCCGCATCATCCTGGAGAGGCTTAAAGACGCACTGGATTCAAAACTGCGACCGGAACAGGCAGGCTTCAGGAAGTACAAATCATGTGCTGACCAAATTGCAACGCTTCGTATCATCATAGAACAGAGCGTAGAATGGCAATCAGCTCTATACCTCAACTTCATCGACTTTGAGAAGGCCTTTGACAGCGTCGACCGAGAAGTAATTTGGAAACTGCTTCAATACTACGGAGTACCGCAAACCTTTATCCGCCTCATTCAACAACTATATGAAGATGCCACATGCCAAGTAATCCACAATGGGAAGCTCAGTGATGCCTTTGAAGTGAAGACAGGAGTGAAACAAGGTTGCCTACTATCCCCCATGATATTCCTAATTGTGGTGGACTGGATCATGCAGCAAACAGTAGGCAGCGAGAAGAGGGGGATACACTGGACGACGGAAAAGAACCTAGAAGACTTGGATTTCGCCGATGACTTATGCCTAATGTCACATAAACTTGAAGATCTGCAGGCAAAAACTAACAAGTTGACAGAGGAGGCAGCTAAGACGGGACTTCAGGTGAATATAGAGAAGACAGAAGTGATGAAGATACCGCACCACCACCATCAACAACAACAACAAACTCCAATCACCGTCAACGGTAGAAACTTGAAGGAAGTAACCTCCTTCACTTATCTAGGAAGCACTGTTTCAACTACAGGCGGGACGGACGAGGACGTCAAAGTCAGAATCGGAAAAGCAAGACAGGCATTCATTAGCCTGAAACCAGTGTGGAGATCTTCTGCACTCAGCATGCGGAACAAGATACGGATTTTCAACACCAACGTCAAGTCAGTGCTCTTGTATGGCTCAGAGACTTGGCGCGTCACGAAAGGCATTTCCAATAAACTACAGACATTCATCAACAACTGCTTACGCTCGCTGCTGAAGATCAGATGGCCAGAAAAAATAAGCAACAAGGAACTCTGGGAACGAACCAACCAAGAACCTATCACGCAACAAATATGCAGGAAGAAGTGGAGATGGATTGGGCATACACTGAGAAGGCCGACTGAGGACATCACGCGTCAGGCCCTCGAGTGGAATCCCCATGGGAAGCGACGAGTTGGACGTCCGAGGGTGACATGGAGGAGGTCGTGCGAGGAGGAAATGAGAGCTTCTGGGCTGTCGTGGAACCAGGTTCAAAAGATCTCAGAGAACAGAGGTCACTGGAGGCGTGCTACTGAAGCCCTATGTTCCACTAGGAACCCAAGGGACTAATAATAATAATAATAATAAATCTGTGCCTGTACCGCCACCTATAGTTGAAGCGATTCTGCCCAGGTAAGGAGGAAGCTGTAAGAGAAAACTTCTACCAGATTTCTCCTGTTGATGGTGATTAGTGCTTGTTGTTGTTGTTGGTTGAATATCTTCGCCTGTCACCTCTGTCGTCTGCACGTTCAACTGGAGGAAGTGCCATCTTCCTTCGCTGCCCTGCCTCGCCTCGCCTCACCCCTTCTGTCAACTTGTTGGTTTTCACCTGTAGATCTTCGAGTTTGTGCTACAGAAGAAATTATACACAAATCATCATCGGTGAAATGCGAATCTTCTTGTTTGGTCTTTTCATCGGTCTTCTCAAACAGTGTATGCCCATCTACTCGCTGCTCATAGTTTTCTGTTGCATATTACAGTCCACTACAATGAGGGAGATGGTTGGTGGCAGTAGGAGGCAACCTTGTCCTACTCATGACTTCACTTCAAAAGTATCACTAAACTTTCCATTGTATGTAGCATCCTCATATGTAATATAGCTGTTGAATGAGACTGATAAAGGTTTCTGGTATTGCCTATTGTTGAAGTAGTTGCAAATTAGTTCTTGGTGGACGCTGTCGAAGGCCTTTTCAAAGTGAGTGAAGTTGAGGTTAATATCCAGTTGACTGCCATTCTATGCTCTGTTCTATGGTGATGCGATGAGCAGTGTTGCAATTTTATCCTCACATGATTTGGCTTTCCTGAAGCTAACCAGCCTGTTACCGTTGCAATTTTGAATCGAGAGCATTTTAGTCTCTACAGGATGGTGCGGCATAACATTTTGCTTGATGTGGACAGGGATGGAGCATGATTCCGCGCCATTTCCAGTTCTTGCAAAGACTGAGCTCAGCCTTCTTTGGGAGATTGATGAGGTAGTTCTTCTTCCAATTAATCGTCAGGTACCTATCCTCCCTTCCTTCCTTCCTTCTCTGCAAACCTTCTACAGTGGTGGTGTGAGAGTGTCCGCTGAAATCTCTGCGCCTATTTTCAGTGCTTCTGGTGGAATTCCATCTGGTTGTGCTGCCTTCATGGATTTCAGTGACTGTATGACGTTCAGGACTTCCCTTCTGCTTTTATCACAGAGCTTGTGTTCACTAGTAAATCTGTGTCTGGGCTGGTGTTGGGTGGTACTTCTGGACGAGTTGCATTTAGTGGTGGTGATGAATTCAAATGTTTTTTAAGTGGTCACCCCATTGTTTCCTTTGTTTCTTCGGCTTGGTAAGTAAGTTTCCAGCACCATCTTTCATTGGTTTTACCTGTGCTGTGCTGTGCCGTGCTGTGCTGTGCTGTGTTGATCTCTTCCCTCCCAGATTCTAACCTGGTTATTTGATATAGTGTTATCGGGTCTCTGTTTCTCCTACCTGCAGCCTGTTCTGATTCACTTCGAGGTGTTTCGTAAAGGTGTCTTTTGTGTTTGTTGGCAGTTTCCTTCAGTTCTTTGTCGAGCGTAATGTTTTCTAGGTTGTGTTCAGTTTCTCTTTTCGTTGTCCATCCCTACACTGCCTTTTGGTGTACTGGTCCATCTTCTGCTTTACAATCAGCACCTTCCTCCCCTCCTCTACCAGCTTCCATGTGTCTGTTGAGATGCCTTCTTTGTCTTGTCTTGCTTCTTCTTCCTTCGTAGCCTGGTGATGTAGGTTTCTTTCCACATAGCTTTCAAACATTTCCGGTGTTCTACCATTAAGATTTTTCCAAGGATTTTGCTCAATATCTCCCATATTTCCCGATGACTTCCTATGTGATGTCCCTTGCAGTTTCGTGCTTAACTTTCTGTTCTAGGTGTTCAACTTGAACTGTGTTCTGTCTCCATCTTCGTTGAAGGCTTTCAACTTGATTTCGTAGTCAGGTTCCTTGCACTAGATGGTGAGTGGCGTGAAGCTACATCTTGTTTGTATCCAGTACGCTGCGTCTCCATTTTCTTCACATGGAGTCGATCTGATTCTTATCGTGTCCTGGTGTCTGGTGAAATCTATGTCGCTTTATGAATATCCCTGTGTTTGTACACACTGCCTGACTCCAATCACCGAATAATTAGAGGTGGAGAAGTCTGCAAACAGTTGTCCATTCTCACCCATCTTTTCACCGAGTGCTTGTTGATCCATGATGAATTATCTTCCTGTGTTGTTCACTCCCGGTTGGACATTTAGTTCACCCCACCCATTAGAATTTTCATGTTGCTATCTGGTGTGGGGTCTTGTTCATTACTGATTACAGTTGTCTGTAGAATTCCTACTTCTTCTATTCATCTGTATTATTTGTAGGTGTGAAGCATCGGCATTGAATGATTGTGACTTTCCTTCCTTTCGTGTTGAACCTTGCTGTCATGATCCTGATCCTGAAGGAGGAGATTGATTCCTACTGCATGAGAGACAGCCTCCGATGCTCTTGGAAGGGGGATATCATGATGACCACTCGAAATTCAGTGTGCTCGTGGTTGTCGTCTGGTTGACGATATTGGAGTAGATTATTGACTCTGCAGTTGACAGTTTGGAGAATCCACTTCCATTCCATCTGCTTTCTTAGATTCCTAGTCTAGCACTTTTGTGTCATACCTTCTCATTTCTTTTACAATCTGGTTAGCTTTACTAGGTTCATACATTGTGCCGACATTCTATGTCCGTATGTTTACTTTTGCCTTCATCGAGAGAAGACAAATTAGTCAATTGGCTTCCAGGAGGCTTTGACCAACTGGGGTCATTTCGTCTCTCGAATTCCAGCAAGGAATGAGTTTAATTTTATGTTTTATATTATCTTTGTGCTTTGAAGTTTGTTTAGCGATTTGATTTGTTTTCCGGGGTAGGGTTGCTAGTCCTATTTCCAATCTTCCTTCTTTATCCGGGCTTAGGACCGGCTAGTAACTAGTGAAATGGTTAATAAGGCGAGATTGCCTGAAGATATATCATCAGTATATTATATAGATAGGAAAAGAACTTCTTGAATCAAGTGTGATGTAACTTCCCTATCGACGACGACTTCTATAAACAGTTCAAGCCTGACAATTTCGTAGGTCTCGATTCGAGACCATCCACAGTCATACGAGAAATGTAACATATTCGACCACGCTGTGATGGAAAGATGCTTGAAAACTGGCAAGCTTAGTTTCCCATCACGTAAATATCTTGCTTCCGAGACTACCTGTAACCTATTTCCCCCCATATTTCTTTGACCGATGATTGGTCTATATGGGAGTTTAGTTAGTTTATTGTAACGCGTCTAGAAGGTGACCGCTTGATGATTCTGCCATTCTACAACAATCCTTTTCTCCTTCAGTAGCTCAGTTGTATGGAATGAATATTTGGAGTTAGGAGTTAAGTCCTGAAATCAACTATCTACTTATTTCTGCAAAGATTTTGGCAGTGGTGACTTTGAAGTCGTTCGCTGTTCGCTGGTGACTCCGATGTTTACACAGGGAGATGTTATGATAGGTCACTGGTGACACAATAACATAGTAGAAGGTGGAACGTGTTTGTTCACTTTTGACTTTCAGTTGTCATGTGTGAACGCCCGAAACTAAACAAAAATAACACACAGGAGAACATACTGTGAACTGATTGGATTGATAAGCGTTTCGTTGCATGCTGAAGTTAACTACAGGGTTCTTGAGAGTCAGACACTGCTGGACAGTTATCCTGACGTAGTTTTGAAGCCTTTAGAAGTAAATATTTACAACCAAGGATGGTTATGTTTCACAGCACGTAGCTCGCCATTCAGCAAGTCAATTCGGAGCTGATGACGTAATAAGGTCATTGTCTCATATCCCTGGTGGACACCTGTATCTACCTGTGACCTACTAAACCCATCAGAACCTCAAAAGAATCCCTATTTCAGAGTTTGTACGTGAAGGATACTGAATTATTGCCCAGTCTGTTACTTTATTAGGGATGGTGTGTGAACGTGAACTTCGTATTTTCCTGGGTTTATTGTATTGTAATGGATAATTTATTGATTTTGACACTTGAGCTCTAGAATAACAATAAACAACAACTGATATCCGTTGCGCAGCAGGTAGTTCATATGGCTAAGTTGACTAATAGATAGTTGCCATTGCGTTTGGAGAGATGGATACCGAGTTCAGGCTTCAGGGTGGTGGAATACACACCAACACTCGCTTAAATCCAGGCATTTCCAACTGATGAGTTCCAAGCAGGACAAAGTGCTCCTCTTGGATTTCACCACTGCCTACGATTTTTCCCAATTGACGTATCTGTAAGCAAATTAGCAGGCTGAAGCTATCATTCTTGCGTGAGGATTTACACCGACTAGATAACATTCAAATGTGAGGGAGTGCTGGAGAGCTGTCTAGGTCTTGTCTGAGACGCTTTTCAAAGCGGTGACCAATATCATGTCTTCCAGCCTTAAGTGGTGACCGGATTCTATCGACCGTTTCACCAGGCTAGGAGACTAGTCATCTTTGTGCACTTTGATTGATGTTGGGCGGTCTAAGGCAGCCGGCAGCAGGTCCTGACCCACATAGGTTCCATGCTTGTTGGCATCACCTATTGCTGCAGTTAGAGAAGTTAAAACTAAGGTATTCTGGCTGATGTTGGCTGCCTACCGGATGAGTTCAAATCTCTCAATGGAAGTCAATCCCTTCGAGGATTAGAAGACACCTTGATGGTGAGTGCTAACAAGCGCAAAACTGACATCAGGCAGGTCTTTCTGAGGATCACTTTAAGTTATCTGGGAGTGCCAGCTGGCTTTAAGTCAGTCTGCCACTGATGTATATGCATCGGAAAAGAAACAACTTTTTATGACTAGGACATAAGTCATACTCTCAATAATGTGCATAAGGCGGCTTTTTCACTACCTTTGATCGAGTTTAAAGAGAGAAAACAACCGAATTTTTCTGACCATTACGGTCGATAAAACATTCATCCATGACAATTAGTTTCAACAAAGTTTTTAATCAACAGTAAGCAAAATATAGTTTAAAAACTGTTCAACATTTAATCAACTTTATTGTCTTGTAATTATACCTTAAATGAACTCAGTCAGAATTTATGAAGAATAAAGTTAGTAAATAATATTCAAGTAATATTACAAACCGTAATTATCGATCGATTTATTTATTTTGGTAGCTACTGACTAACATAAAAAGAATAGCATAAAAGAAGCCAATTTTCAAAAGAAGCATCCAATCAAGTTGATTCATTTCAAACAATTTTTGATCAATGCACGAACTGATCAATGTTCAAGTATAAAAAAGTCATACTTCATTCATTTTAACATTTGGTCAGGTATATGTTTCAGTTTGCGTTTGGCGCTTCCTTTGTTTAAATGCATAAATCTTCATTTAAATTCATTGCGCGCGAATATTTGTAGCGTTCTATTCAAATTTGGATTTCAGAAAGTTAGAATAATAACAAATAATTATAACAATTACATGCTTGATAAGTATGGAGTTAGTGGATCGTAATCAGTCAACAGTGTTGAAACAAACGATGAAAAATTCAGTGAATGTTGTGAGTAATAAATTTTCAAGAATAGACAGTCAATTAATAAATGAGAAGTTGAACAAAAAATGGACAATGAAAACACTGGTAATGAAGTAAACTGTTGATTTTTTTCCTTCTCATTTATGTCTTTTTATCATAATTGATGCATTTTCGTCATTATTATTATTTGTCCCTTGAGTTCCTAGTGGAACATAGGGCTATAGTAGCACGTCTCTAGTGCACTCTGTTCTCTGCAATCTTTTGAACCTGCCTCCACGACTGTTCACAAGCTCTCATTTCTTCCTCACACGATCTCCTCCATATCACTCTCACCTTGGACGCCCAACTCACCGTTTCCCATCTGGGTTTCACTCGAGTGCCTGGAGCATGATGTTCCCAAGTGGTACATTTTCGTTAAGGGGTAGTAAAAAGATTATCAATTTAAGGCTTTGCGAAGACTGGTTGATTCCAATGATGTCTTCATCTGGAACTGATGTCAATTAGGGGCCCATTTTGCACTTAAATGCATTATACAGGTATTTCATCCCGGCTTAGTGCTTTTCATCAGTGTTTACTTGAAACTTTGTGAAGGAGCAAGCTAAGTGTTGTTATTTCTCACAGTGATCACGTTGTAAGTCAGTCAATGCACCAAGATTCAATCGTCTACTTATGATATAATGGAATGAACATGAGTTTACACTGTTGAAAACTTTTTTTTCTTTGTCTGTATGCTTCAATAATGTGCAGGCAAGTTGATATCACAAGTTTTCACTAGCGACTATTTGCATAGATGGTCTTAATGCTTTGCAGTTTTACAAGTAAACGGAACGACACAACAGGCAACTTTAATTTGTAGGAGATCAAAGTGTCTGTTGTGGTGTGAAAACGTGGATCGAACTGACAGTAGAGGATGAAACTATAATCTTCGTCAAAATACCGTGATTGATTAGTGGAAATGATTGTGGTTAGTGATATGCTGTTTTCCAATATTTCCTCAAAAATGACCTTTTATTCAGTCTAGTGACATGGGCTAATACTGAAGCCATTGAGAATTCTGAATCGGAATATATAAGCATCATCCCTCCTACACTGAGATTTGTGCATGGACAAAAGACTGTCTCACATGGTCCACTCAAAGATATCAATTCACTCTTCTTTTCCAAGACATCTCAACTAGGATTGAGATGAAAAGATGTGATTGTGTAGCCGATGGGGGTGATGATAACGCCGAAAAAGTCGCTTTGGTGTTTAAGTACCACTTAAAAAAGGTCAACATTTAGTCCTGCAATCTATTGGATTAGTGGAAGATGTTGGTTGAGTAGAGGTGCTTCATTGTATTCTCCTTTAACGCTTGAAGCTCAGTATTTGGAGGCTTTCTGATGAATGGATTCATTGGCATCAACTGCTGTATAAAACTGATCGATGATTGAAGAGTGTCGTATTTACCTGTCAACACTGAATAATCTACAGATAGATAAGCAGTCGGGGTCTTGTTTTCATAAGTAACTTTACCACTTTGAAGGACAGATGACAAGTACGTTTCTTTCACTTGTCATAAAGTCAATGTTTTGCTCAAATATTGAACCATCTCATCACCCGGGTTGGCACTTCTTATTCCTACACTAAGATGTCCTTAAAATTCCTCTTAATATAGTCTGTTGTATTCAGGAAAACACTTCAAGGGCTCCTCTGACAGACTCATGCTTCAGTGATTCACAAACAGCGTTTACGTTCATGTGTCTGTTGTTTACTGGGTTTCAGCGAATGATACTCCTCTATGAAGAATCCGGCATTGTTTAATTGTTATCTTCCATATATTATATACTCATACTATTGAGTATGTTTGTCAAGTTGCTTTCAAGAAGTGCAAAATTTGCAAAAACCTTTCTCGAACAATCGATATATGCTGAATTATCCAGAAAATAAGCATAAGATCTAATGTTTCAACTGAACAGAGATTCGGATGACAAAATCAATTAGAAAAGTCCTTCAAGAGAGTAATACTGCCAAACTATTGGACTATGGGCTGAAATTCCCTATGGAAGGATAAACTATAAAACAGTACGGCGACCAGAGTCAAGCTGCAGTTATTCTGATTGATAGAATTTGGTAGTTAGTTTCCCGTGACTGTAAGAAATTATTAGAAGCCTGTGCTTGACATTAAATATACGCTTATAAGGATTTGTCAAGATATAGTATTTCCACGTATCGAACTGATTCTCTGTGAGAAGCTCAAAACTTCATCATTCGCTGTTAATACCTCAAAGGAATGCAACTGATCCCCAGTCCCTTAGGTTAATGCATACACTTCACATGTGCTCAAACTAGGAAGTGTAGAATTCATTACCTTCCAGTGGCCTATTGATCATTACACGTTGAACAGCTACTCAGCACAAAGAGTCAAGAAAGTAGTGTTATCTACACACCATCATATATCTAAATATAGTCTGTGTCAGCTTTATGCTGTGAAGGGAGCCACAGTACAGTATTTGAATCAGAAAAAAGGTATGGTATCAAACCTTTAGCCAGAACTTGTCGTTTGTTCACCGCTTCCCTCAGTGATGTGATAGATAACCGGTTATTCTGGCACCCGGGCAGAAGGCTCACTGTAGAAATTTCCGTATTCAACCCAAGTCGACTCTTTTTATTATATATCATTAAGATACTGTTGAAAACTTCTTTATGCATCAATACTATTACTACTACTACTACTACTACTACTACTACTACTACTACTACTACTACTACTACTACTACTACTACTACTACTACTACTACTACTACTACTACTACTACAGCGGACGCTGTTGATCAGAATGGATATTAGAAGTATGTGTTGAGAGGGTGGCATAAATTGTAGGGAGTTACCTCTGGTGACTCCACTGCGGCTAAAACTTTACCCATTAGCTGCCTGGTGACCCTGACCAGCTGACTAATATTCATGGGTTGAACTGCCTTCACTAGTCGTAGCTGCTGAGCGATGACATTTAGGACACTTCGGTGAATTGTACAGCCAGCAACTGCTCCTGGGAGTCCTGATCCAAAGTGCAAAGTGCTTGTCGACGTAATTTTATCAACTTCACAGCCAATACTAGCGAATCTTCGTCTATTCCAAGTTTTGTGTTCTGGAACCGCTGTATCGCCAACTTCCTGTCTGTTGGGCTGTCGAACGCCGTCTCCAGTTGTCCAACTATTCTCTCCCAAGTCTCCTTCCCATCCACACTTTCCACGCCGTCACATGACGCTTTCACTGTACCCCTCAGCACGTGCCAAGCATCACGACCTTCGCTCACGGATTCCGGACACCTACCAGCTTCCTCTCCGACTAGAAGTCTCTGCGGAAGACCTTGATGTTTCCATCCTTGAACACTGCAGGTCATGGAATCTTCATCATGTCCAAAATCAGCAACACTAATTGTAGGAAACGACAAGACTGAGACACAAGAAGGAATGTTTATTACTGACATCATGTACAGTAGTCATCAACCATTGTAAATTTTCCACTAAGACATTTGCACAATGCGCCTCATTTCCTCTTTTGCTTCTATCTCGATTTGCTCTTAATACGCCCACATTGTTTCTTGCTCTCCTGTGGTCAAAATCTTTATCCATTGTTGGTAATTCTCTATGATTCCTGCTGCCCTCTCAACGTATACTACTTATATTCATTGTGATCAGGAGCGTCCATTACTACTACTACTACTACTACTACTACTACTACTACTACTACTACTACTACTACTACTACTACTACTACTACTACTACTACTACTACTACTACTACTACTACTTCTCAGATCACTACTACCACTGTTCATTGTCATTGTTTTACCTTTTTTTCGCTTTCTGTTAGTTTTGACTAGCTCATTCCTTAATTTTCGATATTTCGTCGTTTTGAATTCTCATTTTATTTACTGATAAGGTGTGGAAAGTTGAAGCATTGTGCAACACTGCCTAATCTTATGCTGACTGATTGATTAAGAACCATATAGTCTCATAAAGTTTGAATTGAATCTCTTTGTTCGTTGGCGGTGACTTCATTAATGTTGAATTTTCGTCTAAAGTCAACTTGAAACATGTTAGGTCAATCATCTTTACTTCTGTCTCCCCCTTCATTGTTAACTTAATTTTGAAAGTATATTTATTATAGTGTTTCCATAGGAACATATAAATAAATTTATGAAAGATAATAATGACAATAGTGTTGTGTTAAGTGTACTCATAAGTACCACAATATGTTGTATAGGTACAAATATTTTTCTCAAGTGTAATGCAGAATGATGCCTTCTTTAAAGTATGAGGTTAAATGTTGATCATCATCATCAATATCAACATAGGACCAGGCATTACTGCATAACGGTCCCAGTTGCCACACCTCATATCGGTACATCAAATAGAAAGGTAGAGAGGTGAGGGATGAAGATAAGAGAATGCAGTCAAAAGAAATATAAAGTATGAGAAAAAAGAAAGGGAGAATGACGAAATGGTGAGAATCGGCCTAATATTAAGATGAGGATAATGTGTGTGGGGATACATCTGCTCCACTGACATTGGTTCTCAGCCATATCACCTAGAGCCAGTTTCCAACCATTGGTTTCTCCTGTCGCGCAGACCCCAACTGGCTAGTCTGCATCGTCCCACATGGTTCAAACCAACAGTCAGAGACTTCATGTATTGGTGTCATGTTTTAATCTGGTCACCTCGGGTTTTTTTCCAGCCTGGACCTAGTTCGGTCAACATTATATGTTGGTTAAATGTCGGTTAAATGTTCAGTTTTGAAAAAAATGTTGAGGAATAAGTGTCCAGATAATTTCACTTTGTAAATTTTAAAGATGGTTATATCACTGTAAGTCTGAGAAACATGTGGTCATTTTATAGCATAAAATAAAAACATAGTATTCTGTTGAAAATTTACCAAGACGAAGAAAGAAAACGGAGAACTAGGTCATGACTAACATTTAAAGCTTAGAAGATCAACTTACAAATAAAAACAAACAAACGGTAAACTTCATCTTTAAACTTTAGTTGATTTAATAGATGTATCATATAGTGAAACAGGACTATTTACTGGATTACGTTCGGTGCCGAAAAACAATGATTCAGTTATCAATCTCTCCCTCCAACCTGCTACGTTAGTTAGTTTTATGACTTTTACCATGTCCTATCGTATTGTGTAGTTGTGTGTAATCATATGCATAGCTATGACTGAGCTATTCATCAAATTCATTAGCATACTAGGATCGACCAATTTTGGCCTAGCTAGGTTTTTGGTGCTTCAATAGCCATATGCACAATAGACAACTACTTTGACATATTAATGTAAGTGTAATACTAGGGTATTACGGTAGAATTTAATTCCATATTAAATTTGTTCATTTGATTTATAACCCACAGTGATCTAGTATTATTACTTGATGACGAAAATTAGAGCATAAATTACTACTACTCATAATCATATCAATGTAATCACACACAATCTTCCACACATGATTTCAACAGTCCTGTCACCTCTTACTCTTTGTTTCTGTTGGCAGTAAAATTTTCCATATCTCTGGTAATAGGTGTAGTATCATTCGTAATACATGTGTCGGTTGTTGGTTGATTCGATGAACAAAGATTGAGTAATCAATCTCTCTCTCTCTCTCTCTCTCTCCACCTGATTCTAATGGAGTTGAGTAGAGTGGCTTTATCCCACTCACCCTATTGTGTGGTTTTATGTAAATGCATGCATGGCAACAACGGAAATTTTGATTTTTCCAGATTAATGTTCTTATTTGGGTCTGTCATTTTATATCTGACTGAATTCCTATGTTCAGCTATTTTAAATAACCTTGATCAACTGAGCTAGTTTCACCTGTGTACTTGACTTCACAGTCATTACATGCAATTTGATAAATTAGATTATTTTGCTGAATTGGATCTATTGGATCCTTCAGCCAGCCGACAGAGCTTATCTCTGAGTGAGTTTGTAGGTTAAAAGGCCACCCAAATTCCAGCTTCATTGAGGATCCTACGTAAAGTTTCTGATGTATCTTCCTTATTGGGTAACCCAATGGAGGCTGTGAACTCCTTTCTACTCATGTTTGTCACTGTTATTCGTTTCATGTTACTGTTATTATTTCGTTTTTTGTGTGTTCGTACGAATCTCTTAATAGACTGCGTAGGATAATTATTAACCATTAGTGCTTCTTTTAGGCGCTTCAATTCCTGGTTTATGTCATTGCACTGACTAATCGCTTTTCTAGCTCTATCAAATAGACATTGGCTAAGCCTGACTTAACTAACATTGGATGAGATGACTTGAAGTCTAGATACCTATTGGAATGTGTTGGCTTTCTGTTAACGGTACTATGCAAACCACTGTATGTCCTTCATTTATCCTGCAACCAAACATAGGAAATTCTCCTTGTTTATTTTCTACATCGTGTGAGTAAATTGTAGGCAGCGAAGACAGGACTTCAAGTGACCGTAGAGAAGACAGAGGTGATGATGATACCCAACCAACAACAGTAAGCTCCAATCACCGTCAACGGGAGAAACATAAAGGAAGTAGCTTCTTTCACCTATCTTCCCAAGCAGCACTGTCTCAACTACAGGCGGGACAGACGAAGATGTCAAAGTCAGGATCGGAAAAGCAAGACAGGCGTTTATTTGCCTGAAACCAGTGTGGAGATCTTCTGCACTCAGCATAAACCGTGAACAACATCCGGATTTTCAACACCAACGTCAAGTCAGTGCTTCTGTATGGTCGAGAGACTTGCCGGCGTGTTACGAAGGGGATTTCCAATAAACTACAGACATTCATCAACAACTGCCACCTACGCTGGCTCGTTACTGAAGCTTAGATGGTCAGAATAATAAGAATAAGCAACAACGAACTCTGGCTGGTGACGAACCAACCAAGAACCTATCACTCAACAAATATGCACTGGAAGGAAGTGGAGATGGATTGGGCATGCACTGAGAAGACCTTTCGGGAACAACACGCGCCAGACCAAGCCCAAGGGACAAAGAATAATAATAATAATAATAAAATTGTCGGTAATGTTCCGATTTCAGCACAGTAAATGTATCATCCACATATCGCCACCATATTTTTCGTTGGCCATTTAAAATGGCTGAACATAGGAATTCAGTCAGATATAAAATGACAGACCCAAATAAGAACATTAATCTGGAAAAATCAAAATTTCCGTTGTTGCCATGCATGCATTTACATAAAACCACACAATAGGGTGAGTGGGATAAAGCCACTCTACTCAACTCCATTAGAATCAGGTGGAGAGAGAGAGAGAGAGAGAGATTGATTACTCAATCTTTGTTCATCGAATCAACCAACAACCGACACATGTATTAGGAATGATACTACACCTATTACCAGAGATATGGAAAATTTTACTGCCAACAGAAACAAAGAGTAAGAGGTGACAGGACTGTTGAAATCATGTGTGGAAGATTGTGTGTGATTACATTGATATGATTGTGAGTAGTAGTAATTTATGCTCTAATTGTCGTCATCAAGTAAATAATACTAGATCACTGTGGGTTATAAATCAAGTTAACTATTCTAATATGGAATTACTTTGACTTATGAATCTGATAACCCCTCAATCATTGGAAGGGATTTGGTAAACTAAGTTATTGTGTCTAATTTAATCAACAGGATATTTTTACATGAGTTTGTTGGTTTAAATGTCACTCCTATCCCAGTCAGCCTTATTCAGAATCCCACATAATGTGTCTAAGGTGCATTCTTTACCTGAGAATACTGTAGATGTTTTAAATTCTCTCTTCATAGTATTTCCACTATTATGATTGACATTATTATTACTACTGCTACCAATACTTGTGTTACTAGTACAAATCATATTTTTCTTACGATTACTAAGGAGTTTATCAATTAATTTGGGAGGGTAATTGTTTATGATTAGGGCGTCTTTAATATATCCGATTTCTTGTCTTAGATCCTCTGTTTTACTAGCAAGTGTTTTTTGGCCCTGTGATTTAGACACCTAAACAAGCGAACCTTAACTGACATCAAGTGAGATGATTTGAAGTCCAAGTAACGATTCGAGTGTGAAAGTTTTCTGTTGACACCGGTGTCTAAACTCTCATCTTGTCTTCATTTTATTCTGGAATCCAACACCATTAACTCCCCTTGACTTTTTTCTAATTCATAGGTAAATTGGATTGGTTTGGCTAATGAATCTATATGTATGAAGAAACTATGTATGCGCTCACATTTCAACACTGTTTACGTGTCGTCTACACATCGAAAAGATACTTTTGGAGCAGGAATTAGTGTTCTGACAGTCATCTGTTCCTAGCTATTCGTAAATAAGTCATTCATGATAGAGAATATTGGTGACCTCCTGGAAACTGGTTCTAGATGTTCGTATATTTTATTCTGAAACTTAAAGAGTGTAGAAGTTAGGAGTAGCTGTACTCCTAAGATGATCTCATCTAATGGTATCTTAATTCATAATGTAAGCTCACGGTCGTTATTTAGCTCATTTCTAACTACTTCCAGATCCATATCAATCGGTTTATTAGTATACAAACTGGCTAAATCACAACTGACCATTTTTTTCATAGTCATCTAAATGCATATCATTTGCTCTTCAAGTAGTAAGACTTAGCCAGTCTAGGTTAAAAACTGTCTCAGACTTGTAAAGTTAACTTCATATGACCATGGACAATAAATTGTGCCTGAAACGTGATCCATTAACTGATACTTTCCTACTGCATTATACATCCAATAAGTCAATTAAAATTGAGTTACATTCTACCCTAGTGTTCGAGTTTTACTCCGGGAGTTAGATTTGATTAAAAGCTCTGTGTGATTCACTAGGGATATGACAATAAAAGTCGAAGAAATTAAAGTTGGTTTAATTCCATTTTAGTCCGTTTATTAGAAATATGACACAGTGAAACAGTAGCATTTACTGGATAACGTTTTGGACATAATTTATTGTCCATATTCATATCAGGTAACTCCACAACTTCGAGACTGACAGTTTTCTCTCCTTCTTTGAGAGGACAAGGGTAGTAGAATTTTCCATATATCTGGGACAGGTGCAGCATCATTTCGATTGCATGTGTTTAGTGTTGATTCGATAAACAAAGATTCTGTTATCAGTCTCTCCCTCCACCCAACTAAGTTAGTTTTCAAAACTGTCACCCTATCCCACCCTACTATGTGATTGTGTGTCGTCGCATGCAGAGCTATAGATGAGTTTTTCTCTAGATTTCTTATCTTGTTAGGATCTACTGATCTTGATTTAGCTAAGTCTTTGTACTCTGTTATTCTAATCGACCCTGGTCGACTGCTTTGACCTATGTACTTGACCTCGCAATCATTTCAAGGAATCTGGTGAACCAGATTATTTTGCTTAATTACATCTACAGGATCTTTTAACCTACAAAACTTGTTTCTAAGTGAGTTTGTTGGTTTTAATGCCACTTTAATCCCAGCCTTATTGAGAATTCTTCGTAGTGCTTCTGAGGTACCTTCCTTGTATGGTAACACAGCAGAGGCTTTGAATTCTTTCTTAACCCTGTCAAGTTGGTTTAGTTGTATGAAATATTTTAAATTACACTTTAGCCACTCATTATTATTTATTATTATTAGTCCTTTGGGTTCCTAATGGAACATACGGCTTCAGTAGCACGTCTCCATCCCCCTCTGTTCTATGCAATCTTTTGAACCTGGCTCCACGACAGCCCACAAACTCTCATTTCCTCCTCGCACGATCTCCTCCATGTTACCCTCGCTTCGGACGCCCAACTCGTCGCTTCCCATGGGGTTCCACTCGAGCAACTGGCCTGGCCCGACGCGTGATGTCCCCAGTCGGCCTTCTCAGTGTATGCCCAATCTATCTCCACTTCCTTCCAGTGCATATTTGTTGGATGATAGGTTCTTGGTTGGTTCGTCACCAGCCAGAGTTCCTTGTTGCTTATTCTAACTATTCTGGCCATCTGATTTTCAGTAGCGAGCGTAAGCAGTTGTTGATGGATATCTGTAGTTTATTGGAAATGCCTTTCGTAACGCGCCGGCAAGTCTCTGAGCCATACAGAAGCACTGACTTGACATTGGTGTTGAAAATCCAGGTCTTGTTCCACATGCTGAGTGCAGAAGATCTCCACACTGGTTTCAGGCTAATGAACGCCTCTCTTGCTTTTCCGATTCTGGCTTTGAAATCCTCGTGTGTGCCGCCTGTAGTTGAAACGATGCTACCTATATAGGTGAACGAGGCTACTCCCTTTCAGTTTCTCCCGTTGATGGTGATTGGAGTTTGTTGTTGTTGTTGTTGTTGGAGTTGTTGGTGCAGTATCTTCATCACCTCTGTCCTCTCTATATTCACCTGAAGTCCCGTCTTCGCTGCCCTGCCTCTTCTGCCAACTTGTTAGTTTTCGCCTGTAGATCTTCAAGTTTGTGTAACATCAGGCACAAGTCATTGGCAAAATCCAAGTCTTCTAGGTTCTTTTCCGCAATCCAGTGTATCCACCTCTTCTCATAGCTCCCCATTGTTGTCTGCTGCATGATCCAGTCGACCACAATCAGGAATATCATGGGTGACAGTAGACAGCCTTGTTTCATTCCTGTCTTCACTTCAAAAACATCACTGAGCCTCCCATTGTGAATTACTTGGCATGTGGCATCTTCATATAGTTGTTGAATGAGGCGGATAAAGGTTTCCGGTACTCCGTAGTAATGAAGCAGTTGCCAGATTACTTCTCGGTCGACGCTGTCAAGTGCCTTTTCAAAGTGAATGAAGTTGAGGTGTAGAGTTGACTACCATTCTATAGTCTGTTCTATTATGATGCGTAGTGCCACGCTGCAATTTGGTCTGCACATGATTTGTACTTCCTGAAGCCTGTCTGTTGGAGTAGTAGTTTTGAATCCAGTGCATCCTTTAGCCTCTCTAGGATCATGCGACCTAATATTTTGCTTGCTCTGGGTGGACAGGAGAGTGATTCCGCGCCAGTTCTTGCAAACACTGAGGTTTCCCTTCTTCGAGAGTTTGACAAGGCAACCCTTCTTCCAATCAATAGACAGGTACCTTATCTTCCTTCCACACCTTCTGCAATAGTGGTGTGGTGTGAGCATGTCCTCTGTTGTCTCTGCGTCTGCTCTAGGTGCTTTTGGAGGGATCCCATCTGGTCCTGCTGCTTTCCCACATTTCAGTAGCTTTATGGCGTTTAGGACTTCCATTTTTGTTGAAGGATTTATGTTCACTTGTAGCTCAACGACTGCAGGTGGTATTTCCGGACGAAGTGCAGGTGGTGGTGGTGGTCGATTCAAGAGCTTCTTGAAGTGGTCGGCCCATTTTTCCCTCTGTTTCTCTTCTTTCGTCATTAAATTTCCATCACCATCTTTTATTGGTTTCATCTGTGTTGATCTCTTCCCAGATAGCAACCTGGTTATTTGGTACAATGTTGTCAGGTCTCTTCTACCTGCAGCCTGTTCTGCATCACTTGCCAGTGTTTCGTAGAAGTGTCTTTTGTCTTTCCGTGCACTCTTCTTCACTTCTTTGTCCAGTGTTTTATACATTGTGCTCAGTTTCTCTTGTCACTGAGCATCCATGCACTGGTTTATCTTCTGCTTCACCATCATCATCTTCCTCTCCCTGCTCCATCAGCTTCAATGTGTCCGTCGAGATCTGTTCTTTGTCGTCTTTCTTCTTCTTTCCTTATACGGTTGTGCAGGTTTCTTTCCACATAGCTTTCAAAGACTTCCAGTGTTCTTCCACACAGGTTTCTTCAGGGATGTTCCTCGATATCTCCCATTTTGTCTTGATGGCTGGCTGCCGTGAAGATGTCGTTTGCAGTTTCGTCCTTCATTTTCCGAGTGTTGTACTTGAACTGCGGTCTATCACCAGCTTCCTTGAAGGCTTTTAACTTGATTTGGAAGGCTTCTTGCACTAGACAGTGAGTGGTCTGAACCTACATCTGCTTCTCTTCTTGACCTTGTGTCAAGTAGACTGACTGCGTCTCCATTTTCTTGAGATTGAGATAAAGTCGGTCTGATTTTTAGTATGTCCATCTGGTGAAATCCATGTCGCTGACTTGTGGATATCTTGTGCTTGAACAGACTGCTTGACTCCAATCACCAAATCGTTGAATGCACAGAATTCTGCAAACAATTCTCCATTCTCGTTCATCATCTCACCGAGCGCTTCTCGACCCATGGTTAGTTCTCTTCCTGTGTTGTCCCCTCCCAGTTTGGCATTCATGTCACCCCGCCCATTACAATTTTGATATCACCAACTGACGTCTTGTCCAGTGTTGATTGAAGTTGTCTGTAGAATTCCTCCTTCTTCTCTTACTCTGCATTATTTGTAGGTGCGTGGCGTAGCATTGTATGATTGTGACCTTCCTTCCTTTTGAGTTGAATCTTGTTGTCATGATCCTGATGGTGTAGGAGATTGGTTCCCACTGGATGACAGCCTACGATGCTGTTGGGGACATCATGATAGCCACTCCATAACTCAGTGTGCTCGTGGTTGTCGTCTGGGTGAGAATATCGGAGTAGATTATTGATTCTCCAGTTGACAGTTTGGAGAGTCCACTCCCGTTCCATCTGCTTTCGCAAATCCTAAGCACTTCAATGTGATACCTTCTCATCTCGTTCGCAATCTGGGCTGCTTTGCTGGGTTCACACATCGTACGGACATTCCATGTCCCACTCTTACTTTTGCTTTCATTGAGAGAGAGAAGACACATCGGCCAATTGGCTTCCCGAAGTTAGACTTTCACTAACTGGCGTCATTTCGCCTCTCCGATTCTAGTGAGGAATAATTTTGTTATTATTTTTTATATATCAGTTGTGCTTTGAAGTTTGTTTAGCGGTCAGATTTGTTTTACGGGATAGGGTTGCTAGCCCTATGGCCAACCTTCCCTGTTTACCCGGGCTTAGGATCTGCCAATAACTAGTGAACTGGCGAGGTTTTAGCTACTCATGAGTAGATTATATTCTGACTAGAAGAACACTTGTTTAAGTTGATCAACTGTAACACTCAACCCATTTGTAAAAACTACATCTCACGGGAAACATATCACAGGCAATTACGGATATAGTTCCATGAAGTTCAACACCGTCTGCCACGATGAATGTTCACATTCAACCCAAATTGATGCGAAAAAATTATTATTTGATACTTTTACCAGATATTACATAACCTCATTATGCTGAGAATGAGTCGATGCAGTCTAACAAAACGTCATGCATCTACCATTCTGTCTTGTGATTTACAATAAAAAGCATTCATGGTCGTGATGCAATATGTAACAATGTAGTGTTTTATTCTTTCCACCCTACACTAACCCTCTTGCCTGTCATGAAACGAAGTAATTTGAGAATGTATTGTCTAGGCAAACCGTTATTCAAGCCACATGGATAGTGCGACATAACGAACAGTAGTTGTAATCGAAGATGATGTTGATCATGAAGTGGTCTGGTTCTTTCTAAGCTTTGACATTTAATGTAGAAGTTAATGTCAGTTACTACAAATAAACCTGGGAATGGAGATGCAACAACCAAACGACACAGGTGAGAGAACATCACATTTTTCTACATGTATTCAGTACGTCGTTTCTAGAAGAGATCAATTACACGTCACGATATGATGAATATATCTTTAGTCTGTATTCAGGAAATTCACTGAGATTCAGTTCCGTATTTTGATGATATGAAAAAGTGTACAACATTCGCGAAATTCAGTGTTGAGCTCCGATTTTTCCCATGTTAACATCTCTGACATTTTGCTGACAATAGCAACATTTTAAATAGTGGTCATTTCATCCCGGTGCAGTTTGAAGTTAATGCTGATGCATAACAGAAAAATGAGGAAAATTTCATCTGTCAAGTTTGTTTAGACCGCTTATTTTTGAGTCATCGTTACTCCTTTTTACTGTCTCAATTTATACTACCTACTACTGAAAAGTAGTATTGTCTTGTTTGTTTTACTTTTTCTCTTGAAACTCACTCTGCATTATGAGCTTTCGTTAAGACATATTTTCGGTAACGTGCAACCATTCTGTTTATTGTTTTACTCTGTTAACTGTCGAATGTCCATCGTCATTTCTAGAATATTTGTTTGGCTCAGTTCTTTATCATCATGATCATGAGTGCTTTTCCATTGTGAATCACAAGGTGGAATGGTAGTTATATGACGTTTTGCTAGACTGCATCGACGCAGTCTTAGCGTGTTGGGGTTATGTAATGACTAGTAAGTGTCAGATAGTAGCTTTTTTCGCATAAATTTGAGTAGAGGGAGAAAACTGGTTGTGACAGACTATGTTGAACTTCATCAAACTACGTTCGTAAATTTTCACATGACTTCAGCGTATATAGAAAACCAAAACCAGATTTTTCTGAACACCTCAATGTGTCACAGCTTCTTCAGTAGAGCATCTCAAGGAGGTGCAGCCTATACAGCAAAGTGTTCAGAAAAATCTTGTTTTGATTTTTAAAAATATACTGGGGTTATGTTCAAGTATAATTTTACGTGGATGAGATCAAACTTAGCTATCAACTTCTTCCAAAGCGGTTTCACCTGTCTATAAGATTTAGTCCTCATAAATGAATAGAAATGCAGTTTTGCACAGGAATTCCCTACAGCTGATCATATTAGCCGCTATGATAAATCTATGAATGGTTTAAGACATTGGTTTCTTCCGGGGGCTTGAATAATTTTACAGAAATACATTACTTACTCATGAGTAGTCAAATTTGACTAGACAATTTCGAGACGCAGTCTGTCTGGATTGTGTAATGCATGTGCATAACATATTTCGAGCAATTTGATCATACACGCAATTGTCATTGGCATTTATATGAAGCACTACCAATTTAAAGGGGAGGAGAAAAGAATATCAGTAAAATGAGAAGACTGTATTGAAGGTCAAAATAACAATGAAGTTTATTCAAGCAAAAACAACAGAAAATTAATACTACAGTAGCCCTGGGTTTAAAGCAGAATTTACTTGGGAAGGATTTATGTGGTGACATAGTTTTCGAGCACATAAAGCTAGTCTTAACCTCCTAATAGGTGAAGACTCAAGAAACTCTAAAATACGCCTCCAACAAGTCCAATTTATTATTATTATTTGTCACTTGGCTTCCTAGTGGAACATAGGAATTCAGTAAAAAGTTGCCATCACACTGTCTTCTCTGCAGTCTACTCAACCTGACTCAAACACTACCAACAAGCTTACATCTCTTTCTCACACCATCTCCTCATTCTCACTCTCACCTGAGACAACCAACTCGTCAATCCCCATCTGAGTACCACTCGACAGTCTGGTTTGATCTGGTCTGGCCTGGTCTGACCTGACCTGAACTGACCTGACCTGAATTCACCTGGCCTCGTTTGACACACCATGACCCAAAACCATATTCTCAATGTATCCCCACTCCACTCCACTCCAATCCAATCCAATGTATATCCAAACCAATCCAATCCATCTCCACTCTCTTCTGTATATGCATCGGCTGATAGGTTCCTGATCGGTTGGTTCGTTGCCAGCCAGTCACAGTTCCTCCTCACATATTCTTATTATTCTGGCCATCTATCTCATCTCCATCTTCAGTATCGAGTGGGCGTAGTCGGTGGCTGTTGATGTGATGTAACTATGCAGTTTGTTGGAAATGCTTTTCGTAACGCGTTGCTGAGTCTCTCAACCATCATGTTGGAGCACTGACTTACTTGACTGACATTACTGTTGAAAATCTGGATGTTGTTCACGCTTTATACTGAGTGCAGTGCACTGCAGTGCAATTGATCTCCACACTGATTATTTCAGACTAATGCAAGGAGGCCTGTCTTGCTGTTTTTGCAATCCTGGTTGCTTTGACATCCTCATCTGTGCCTGTGCCACCACCTGTAGTTGAAGCGATTCTGCGTAGGTGGGGAGGGAGTGGGTGGGTAGGTGGAAGAGACAATTTCCATCAGATTTCTCTTATTGATGATGATTGCTGATTATTATTATTGTTATTATTATTGGTTGGGTATCTTCATCTGTCACCTCTATCTTCTCTACGTTTACCTGGAGAAAGTCCCATCTTCCATCGCTGTCCCGCCTCTCCTTACCACTTCTGTCAACTTGTTGGTTGTCGAAGCCCTTTTCAAAGTGAATGAAGTTGAGGTTGAGTTGAGTTGACTGACATTCCGTGCTCTGTTCTATGCTGATGCGATGATCAGCATTGCAACTTGACCCACATATGATTTGCTTTTCCTTAAGCCGTTCAGCATGTTCCAGTAGTAATTTTGAATGCAGAGCATTTTTTAGGGTCTCCAGAATGATGTGGAATAATAGTTTGCTTCCTTGTGGTGAACGGGAGCATGATTCCGCACCAGTTCCAGTTGTTGCAAGGACTTAGATCAGCCTTCTTTGGGAGTTTGACAGGGTAGCCCTTCTTCTAGTCAATAGTCAGTTACTGTCCCTTTCTTCTTTGCAAACCTTCTACAGTAGTGGTATGAGCATGTCCGCTGTTGTCTCCGCATCTGTTTTCAGTGGTTCTGGAGGGATTCCATCTGGTCGTGCTGCTTTCACGGATTTCAGCAACTGTATGGCTTTCAGGGCTTCACTTCTGCTTTTGTCGCACAGCTTGTGTTCACTGGTAAATCTGTATCTGGAATGGTGGTGGTATTTCTGGACTGGTTGCAGGTGGTGGTGGTGATGGTCATTTCGAGAGTTTTTTTAAGTGGCCAGTCCATTGTTTCCTTCCTTTCTCCTCTTTGTTGATTAGGTTTCTTTCACTATCTTTCATTGGTTTCATCGGCACCGATCTCTTTCCAGATAGTATTTTGATTATTTGATATAGTGTTGTCAGGTCTCTGTTCCTCCCACCAACAGCCTGTTCTGTTTTACATGCAGGTGTGTCTTAGAAGTGTCTTTTGTGATTGCGCTCACTCTTCTTCACTTCTTCGTTCAGTGTAGTGTTTTATAGGTTGTACTCTCTTCATCTTTTCGTTGTTCATCCCTACACTGCACTGCACTGCACTGGTTCATGCTCTGCTTCACCATCTTCCTCTCCTCTCCTCTGTCAGCTTCCATCTCCAACTTCTTTGAAGGCTTTCAACTTGATTTTGTAGGTGTGTTCGTTTCACTAGATAGTGGTTTGTGTAAACCTACATTTACTCCCATTCTTCATCTTGTTTGTATCCAGTAGGCTGCGTCTCCGTTTTCTTCACATTGGAATGAAATCTATCTGATTTTAAGTGTAGTGTGTCTTGATGTCTGGTGAAATCCATGTCGCTTTATGAATATCCTTGTGTTTGTACACACTGCCTGACTCCAATCACCGAATAATTGGAGGTGGAGAAGTCTGCAAACAGTTATCCATTCTCACCCATCTTTTCACCGAGTGCTTGTAGACTCATGATGCTTTCTCTTCTTATGTTATCCACTCCCAGTTTGGCATTCATGTCACCCATCAGAATGAATTTTGATGTCACCAATTGCGATGAGATCTTGTCCAGTACTGAATACAGTTGTCTGTAGAATTCCTACTTCTTCTCTTCATCTGAATTATTTGTAGGTGTGAAGCATCGGCATTGAATGATTGTGACTTTCCTTCCTTTCGAGTTGAACCTTGCTGTCATGATCCTGATCCTGAAGGAGGAGATTGATTCTCACTGCATGAGAGACAGCTTTCGATGCTCTTGGAAGGGGGATATCATGATGACCACTCGAAATTCAGTGTGCTCGTGGTTGTCGTCTGGTTGACGATATTGGAGTAGATTATTGACTCTGCAGTTGACAGTTTGGAGAATCCACTTCCATTCCATCTGCTTTCTTAGATTCCTAGTCTACCACTTTTGTGTCATACCTTCTCATTTCTTTTACAATCTGGTTAGCTTTACTAGGTTCATACATTGTGCGGACATTCCATGTTCGTATGTTTACTTTTGCCTTCATCGAGAGAAGACAGGTTGGCCAATTGGCTTCCTGGAGGCTTTCACCAACTGGGGTTCATTTCATCTCTCGAATTCCAGCAAGGAATGAGTTTAATTTTATGTTTTATATTATCTTTGTGCTTTGAAGTTTGTTTAGCGATTTGATTTGTTTTCCGGGGTAGGGTTGCTAGTCCTATTTCCAATCTTCCTTCTTTATTCGGGCTTAGGACCGGCTAGTAACTAGTGAACTAGTTAACCAGGCAAGATTAGTTGACCCATATTACTATGTAATCTTTACTTAAACTATTTCTAGGGTTTTGTCTGCATAAAGAAATACGTAGGTTAGTACATATGTATATGCGTATCTGAACAGTCATCTTTGTATGCTAGTTTGCTAAACTTGTCCAACATTCATGAAACAACAATCAACTCATATATACTGTCACTAACTGGTTATGCAAATCACAACTCTCTAGGTTTCTGCTCAAAAGTCTGTTTCATTCATTTTATTAAGTAGAACACTTAAAATGATACCTTATCATCATAAACTTACATTATTAAGTAACCGTGCATTGTTAGGTATTTTCAAGTTTTTAGGCAATTCAATGCAGAATATCATCATTAGAATTTCGTGTAGATAAGGGCTTATTAGAGCCTAAATCTACAGGGAATGACTACTTTGTGTAACTTATTAATTCAAAAGGGATTGGATTGGGTTCTCTCGAGTTTAGTGAAACGAACTTCGACTTCCATTTTGGTGGAAAAAGTCTTCTCAAGTTTGCATGTAGACATTTCTGATTATTCTTACAATATGACCTGTCAATCATGCATAACCCTTATAACCCACTTCATTGGCCTATCAATTTACTGGGAAACGGAGAAGTCGGTATAAAGACCGGGTATTCATTGGAAGTATCATGTAAATGTGAAATACAGCTGTAATATTATGCTTAAAAGTGAACATAACACTTCTCGAGTCTCCTAGAACCCCTCCAATATTCAGTTAACAAAATTATTCAGTATTTTTTCCAAACGTACAGTTGAGGGTTTTTTCTGAATCTTCAAAGTAATCTGATTGGTTGTGAATATCATTGTTGGTTTCTATCATTTGTGTGTGTTCATTGTGTACTTTTTGCCCTTCTTGACATGAAAAAATCAGCAAAGCTTACGTTTAAATAGACTTCACGTTGACTGACTTCAAATAAAACTAGAAGCGTAGTGACTGAGTATATGAGGACACACACACACACACAGAGGTATCCGTCATGAAAATAACTTCCCAGAAAACATGACGCATTTCTGGAGTCAGCATTCATCGAAAAAAGTAGCTGTCTCCAACAACTGTCAGATCCCCATCTGTCTGGGCATACGATCTTAGCTACAATGAATGCGTTGTTTTGAGGCAAATCCATTATAGCATTAGATCACTAATCTGTCGACTCCTTATTCTAACCCTATTATGACGCATGTTTATTCATCATTCCAGTGAATGTCAATGTATCACTATACTCTTGCCAATTTCAGTATTATTCTCTTTCTGTAGAGGGAATAATTATACACTGCAAAGTCCTTAAATTGAGGAACTGTATGACTATGTGTTATGACTTAATCATCAGAGATATGCATTCAATTTTCGACCAAGACAAAACTATCTTTCTCCATCTTAACCTTCTGAAATAAACAGTATGAGGACGGATACTTATCCACATATTTTACTGTAGTGTTACTGAGAGTGTTTAGTATATTGTCATTGATGAGAAACATTTTCCTTTTGCATTAATTCATTTCAGTGTAAACTGAATTTATTTATATGATTATATTATTGTTTTTTCCTTGGGTTCCTAGTGGAACATAGGGCTTCAGTAGCACGTCTCTAGTGCACTCTGTTCTCTGCAATCTTTTGAACCTGCCTCCACGACTGCCCACAAGCTTTCATTTCTTCCTCACACGATCTTATGCATGTCACCCTTGGACGCCCAACTTGTCGTTTCCCATCTGGGTTCCTTTTTTAGCAAGCACATGCATTTTCATGCCCTGGATAATGAGGGATGCTTATTGTGTGAGAGATTATGATACTAGCTGTTTGGCTAAACCTCACTAGGGGGTAACGGTGTTCGAATCCACTACCAACTGATTACGTATCGCCTGTGTACACCTACAGAATGTGAAACAGATCGTTATTCAAGTATCTTTTGTAACCGATGACCATAATAGATCTGAAGGTATTGTTTAATATGTATAAGTAGAAGTTCATCAGGCTTTGAGGTAAGATGAATTAAGGGATTTTCGCCTACTTTATTGTGACTACAACATTTGTGTGAACGGAAGGTTTAATCTGGTGTCTGGTTTATTCTTCGCTATGCTTAATGATCCAATGTGACTGGTTGATCAGTTTGCAAATGATTTGGTTCACGCTAAAATTCTTCATAAACGAGTAGTTTTTCAACTGTATAATTATAATGTCAGCATAGTTTTTGTTGATCTGAAGGACTTGACTCTGTGAGTTAAATTTTTCTGGGTACACCAATACTGAGTTCAGCCTGAGAAGAGTGATATAACTACCCAGTATTTGGATTATTCCTACCAGCCTAAATGGTTGATAACTAGTGATATTGTTCAGAAGCTGTTTTTCATTAGATTATTGCTCTTTTGTATCAGACATCACACCATGTGATCTTGGCCGACAAGTGGTTTCCACTAATGATCAATCGTATATTACACAAGTGATAGAAAGTTACCAACAATGAGAAAACTGGTAAGCACTCAGTGGATTCCCACAGCAACTCTATCACTTGCGACTGTCCAACATAGAATAGATGTCTGCTTACCATCAGTTGTATACAACTTAGTGAAAGAAGGATGGACGTTCTTCGTTGAGTGTAGTAGCATAAAGTTTGATTGTGTAATCATGTGAAAAGTTAGAAATGAGAAATTTTACTTTTAATAACAGGTATATTACCATTCAGTTTCTGAGTAAGAGTACAGTAACAAACATATTACAACCTAGTAGAGTTTTTTAGGTACTTCAGTTTCAACCAATCATTTAATCGTTTTATAGCCAATTCATCATTTTGAAGATCATTAGAATGAAGAACTGCTAACATCTGGCTTGTGATCAGATGCATTGGAAAGATATTTCATCCGAATTCAAGTCTTTTAAGCCATCAGCATCATCGGTGACTTAAAGAAATGGAATTTCAAATAGGAAAGGTGCCAGTATCATCAAGGAGCATAGAGGTTTGAGGAAGGTAACCAGCCAAAAAGTCAACTCCTGTTCTGAAACAATGGAGAGTAATTTTTAGCTCAGGTGGATGGTCTTGGTTGTATTGTGTTCTGTATGGAGCTGGGTTGTTTGATCGTGAAGCTTTCATCGTCTTGCTAAACAGCGACATCATCAGCACTAACTTCAGTATGAAGTGAGCTGTCAACATCTCTCCGGGAGTGATTTAGTGGCTTGCTGTGACGATGTGGTCTATGATTGGTTGTTTCTTTCGATTGTTGTGTTATTGATTTTATAGACTTTCCTGTTGGCTGTTCCTCTGCTTGACCTCTGACCTTTCTGTCGTTTATCATCTTTCTTATTGGTTAATAGATTGGGTCTATGTCTAAACACCTATTGATTGGTGACTTACCTGAATGCCAAGATTCTAGGAATTCTCTAATATTCTCTGTGTTTCCTCTCTCCGTCCAAAATTTCTACACTGTCCAAGTTGAATTCATGTCCATGGTTGTTATCCATGTGCATTAAAATCAGTGATGAAATGTCATTTATGACTTTTAATAGCCGATTGGTGTTCATGTAAATGACCACTCTGTCCAATGTAGTGTTGACTACAGTTAGTTATTGCAGTTGACTTTGTAAATGATACTTGGTTTGTCTATCTTCTTTGGTTATTGCATCCTTTAGTCTGCATAATAGTGGTTGCAGGGAATTTGTTGGTTTATGAGCCACACCAATTCCACCCAGTGGTTTCAGTAACCTTGTTGTGATTTCTGATGTATTCTTTATGTATGGTAGGATGATGCGTTTGTTGATTTCCGTCAATGACTTTGTAGTTGATGATGTACGGGATAGGCATCTTGTGATAAAGTTTTGTAGGTGGCCATTCTTCTTTAGAATGGACATAAAATAATTTTCTTCGTTTCTGCATGAAGTTTTTGTACTGCAGCATGTTCTCACTCTTTTGAATAGAGTCTGCACGCAACTGATTTTGTGTGTCGTTAGGTTGTTGCTATTGTAGTTGAGGATTTGATGAGTCAGTGTGTGTTGTTTTAGTTAAACAATGAAATTGGTTTTCCTCTTCGGCGCAGTAATATAGACTCACCGTTGTGCCTGTATTCAACAGGTCACTTTTCAAGTATATTCTTCGACATAAAACTGAATATACAAACACTTATGACTTTGGATCAAGGAAATGACTATCTTTGAAGACAGAGCTATCTGTGTGTTGTCTTCCCAAAGAATTTCATGATAAAATTGTAAATTTACTATTTATTGACATACTAATTATTTTCCGTTGTCTTGTTGGATAGAATTGTTCGACTTGTACTGGCATATGGGCTCCTATGCGGATGCGTCGATATTGCCTGAATGTTATTATTATTATTATCATCATTATTATTATTATTAGTCCCTTGGGTTCCTAGTGGAACATAGGGCTTCAGTAGCACGCCTCCAGTGACTTCTGTTCTCTGAGATCTTTTGAACCTGGTTCCACGACAGCCCAGAAGCTCTCATTTTCTTCCTCGCACGACCTCCTCCATGTCACCCTTGGACGTCCAACTCGTCGCTTCCCATGGGGATTCCACTCGAGCAACTGGCCTGACGCGTGATGTCCTCAGTCGGCCTTCGCAGTACATGGCCAATCCATCTCCACTTCTTCCTGCATATTTGTTGGGTGATAGGTTCTTGGTTCGTTCGTTCCCAGAGCTCCTTGTTGCTTATTCTTTCTGGCCTGAATGTTAATTATGATAATTTGGTTGTTTGTGGTTAGCAGGAGAATCCAGGATGCACGTTTCGTCCTATTTGGGACTCGTCAGCTGGATGAATCTACCCCCCGGTGATGTTATTCTCACTGGGACTCGAATCTCGTATCTATCGCTTCGGACGCCAAGGCGTTATCCACTATGTTACGGAGGAACAATGTCCACGAGGTTAGGGTCTCATTGGGAACAACATCACTGGGGTGCAGGTATATCCAACTGACGAGTCCCAAATAGGACGATACGCGCATCCTGGATTCTTCTGCTAGCCACAACCAACCAAAATTGTCAATGTTTTAACACCTTCAGACTGTTTCAAAGATAAAATATATTACCTATCACAAAGGAAGTATGTCCTTTCTTGACACAATTTTTATTCCTGAATTCAATTTTCCTTTATTTATTTATATACCAATAATTCTCTTTAAATGTTAAATATTTTAGCTGAAAAAGTCAAAACCTAAATCAGAATGGGATAAATACGCAGTAATTGATCGTTCAAATTGGTTTAAATCACAAATGGCGGTATGTTCAAGTGTTAAATAGTCAATTTTTGTTCATGTTTATTTTACTACTTTGTATCACATAAGATAAATTAAATTTTTTGAGTATTTTTAAAAGATATTTTATTCAAAATTAATTAAATAGAGTAGATAATTTTTTCAGGCTAACACTATCAAAGTATTTCAAAGAGTAGTGGGGGTTATGGTAGAAATGCAAAATTTTACCATCCTTGAACGACTACTAAATAATGTTGAGAGCGCCAATCAAGAAACTGTTGGGTCTTTTTTTTTGGCTTTTAACACAAAAATGAAAGAAAATCACAAAACACATAAGTTTCTAATGAGTTTTATAAACCTGTATAGATTTTTGACAGCTTCTTATAGTCTAAATTAAAACTGCCTAGATTTAAGACATTTACACAAGTGAGTATTGAACATTGAACTATCTGAACCTTGATGTGAATATAAATATACTTTCCTTTTACTCCTCATTCACATATAAGTTAGTTCTATGAGAACTTCTGTTGAAATACTGAGAAATAACAGTTTGGTAATTTGAAAAAAGACATTGGGTACATGACAATGAACATTAAATAAGCACCAATATATTTCAAAGTATAGAACATGAAGATTAAGTTATAAAATAGCAAGAAAATAGGCAGTAGAATGTTTTTTCAGTATCATCCCTAAAAAGCATACTCCAGTAGGAACTTCTTGTGTATAATTATATCAACTGTCTGAAGTGAAAATACATCAAAAACTTCTTAGAATGAACAAACAGTGTGAAATAATTTCCATAAGCCTATCTATAATCAGTGATGTCCTTTCAGTAATTTAAACTTTCCTAAAGCGACCACTTGGTCAATTTCAGTCTGAATAGTCACTTCAAGGTCCTTCGGTAGTCACTCAAGGACGGCAAAGTTCTTTAGTTATGTTGTTATTATTTGTCACTTGGGTTCCCCGTGGAACATACGGATTCAGTAGCACGTCACTATTTCAATCTCTTCTCTGTAGACCTTTCAACCTGGTTCCGCCAATGCTCACAACCTTTCATTTCTTCCTCACATCATCTCGGAAGCACAACTCGTCGTTTCCCACGCGGGATCCACTCAACGGCTTGGTCTGGCCTGAAGTGTGATGTCCTCAAACCGTCTTCTCAATGTATATCCAAACCAATCCAATCCAATCCATCTCCACTCTCTTCTGTATATATGTCGGCTGATAGGTTCCTGATCAGTTGGTTCGTTGCCAGCCAGTCACAGTTCCTCCTTACCTATTCTCATTATTCTGGCCATCCATCTCATCTCCATCTTCAGTATCGAGTGGGCGTAGACGGTGGCTGTTGATGTGATGTAACTATGCAGTTTGTTGGAAATGCTTTTCGTAACGCGCCACTGAGTCACTCAACCACCATGTTGGAGCACTGACTCACTTGACTGACATTACTGTTGAAAATCTGGATGTTGTTCACGCTTTATGCTGAGTGCAGTGCAGTGCAGTGCAATTGATCTCCACACTGATTATTCCAGACTAATGCAAGGAGGCCTGTCTTGCTGTCTTTGCAACCCTGGCTGCTTTGATATCCTCATCTGTGCCTGTGCCGCCACCTGTAGTTGAAGTGATTCTGCGTAAGTGGGGAGGGGGTGGGTAGGTGTAAGAGACAACTTACATCAGATTTCTCACACTGGTGGTAGTTGGTGCTTTTTGTTGTTGTCGTTGTTGGTTTAACATCTTCATCTATCACCTCTGTCTTCTGTACGTTCAACTGGAGGAAGTGCCATCTTCTTTCACTGCCCTGCCTCTCCTTACCACTTCTGTCAATTTGTTGGTTTTCACCCGTAGATCTTCTAGTTTGTGCTACAGAAGACATTATACACAAATCATCATCGGTGAAATGCAAATCTTCTTGTTTGGTCTTTTCATCGGTCTTCTCAAACAGTGTATGCCCATGTTCTTGCTCCTCACAGTTTGATGCATGATCCAGTCCGGCCCGGTGGACCACAATCAAGAAGATGATCGGTTATAGTAGGCGACAACCTTGTCTTACTCACTTCTGTCTTCACTTCACTTCAAAGGCATTAATGAGCTGAGCTTTCCATTGTGAGTCACTTGGCATGTAGCATCATCATATGGCATATAGCTGTTGAATGAGGCTGTTAAATGTTTGTGTCACTGAAACTGTGGTATTGAATCAGTTTCCAAATTAGTTGTCGGTCGACGTTGTTGAAGGCCTTTTCAAAGTGAATGAAGTTGAGGTTGAGTTGAGTTGAGTTGACTGACATTCCATGCTGTGTTTTATGTTGATGCGATGATCAGCATTGCAACTTTATCCACACATGATTTGTTTTTCCTGATGCCGTTCAGCATGTTCCAGTAGTAACTTTGAATGCAGAGCATTTTTAGTGTCTTCAGAATGATGTGGAATAATAGTTTACTTCCTTGTGGTGAACGGGAGCATGATTCCGCACCAGTTCCAGTTGTTGTAAGGACTTGGATCAGCCTTCTTTAGGAGTTTGACAAGGTAGCGTTGTATTCCATTCAATAGGGAGGTGTCTTCTCTTCCCTTCCATCCAATATTCTGCAGTAGTGGTGTGAACATGCCCGCCGGTGTCCCTGTTTATTTTTTCAGTACTTCTGGAGGAATTCTGTCTTGTTCTACAATTATACCGGAATGATAATGATAGAAACTGAATTGGAATCTTAGTTAGTAATTATAAAAAGTCAACAAGCTGGTCATTTCTTTTAGATTTTGAAACGCATGTGATTGATCTATTTCCAGTCAGTCTTTAATCGTCAACATGATGATAAAATTGTACTTAGTGATACAGTTTTAACTCCATTTGCATTCTATTTCATCTTTTCATTGTTGTACTAAGCAACCTGACAGGAAATAGCTAGAATAACAAGTAACATATCGGAAGCAGTATTCATCATGGACGGATATAAGTTAGGGAACCACTAGGAATCCGGGAGCAACGGACAGCTGACCCGTCCTATCAGGGCGCTCCACAGAAGTACGCACCCACTACCCAGCCAGGGATCGAACCCAGGACCTTCAGGTTTCACGACGAACGTGTTTACCATCCAGCCACTGGGTCAGCATTTTATTTTTTTTATTGAATAAAGAATTTGTTTTTAGACGTTTAATTTTCATTCGTTTGACCTTGGAATTCTGGTTATCTTATTGGATAGTTTTACACTTCATTGGATCAATCAGAATAATTTTACTAACCAATTTTTTAATTTATCTGTATGTTTGTGAAAATAGTATATATAATGTATCGTTAATTCATGAAATTCCTTTAGGGTTGTGGTAGGAATAAATTTGGCATTTTGTTAATTCTGAATCTCACTAAATGATAAATGTGTTTTAACGCATTGATTATTATTATATGTAGCTCATTGAATTTCACTCACTTCACGCTATAACCTGAATGACGATGTTTGGCAATGTTCCAAATAAGTGACTATACCAGGTTAAACTATATGACAGTACTTCAAGAAGACTGGAAGTTTGTTTCACTGTTCCTTAGTTGTAACATACCATTTGAAAGTATACTTAGACTGGAATAAACAGTCTTTGAGTTGACTTGTGTTGACTTTCTAGACTGGTGATTTTCTCTGACTTAAGAATGATTGACTTGTTAACTATCCATATTCAGCTGAAACTGATAGAGAGGGGAAAAGTCTATTTGAAGTCTCAAGTGTTTCATTTTCTAGTGTTTGTCCATCCACACACATATATACACACTCTCTCTTGTTGTTCATTCGATTAAGAGCCGGTATCCAGTTCAGAGTTATTTCTCAAGAAAAATGTTATGATTTGATAGAATCAGGAAGATGTGAACCATTGAATCCTAACCCAGTTGTTTGACGGTAAGGTGTTCGCTTCAAAATCTGATCTTTCTGGGTTCAACCCTTGACGGGGTTGTCAGTGAATACTGCTGAGGAGTTTCACACTACGACAAAATAAATGTCCGGTTCTCCGAGTTTGTCAGTGGTTCTCCAACTGTTGTCGGTCCATGGGAATGTCATCATAAAATGAGTAAAATCCCCGTAAATCTCAAACCATAAATCAATAATTATTAAATCAGCACTCGGAACAGTTAATTGCAAGGATTAACTGTCGTATTTAAACTGATCAGATAGATTCCTTCTAAGCAGGTGTAAAAGCTAGACTACAGACGTTGGATGTGTCTCTGAACAAATTGAATGAAGAGTATGAAGTTATCAGATCGGTAACCAGATTGCAAAAATGGTTGATAAAAGTCGGTCAGCCTTCAAGACAAGATAACATGAAATGGGTTGTTCTTCTTGAACCAATTAGTATATCTGATTTAGTCTTTGAAGAAGCCAATCACATCCTGACTGACAAAGTGGTGACATCGCTGATGGCAGCTCTGAGTGACATGGGATAGTATCCATGAAATGAATTCCCTTCTCTTGAGGTTGTGGGTACGTCTTTTTAACAAGTGTCATAAAAAGCTCATAACTTAGGTAGAGTAAAGCTTCCTGTTGATCGCCTGCAACTAACTATGATAAACCTAGTCGTAGAAAGGTGTCAATGGAAAAGCAAATGGCTTGCATATAGTTGTTAAACAAAGTTTCTTATCTGAAATAACAATTTCGTTGAAATTAGAAAAGAAATGACTGTTGTTTTGCACATGTTGACACTCGTCAGAAAGGTGTATCTGCAACCTCAAGTAATCTGATACCTCTAAAGTATGAAAATCCTTGTCTTTCATTGCTGTACTTAGAAACATTGCTATGGAGCAATTTGCGCCACAAACAAAACTCCTATAGTGGCTGTAGTATACAAAAAAGTAGGATTTGTTGGATTCATAAGATTTCAGTAGCTCTTGTTAAGAAAATACTCCACATACTAGGTGCAATACACCATAAGGTGATACAGGTAAACAGATCTACATACATAGCACAAACTGAGATATGGTAACAAAGTGAGCAGTTTTTATAGGATTGGTTGTAAAGTAAATGGTAAGAGTGGATGTTCAAACTAAATTATATCATCCTGAATAAGTGACATAATAGTTGTATAAGAAGCTGGATAGATGTTGATTGGTTAAAGGCGACTAATAAACAGTCAGCAAGGCATGTCTACAACCCTGATGCAACTAATGCTCCATCGAAGATTTGAAGAAGTTGAATGATAGTGTAAAGTAAAAAGCAAGATCAAACTGATAGTAATAGGAGCTATAAGAAAAGGTAAATAAGTGGAAGTAGTGAAGAATAGATATGATTGTCAACAATCTTCACTTTCATGAATCTGCTAATTTACTCAGTTCAGTTATCTTAAGATCTTAGCTAGTAACGTCAATGTTGCATAAATAATGAACTGAAAATCCTTTTCTTGTATTGTATATACATTCTGTTCAGTTTTAAGCGTAATTACAACACGGTAAACAATGAATAAAAGAGAATGAATGAACTAATTTATGCATGATTAAGCATTTTTCTTTTAGTCTAAACATTAACTTTATATTTTCCGCTATTTAATTTGGCGCCAAATTTTTAAAAGAATCAGGTTTAACTTTCAGCGGTTTTGTTATTTTAAACAAAATCTTTCTATCAATTAATTTAGAACAGTCCAAGTCCTACACATTATTATGTGAAACGATTAGTTATACAACATCCACTTAGCTATGGTTTCAAGAATACTGGTAGACTAAAGGAATATCCAAAACTGGATGACAATAATCATGGACTATGGCTTCTTCCCGGTGCGTATGACATTTGTAAAGTTGATGAAAGGTATGTTATTCATTTTAGACTTCACTTTTCTGCTTACTAAGACTCACTACGAAGAGAACTAGACATTAGGCAGTCATGTTGGTTACTCCTTGGTCATTAACTCCTGTGGGGCAAAAAATAAACCTCAAAGTTAAATAGTGTACGTTTCTAGGATAAAACAGTGAAACAACTTCATCATTCTGCAAGTCTACAGAATAAAAAGTCGAGATTTGGGATCAACTAGCATTCATAACCAGATTTAGAGTTTGTTTTGATTGGAAGTCTCGAAAAGGAATTACTGAGGATAGCCTAATTGGCTATCTCACATACACGAGTGTCAGGGTAACTTGGAGTCCAATTGGGTCAACTTAACGTCCACTACCACGCGACAGCTGTGTTCCTTTTTGTTATGGATGAAACCAATGCAAGATTATTTACTCACATCTTTTGTCTAGCTTTCGAGTTATTACTTCCATTGTTTGGGTGGTTTGTACATGTTGTAGTCAATGAGACAAAGCTGAGTAATTATATCTTTGCTTTAACTGTATATGTCTACTTGATTTGTATAATCACTGTAATGAAACGGTTCTGAGAGCTAGATGGACTTTGATAAAGATCGATACAGGTAATGCACAGAAGATTTTGACAAGAAAACCTGTTCAAATATCTTCCAAGAGTCCAAAAGGAGAAATAACTCTTCAAGACCAAATGTTATTGACAACGTTGACATTGTGATGCTCACATTTATTCACTGTGTACAGCGGAAGCAAGAAGAATATCAAGGGATTCTTAGTAGCATACCATTCAAGCCAGTCAGCGATCAACAGATATGTATATATAAGTATAATCTATCAATCCGTAAGAAAAACGACAAGCAATACCATCAAAGGTTAGACAGACACAGAAACAACCAACAAGGAAAATGTATACATTTAATGACAAAGCATTTCATCACAGCAGGCAACTGATTCAATCATAGTGAAGTTAGTACTGACGATTTTATCTAGAAAAACAATGAAAGTTTCACGATTAAGCCAACTAAGTGATTTTCTTTCGCTTTTGCATGTGACACTGGATAGAAGTTACTGGTGAAGCCAACTAGTTATCGTAGAATTCAAGTATTTATCTCAGACAAACGTCTGTTTTCATACTGATGTCTAATTGGTTACTGAAACTCCTGGCAGCATTAGATGTCAGAAGGTGAAAGTTACCACGACTTGATTAGACGCAGAAATTTAACCTCAAAGGAGACTTTATTATCGAATGTCAAATTTATAAGCGGCAAAGCCATACTTAATTAGTGGAGACAAATTTTTCCAGTACACCATTGATGTGATCGTCTGGAAACAAGCGAAACAACAGTCTGGTACTTAGATCACTCTATTTTGACTGGTGAAATCTACAGGTCAACTTGAGTAGTTTCTGTCTACTCAAATTGTTCAATGATAGTATGTTCTGCTAAGTTATGACACTTTTTTGTCGAGCATCACACACTGTGGTCTTGATTGTAGAGTGGTTCCCAGCAGAAACTCTGCTGAAGCCACGTCTGACAATTTGAAAAACTACTCAGTTGTGAGGAATATCAAGCTGTGTGACAATAAGCTTCATGAATTCTCGGAATATAGATCTAATTTAGAACCCTTTTAGAAGTCTTTCATAGAGTTGAGATCAAGCTATTCAGTAGGTGAATGGGGTAAGCCAGTGTGAATGTGGAAAATGTGTTTGAAGTTCTAGAGTTCTGGTAATCATTATGTGTTAAAAACATGCGCTTACAACCTTTCCTTTTGCTGTTATCAACATGTAAAGTCAATAATTCTACTTTATTTTTACTGTTTATTTTGCTGTAATAAGTTTTTATTTATATTACGTGACTTCCTTTTTGTTATTCTGTATACTTTGATTACTGACCGGAAATTATTCAGCAATGGTATATCACTCCACTCTTGCTGCGTGTTTGTAAATTCAAGCAACTTTGATAACAAGTTCATTTGAAGGAAAAATATTTTCTCTTCTGCGGCCATCTTTTTTCTATTTGGCTTTCAACATGTAGCATCAGTAATCATTAGTTTCTAGTTATACAACTTATTGTTTGTTGACTGGCAAAAGACGAAGAGTTCTAAAGATCACCTTCGGAGACATATCTAAGCCAGTCACTAGATAGTTTCAATGAACGGAGTGGAACATTTAAAGGATGCGAATCTCTACAAGAAATGGAAGTGATTAGACATTTGGTGACCTTGAAGACAACCGAAGATTAACTTTATTTGTCTTTCGGAAATAGCATGATGAAAAAGTCACTAACTTTTGAATTTCAACTGTTCCCTTTATCGGGAATATTTAAAATAAAGTTTGAGGATGATAAACGTAGTTTAAGCCTTGTGTATTATTTTTCGCTACCTGAACAGTAACGTACACTGAATTTCAATGATGGCGGTAACTGCTTGACTCTGCTACTGTTGTATAGCTTATAAAAGAATTTGAAATAAAACATGAATAATTTTTTAGGTTAGAGGAAACGGATACAAGTTACAATCAACTTATCATATTCAAGGTTCCAGAAGGTAAGCATATCAAAATATGAAGGTGGTTAACTATGAAAACTCAAAACTATTGGTGTTCTGTCTCTCAGATGAAGGCATAATCTTCGACTAGAGTCTAGGTTTTCTGATATGATAGGTTTTTATCTTATGGCTTTCAGTAACAAAAACTAATCATCATCATCATCATCATCATCACAGTCATGGCCAAAAAAGCCTAAGAATTATGTCATCCAGCTTTAAGAACACTACGGCCTCACAAAGATGACCAATTTTAACCGTAGCTACATACCTAGTTCACTGTAAGATAGAGGTAGTAAGGAACTCTGAGATAAACTATCGCTAGAGATTTTGTCTTATTCCTTCTTCCATTGAAAAATGATATTATATGCCTTATATGTCTTCTGTCAAACAGATATTATTTAAAGTGTTCTTTCGGTTTTTTCAAAAATTGTCAGTGAACAATTTATAAATATATATATATATATATATATATATATATATATATATATATATATATACTGTGGGTCAGCTTGTCATTACTCTTGTCGTCTTCTTTTGTATTTATTTACTCATAACGGTAAAATAGATTGAATCAATGTCATCGAACATATTCATTTAAAAGTATGCCGCGAAGGTTCAATGATATTCTCTTTGGATTACAAGATAAAGTGAGTTTTTATAAGTGTACAAGTTTGTTTATTTTGTTCAATTTTATTTAGAGAAATATTTGACAAATAAACAAGAAAAATGTTACCATTGTGGTAGGTAAACAATATGACAAATAAGCTTTTATTGAATGATGAAATCAAATGTGTATTCCTACTATCACCAGTATGAAAGTCGAACTACTGTTTCGTTTGTTTAGAGCAGAGTTAATCAACTGTGTACTCAACAAATTCAGTTCATTAAGCTAAATTAGCTGGTTGACTTGAATGGATTGGATTCAAGTAATCTGAACTAGTTACGGTGTAGGAGTTGAATTTATCCAGATACATAGCTGATGCGCTTATCAGTAAAGAAGCAAAATAACAGTTCAAAGCTGAAATCATTCTAATCTGGCTGGTGAAATACTGCAGGTTATCTTGAATGATTTTTAAGTACTCAAGTTGTTCATTAACAGTATATACTGTTTAGTGTGGCTTTGGAATGGTTATTCATGTGTCATCAATTTGCTAACTGCAAGGATGACTAGTTACATAGTTGGAACAACAGAAAACCGGTATATGTTGTTTTTATCGACATAACCAAAGTATTTGACTGTGTTCTGTCTACAATCCTGTCAGCCAGTATAAGTGGACCCCTACTCTCTTGGTTCAACGAGTACTTAGAAGGCAGACAGTTCTGCACCAATGGTAAACAGAATATAGTCGGAGTGGAGACTATCAACATCAGGAGTATCCCAAGGAGCAATCCTAGGACCACTTCTTTTCCTCGAGTTCGTCAACGATCTGGTTTACAAAATTTTTCCACCCATTCTCCTGTTTGGTGACGATATCAAAATTTGTAGAGTGGTAAACGAAGGGGCTGAGTGTACAGTAATCCAAAGTGACCTGTATCAACGTGAACTCTGGTTGTCGGAAAATGGCTTGAGCTTCAACATAGAGAAGTGCAAAGCGATGCACATCAGTAAATATGAAACAAGGATGGCCGAATTTAAGTATATGTTGAGCAACCGTTCTATTGCCCGAGTATCCATGGAGAAAGATTCGGGGCTCAACTCCTTCGACACCTTGAACACCAGCTCCAACTACAAAGACATGGCAGTCAGAGCAAACGCCACTTTGCACTTTCTGCGCAGACAACTTGCTGCCCTCACCTCAGAACGTTTTCTCACAGTTTTCGAATCCTACGTACGGCTGCATCTAGAGGTCTTCGATAAGGTGGCTCCCCCAACACTCAAGAGACACTCTAATCTCCTTGAAAAAAATACAAAGATCTGCAACAAACTCAGTTGTGGGGGTAAGCAGGAAGGCATACCCTGAAAGAGTAAAACATCTAAACCTATTTATCTTGGGTTATAGCAGAAAGCGTGGTGATCTTATTATAGCCTACAAGATTATCCATCAGGCAAACTACGCAAATACATTAACCTTGCGTGGAAAACAGCGGTCATCACGAGGAAACCCCATTAGCATAGCACATGAGAGAGTTCACGTCACGCTCAGACGCAACTTTTTCTCCTTGAGAGTATGTGCTTTATGAAACTTCGCATGGTTTACCACGGGTGTATGTAGAGAGTCACTAACCTCGCTAGCTCACCATCACTTCCCTTCTAACTGCCACTTACCCTCTTAATACACCTACATTATCTACTTACTCTTCTCTAACAACTATACCTACACTATCTACTTTTACCTTCTGGGTAATTCCCTCATAATTTTTTCTCACCATCTTACTATTCCTATTCAGCACCTACACAGACAAGAATCAAGACATACTCCTAATCTTCTTAGCTACCCGTCGCCCTCCAATCACTCTACAAACTGCAATTACTAACCCACAAAGCTGAAAGCTAGAAAGCAGAAGAGACTTCTTTGTCCATTGAAGCAGCGAACCGAACAACCCTAAGAACTAGACACGAGAGATCAAAAGCTATCAGTTTCCTACGTTCATACTGTCAGTATTAGATATTTAATCAAGATGCTTATCTCTGCATTACGGTTAATGGAATGTTGGTTCACTAGTGAGGAGGCTTGGATTTTAATCATACCGTCGTACGTTTCACTCTCACTCATTCCAATTACTGATGTCTGGGAGGTCAGGTTATGTCTTTAATCCTCATATACTAGATATGATTCATCACATCACGGTCAATAGAATTCTGTTTCGAATGTATTTATGTGTGACAACAAAGTGTGATCGTTAAGATCAGAAGTTGGTAGGTTTTCATACAGCCCAGGAGTACGTTGTCGCAGGAGGGAGTACAGATATGTGTGTGTGTGTGTAAGTTAGGCGATGGCAGTTCACTCAGCTAGCATGTGGATCTCGAGTGGGAATGAAGAAAAAGTAGAAGAAGAAGAAGAGAGGAACATAAGCCGGTGGTTTAACAAACATAGCAATTACATTTAGTAATAATAATTTTACGAAAAGAAGACTTGAAAGTCCGAAAATCGAAAGTACATGAATGATGAGTAACATTTCAGAGGCGTTATATAATGAGCAAGAGTAGGAGAGTTAGTGATGTACTATGCAATAAATATGTAGAAAATATCTTCAAAACCAACAAATCAGGGAAAAAAAGGCTCTTGACAGCGAATTTGTTTGTTTGAATTCTCTAGTCTTCTGAGAACCATGTAATTCAAGTGAAGAATATTAGAAATTACATTAATGTTTGTTTTTGGCTTAAGGTGAAGGGGTTGAATGATTACAAAATGGGCTACTTAAGAACTTTAGGCATATAGCTTACAAAAGCGTGGAAAGACGTCACAACTAATGTTAGTGAGGTTGCTGGTTCGAATCCTACCGCCATCCAAATTTTCATCTTGCCTTCAGTCATCATTCAGTATCATTACAAGTCCACCAAACCACAGCTATCTCAGATATTCAAAAATGATAAAAGAAATATAATGCTCATCTTCTCTAATTCAGTTACATTTAGATTGAGATGAGATGTCCTAACTGCAGGTATAAAGTGTGAGTACGAACCTAGCGATAGTAACCCATCATGAACTCATATGGTAGTCAGGCAAAACCCACTTTGATGATTGAAGTGAGTTAAAAGTGTGGTCTGTGGTCGGGCCTCGTAGCTCAGTTGGTACAGTACGTGACCGGATAGCTAATGGTTGCTAGTTGGAATCCGGCTGTGGTATAAGTTTTCATTTCACCTTCAATTATAACCCAGCATCAGTATAAGTCTGTCAAACGACAGCTATCTTAGATAGTCAAAATGATAATTAATTTGAACGAGACAAATAAAATGAAAATATTTTGTTAAAATTTGAAATTATTGAGAAGATTCAATGAATAAACACCGGAAACTAATGAATGTAAAATAGGAAGTAAAACCGTTGATGACAGAAAAGTGTGAAGCTTAGTCTAACAAAGAGGAAACATCGTAAAGCAAAATATGACGAAATGAAGTTAAGGTTAACTTAAAAGTAAAAAAATTGTACATCTATGCGTTTCGTACAACAGATAGGCTCCAGTTCATGAGTAACCAAGATCTGTGTTACCATTGGAAGTTTAAAGCAAAGAAAAAAGCGTAATATTTGAATGGACTCAGGAATCAACGTTAAAATCATTAGTTTGGTTAGCAGAATGGTAGGAATCACTGAAGCGTTCGAAGAGAGATCTTTTATCTATAGTCTAAGTATGGAATATAGGCACTTTGGTAGAATGCAGTTCCATATTAGATTAGTCTAGTTGATATAGTATACAGTAGTATAGTATTACTTATTAGACGACGTTTTGAGCAGAATTAACTGCTCATAATGATACCAACACAGTTTACTTAAACTCTCTGGTCTAGTTTTTATAGTTCTATTGTTCTTCATAATTTGATTTCGATGCATAATAGACTGACCAGTGGGGGCAAAGCCTGATGGTCGTGAGGACAGTTACGCAAAGATGCCATTGAGTGGCGGTTGCGCTATATCGTGAGCTAACAGAAGTTGGAAATATGGACCATTGGATTCTGACCCAGTGGCTCAATGGTAACGCGCTGGCCGTGGGTGCACACTGCTGAGGAGTCCCATACTAATCGGACGTAACAACTATCCAGTGCACCTAGGTTTCCTTTGTTCCTCCAACTGATGTCAGTCTATGATGAATAACGACTTGAATTATTTCCAAATCTCCACAACCTCCTCAAAAAAATAAAATTTTCGTTACTTCTTGACATTTCGATTATGCATGTAAAGCGTTGAACTGGTGAACATAGATTAACTGACCAACTTCTCTCTCCATTTAACTACTTTAGTCTCCAAGACAGTAACTCTGTCCTATCCTATTGTATGCTTGTGTGTTATGAAATGCATAGCTATTACTGAGTTCCTCTGTAGATTACTAATCTAGTTAGAAGTCTATCAATCTAGACTAAGTTACGTCTCTATGTTCTGTTAATCTGACTGACCCCGTTCGTCCTTGTATAACCTACTATCTTATGCCTGTTGACAAACCTCGCCTGGTTAACTAGTTCACTAGTTAATAGCCGGTCCTAGGACCGGATAATTAGGGAAGGTTGGGCATATGCCTAGTAACCCTGCTCCATAAAACCAATCCAGTCGCTAAAGAAACTTCAAAGCACAAAGAAAATATAAAAAGTAAAAACAAACTTATTGCTTACTGGATGGTGGTGGGATTCAAATCAGCGATAATACTTCATACAACCTAATATTTTGTTTGTTATGATTTCTGTTGATTTCTTAGCACCTTGTCTTAGTCATATGTATCCTATTAGGGATTTCAGAATGTTATGCAACTACGTTTTGTTATCATTCAACTTGTACACCATCAATTCGATTGCACAATGATGAAAAGCGGTTAGCAGGGAAATCCAGAACCCTCATTTTGTTATATTTCAGGCTCATCAGCCGGAGGTACATACCTACCAGGGTTTGATGCTCTTCTCACCGACCAAGATAGATTGCTTCGAACGCTTTTACCGGATTCCACTGCTAGCTATTGTTCATCCTTACTATCGTTCTGAAATTACAGGGAATATTGAAGCAGCCACACAAGAGCACAAACGCCAACAGAGACTAATCAGTTTGGTTCAGTCAACGACAGGGAATTACAAGAAAACATCTTCACTTCTTGCACTTCAGATATCCTGTGTGTGTATTCGAATGTACAGCTAAAGGATAGATTTGTCTGGTATTCATATCCCTACATAACTTATGAGATTATGAAAGTGTCTATCATTTGAAATTCCTCCCTGATTTTTGAAGTTTGTGCTGATGATTTCACCTAGAATGACAATGAAGGCTTCATGATTAAACCATTCAGTTCAAAGAATATAACATCATTTGAAACATTTTGCTGAGCTATAAATATTCTGTTTCATCTCAATGAAATTTAGCTTGTAGTACTTGGTAATAAGGATATCATTCAATTTCATATGTTAGGGAATAGCGAAGGAATTCAAGAATTGGATTTCACCCTGTATAGGAGATGTTGTGGGAGTAAACCTACTGCCACAATGGTTCAATTTTCTCAAAGAGACAAAATACAGAGGTGCAAACATCCTATGTTCAGATATGACATATTTCTTCATCAGACAACATCTTATACACGTTGAAAAACAAAAGTCCTTCGTGTCCCGGTGGCTCATTCGACAAACTTTATGCTTACTATCGACCATGACCATCCTGATTGTAATGGACTGGATCAGGCAGCAAACAGTGAGGAGCAAGAAGATAGACATCCAATGGACTGATGAAAAGATCCTAGAAGATTTGGATTTCTCCGATGATTTATGTTTAATGTCGAACAAACTTGAAGATCTTCAGGCGAAAACTAACAAGTTGACAGGAGAGGCAAGGCAGTGAAGGAAGATGGGACTTCAAGTGAATGTAGAGAAGACAGAGGTGATAAAGATATCCAACCAACAACAGCGTCAACAAGAAGCACCAATCACCATCAACGGGAGAAACATAAAGGAAGTAATCTCTCTCACCTGTTTCAACTACAGGCGGCACACACGAGGACATCAAAGCCAGGATAGGAAACACAGCAAGACAGGAGTTCATCAATTTGAAATCAGTGTGGAGATCTACTGCACTCAGCATAAAGCGTGAACGACATCTGGATTTTCAACACCAACGCCAAGTCAGTGCTTCTGCATGGCATTTCTAACAAACTACAGACATTCATCAACAACTGCCTACGCTCACTCAATACTGAAGATGGAGATCAGATGGCCAGAATAATAAGAATAAACAACAAGGAACTCTAGCTGGTGACGAATCAACCAAGAACCTACCACTCAACAAATATGCACTGGAAGGAAGTGGAGATGGATTGGAGTGGGCACACATTGAGAAGGTCGACTGAGGATATAACGTGTCAGGCGCTCGAGTGGAGTCCAAAGGGGAAACGACGAGTTGGGCATCGGAGTCAAGGGTGACATGGATGAGATCGTGTGAGGAAGAAATGAGAGCTTATGGGCAGTGGTGGAGCCAGGTTTAAAAGACTGGAGAGAAGAGAGTGCAATGGAGATGTGCTACTGAAGCTGTATGTTCCATTAGGAACCCAAGGGAAAAATACTAATAAAATAATTTCAAGTGAATGGTACTGGATTCAAGTCTCAGTGAGAACAGCATCATTAATTTGGGTGTAGTTAAATTCAGTTGATGAGTCCCAAATAGGACGAAAAGGGACATCTTGGATTCCACTGCTGGGCATGAATCAGAATATGACAAAATTTGCTACTTTTCACAACAGAAGACGTCTGCAGCATGAGAGCTATAAGCAGGGAAAGTAGAGAAGTAAGACTGACGCTGATAATAGTCATAAATTTCTGTAGAACATAAGGACCAGAAGATATATGGAGATGTACGTGATAGTGCAAAATTGAAGAGTAATACACAGATATGGCGTCGATGTATTTGTGCCACTGGCATCGGTTTTATCTTGCGGACGTCGATGCGCCTTTTACGTTTTCATAAGCAGACTTTGACCTCTTCTTGTGGATTTGAACCGCAAACCAATAGTCTAAGAGAATCAATACAGTTACCAAACTGCTGCCATTAGCTTAGCTAGTGCGACAGGACAATTAAGAGCCATGACGTTTTATCAGCTCTGATATTCACTGCAGCTGGTCACACATTCTTACTCTTCTGAATGTATAAAATTTTCGATTTCTGGAATTTTCTGTGGTACAGTGTCAAACTTCATTCAATATCGAACAAACTGATCACAGAAAATGAAAAAACCGTAACACCATAAAACAGTATCAATCACCTTAACTTTGATCATCTTACTGCCTAGGCTAGAGAATTAAGGCAGTTAGATTTTTCTGAAACATTTTTAAGTCCCTTATTATTATTCTCTTGGGTTCCTAATGGAACATACAGCTTCAGTAGCACATCTCCATTGCACTCTCTTCTCTCCAGTCTTTTAAACCTGGCTCCACCACTGCCCATAAGCTCTCATTTCTTCCTCACACGATCTCATCCATGTCACCCTTGACTCCGATGCCCAACTCGTCGTTTCCCCTTTGGACTCCACTCGAGCGCCTGACACGTTATATCCTCAGTCGACCTTCTCAATGTGTGCCCACTCCAATCCATCTCCACTTCCTTCCAGTGCATATTTGTTGAGTGGTAGGTTCTTGGTTGATTCGTCACCAGCTAGAGTTCCTTGTTGTTTATTCTTATTATTCTGGCCATCTGATCTCCATCTTCAGTATTGAGTGAGCGTAGGCAGTTGTTGATGAATGTCTGTAGTTTGTTAGAAATGCCATGCAGAAGCACTGACTTGGCGTTGGTGTTGAAAATCCAGATGTCGTTCACGCTTTATGCTGAGTGCAGTAGATCTCCACACTGATTTCAAATTGATGAACTCCTGTCTTGCTGTGTTTCCTATCCTGGCTTTGATGTCCTCGTGTGTGCCGCCTGTAGTTGAAACAGGTGAGAGAGATTACTTCCTTTATGTTTCTCCCGTTGATGGTGATTGGTGCTTCTTGTTGACGCTGTTGTTGGTTGGATATCTTTATCACCTCTGTCTTCTCTACATTCACTTGAAGTCCCATCTTCCTTCACTGCCTTGCCTCTCCTGTCAACTTGTTAGTTTTCGCCTGAAGATCTTCAAGTTTGTTCGACATTAAACATAAATCATCGGAGAAATCCAAATCTTCTAGGATCTTTTCATCAGTCCATTGGATGTCTATCTTCTTGCTCCTCACTGTTTGCTGCCTGATCCAGTCCATTACAATCGGGAATATCATGGGTGATAGTAGGTAGCCTTGTTTTACTTCTTCCTGTCTTCACTTCAAGAGCATCACTGAGCTTCCCATTGTGAAATGCTTGGCATGTGGCTTCCTCATATAATGTTGTTGAATGCGGTTGATAAAAGTTTGTGGTATTCCGTAGTTTTGAAGCAACTGCCAAATTACTTTTCGGTAATTCATTTATGACAAGTGTTTTTTTAGGAGGTAATGATCTCATCAATGCATTAACATGCAATTTATGTCCATGTTACGTTTCACGAAAATTTCGAGATCCATACAAAATTTGGTCATGGTATGACAAACGAGCATACTAACATGAGTTGATCAATCTATATCATGAAATTAATGATCGAAAATTTCAATCTACCCCCTCATAAACTGTGTGATTCATTCTTGTTTTCATGATACTCACTAATAAAAGTTGACTACTGAGACTATTGTGAAGCAGAACATTCTTTCTAACTTATTTTATTTCACATAATTTAGAAGTAATCAGTGTGTTTATTTACTTAGCTGTTTACAGTTAGTGTCGTTATTTTGTAAACAAAAGTTATCACTTATTAGGTTTTGAGGATGTTTATTTCATCTAAGGAATGAAAAAGTTAGGTAAGTGCAGATAGTATTCCTCGTGAACTGATATTAGTTAGAAGACTGCTGAAAACCTGGAGGAGTGGACAGATGTTACATCCTGGTATAGGACTCCTCAGAAGTGCCTACTCAGTACCCCGCCAGGGAACTGATGAAAGATTGAAACCATTTAATTCCAACGCAGCTGGTCACTGGCAACATTCTCACCACGAAACTAGAAGGCCATAGATGTGCAATGCTAACTAATATATTGGGACGAAACAGTTTAAGAGTGGGTCTCCAACTGATATCTCTTCATAGTGGATACCTACAAGAAATCGATAAAATCGTAAGAAACCTCCAAATTGGGAAAAAAACAGATAGTTTCTTCAACTATTTGAAATCAAGGAGAACGTTCTATTATTATTTTTCACTTGGGTTCCTAATGGAACATAGGGATTCAGTAACACCTCGCCATCTCACTCTCTTCTCTGCAGTCTTTTAAACCTGGCTCCACCACTGCTCGCAACCTTTCATTACTTCCTCACACGATCTCATCCATGTCACCCTTGACTCCGATGCCCAACTCGTTGTTTCACCCTTTGGATTCCAGCCAACGGCTTGGCCTAGTCTGGTGCATGATGTCCCCAAACCGTCTTCTCGGTGCAAACCCAATCCAATCCATCTTACTTTCTTCCTGTACGTATTTGTTGGGGCTATTGGTTTTTGGTTGGTTCGTTGCCAGCCAGCCAGCCAGAGTTCCTCCTTGCTTGCTCATATTATTCTGGTCATCTGATCTCCATCTTTAGTATCGAGTGGGCGCAGGAAGCAACTGTTCATTTATGTCTGTAGTTTGTTGGAAATTCTTTTGATAACGCACCAAGTCTCTCAACCATCACATAGAAGCAGTGACTTACTTGACTGAGATTAGTGTTGAAAAACCGGATGATGTTCATGCTTTGTACTGAGTGCAGTGCAGTGCAGTAGATCTCAACACTGATTATTTCAGAGTAATGCAGAAAGGCCTATCTTGCTTTTTCGATCCTGACTTCGACGTCCACATCTGTGTCTCTGCCTGTAGTTGAAACTATGCTGCCTAGGTGGGTAAGTGAAAGAGACTAGTTTACCAGATCAATAGTTTACTGGCCAGTTCTAAGCCCTGGATAAAGAGGGAAGGTTGTGCAAAGGACCAACAACCCTACCCCGTAAAACCAATCCAATCGCTAAAGAAAAGTCAAAGCACACGGAGTATAGGAAATCATTAGTTTACCTTTCATTTGTTAAGTTTGCATGTGAGAATTAAAAAATTCTGAAGTTATCTGTAAACAAACAGTAGATTGTTACCTCTAGTGACAAATGTAAATATTACTAGTAAGGGGTTGAAGAAAACTTCAGTGGTCATGATTTTTCAACATTTTCATATTATTAGTGGAGAAACGTAATCAACATTAAACTTCAACAAATTTATTCAGTGTAAGAGTAGAACGTGACCACTCTAGTGGAATGTAACTCCACTTCACTGCGTGACATATTATATGTCACGCAGTGGAAACAGTATTATTTACTGGGTTATGTTTCAGACAAAAACTTTTGCCCATAATCATATAAAGATTACATAACTTTGGCACAAGACTTATGTAGTCCAAATGTCCTCTCCTCCTTTGTGATATTGGGTAGTAGAATTGTCCAAATGTTTGGGACAAGTGCAGAATCATTTCTATCATATGCATTTGGTATTTATTCGATAAATAAAGATTCAGTTATCAATCTCTCCCTCCTTCCACTCAACTAAGTTAGTTTTAAGGAATATCAATCTGTCCTACTAATTTGTGTGGTTATGAGCAGTCACATACATATCTGTAGCCGAATTCACCTCTGGATTTCGTATCTCATTTGGGTCGACCAATCTTAAATTAGGCAGGTTGTTGAGTTCAAACTCTGGTCGACTATTTTAACCCTTGTATTTGGGCTGGTAGCAGTTGTTACTGGTATCTCGAAACCCAGTTATGTTGCATAATTGCATCAATTGTTATTATTTGTCCCTTGGGTTCCTAATGGAACATACAGCTTCAGTAGCACATCTCCATTGCACTCTCTTCTCTCCAGTCTTTTAAACCTGGCTCCACCACTGCCCATAAGCTCTCATTTCTTCCTCACACGATCTCATCCATGTCACCCTTGACTCCGATGCCCAACTCGTCGTTTCCCCTTTGGACTCCACTCGAGCGCCTGACACGTTATATCCTCAGTCGACCTTCTCAATGTGTGCCCACTCCAATCCATCTCCACTTCCTTCCAGTGCATATTTGTTGAGTGGTAGGTTCTTGGTTGATTCGTCACCAGCTAGAGTTCCTTGTTGTTTATTCTTATTATTCTGGCCATCTGATCTCCATCTTCAGTATTGAGTGAGCGTAGGCAGTTGTTGATGAATGTTTGTAGTTGTATCAATAAGATGTTTTAATCTACAAAGCTTGTTTCTTAGTGAGTTCGCGGGTTTTGAATACTGTGAGAATCAAGATCTTCATGAAGTATGCAGCTAATGAATTTCATCTTTGAATGAAATGAATATAATTCCTACGTGAAAAGTTTAGATTGGCCTGAAACATCTGCTCATTATCATTGATTTCTTTCACTTATCAAGCCTTTATATATCCTGATTCAGTTAAGCTTTTTGGTAGTCAACATTCTGAAACGACAGAACGACTTGGTGAACTTACAAAAATTTATTCATGAGCTTCCTCGCCCTTTTGACTTATGTGCTGATACCCTCTGTTGGATAATAAGTATTAGTTGCAGTAAGTTTTTCTTCAAATAATACATAACGTATGATGACAAAAATGACTCGTTTGTGTCTACCACAAATATAGTGAAAAACACGCTGATTATATCCTCATCCAGGAGAAAACTAACAAGTTGACAGATGAGGCAGCGAAAACGGGACTTCAACTAAATGTATAGAAGACAGAGGTGATGAAGATATCCAATCAACCTTTTACTACGATACACTTTAATACTGTTTGTTTTTTGACTGAGCCTTCAAGTCTATAATAGCTGGAAAGGTAGGGTAAGCATGTTTTATACTATTTAGAACTTGTCAACTAGGTGTACCTGCTCATCGATGGTTGATATTATTCCCCTTAATGGCCCAAAGTGTTATCCATTAGACCAGTGAGACACGTTAACCAACCCTTGTTCAGTGGATATTTTATAGTTTTCATGTTGTGGCATCTGCACTTCAGCCCATATGCCAATAATAGTCGAGAAATGTTTTCCAATCAGTAACACAGACTTACAAGCTACAACATAAAAATTAAACTATACCCATCGTACAAGGAGTGGCTATCATGACGCATTAGCTTAACACCCTTCTAAATCCAACTGACGAGTCCAGAATACAACGGAACGCATGTCCTAGATTCCACTGGTAGCCGCTATCCATCACTACTACTTTTAAGGTAAGCTTATATTTGTATGTTCAAATTGCCGTTGAAAGTCATTGATTGTTTATTTATTTATTTATTTATTATTTACCCCTTGGGTTCCTAATAAAACACAGGACTTCAGTATCGCGTCTCCATTCCACACCGTTCTCTGCAATCTCTTGAACTTCGCTTCATGACTGCCTGCAAGCTCTCATTTCTTTCTCACACAATCTCCTCCATGTCACCCTCGCCTCGGATGCCCAACTAGTCGTTTCCCATCTGGGTTCCACTCGAGTGCCTGGCCTGGCACGTGATATCCCCGAATGGTCTTCTCAGTGTATGCCCAATCCATCTTCACTTTCTTCCACTGCATTTTTGTTGAGCGATAGGTTCTTGGTTGGTTTGAAAGTCATTGAGCATACCCTCAAAACATAATGCTGCAAATATTTCTTCATTTTACAGAATTTATATCTAGCTCCTGGACAATACAATCCATATAGTGAAGATTGGAGTAAGAACACCCAATTCCCTTCATATCATAGTGTATTCAAGTCAAAGTGCCCTAGGTCTGTTGTCAGTCTAAAACATGTGAGTTGAACTATCTTAATCAATACTTACCATTTGGTACTTTCCAGATTTTTCAGAGATACATTTATTATCATTCGGATACATTATTTTAACTTATGGTTAGACTGATTAACAACCCATAATTGAAATAAGGCTCTCATATAAGAACTATTGACATGCATAGTAAATGGTATATACTTCATAAAACTAAGAATGACATTTGTTAATGTCTTAGAAAAGACGACTTACATCATGAACGCTGATATCCCAACAAGAACTGTTAGGTACTTTTATTCTGTTTGACTTCAAAAACAGTCATCTAGTAATTGTTAGTAGATTATCGGTGATTATGACTAGCAATCATTTTACTCTAGTGAGTGAAGTCTTCTGGATAATTCAAGGAAGTGTTGATACTTTAATCAATGTATCTTCAGCATAAAGAAACTTCTAGATAAGGATTTTAAGAGATTTAACTTGTTCAATTCTTACTAATATCATTTTTTGTTATCTTTGTTGGTTTTCTTGCTATTATGAAGTGTATAAACCTGAACATAGAGAGTTCGGTATTGTTTACTGTCAAACAAGATTAGAGATATAGTTTTCAAGTTTTCTTTACATTCATTTGTATAACGCTACTATCATTATCAAACTATTATTACTTTCAATTAAGTAAGCTTTAAGTGAAGGGTTGATTGATTTCAAAGTAATTTTCACTATGGATTGTTGTCAAACGTAGAATCCTCAAAAATCTGGGAGTACAAAATGACAATCACTTGGGATGTACTAATCTGTAGAATTAAAAAAATTTTTCCAGCATTTTTACTTATATCAATTTCATACAGTCATTCTTTTCAGGATTAGATTTCTTACAAACAGATATGATAAATAAGATGCACTTGATATTATATTGAAAAACAGAATTACAATGCTAAATATAAGTCAAAGAAGCTTCAGATACTTCTTAGATGTTAACTGAATGAAGGTGATTGGCAGGACCTAGACCTAGGTTTCATGCTTGTTGACACTTGTCAGCAAGTCGTATCTGCAACCCCATAGGAACTGATGTCACGCCTGAGATGCAAACCTGCGTCGCCCACTGTTGTAGTTAGTGACATTGCCACCATTACCACGACTGAACTGCTGTAGAATTGAATTAGATACATTAATAGTCATTGGGGGGTAACCAACTTCATGTTGTCTAGTCCTATGAGCTGACCGAATTCTATGGACCATTTTGCAATTTGACCATCAGACTAGACAGCCCTGCATCGCGATGCACTTTGATAGATGTTAGGTGGTTGGAGTCACTTCTTCACGATGAATGCGGTAGGACAACGCAAAACTACGGAACAAGACTTAAGCTGTTCCACATGGTTTTTAAACAGATTGATTTAAATGGCCCTAAGGTTGTAGTGAGAAGTTACCTACAAGTAGTCTAAATTCTCCATAGGTTTTTCAACAATGAGGAATGATGGGAATCATTGCGGACTTAACAGTTTACGTAGTTGTTTTACAGAGAAATTCAATATTTGATGGTAAGACTGAACCATCAGGTAATGAAAGATGCTCTATCGTAATCACTATCGATTACAAGAACCTACCTCTCGTGCATCAATTCCTGTTTGAGACAATGAACTCAGTAACTTGATTTGAAGATGTGTGGCAACTGATTGATTTTAATGTAGTATACATCATGGATGAGCACAGTCACTGGTAGGCGCTGCTGAAGAATGAAAACGTTGTCTAGTTTTTCCAGACCTAGAATAGTTCTTTAGCTGATGTTAATTCATAATGAATACTATTTTGAAACGAACTAAAGGGTATGAACGAATAAATATCTTGTTTTTTTATCGTGACTAGAGCATCCGCTTCAACTATAACCTTATTAGCAAAGATTAGACTTGGTATTCCGAAAATATACTGCATGGATTAGCACAAACAGTTATACATATATGTATATCTTAGATGACCACCGATAGTTTCCGACCCATTCGACATCTTTTTCACGAGGATAGCTGAACTTCATCTATGCTTTACAATGACATATTTATAGCAGTAGAGTCAATATTTATGTACTGATCTATATAGTTTGAATTCATTACTTCTAATAGATAAATTGTAGTTACCGAATACAATACGGGGTAAACTCATGACCTACTTACTTCATGAGAATAGTGTTTACTTTATATATTCTGTTGAATGTTCAGTTCGTATTTTTGCAAAAAAATACTATCCGAGTTTGGATAATGTAACAAAATCATGCTTTAACATGTTATCTATTCAGATTGGTTTTCGATTAGAATGCATAAGCATGTTTTTTATCTTTTACAAAGGATGATGTACCACCTCCCGGTGCTTATAATATATCGTCTCGAGAGAAAAGTGGAATAACTTCACCATTTGTTTCACAGGTACCTAGATTCAAACGTTCAAAATCGGTGAGTATTTGCTTAAGTATTGCCTCGTCTCTGCATTTTGTTGGATTTCTTATTAAGATATTAACCTTACCTTTAGTTCATAGATTGTTTCAGTATACAGATGAGGGATATTTAAGTATTTTAAGAAGAATGTGTGACAGCGTAGAAAACAACAACAAATATACTTATCGTACAGAGAGTGATCATAGTTACTCCACAGCCTAATGGATGATGTTTCGATGGTTGGACTGAACTGTGAACAATGCCATAAATAAACGTTGTTATCCCAGATTCTACTGTTACCTACTATAATTAAGTTATAAGCGGAATCAGGGTTATTGTCGAAATGAAATCGGTTTTTGGGTGAAATTTGAAATAAAAGCTTCCTTTTTAGCTGGAAACTGATAGCAACTGAACCGAATCTTCTTTGATGACCTATTGCGTATTCTTTGTATGAAATTTTGTAAGATTTATGTAACAATCACTTCATCAAAGCATAGTAATCCGTAGATTTTCTCTGCATTTATTATTATAAAGTTATTCGAGGTATCAACCTGTCGTCTTGTGTCTGGCAATTGGACTGGTTAGAATCTTGTTTCATTTCAGGCATATGTTCTTTTACATTTGCATAGCGAACCAAATGGGTATTATCCTCTTAGTTATTACAATGTAGTTGTTACGCTAGTGCATTTAAGCTCATAAATCCAGTCGGAGGTGAAATGGGCAGGGTATTAATCTTATGTGGGACTGACTCATTTGACATACAGTGCAACCTAATATTAATTCACGGAATGACGTTCATCAGGAAGAACGGTGAATTGGCATGTGCAACACAACTATCTCAGTAGTTGAGAGATTAAGCCCTGAACAACTGATGAACTCCTCTACCTAGTATTCAATGCGCAGCTTCAGTATTACTTATACGCTTGTTCCACCACATAAGATTAATACTATGGTAACAAATCCTTCAACTTAAGTGTACTTCCAAAAGACTTCTAATGAGCACTTTAATGGTTGGGATACTGGTCAGCAAGAGTTAAGTGAAACCCAGATTACCTTGCAACAAACTGCCAGTCCTCGTTTTACCGAAAAAAAGTTTGATTATATGTCACACAAAGCTTAAATTTCCTTCAAAGTGAATAGATGGGAACAGTTTTCAACTACTTATGCTAATCAGTATTATATATTGGACAGAAAGTTAAATGTCCATTATAAACCACTTACTTTGGAGTGTAAAAAGCAACTGAAAAGTGAGAGAAATCGAATTCAGCTATAAAATTTCAGTGTGACCTTTTACAAAGTTGAAACTGTTGAGACGGTGATTTACAATCTTATCATATCATCGATAAATTCAAGAATGTCTCAAATAAATATACAAAATTTATGAATCTGACATGTTGCGTACCGAATGTCAGCTGTGTGATTCGAATTCCTGCTAAAAATTATTCCACTACAGATGTTTGAAATGAGAGTTACTCATGCGGTTGCATTGACATAAATCGGTGAAATAGGATTCCACCGATAACTATGATATGATTACTTTGTTTTCATATACTTATCATTTAATAACTCAATATTAAACCTATATGATGGGGAATAACACCATCGATCTAACTAGATACTTTCATTTTACAAGTATAATTCTGGGACTCAAACGTTTGCGTCATTTCACTCTCTTGAGAAAACTCAACATATTCCATGGAAGTAGGGTATAGAAAAAAGAGTCTCCTCATAATTCAGCACAAGTTGAGAGATATTATCAGTACTGTAAGTAACATTATCTCGCAATTCGTTGATTCTCAGAGTTCAGGGAGTCAAATAAAGTCTATTTTATGAATGATTTGCAAGTTAATCATCCTATTTTAGGTATAACAGTTCATGTAAGTCAGCTAGCAGATTCAAGTGATCTGAACTAATTTGGTTCTATGAGCCGAATTTCTCCGGGAACACAGCTGATGAACTAGGCACCAAACAAGTGAAACAACAATCTGGTGTTTAGATTACTCTGATCTGGCTGGCTAGCAGAATTTACAGATCAGCCTGAGTGGTTTCTAACTACGCAAAATGTTCATTGATATGTTTCAAATAAAACCCTACAACCGTGATTATGGAGAGCCAGCAATGTTTTGTGTCATTCCTAATTGAACTATCTGTTAGTTGTCCTGATAATAATTTCAACCACACTTCATCATGTCACCAGATGTGTATAATTTAATTCTGAATTAAGAACTTGAAAGATAACTTATTCGTCATATTGCGGCAGTTAAAGCAGTTTCCAGTGGAGGAAGTCTATCTGACGATAAACTTGATGTGACAAAAGATGCAATGAAGTATCCGTTCATTCCTTGTTTATTTTTGTTTTCAGTTCTCATTTACGTGATACTAATGTATCTCGGAGATTGATGTCAAACTGTTTTTTTAACAAACAACTGATTGTTTACTTTCAGGTATCTTCTCTGATGTAACTATGTGTTATGATGAATGTACTCATATCAAAGAAATGCTTGACGGAAGTATTTCAAGCTATCGTATCAAAGATAGCACCTAGGCTTACTTCAGAATATTTGATCATCAGAATGCAAGTCACAATTAACTCATTTAGATGGTCATTAGATTGAAAGTCACAATATGATGGCAGTATTCCTAAGAACCAATTCATCTAAATGGTTTACAATGGAATTCAGTGCGTATTTCATGTAAGATATCATGTTATACATGAAAAGTAAACCTGACACTGGTTCGTGCTTTAAAGGTCAGCTCAAAGAGCCATGTGTTAACGTTTACAATTATAGACCTTATGGGAATCTGCTCAAACTTCAGTGGAGTTAAGATCTCCTTCGGCCTTTTCATTAATAACAAGTGATTGCATACGCCGATTTTAGGTTGAGTGGGACTTTCTGCCTCTTATCACATAGCAACACAACACCAGAAAAGGTTTATCGTGACATTGGTCTCCTAGTTTGATGAGCGTTTTTAAGACTTGATCGCTGAAATTCCGTCAGAACTCGGAAGAAGATGGCACGACACTTGGCATCGTCCAGGGATTGATGAATTTGGTTGCCAATTTTGGCTACATAAACTTCTAATCTATGAAAAGTTCTGACTATGAGTTCGTCTTCTGTAAAAGCCACATAAAAATAAAGTAACTTTAATCGATACTTACGACGGATGTTAACAAGCAGTGAAATCTGGGATACACGTTTTTCATGTTTGGAACTTGTCAGCCGGCATTTCAGGGAGTGACAGCGTTCCTACTGTGACTCAGGTTCATCGCACATCGATTCAAACTCTAGTGTGTTATCCACTAGGATACTAAGTCTCAATAGCTGCTCTTGGTTCGATGAGCGTAGTTTTGATTTGATAGTTGATGAGTCCAAATGTGATGAAAAATGCTTTCTCGATTCCACCATTATTATCAAAATGAAACTACTGGCAATATCGAGGCCTCTATACTTCAGCCAAGATAAAAGTAGCAGCCAGCCGATTTGATTCAGTCAGTTACGGAAGATTACATGCTGTAACATTATAACTTCTGAGTGTTTCATTTTTTTTGGTTTCTTCAGTTTGTTCCAGGCCCTGGCACATATGAAATCAATGGAGAACTTCAGCGACCAGAAAGTCTACGTAAAATGGGTACGCATTGTGGATTATTTTTCCGAGATTATAGTGATAACCTCGATGTGAACAATAAATGATAACATCATCGTACAATATTTACATTAGTCTACCAAAGAATTTTTCACATTGAATGTCGAATAAAATGAAACATGTTTTTCAGAAATGTCTTAACATTTTTCAAGCTAACAGTTTGGCTTGTTCGAGTTGAGAACTATTAAAAAACTGGGGGAGTAAGCTAACTCCGTCATTATTTGAGAATGTCAAGCAGTGGATACCTAATATCCTATGGGGGAGTGAGTGATCGGTGTCAGTGTTTAATACTGTATACCTATTTCGCTAAAATGTAAACTTCTGTTTGAGGGTTAGTTACTCGAGTAGTAATCACAGACAGCAGTATACGAAAGTATCATCTAACCTTAATATAAGAGTAAAATTTGGGCCTTTTGGTCGACTTTAATTCCATTTTAGTTTGTTGATTAGAAATATCACACAGTGAAACAGTAACATTCGCTGGATAACGTTTCGAACACAATTTATTGTCCATATGCATATCACGTAACTCCACAACTTCGAGACAGACTTCATATATTCCTAATTTTTTCTACTTTTCTGTGATGACAAGGAAAGTAGAATTTTCCATATATCTAGGACGGGTGGAGAATTATTCGTGTTACTGCATGTATTCGATTCTGATCCGCTAAACAAAGATTTGGCTATCGATCTGTCCCTCCACCCAACTACATTATTTAGTAACGCTGTTGCCCTATCCCACCCTACTGTGTGATTGTGTGTAATTGCTTGCGGAGCTATAGCCGAGCTTTTATCCAGATTTCTTATCTTATTAGGATCCACTAATCTTCATTTAGTTAAGTTTTTATGCTCTGTTATTCTAATCGACCCTGGCTGGTCGACTGTTTTGACTTATGTACTTGACCTCGCAATCATTGCAACTTCTATTAGTACAACTGTCTGGACATCTTCTAAGGTGTGTTTTTACAGGGAATCAGAACTTCTCGATGATAAAATCCTAAATGTCTATGAAATGTTTCCTCTTAAAGATATGAATTTAGAGTATGAAATGGTTGTACTTCATATGATCCCCGATAATGGGTTGGATTAATACTCAAAAGTCGAAGTCATATCTCAGGTTCATTCACATTTGTAAATATTCACAGTATTCGATATTAAAGTTTTTTAAGGAAGAAATATTTAAAATTAGTTTGGATATACGGAGTACTCTGGGGTTTTTCCATCTGAAAATGAGTACTTCTGCATTATTTTTAAAGGTGATAAAGACGTTCCTCCTGGGCAGTGGCTGTAAGTCCTAAAGCTGAGACAATGCTCCTGTAAATTAACCTGACTTTGAGAGTGATTTCATTTGTGATTAGCTTATTCAAACTAACCGCTGAGAACCTTGACTATAAAGGAGTGAAACGAGCTTTCGAAGTTGAATTTACTTTAATACAAGTTGAAATAGCTTTAAGCCTCTTTACATCGGTTGTAGCTACTTATGTCTTTCACAGGTGTATTCTATAATAAAGATGGATAGTGGGTAACAGTGGAATCCATGATGCGCATTTCGTCCTCCTATTTGGGACTCGTCAGTTGGATGTACCTGCCTCCCAGTTAGTGATATTATTCTCACTGGGATTCAGACTCGGGAGCGATCGCTTCAAACGCCAGAGCGTTATCCACCACACTACCGAGCCATAAGAGCCACTTCTTGTGTGACGGGTCTAGTTTTAGTGTCATTGCTTGTATTATACCGTCGTTGATTGGATAGAATAGATCGGTCTCCATTGGCATATGGGATCCTGTGTGGATGCCTCGATATGCCTGTTTTTTAGAGACCGATCAGTGCGGTCCAATCAACGATGGTATAATACAAGCAATAACACTAAGTATCCCATAATCTCCTGAAATTTAGGTTCTTGACGTTGCAATCTGTCATAGTTAGGTAAAAATCATGTAGGTCTTACTGTAGAGTGGTTAAAAGTGAATTTGCCTATAAGAGATGCTGGTGTTAACAGTGCAATTCTTAGATCACCTACAAATTGTTTGCCCATGCTTATTTAATGCTGTTATACTCTGCTTGTTGACCAGATGCCATAGCTTAACTTCTAATATTTCAAACACAGTTTTATGGTGTCCAAAGTTGTAAAGATTCAACATATGAACAAAATTACTATCTATCTGTACGAAAAATTCCCTCAACCAAATAGCATTTCTACACAGTGGGTTGGGGATAAGAGGTTCTGTTAGAATCCAGTGAACACAAAAAAGTTGAAGCTTGGTACTGTTAAGTATCATGACACGATATGAAGAGTACATTAATCGTACAAACGTCAAGTGAAACCCAAACACCTGCTGATTGACTCCCACTGTTTAACATCAAAATACATTGCACTGTAGTGTTACGTCACTTCTGTAAGTGGTTACATTGTAAAACTTGATCAAAGAACCGTAAAAAGCGCTAAACACTGAAGATTATAAATTTTTATCATTTACTCACTGGTGTACATAATTTAGTCCTATAGTTGGTCAATCGTGGCCTCAATATCTAAGTTATTTGGTCTCTGATTTCAGAAGTGAGTGAAACAGGATGAAATCGTTAAAAGGACACCACTTCTTTTATGGTTTCAGATATGCCCTGCTGACGAGTACCAAAAAGTCCGAAGCCTAGACTAAGCTGAGCTCCCTATGGGTTGACTGTCACCATCTAACACAAACAATTATTTCTTTATCAGTGAAGTAATCACGTTTCAGCTTCTCTAATGGCATTTGTAATTACAAGATAACCTAAACTGGATGATGGAAAGTGTTCAAAAAAGAACAAAACTTTGGTAGATAACCAAATTACTCCAAATGTTTTACAACCCTGACAAATTAGGCAGGTAAATCAATAGGTTTGTGAGAGTTATACACATTGAGAAGATTAGCCAAGTTATCACAGGTTAATTCAGTTACACCTAAAATGAAATTTACAAATTTTTTCCCATGGAGCAAGTAATCAAATCAAATGTAAAACCATAGTAATGAAACATTTGAATGCTTTCCTCAGTTTGAGGCCTTTATCCAAAGATGAGACACAAAGAGGCTCCTTGATAAGAAACTATCTGAGCTTATTAAAGCCGTTTCATATTACGTCAATATAAGATATTTCATCGTTATACTACTGCTGACGACAGTATCCTTTGCAAAGTAGTATATTCCACCTACCTAATTGTGACAAGAAATTTTGAGGGCAGTTGTGTATGGTGCTAGTTTCTCAGTGTATATCATGTCTTAATCTTTAACCGACATAAAAGTCTACGGTTTGATAACTTTCTCATGTTATCCATTGAAATTCACCGTGGTTATCAGACGCTGTTATGAATAAAAGTCAACTTTTATTGGCATCACATGTTAGACATCTACTCTTCGTTTATTTTGAAGAGTATAACAGAAGAAAATTTTATCAAGTAGTTGCTTGATAGACCTATGAAAAGACCCTAGAAGATTTGGATTTCGTCAATGATTTGTGTTTAATGTCGCACAAACTCGAAGATCTACAGGCAAAAACTAACAAGTTGACAGAAGAGACAGACCAGCGAAAGCGGGACTTCAGGTGAATGTAGAGAAGACAGAAGTAACAGATGAAGATACCCAAACAACGACAACAACAACAAACACCATCAGCGGGATAAATCTGATGGAAGTTGTTGCTCTCACCCTACATAGGCAGCACCGTTCCAACTATAGGTGGCGGCACAGGCACAGATGAGGATGTCAAAACAGCCAGGATCGGAAAAGCAAGATAGGCGTTTATCAACCTGAAACTGGTGTGGAGATCTTCTGCACTCAGCATAAAGAACAAGATCCGGATTTTAAACACTAATCTCAGTGCTTCTATGTGATGTTGAGAGACCTTGCGCGTTATCAAAAGCATTTCCAACAAACTACAGACATACGTGAACAGCTGCCGCCTACACTCACTCGATACTGAATTTGGAAATCAGATATCCAGAATTATAATAATCAACAACAAGGAACTCTGGCTGGCAACCAACCAACCGATAACCTATCACTCAGCGAATATGCAGAAGGAAGTGGAGATTGATTGGAATGGGTATACACTGAGAAGTCTGACTGGGGAGATCACACGCTAGACTAGACCAGGCCATCGAGTGGAATCCAAAGGGGAAACGACTAGTTGGGCGTCCGAGGTGAGGGTGACATGGAAGAGATCGTGTGAGGAGGAAATGAAAGGCTGCGAGCAGTGGTGGAGCCAGGTTGAAAAGACTGTAGAGGAGAGAGTGCAATGGAGATGTGCTACTGAATCCATATGTTCCACTAGGAAACCAAGTGAAAAATAAAAATAATGATAATAGTTGCTTGATAACTAGTGTTAAGCCTTGCTGTCATACTGACGTCTGCAAATCGGTAACCGGTGAGTAAATAATGAAGCTATTTATTCACTAGTGCTCTGAACTGACAGAAACTGATCACGTTTACCACGGAGTTACTAAGCTAAGTCATATGATGCTGAAGTTCACTGTAATTTGGTCTTGGATATTAGGAATCACTCAACTGTATGCTGTCTACCTAGATTACCGTATCCATAGTACAGATGGTCAAGAAGTACCTGCAGTCACTGAAAAACCTATTGAAAAAGTCTCACAATTTTTGCATTACATGATACATTTGTTAACACTTGACACACTGAAATGGGTTTGATTTTGAGAGAGTGGAACCAGATGCCTAGATTACTACAAATCATCTGCTTTTCCTACTCAATGATGGAGTAGGAAGGCGACTGTCCATTTTAAAAAGTTTCGATTAATTTATATCTATTCAAGTCAACCTTTTGTCCGCCTCAATTGTCATCAGTTCGTGTAGGAAAGCGTATCTTTGTGCAGAAAACTGCCATTTTCATGTTATCGGTTAAAATATGACTTTCGTTTTGACATGAAGTAAATTTCATCCGATTGTCTTCAACCTTTCTCATTCATGTTGACTGATATAGCCATTTTAGTGTATTGTAGTCTAAAAAATGTTCACAAAAGAATGTAGGTCAGTTGATTTATTTGAATAAAGACAAACTAAGCCTTTTGAACTTGTGTTATCCCTTTAATTTAATTATCGGACATAGTCAGAACTGTCAAACACAGTGAAACGTGTGTATTTGAAATGGATTTAGTCATTTGTAAGGATATTTGAGAATGACAGAATTGCTTGAATATACAGTTTTAGATCTAGGGGTTTGTTCAGCAAAAGAGGAGAAAAAAATTAACCTACAAACCCTTTGGTTTACGGATAACTTGACATTGAATAAGTGAATTATTTAACGACAAGAATTTCATCGGTATTCTTTAAAATTTTCATTCGTCGGTTACGAAGAGTTCATAGCTTATTCCTTTCACATGTTAAATTTACTGATTATCATCGAACAAAATATGTGAAGATTCTCAGTATTATTATTTGTCATTTGGGTTCCTGGTGGAGCATACAGCTTCAGTAACACCTCACCATCTCACTCTCTTCTCTGCAGCCTTTTCAACCTGGCGCTATGACTGCCCATATGCTTTCATTTCTTCCTCACATGATCTCACCCATGTCACCCTCACCTCGGACGCCCAGCTCATCGTTTCCCCATTGGATTCCACTCTACTGTCTGGCCTGGTGCGTGATCTCCCCAATCGGACTTCTCAGTGTATGTCCAGACCAATCCGTCTCCACTTTCTTCTGCATATATTTGTTGTTAGATGGGTTTTTGGTTAGTTCGTTACCAGCCAGAGTTCCTTGTTGTTTATTTTTATTATTCTGACCATCTGATCTTCATCAAGGAGCGTAGGTGGCAGCTGTTGATGAATGTCTGTAGCTTGTTGGAAACACTTTTCATAACGCGCAAAGTCTCTCAACCATCACATGGAAGCACTGACTTTCATGACTGACATTAGTGTTGAAAATCCTGATCTCGTTCACGCTTTATGCTGACTGCAGTGCTGTGGAGTAGATCTCTTAACTGATTTCAGATTAACACAAGAAGGCCTGTCTTGGTGTCTTTCCGGTCCTGGCTGCTTTGATATCCTCATCTGTGCCTGTGCCGCCACCTGTAGTTGAAACGATGCTACCTAGGTAAGGAGGTAGGTGAAAGAGACAACTTCCTTTAGATCCCTCCCGCTAATGTTTATTGGTGCTTGTTGTTGATGTTGTTGGTTGGGTATCCTCACCTGTCACCTCTGTCTTCTCTACGTCCACCTGAAGGAAGTCCTGTTTCCTCTGTTTCGCCTCTTCCGTCAACTTGTTGTTCTTGCCAGTACATTTTCGAGTCCGTGTGACGTTATACACAAATCATCATCGGCGAAATCCATATCTTCTTCTGGGGTCTTTTCATGGGTTCAGCATATGCCCATATGATCGGTGATAGTAGGCGGCAACCTTGTCTTACTCCTGTCTTTACTTCGAAGGTAACTGGGGTGAGTAACTGAAAAAATATTTCCTGTAATAACGAATACTTATTAATCACATCGAAATGACTAATTTACTCGATATTAGTTTTGTTAATTCTTTTCTAAGTTCATCAGTGTTGTGATATAATCGATTTAACTTAAAGTAAGAAATTATTCAAACCAGTTTAACTCTTTCATGCTACTTGAATGGACTGGTTATACACTGGATTACATGAAGTGTGTTTGACTAATTTATCGTTTCTTTTCTAGTGAAAATGTAGTTATCTGAAGCAGCATATACCCGACGAACATATCCTGTAGGTATCAAAGTTGAAGTCTGAATTCCGCAAATACTTAGTGTGTAAAGCGTAATAATGAGGTTTCAGAATGACGAATGAATATTTTCAGCTTGTAAACACTTTGAAACTAACTTACTCTTTTAAGAAATTGAATAGAATCATGTATTCTTGGTCAAATTCAAAGATACACTGTGTTTATTTTATCATGAAACTGCATTGTCTCCTCAAATAAATAGGTAAGCAGATATCTTAGAACTCTGTATAATTATGCATCAACTAGTCTGAGGCACCATCCTTCATATCAATACATTCGAGAAATGCTGATGAGGAGAGACACGTAGAGAGAGAGAGAGAGAGAGAGAGAGAGAGAGAGAGAGAGAGAGAGAGAGTAAGATATTTCAGTTACAGCCAGAAACTAAAAGGTTGATAGGAGAAGTTAGTAAAGAAGTTCAGACACGTGATACTAAGTTTCTAAAAACTTAGATAAGGGAATAATAAAAGTGTATCTGAGCGAATTAAGCTAATTCTCTGTCATATTACCTAGATTCTTCAATAGTTATCGTAGGACAGCCGACCATGGAACCTAAATTTCAATTGTTACACAATTCAAATGAACATTTTGAGATCTTGTGGATGAAATATACTGAAAAAACCAACAGGCATTGAAATAAGAAGGAATTGATCATCTAGATGTCCACGTTGTGATTCAATACTTTATCTTTTAAGATGCCTGAAGTGTAAATTTAGATTTCTCCTATCCACTACATTATAACGACATTTCGTTATTCATAATAATGGACGTGGATAACTATAGAAATGAGTTTAGCTTTGAAGATGTAAAGACAGACATAGGAGACCACAAAAAAAAATCAGATAATTCCTAGATGCTTGAAATTCAGGTCAGCCAGTGATCAGAAGAACCATCACTTCCTTCGAGGTTAAAGAACAGCCTTGTTGACAAGTGCCAACAAGCAAGAAATACAAGTTTCCTATCAATTCTCTACAACCAACTAACAATGTTGCTTACCGGATGACGTTTAGAGCACAAAGTCTTACTAAAAACCATATCATGGGAATCATGAAACTCTAGATAGTTGGGTTTTATGGTCCTGTCACTTGCTACTCCATAGTTTCAACATTAGTAGAATTTTCTATACCCTTGATAAGTGTGGTGTCATTTCTGTTACACCCACCGGGTTTGATTCGATGAACAAAGGTTCATTAATCAGTCTCTCTTTCTTTTCCGTTTAGCTATATCAATCTTTAGTATTGCTGCTCTTCCTAATTTAAGGTTCATTGGATGTTTTGTAACAACTGGGCGTTTTCATATCAGCCAGTGATCAGAAGAACCATCACTTCCTTCGAGGTTAAAGAACAGCCTTGTTGACAAGTGCCAACAAGCAAGAAATACAAGTTTCCTATCAATTCTCTACAACCAACTAACAATGTTGCTTACCGGATGACGTTTAGAGCACAAAGTCTTACTAAAAACCATATCATGGGAATCATGAAACTCTAGATAGTTGGGTTTTATGGTCCTGTCACTTGCTACTCCATAGTTTCAACATTAGTAGAATTTTCTATACCCCTTGGATAAGTGTGGTGTCATTTCTGTTACACCCACCGGGTTTTGATTCGATGAACAAAGGTTCATTAATCAGTCTCTCTTTCTTTTCCGTTTAGCTATATCAATCTTTAGTATTGCTGCTCTTCCTAATTTAAGGTATCATTGGATGTTTTGTAACAACTGGGCGTTTTCATATCACTTACCTTATTCGAGTTTACTACTCTAAAATTTAACCACGTTACTATGATCTGTTGAACTATTCAACGCTGACTGGTTTATCCAACTCATGTACTTGATCTTACATTCATTTCATGGTGTTCGGTAGGCTAGTCTAAGGTTATTAGAATGTTCAAGTGAAGAAATATTTCCTTTGGTTGAGTTTATAAGTATGAATAGCTTGAATACCTTGAATAAAGTTCACCAGGCTATGAAGTTCACCTGCTAGGAAGAACAAAGGAATGGTATTCCTTTCCTAGATGTTCTCCTCACCAGAAAAATGGATGGGTATATTAAAAGGAATATTTTTCGATAGAACACATGAACTGGTCAATATATTCACTTTCATAGCTCCACACCGATTGGATATGTAACAAATCTGGTCAAATGCCTGAGTTACAAGATACGAAACATTTGTTCTGATGACTGTATTGAAGAAGAAACGAATAAGCTGGATATAACATTGTAGCAAAATGTTTATCCGCTAAACTTCATGAATAAACACATGTCGAAACCTAGAGAGAAGATAAAGAAAACAATGCTGGTCAGAAGCCTATATATATCTTAGACTAAGTTTCAACGGTGATATTGCCATGGATTTCTTAACACATCGACTGAGTAGGTCAGTGGAAAGGATGCTCAGCGCAGCGAAACATTTTATCTGCTTCTCAACCAAACTATTACTGACACAACCAACCGAGGATGGGTTAATTATGATGGCCACTTCAGTGTACATTTATGAGCTAGTTACACAGGCCGTACTCAGAGGGCTTTATCCATGCGCGTTCATGAACACTTACCATCTTGGTTGGGGAAAGGAATGACTGAGAGCGTTAACAGTGTAACCCTCTCACACCTAATAGATATCTGACATTGGATGAAGGTAGATCACGCCTTTTCTATTATATACCGTGTCCCTTGCAATCTCCCTAAAGATGCACGGCAACTCATCTTATCGATAGCCGAAGCCATAGAGATCAACTCAAGAAAACCGGACCTATGTGTTCGAAAGAAATATGTAAATCTACTTTAAAGCAACTGGTCCCTTTGATAAATTTAAACAGCGTAATGAGAAGACGAAGATTATCTGAAACATGTGATGTATTAGCGCTATACATTTCGAACAATCTGATCACACATGGACTTGTCGAACTATTTATATGAAAATTTACGAAAAGGTCAATGAAGTTAATAGGAAACATAGGAATAGGAAGGGATAGAAAAGGAAAAGAAAAACCTTATTCTTGGTATGAAAATTAAAATCAATACTACCAAGGTAGGTTCAACGTGAGTACAAATTGTTTTTGTATACATAAAGGGGGTTTAAATTTACGGATGGCAAGAGCTTCAATAAATTTAAGCACTCGGCTCTGACCACTTTTATGTAGTACTTTAAAGGCTGTTTTCATGTCTATCCTATGGTTAGTTTCTAGTATATGTTTAGCGATAGACGAAGATGGATGTTTGTCACCTGCATTTATCGGATCTGTTGAGGTCATTTGTTTTTGTAGCCACTTAGGTACATGTTCAGCCTTCCTTAACTGCATATCACGATTACTCCTCCCTATATATGTGTGTCCACACATACATGTAAATTGATAAACACAGTGGGATGTGATGTAATCGTTTATATGTTGTTTCGGTTTGTGCTGTAACATGGACTTGGTCTTCTCTACAATGATGACCTTAGCTGCATAATACGTTTTACAGATGGCCGATCTAAGTCTTTTCCTCACAACAAAGCTATGTGAATCACCTCTAAATGGTAATGAGATGTAGACATTTCTCTTAGCAACGGAACACTGTATACTTTTCAATGGTACATAACTTTTGCACCGGTCGATAAATCTCAACGGGTATCCATTCTGTATCACCTCGCCTGGTTAACTAGTTTACTAGTTACTAGCCGGTCCTAAGCCCGGGTAAAGAGGGAAGGTTGGGCATAGGGCTAGCAACCCTACCCCGTAAAACAAATCTAACCGCTAAAGAAACTTCAAAGCACAAACAAAATATAAAAAATGAAAACAAACTTATTCCCCGCTGGAATCGGAGAGGCGAAATGACGCCAGTTGGTGAAAGCCTTCGGGAAGCCAATTGGCCGATGTGTCTCGATGAAGCGAAAGTAAACGTGGGGACATGGAATGTCCGCACATGTTTGAACCAGTAAGGCAGCCCAGATTGCAAAGGAGATGAGAAGGTATAACATCGAAGTGCTTGGGATTTGCGAAAGCAGATGGAATGGGAGTGGACTCTCCAAACTGTCAACTGGAGAATCAATAATCTACTCCGGTCCAGACGCCAACCACGAGCACACTGAGGGAGTGGCTATCATGATGTCCTCAAGAGCATCGAAGGCTCTCATGCAGTGGGAACCAATCTCCTCCAGGATCATGACAGCAAGATTCAACTCAAAAGGAAGAAAGGTCACAATCATACAATGTTATGCACCTACAAATAATGCAGAGCAAGAGAAAAAGGAGGATTCTACAGACAACTTCAATCAACACTGGACAAGACGTCAGTTGGCGATATCAAAATTCTAATGGGCGACATGAATGCCAAACTGGGAGGGACAACACGGAAGAGAACTAACCATGGGTCGAGAGGCGCTAGGTGAAATGAATGAGAATGGAGAATTGTTTGCAGAATTCTGTGCATTCAACGATTGGTGATTGGAGGCAGTGTGTTCAGGCACAAGATATCCACAAAGCGACATGGATTTCACCAGATGGCACACTAAAAATCAAATCGACTTTATCTCAATCTCAAGAAAATGGAGACGCAGTCTACTTAACACAAGGTCAAGAAGAGGAGCAGATGTAGGTTCAGACCACTATCTAGTGCAAGGAACCTTCCAAATCAAGTTAAAAGCCTTCAAGGAAGCTGGTGATAGACCTCAATTCAAGTACAACACTCGGAAACTGAAGGATGAAACTACAAAGGAGATCTTCAACAGCCATCAAGACAAAATGGGAGACATCGAGATCCCTGAAGAAACCTGTGTGGAAGAACACTGGAAGTCTTTGAAAGCTATGTGGAAAGAAACCTGCACAACAGTATTAGGAAGGAAGAAGAAAGAAGACAAGGAATGGATCTCGACGGATACCTGGAAGCTGATAGAGGAGAGGAGGATGGTGAAGCAGAAGATAAACCAGTGCAAGGATGCTCAACGACAAGAGGAACTGAGCACAATGTATAAATGGACAAAGAAGTGAAGAAGAGTGCACGCAAAGACAAAGACACTTCTACGAAACACTGGCAAGTGAAGCAGAACAGGCTGCAGGTAAGAGAGACCTGACGACATTGTATCAAATAACCAGGTTGCTATCAGGGAAGACCAACACAGATGAAACCAATAAAAGATGAAGAAGGAAATTTAATTACAAAAGAAGAGAAACAGAGGAAACGATGGGCCGACCACTTCAAGAAGCTCTTGAATCGACCACCACCTGCACTTCGTCCAGAAATACCACCTGCAGCCGCTGAATACAAGTGAACAAACCCCCAACGAAAATGGAAGTCCTGAACGCCATAAAGCTACTGAAAGGGAAAGCAGCAGGACCAGATGATACCGCCAGAAGCACTGAACAGATGCAGAGACAACAGCGGACATGCTCCACTATTGCAGAAGGTGTGGAAGGAAGAGAAGGTACCTGGATTGGAAGAAGGGTTACCTTGTCAAACTGCCGAAGAAGGGAGACCTCAGTGCTTGCAAGAACTGGCGCGGAATCACTCTCCTGTCCACCCCAAGTAAAATATTAAGCCGCATCATCCTGAGAGGCTTAAAGACGCACTGGATTCAAAACTGCGACCGGAACAGGCAGGCTTCAGGAAGTACAAATCATGTGCAGACCAAATTGCAACGCTTCGTATCATCATAGAACAGAGCATAGAATGGCAATCAGCTCTCCTCAACTTCATCGACTTTGAGAAGGCCTTTGACAGCGTCGACCGAGAAGTAATTTGGAAACTGCTTCAATACTACGGAGTACCGCAAACCTTTATCCGCCTCATTCAACAACTATATGAAGATGCCACATGCCAAGTAATCCACAATGGGAAGCTCAGTGATGCCTTTGAAGTGAAGACAGGAGTGAAACAAGGTTGCCTACTATCCCCATGATATTCCTATGTGGTGGACTGGATCATGCAGCAAACAGTAGGCAGCGAGAAGAGGGGGATACACTGGACGACGGAAAAGAACCTAGAAGACTTGGATTTCGCCGATGACTTATGCCTAATGTCACAAAACTTGAAGATCTGCAGGCAAAAACTAACAAGTTCAGAAGAGGCAGCGAAGACGGACTTCAGGTGAATATAGAGAAGACAGAAGTGATGAAGATACCGCACCACCACCACAACAACAACAACAAACTCCAATCACCGTCAACGGGAGAAACTTGAAGGAAGTAACCTCCTTCACTTATCTAGGAAGCACTGTTTCAACTACAGGCGGGACGGACGAGGACGTCAAAGTCAGAATCGGAAAAGCAAGACAGGCTTCATTAGCCTGAAACCAGTGTGGAGATCTTCTGCACTCAGCATGTGGAACAAGATACGGATTTTCAACACCAACGTCAAGTCAGTGCTCTTGTATGGTCAGAGACTTGGCGCGTCACGAAAGGTATTTCCAATAAACTACAGACATTCATCAACAACTGCTTACGCTCGCTGCTGAAGATCAGATGGCCAGAAAAAATAAGCAACAAGGAACTCTGGGAACGAACCAACCAAGAACCTATCACGCAACAAATATGCAGGAAGAAGTGGAGATGGATGCATGCACTGAGAAGGCCGACTGGACATCACGCGTCAGGCCCTCGAGTGGAATCCCCATGGGAAGCGACGAGTTGGACGTCCGAGGGTGACATGGAGGAGGTCATGCGAGGAGGAATGAGAGCTTCTGGGCTGTCGTGGGACCAGGTTCAAAAGATCTCAGAGAACAGAGGTCACTGGAGGCGTGCTATGAACCCTATGTTCCACTAGGAACCCAAGGGACTAATAATAATAATAATAATCCATTCTGTATCAGAGTTATCGTCAGTAGGTTGGCTTCTTCCTTCCTGGTGTCATCGGTGCAGATACGGTTTATCCTGTTGAATAAGCATCTGACTAAACCACCTTTGTATTGGACTGGACAATAGCTGTGGAAATTAAGATATTGCCCTGTCTATGTAGGTTTCCTACAGACCGACCTCCTGATCGAGCCATCCTCCCATCGACTGAGTAGTACGTCTAGGAACGGTAGCTGGTTGTTCGTCTCTTGTTCATAAGTCAGGCTAATGTGATTTTGAGCCGTGTTCATTTTCTGTAGCAGGCACATTATTGAAGCTCTTGCCATCCGTAAATTTAAACCCCCTTTATGTATACAAAAACAATTTGTACTCACGTTGAACCTACCCTGGTAGTATTGATTTTAATTTTCATACCAAGAATAAGGTTTTTCTTTTCCTTTTCTATCCCTTCCTATTCCTATGTTTCCTATTAACTTCATTGACCTTTTCGTAAATTTTCATATAAATAGTTCGACAAGTCCATGTGTGATCAGATTGTTCGAAATGTATAGCGCTAATACATCACATGTTTCAGATAATCTTCGTCTTCTTATTACGCTGTTTAAATCCACTTTGTTTACATTAGCCTACAATAGCGTTAACAAGTTCTTTATGAACTTTCGTATCACAAATTGTACATCTAAACCTTCCATACCTTTCTTCTATATTGTCATTACTTTATAGAACACTAATTTTCTTGTATCAATAGTTTTACACCCTTCTTTATTTATATCACAACCTATAATCATTTTCAACGGTGACGTAATACTTCACATTTGTTATTCTCTATTTCAAGTTGTTATTCATCGAAGACTGACTTCAGTTGGAGGAACAAAGGAAACCTGGGAGCACTGGACAGCCGTTTCGTCCTAGTATGGGACTCCTCAGCAGTGCGCACCCACGACCCCACCAGCAGGGATCGAACCCGCGACCTTCAGGTTCCGCGACCAGCGCGTTACCATTGAGCCACTGGGTCAGAATCCAATGCTCCATATTTCCAACTTCTGTTAGCTCACGATATAGCGCAAACCGCCACCCAATGTCATCGTTGAGTATTTGTCCTCACGGCCATCTATTTCGTTATAGTATTCACATGATTCTCATCCCACCTGAATACAACTTATCACTACATAATTATTATTTGAACTTGCTCATTTAGTAACTGTACTACTAATATTGATTGACTGACAACAGTTCCACCATTCCATTCGATCTGATCTCCATTGACCCATAACACTGACTATATCAATATAGTAAAATTGTACATCATGCCTTATTTCAGCTATTGTATTTCACTTATTCTCATGGATTTATAACTGTAGAGCCTGAAGAAGAAGTTATTGAAAACAACTGTTCACTTAAATTATTCTTTTTCTGAATAATCAATGGGGATCTTTAGTTTTTCTTAGTTGTATTTTGTTCTCTGAGCTGGGTTGTTTAATCGATTATACAACCCAACTCAGAGAACACAATACAACCAACAACATCCACCTGAGCTTTGTTAAGAATTTGGTTCAGAGTTTCTCATATTTCTTTTTTTTTGTACGGATAAAACTGTGAAAGCTGTAAATACTACCTTAGTTATATTGTAGTCATTATTAACACGTCTAAGAAATTGTTAATCGACACCAGTCAGGGAACTATCAAGAGCACTGAAAAGTTGTTTCGAATCAATTTGAAACTTCTTACCAATGTATACCTACAACTAAACATAGTCTTACTGAATATATGAAACGAAATAAGTGAAGAAAGGTGAATCATTGTATTCTTATTCAAAGTTTCTCTGATTGATGTTAGTTTGAAGTACGAAAATCATTTTATATACTACCATTTTCTCATAAAACTTGAAAGAGAATAAATAATTGAAAAATGCTGAAACTTAATGAGTCTTCATAGCAAAAACATCAGTCAATATATTTGTTATTGAAGATGTTGTTAGTTTTGTAAAATATCAAATCAACTCATAATAAACTGTTCATTGAGTATTATTTTGAGTAAACAGTCAGTATTCCTTTGAGTAATGAATTCATTATGCCCGATTCAATCATTTAATTAACTTACCCTATGTAAACATGAAAACTAAATAATTAGAATAATCATATACATATAGTTGTATATTAGAGAATAGAATATTATTTACATAACATCATCAATGAAATAATTGAATTATCTTAGCATTGGTTTGTACTTTTACTGTTTAGTGATTTCAAATACTTGATTCCTACGTTTGACTACAGCTAAAATATGAAATCTGATAAAGCAGTAGAACCAGGTAGAATTTCGTCAGAACCAATGAAAAAGAAACGCAGAGACAACAGCTGACATGTTCATACCACTATTACAGAAGGTTTGGAAGCAAGGAAAACTACCTGCCGACTGACTGGAAGAAGGGATACCTTGTCAAACCCCACTCGTATATACCCCAAAGAAAATATTAGGCAGCATCATACTGGAGAGAATAAAAGATGTGCTGGATTCAAAATTACACACTGAACTGGCTGGACTCAGGAAGAACAAACCATACGTGCATCCAATTGCAACGCTACGCATCATCATAGAACAGAGGATAGAATAGTAGTCAACTCAAATCAACCTCAACTTCATCGATTTTGAAAAGCCTTCGACAGCGTCAACTGAGAAGTAATTTGGAAACTGCTTCAACACTATGGTTTTAGTGCCACAAACATTTATCAACCTCATTCAACAACTATTTGAAGACGCCACATGCCAAGTGATTCACAATGGAAAGCTCAGTGACGCCTTTGAAGTGAAGTAACGACAGGAGTAAGACAAAGTTGTTGCCTACTCCCACCGATCATCTTCCTGATTGCGGTCAACTGGAGTGGACTTGATTGATCATGCCGCAAACTATGAGGAGCGAGAAGAGGGGCATACATTGGCTGGACCGATGAAAAGACCCCAGAAGAAGCATATATGCAGTTTCATTCAACATTTATCTTCTTCATGGGTTCTTGTCTGTCGCTGCCCAATGTTCCCTCTCAAATGGTTTCAAGTTACACCCTTCTAAATGTCAGACTGTTAGTTTCAGCCTCTGGAGTAAACTAGAATTGTGCGAGTTGCACAAATTTCATGAAGCCTATTGCACTGATGGTATCTCTGCAGAAAGTAAATCGAGTGTTAACTATCTTGGCTTGAGTTTTACTTCTGGCCTTTTTTGGTCGTCTCATATCTTGTTGACATATAAAAAAATCTTGCGTTTAACTTATAACAGAAAGAAACTTAAGCTTTCCGGTATAACTCAGCCTCTTCGCTTACAATATATCAATTCCTGCGTTTTGCCTATTCTTCTCTATTGTTCCCCATTTATCTTTCCTGTTCTTCTAAAGAAGGACTATGTTACGTTGCGTAGGGCTTTGAAAGCCGTTGAAAGGGTGAGTAATGCCACTCTGGCTCAACTGATTAACACTGTAGTTGATCGATATTTAAATTCCAGTGAGCAACTAGCTACATTCATTTTAACTGACACTGGGCATCCATTTCATTCATAGTTCTCTGTTTGTATCTCGTCAGGGAGGACAAGAAGAAACTACATAAGATGACTGTACGCTCATACAACCAATGACAAGAATACGACTATACCTTACTCAGCGTACATATAATGTGAGGGAAAAGGAGTGTTCGAACAGAACTCACATATATCAACTTCGTAACAGTTGACAGTCTCATTTTAATAATTTAGGTAACAATGTAAAATATTCTCGTTTTTAATATTCTTTACACTACTTACATTTCTATAATAACACAATTCGTATTCAATAATAAGAAAGATAATGAGAGGAATAAAAGATAAGACTTGAAGACAATCTTTTATTCCTCTCATTATCTTTCTTATTATTGAATTCCTTTATGTCATATGTGTCCTTCCCCCACTTCCAGTTTCCATATACCATTCGTATTGTTGCAGAGGAGTATAACATACATATAGTTTGTTGTTGTTGTTGTTGCAATATATCGTGCTGAGAATTCCAAATTGTACCACAAATTGTTTGGAATAAAGTGAATTATTACTATTATTGTATTATTCATTGACTATTATGTAACTTCATTCAGTTCCTAGATTCTCTTCTATAGTTCAAGTCTTACTACTACTTACCTGACTTAAGTCTAACCTATTACTCACTAAAACATTTATACATTTTGTGGTTACTGAAAGTACAATTGTATAGTTACAGTTCAATGAAGAAGATTTCTTTACTGAACTACACCTTCTTTATTGAAGTTTCTAGAGATCGGTATTCATCATTTACTGATATCTATCAGAGAACCACTGAAAATCCACTACCACCTTTAAACATTTCACCAATACGCAGTAGAGAATAATTCAGTTTGTCGATTTGTGGAGACTGAGAACTCACGAATAGACAATATGAAGCTAATTATTTTCTAGTAACAAGTCAATATACATCTGAATATTAAACTATTAGGTGAAAGGTAAGTTCCAAGAAGGTGTACTTCGGAAGTAAACAAAAAAAATACCCTGAGATAAAATATAGACAGTATACAGAATAAAGATGATATCCTGTAGACACAGAACATCAGGTTTCAACCTCAAGTCCATTTAAAATGAATAACGTACAGGAAATAACTGGATTACTACGTTTCACAGAAGTGATTTTAATAAAACGCTGTCAATCTAACCTTTACATATAGAAGGAGATTGTGATTAGTCTCTCACTACCTTGATGAATATGATTTTCATTTGTGCCATTCTAATTTTACTCATATAACTCCTCATTTGTTATATTTATCTTGGTGACTAGCAGAGGAGTCCATGAGTTACGCTTCGTCCCATTTCCAACTGATCATCTGGATGAACCTGCATTCCATCAAGTGATATTGTTCCACTGACCCTCGAATCCGGTATCCTTGGTCACAAACGCTACATCAATATATCATAGATGTCAGGCAACATCGAAGCATCCACATACGGGCCGATCTACCAACAGTGACCAAGCAATTCGGCCCTTTATAGCAACGGGAAATTATAAGTTTCACTAAACCTACACTTTTTATCTTTCCTTTCTTACATTGCTGAACTCTCTACAACTAATTCTGTTATACTTTATATGAATTAATAATAATTTCTTTATACAGGTCAAGATTATTAGTTTCCCATTTGTCTGATACTCCTTATTAATAGAATCCAGAGTGTACATTTCATTCTGCTTTAAACTCATCAGCTGGATGTATCTGCATCTCAGTGAGTGGTTGTGTTCCCTTTGAGAGTGAAACACTGCACCCACCCAAAGGTGACTGGTTTACGATAGCCACTCTTTGTGCAGTTAATAAAGACTAACCAATAATGTACAGTTATTGTTGGTTGATACTTGTAATTTCCTGGTGCTATACAGGGTCGGAATGGTCTGCCAATGTTGGCAGATGAGCTCCTATTCGAATACCTTGGTGGCTGTCATATCGAGTAGCGTTGTGGATAGCTTTTTGGTTTTTGAAACAATGGATGCTGAGTCGAAGTCTCATTTGAAACAGTATCATTCGCTGTGGTATAGGTGCATCCAACTGATGAGTTTAAAGCAGAATTAAATGTACACCCTGGATTCTGCTAATAAGGAGTATCAGACAAATAATTTTAAAACAGTTCCACTTAGTTAATCTTCTGTATTCTTATCATACTAGTTTTTTTAATTATAATTTATTGTAACTTAATTTCACCTAATTTCTTTACTCTGTAAAATAGATCATTACCAAAGTCCTTACCCAGTTGTTTACAAAATTCATTAGGCTAGCTTACTCATTTCATACTATTATTATTATTATTGTTAGTAATATTATATAATTTATTTGTCCTTGGGGTTCCTAGTAGAACATAGGGACTCAGTAGCACGCCACCATTTCACTCTCTTCTCTACATTCTTCTCAATCTGGCCACACCACTGTCCATAACCTTTCATTTCTTCCTCCCATGATCTCATCCATGTCAGCATCGGACACCAAACTCGTCGTTTCCCATGCGAGTTCCACTAGAAAACTAGGTCTGACCTGATGCGTGATGCCTCCAAACCGTCTTCTCAGTGTATATCCATTCCAGTCCAATCCATCTCGACTTTCGCCGTCTACATATTTGTTGGTTATGGGTTCTTGCTTCTTTGGTTCGTTGCCAGCCAGCCAGAGTTCCTCCTTGCTTATTCTTATCATTCTGGATATCTGATCTCCATTTTCAGTATCGAATGAGTGTATGTGGCAGCTGTTGATGTGATGTATGTGTGTATTTTGTTAGAATTGTTTTTGATAATACGCAAAGTCTCTCAAGCACCACATAGAAGCAGTGACCTATTTGACTGTGATTAGTGTTGAAAATCCGGATGTTGTTCATGCTTCATACTGAGTGTAGTGCAGTAGATCTCAACACTGATTATTTCAGAATAATGCAGGAAGGCCTATCTTGCTTTTCGATCCTGACTTTAACGTCGTTATCTCTGCCGCTTTTTGTAGTTGAAACCATGCTACCTAGGTAAGGAGGTACGTGAAAGAGACAACTTCCTTCAGATTTTTCCCGTTCATGATGGTTGGTGCTTGTTATTAGTGGTGGTTGGGTATCTTCATCAACTCTGTCTTCTCTGTATTCACTTGAAAGAATTCTCGTCTTCCTTCTCTGCCTCATCTGTCAACTTGTTAGTTTTCGCCTGTAGATCTTTGAGTTTGTACAACATTAGACATAAATCATCATCGACAAAATCGAAATCTTCTTATAGTATCTTTTCATCGGTGTTCTGAAACAGCGTATGCCCATCTTCTTGCTCTTCATAGTTCATTGCATGATTCAGTTCACCCCAATCACGATGAGTTTCTGTATGCTCATGCTTAAATGAAAAAATTGTATATTAGGTAGCTACAACAGCGATCTTAACTGCGATTACGCATTCATCGGAAAACATATACACAGAATTATCAGATGAGTGGTATTTTTTGTTGAAAAAAGCCTTCAAAATAATTAATTGTACTTAATAACTATTTATAAACAATCAGTAATATAAAGGTTATATTTAATTTCGGATAAAGGACGAGATATACAGAATAAGTGATGATATTATCTTATTTCACAATTCTCTTCAGCTGCATACAGGACATAAGACAATTTAAAATGGGGAAACTAATAATCTTGACCTGTATAAAGAAATCATTAATAATTCATATAAAGTATAACAGAATTAGTTGTAGAGAGTTCAGCAATGTAAGAAAGGAAAGATAAAAAGTGTAGGTTTAGTGAAACTTATAATTTCCCGTTGCTATAAAGGGCCGAATTGCTTGGTCACTGTTGGTAGATCGGCCCGTATGTGGATGCTTCGATGTTGCCTGACATCTATGATATATTGATGTAGCGTTTGTGACCAAGGATACCGGATTCGAGGGTCAGTGGAACAATATCACTTGATGGAATGCAGGTTCATCCAGATGATCAGTTGGAAATGGGACGAAGCGTAACTCATGGACTCCTCTGCTAGTCACCAAGATAAATATAACAAATGAGGAGTTATATGAGTAAAATTAGAATGGCACAAATGAAAATCATATTCATCAAGGTAGTGAGAGACTAATCACAATCTCCTTCTATATGTAAAGGTTAGATTGACAGCGTTTTATTAAAATCACTTCTGTGAAACGTAGTAATCCAGTTATTTCCTGTACGTTATTCATTTTAAATGGACTTGAGGTTGAAACCTGATGTTCTGTGTCTACAGGATATCATCTTTATTCTGTATACTGTCTATATTTTATCTCAGGGTATTTTTTTTGTTTACTTCCGAAGTACACCTTCTTGGAACTTACCTTTCACCTAATAGTTTAATATTCAGATGTATATTGACTTGTTACTAGAAAATAATTAGCTTCATATTGTCTATTCGTGAGTTCTCAGTCTCCACAAATCGACAAACTGAATTATTCTCTACTGCGTATTGGTGAAATGTTTAAAGGTGGTAGTGGATTTTCAGTGGTTCTCTGATAGATATCAGTAAATGATGAATACCGATCTCTAGAAACTTCAATAAAGAAGGTGTAGTTCAGTAAAGAAATCTTCTTCATTGAACTGTAACTATACAATTGTACTTTCAGTAACCACAAAATGTATAAATGTTTTAGTGAGTAATAGGTTAGACTTAAGTCAGGTAAGTAGTAGTAAGACTTGAACTATAGAAGAGAATCTAGGAACTGAATGAAGTTACATAATAGTCAATGAATAATACAATAATAGTAATAATTCACTTTATTCCAAACAATTTGTGGTACAATTTGGAATTCTCAGCACGATATATTGCAACAACAACAACAACAAACTATATGTATGTTATACTCCTCTGCAACAATACGAATGGTATATGGAAACTGGAAGTGGGGGAAGGACACATATGACATAAAGGAATTCAATAATAAGAAAGATAATGAGAGGAATAAAAGATTGTCTTCAAGTCTTATCTTTTATTCCTCTCATTATCTTTCTTATTATTGAATACGAATTGTGTTATTATAGAAATGTAAGTAGTGTAAAGAATATTAAAAACGAGAATATTTTACATTGTTACCTAAATTATTAAAATGAGACTGTCAACTGTTACGAAGTTGATATATGTGAGTTCTGTTCGAACACTCCTTTTCCCTCACATTATATGTACGCTGAGTAAGGTATAGTCGTATTCTTGTCATTGGTTGTATGAGCGTACAGTCATCTTATGTAGTTTCTTCTTGTCCTCCCTGACGAGATACAAACAGAGAACTATGAATGAAATGGATGCCCAGTGTCAGTTAAAATGAATGTAGCTAGTTGCTCACTGGAATTTAAATATCGATCAACTACAGTGTTAATCAGTTGAGCCAGAGTGGCATTACTCACCCTTTCAACGGCTTTCAAAGCCCTACGCAACGTAACATAGTCCTTCTTTAGAAGAACAGGAAAGATAAATGGGGAACAATAGAGAAGAATAGGCAAAACGCAGGAATTGATATATTGTAAGCGAAGAGGCTGAGTTATACCGGAAAGCTTAAGTTTCTTTCTGTTATAAGTTAAACGCAAGATTTTTTTATATGTCAACAAGATATGAGACGACCAAAAAAGGCCAGAAGTAAAACTCAAGCCAAGATAGTTAACACTCGATTTACTTTCTGCAGAGATACCATCAGTGCAATAGGCTTCATGAGATTTGAACAGCTCGCGCAAGTCTAGTTTACTCCAGAGGCTGAAACTAACAGTCTGACATTTAGAAGGGTGTAACTTGAAACCATTTGAGAGGGAACATTGGCCAGCGACAGACAAGAACCCATGAAGAAGATAAATGTTTAATGAAACTACATATATGCTTCTTCTGGGGTCTTTTCATCGGTCCAGCCAATGTATGCCCCTCTTCTCGCTCCTCATGGTTTGCGGCATGATCAATCAAGTCCACTCCAGTTGACCGCAATCAGGAAGATGATCGGTGGGAGTAGGCAACAACTTTGTCTTACTCCTGTCGTTACTTCACTTCAAAGGCGTCACTGAGCTTTCCATTGTGAATCACTTGGCATGTGGCGTCTTCAAATAGTTGTTGAATGAGGTTGATAAATGTTTGTGGCACTAAAACCATAGTGTTGAAGCAGTTTCCAAATTACTTCTCAGTTGACGCTGTCGAAGGCCTTTTCAAAATCGATGAAGTTGAGGTTGAGTTGAGTTGACTACTATTCTATCCTCTGTTCTATGATGATGCGTAGCGTTGCAATTTGATGCACGTATGGTTTGTTCTTCCTGAGTCCAGCCAGTTCAGTGTGTAATTTTGAATCCAGCTCATCTTTTAGTCTCTCGTTTAGTTTCTTCAGTATGATGCTGCCTAATATTTTGCCTGTTTAATGTGGACAGGATCGGAGAATGATTTCTAGTCAGCTACATTTCTTGTAAAGACTTAGGTCACACTTCTTTGGGAGTTTGACAAGGTAGTCCTTCTTCCAATCTGCAGGTACCTTTCCTTTCTTGCAAATCTTCTGCAATAGTGGTGTGAGCATGTCCGCTGTTGTCTCTGTATCTGTTTTCAGTTGTTCTGGAGGAATTCCATCAGACCTGCTTCTTTCCCGGATTTCAGTAACTTTATGGCGTGCACGACTTTACTTCTGTTTTTCGGAGGGTTTGTGTTAACTGGTAAACCTGTGGCTGGATTGTTGGTAGTATTTCTGGACGAGTTACAAGTAGTGTGGCAGTGGTGGTGGTCGTTTTGAGAGTTTTGTGAAGTGGTCAGTTCATTGTTTCCTTTGTTTCTTCGGCTTGGTAAGTAAGTTTCCAACACCACCTTTCATTGGTTTTATCTGTGTTGTACTGATCTCTTCTCTTCCGGATAGTAGCCTGGTTATTTGATATAGTGTTGTCAGGTCTCTTTCTCTCCTACCTGCAGCCTGTTCTGCTTCACTTGCCAGTGTGTCGTAGAAGTATCTTTTGTCTTTGCGCGCACTCTTCTCCACTTCTCAGTCCAGTGTTTCATAAATTGTGCTCAGTTCCTCTTCTCGTTGTTCATCCTTGCACTGGTTCATCTTCTGCTTCACCAACCTCCTCTCATCCATCAGCTTCCATGTGTCCATCGAGATCCATTCCTTGTCTTGCCTCTTCTTTTTTCCTTCCTAACACAGTTTCTTTCCACATAGCTTTCAAATAGTTCCAGTGTTCTTCCACGCAGGTTTCTTCACTGATGTTGCCTAGTGTCTCATATTTTTTCCTGATGACTGACAGCGTACAGATGTCACTTGTAGTTTCATCCTTCAGTTCGGCTTCAGTACTGGGTGTTGAACGTGAACTGTGGTCTATCGCCAACTTCTCTGAAGGCTTCCAGCTTGATTCTGAAGGTGGGTTCTTTGAACTAGATAGTGAGTGATGTGAACCTACATCTGCTTCCATTCTTCATCTTGTTTGTGTCCAGTAGGCTGCGTCTCCACTTTCTTCGCTTTGAAATGAAGTCGATCTGATTTTTAGTGTAGTGTGTCTTGGTGTCTGGTGAAATCCATGTCGTCATGTGAATATCCTTGTGTTTGAACACACTGCCTCCAATCACCTAACAGATGAATGCAAAGAATTCTGTAAACAGTTCTCCATTCTCATCCATCATTTCACCGGCCGCTTCCCGGCCCATGGTCAGTTCTCTTCCTGTGTTGTCTGCTCCCAGTTTGGCATTCATGTCACCCATCGGAATGAATTTTGGTGTCGATAAATGTGGTGGGGTCTTGTTCATTACTGATTACAGTTGTTTGTAGAATTCCTCCTTCTTCTGTTCATCTGCATTATTTGTAGGTACGTAGCATTAGCATTGTATGATTGTGGCTCTCCCTCCTTTCCAGTTGAATCTTTCTATCATGATCCTGCAGCAGGAGACTGGTTCCCACTGCATGAGAGACAGCCTTTGATGCTCTTGGGAGGGGACATTATGATAGCCACTCGAGATTCAGTGTGCTCGTGGTTGTCGTATGGGTGACAGTTGACAGTTTGCAAAGTCTTCTTCCATATCATCTGCTCTCGTAGATTGCTAGTCTAGCACTTCTATACTATATCTTCTCATTTCTTTTGCAATCTGGGAAGCCTTGCCATCTAGCTTCAAACATTTTTCGAGCATTCCATGTCCCCATTCTTACTTTTGCTTTCATCGAGAGAGTGAAGACACATGAGCCAATTGGCTTCCAGAAGGCTTTCACCAACTGGCGCCATTTCGTCTCCCCGATTCCAGAAAGGAATAAGTTTATTTTTATTTTTGATATTTTCTTTGCGCTTTGAAGTTTTTTGGCGGTTGGATTGATTTTACGAAGTAGGGTTGCTAGCCCTATGCCCAACCTTCCCTGTTTACCAGGGATTAGGACCGGCTAGTAACTAGTGAACTATTTAACCAGGCGAGGTTATTGAAATAACATACAAAGTCTTTTTGTGTCGGATATTCAGAGTTCTTTCAGCTTTGTTGTTTTATCATTGACTTTCCGTCACCAGTCTTGGTGATATTTTCAGCCGTACTAACTTCATAAAGAAGTTTTCTCAGCTTCATTCTGAAGTGAAAATCTTTTCGGTTATTTCAGCGTCCTTTTTTTCTTCACGCTAACTGGACTTATGAGTTAACTTCATTTTGAACTAACTTCTCAACTTTTATATACGAAGAAACTATTAGGATGTCTACTGTGTGTCAGAAGTATTTAGAACTTGGCCATACTCGTGACTGTGTCATGTTATTTTATAGTATAACTGTTCAACAGAGTTCAGTTATGTGAAGTATATTGTTTACTATGTTGGAAACAATTATTTGTTGAATAAGTATGTGATTTCATGCCTTGAGATAACTCCCAAATCACTTATATGACATGGCATTTTATTATGCGTGTAAAAATAATTACCAATGAAAATGTGACTTGACTTTTATAAATCCTTGGCGCCTTACAATAGATTACAGTGGTCTACAGAAGGAATGAACATCTTAGCTACCATTTTTATGTATAAGTGATGTCAAGTGTTTATATTCAAGGGTTTTGCTATGAGGATGTTTTTTGGCCCACCTCCTTAAAGAATATATACATATCGCACTTGAAAAACCTAACCTAGAAAGTAATTAAAAAGGCTCATTTTTATCGAAGACATGTCGATATCATCCTTACTGTATGTGATTATTCAAGTATTAGCAACTGAATTCTAAGCTGACTGAATGAAGTATAGAACAGCAAATGCTTGACATGTATACAAGAGGACGATGATTGCTTGTCTTTCTTATACATATTAGCTAGTCGATAACAAGATGAATCTATACAGCCGTCTATCGACGTAAATCTCACATGGCTGTCGAAAATATTTGAATTATTAGGGCTATTTTTCATTTTAGGAAAAGTGGCCATTAATCAAGTACTGAGTTAAAGGATGAGACAAGAATTTTAACTGGAAAATTTCGGGAAAATAATTATCCATCAAAATTTATTAGTTTTCATAATGTAGCTAGAGCGCCGAAATTAGCTCCTAATTTTCTTCCGAAGAAAAATATCTTCATCAAGCTTTCCTAAAAAGGTGACTACATTGTCGCGATCCGTTAGATAGAGACTTAACGATGCTGTTAGAAGGAATTACTATACAACTAGTGTTAGATTAACAAAAAACACCGAAACCACATCCTCTTTTAGACTCAAAGCATATACTAATTTTAGTGTACGTGTGTTGACGTATAATTGGGGAGGAATCATATAATCAAGTAGGTAAGGACCTTGGTGCGTACTTCGAAGCAAATCAAATCATTTGGACCAAAAACACTGTTTGCGAACTTTCATACTCTTCGACTGCTAAACATCATTGAGACAGATCAGAAGACTGAATTTTCGACATCCTATAAACCAATTACTGTCCCTAAGCTCATCTCCTGTATATAAAATTGGATGCTATCCACTTTCGGAATTATATCACGTTAAATGTATATAATTCACCTGTGAATTTTCACTGATGATTTGTGTTGAATGTGACACAACTTGAAGATCTACAGGCAAAAACAAACAAGTTGGCAGAAGAGGCAGGGCAGTGAAGACGGGACTTCAAGTGAACGTAGAGAAGACAGAGGTTATGAAGATACCCAACCAACAACAACAAGCACCAATCACCATGAACGGGAGAAGCTTAAAGGAAGTAGCCTCTCTCAATTATCTAGGAAGCATTGTTTCAACTACAGGCGGCACACACGAGGACGTCAAAGCCAGCTAGGATGTGAAGGACAGCAAGACAAGCGTTCATTAACCTGAAACCAGTGTGGAGGTCTTCTGCACTCAGCATAAAGCGTGAACAACATCCGGATTTCCAACACTAATGCAGTCAAGTCAATGCTTCTATGTGATGGTTCAGAGACTTGGCGTGTTACGAAAGGCATTTCCAAACAACTACAGACATTCATCAACAACTGACTACGCTGGCTCGTTACTGAAGATCATATAGCCAGAAAGAATAAGGATAAACAAAAGGAACTCTGAGAACGAACCAACCAAGATGGAATGGGCATACACTGAGATCATTCAGGGACATCACGCGCCACGCCCTCGAGTGGAACCTAGATGGAAACGACGAGTTGGGCGTCCAAAGCAAGGGTGACATGGAGGAGATCGTGTGAGGAAGAAATGAGAGCTTTTGCGCAGTCGTGGAGCCAGGTTGAAAAGACTGGAGAGAAGAGAGTGGTTCATTCAGACAGTATAAAAATCTGCAACTCAAGCTAAGCATCTGACAGATAGAAATATAATGTACTTCTATGAACCGAAAAGTCCCATTTCCACATAACGTAACATTTTTCTTCTCTGTTTTGTTGTTGACTTGAGGAATAAAGAGATGAAAACAGTTTAAATATGTGTCAGAGTACATAATATGTCAAAGGATATATTTAAACGATTCAAAGAAAATGAAAGGATGAATTTGATGAAAAATGTTCAGTGAATAAATTTATAAACCCAAGGTTCAAGCAGGCCACCTACAAAATTCTTTAATTTATTTTAATAATATAACACATTAGTATAATTATTTTTATATCATACCGTCGTTGATTGGACCTAATTGACCTGTCTCTATTGGTATATGGGATCCTGTGCGGATGCCTCGATGTTACCGGTGCTCTAATGGCAGTAATGATGGATAGTGGCTAGCAGTGGAAACCAAGATGCGCATTTCGTCCTATTTGGGACTCGTCAGCTGGATGTACCTGCCTCCTAGTGAGTGATGTTGTTCATATCGGACTAATCTTATGAAATTTTAACGACCATCAGTACCTTTACTGATAGATGATCACCTCAGAAACGAATTAACAGTATGATTTCTGAATTATTCAGATCATTCAACGTGGTTTACCATGAATAGTATTGGTACTAGAATTTTATCATACCAAAAGGTTTCTATTACCAAAGAATTTATACGCTTCATTTGATATAATAATACAATGACTGAGTCAACCAAGGGTATATAAAACCAAACGTTTGTTTTAGAGAATAATGATAAGTGGCCCACCTAGTAATATATAGTATAATATAGATTTGAAGATTGCAGACATTATCCTTCATGATGATATGAGATATACTCTTGAGAGGACCTAAACTGAGTCAAGACAGTTATTAACCGCTTAGAGGATTTTCAGTCGATGTTGTTACACAGTAGAATCAATTCTCATAAAATGCCTAAAGGGGTTACGTATTCCTCCAGTACTTTGGAATTTAACCAGATTGTATTACTGATAGTAACTTTTGTTGATTTAAGCCTTATTCACTATTGCTGATGAATGTCAGTGTATTCCATAATCTTTTCAATTTTCCTTGATGGATAGATTCAGTTCTTACTAAAGTAATAGAGTGGAATGACTAAATAACTAATAATGATATAAATATTTCTTATTCTTCTCAACTACCCTATACACTATTCAGTCATTGAAACATCAAAATAAAATACTCTTTGTGAAGTTTACTAGGTGACGGAAATTACTCTAAAGCAATGAAAGTGTTGTTGTGCCTAACATCTACTGTTTTTAAGTTTCAAATAAAATATATAAACAAACTGGTGCTGCCGTAGGATCATCAATATCCTCTATCGTCGCAGACATATTTATGGATAGTTGAGAACAGATAGCCCTTGAAATATTTAGTCCTACTCCAAAGATATGGTTTCAGTATGTAGATGATACGTTTACAGTACTGAAATTGGAACACATTAATAGGTTTTTGGCATATATAAATTCTGTAGTGAATGGAATCCAATTTATCTGTGAATAAGAAAGTGATGAAGGTGAGATAGCAATGTTGGATTGTAAGATTAAACGAACACAAGAAGGAAATCTAGAGATAAGTGTCGATAGAAAATCTTCCCAATCGAAACTCTACTCTACTCTAATCCTGTCTCAGTTAAAGTTAAAGGCTTGAGTGATAGAGCGAAAAAGCTTACTTGTAGATCGGAAAATCTACTACAAGAAATTAGACACATCAATATCTAGCTCTTCCTTTGAGTTGATTCACTAAACCCTTGTTTATATTTATAAGTTCATCAACCATTTACTATCTGAGGTTGTTTTAACTAGTATACGAATTTATTTACATAGGTTAAGATTCAAGTATGTTCCTAATGTGATACTTCTCATAGTATGAAAAATAACTTGTTAAATTCACATTTGTTTTTCTGGTTATTATTAATACTAACTCTCTAGTTACAATGAAAAATTTCTTATCGAAATAATTTTATTTAACCAAATTCTTAGTTGTCATCAAATACCTTTAGTAAGAAAAAAGGCTCAAATGAAAATACTTTTTCTCATATTGTAAATTGAACACATTTGAATATTATTTAGTAAAGCTATGAATTCATTGAATATATACAATATATTGTCGGTATATTTTCATTGTCAAAATGTATATTATACATACAAGTTGACAGATTTATTTTTGTACAATGATTTCGGTTTATTTAGTGTACACGAAAGAAAGGCATTATTATTTTTTTTCTCCTCTAATCAAAGTCGAATTGTTCACTGATGGTTTATATATATATAATCTAAAGCAAATAAATAACCAACTAAAATTTTAACTTCAATGAATTAATAATTGGCCAAATGATTTGATTTATATACACTACGAAATGTGATCCTTAATATTATGTCGAAGATAACTATATATTCGAATATAGAGAAGACAGAGGTGATGAAGATACCGCACCACCAACACCACCACCAACAACAACAACAAACTCCAATCACCATCAACGGGAGAAATTTAAAGGAAGTAACCTCCTTCACCTATCTAGGAAGCACTGTCTCAACTACAGGCGGGACAGACGAAGATGTCAAAGTCAGAATCGGAAAAGCAAGACAGGCGTTCATTAGCCTGAAACCAGTGTGGAGATCTTCTGCATTGCACTCAGCATGCGGAACAAGATACGGATTTTCAACACCAACTCAGTCAAGTCAGTGCTTCTGTATGGTTCAGAGACTTGGCGCGTTACGAAAGGGATTTCCAATAAACTACAGACATTCATCAACAACTGCTTCCGCTGTCTCGCTACTGAAGATCAGATGGCCAGAATAATATGAATAAGCAACAAGGAGCTCTGGGAACGAACCAACCAAGAACCTATCACCCAACAAATATGCAGTGGAAGGAAGTGGAGATGGATTGGATTGGGCATGCACTGAGAAGGCCGACTGGGGACATCACGCGTCAGGCCAGTTGCTCGAGTGGAATCCCCATGGGAAGCGACGAGTTGGACGTCGGTGTTGAGGGTGACATGGAGGAGGTCGTGAGACGAAGAAAATGAGAGCTTGTGGGCTGTCGTTGAACCAGGTTCAAAAGATCTCAGAGAACAGAGTTCACTGGAGACGTGCTACTGAAGCCCTATGTTCCACTAGGAACCCAAGGGACTAATAATCAAATAATAATAAATGATATATATGAGTCATGATAGTATTTTGTCGCACAAACTCGAAGATCTACAAGCAAAACCACCAAGTTGGTAGGAGAGGCAAGGCAGCGAAGGAAGATAAGACTTCCTCCAGATGAATGTAGAAAAGATGGAAGTGATGAAGATATCCAACCAACAACAGCATCAACAACAACCATCAATCGCCGTGAATAGGAGAAACCCTAAAGGAAGTAGTCTGTTTCACCCACCTCTCTACATAGGCAGCATCGTATCAAGTACAGGTGGTACAGACACAGATGAGGATGTTAAAACCAGGATCGGAAACCCAAAATAGGCTTTCATTAGTTTGAAATCATTGTGGAGATCTACTGCACCCAGCATAAAGCGTGAACAAGATTCGAATTTTCAACACCAATCCAGTCAAGTCAGTGCTACTATATGATGATTCAAAAACTTGGCGCGTTACGAAAAGCATTTCCAACAAACTACAGATATTCATCAACAGCTGCCACCAACGGTCAATACTGAAGATCAGATGGCTAGAAAGAATATTCAACAAGGAATTGTGGGAACGAACCAACCAAGAACACATCGGCCAAAAGATATGCAGAAGAAAGTGGAGATGCATTGGATTGGATATACTCTGAGAAGGCCGATTGAGGACATCACGCGCTAGGCCATGCCAGGCCATCGAGTGGGCAGTTGTGGAGCCAGGTTAGACAGACTGCAGAGTACAGAGTGGAATGGAGGCGTGCTACTGAAGCTGTATGTTCCACTGGGAACCCAAGGGACAAATAATAATAACAATAATAGATGATCGTATTTTTGCGCAACATATTTCGAACAGTCTGATAGCAGTTTCATACTTTCCAAAATTATTTAATTATATACAAGTTAACCAAGAGATAAATGGTGAGAATATGAGAAGAGGTCAAGTAAAAAGGCCAAAATGGAAAGTAATAATAAACCAAACTTGGCTGCAGCTTTGAATACTTCATGGAAGGTTTCATTGTTTGCTTTCGAACATCTAAAGGGGGTTGATGACTAAGGCTTTGGAACATTTTGAGGATTCGTCCTCAACACGTTTCACAAATAGGTCTACAGGATGTAGGAATTTCAATCTTCTAACCTGTTTCAGTGATATATCTTATGAGAAGAGAATGAGCTCCAAACGCTCATCGATGATTACACACTGACAGCCATTAAAAATAACAACAGAGTATATTTCATAGTAGTGATCTTGTTAAAAGTGCATGTTTGAAGGCCAATACCTTTATGGGTCGCTTTCATTCAGATCTGATGCTTGTCAGCATTCAAAAACGTAATGTTTCTACAGGCCCCATGCTTATCCAACTTACGTAGATCATGCTACTAGATAGCTGGGTTAGTGGTTACAATAGAAATTTACCCAAAAGACTTATGTCGATATTCGTAACTGTGAATGTTTAATAACTAACTAAATTGAAATTTAAGCCTAAATCTATGATATAGTCATAATATGTGAAAAGCCTGAAGATACGATGTGTCTGCTAGGGAAGATGAACGCGCCTTAAAATCACATTAGCCTTACTTGTGAGCAAGAGACGAATAACTAGCTACCGTTCCTAGACATACTACTCAGTCGACGGGAGGATGGCTGGATCAGGAGGTCGGTCTATAGGAAACCTACATGGACAGGGCACTATCTTAATTTCCATAGCTATTACCCAGTTCAATATAAACGTGGTTTAGTTAGATGCTCATTCAACAGGCTAAGCTGCATGTGCACCAATGACACCGAGGAGGAAGAAATCAACTTACTGACGACAACACTGTTACATAATGACTACCCCTTGAAATTTATTGATAGTTATGTACCATTGAAAAGTACACGGTATTCTCTTGCTAAGAAAGATGTCTACATCTCATTACCATTCAGAGGTGATTCACATACCTTTGTTGTGAGGAAACGGCTTAGATCAGCCATCTGTTAAACATATTATATAGCCAACGTTATCACTGTAGAAGATAAAGTCCATGTTGCAACACAACCTAAAACAATACACAAACGATAAGATGATATCGTTTTGTGTTTATCAATATATATGCATGTGTGGACAAACATATTGGGAGGGGTAGGCGTGATATGCAGTTAAGGATGGTTGAATATGTACCTAAGTGGCTTCACTAACAAATGACCTGAACGAATCCGATAAGTGCAGGTGATAAACATCCATCTTCGTCTATAACTAAACATGTACTAGAAACTAACCACATAGTAGACATGGAACTACCTTTTAAAGTATTATCTAAAGGTTTTCAGGGCCAAGTGGTTAAATTTATTGAAGCTCTTACCATCCGTAAATTCATACCTCATTTATGTATACAAAAACAATTTGTACTCATGTTATACTCCCTAACTTAGTGGTATTGATTTTAATTTTCAAACTGGGTGATGATTGAAGGTGAAATGGAAATATGAACCTCGGTTGGATTTTAACCAGCAACTACCGGGTTACCGGTTCAATGTTCTACCAATTGAACTAAGCTGTCTGGGGATTGCGGTGGAAGTAATGTGATTAAGATTTTGTTTTTTCTCCGCCCTTCTTATTCCTATGCTTCCTACTCACTTCAATAACTCTTTTCGTAAATTTTCATATAAAAAGTTCCACAAGTTCATATCTGATCGGGTTGTTCGAAACATATAGCGCTAATACATCAGATAATCTTCGTCTTCTCATTATGCTGTTTAAATCTATTGTACCTACTAGTTAAACAACCTTTCATAACATTTGGACGGAAATAGTTATGTTTTTGAGATGAATGGGGATTTTCAATTTACAAGTAGTATTCATCATGGACTGACATCAGTTGAGGAACCATTGAAAATCTGGGAGCACTGGACAGCTGTTTCGTCCTAGTATCGGACTCATCGGCAGTACGCACACACGACCCGTCTGGGGATCGAACTCAGGACCTCCTGGTTTCTTGACGAACGCGTTCACCACACAGCTATGTCGTGAATTGACAGAAGTTGGAAATTATGAACCACTAAATACCGACCCAGTGGCTGAATAGTTAACGCGTTCGCCACGAAACCTGATGGTCCTGAGTACGATCCCTAGCCGGGTCCTGGGTGCGTACTGTCCAGTGCTCCCAGATTTCCAGTGGTTCCTCAACTGATTTCAGTCAATGATGAATACTACTTCTAAGTTAATGATTAATTTCTAGGCCTAACGTACGTTTTCTCACAATATCTGACCTATATTGTCCACTTAGAATAAGTCTGAAGATCTGATTACCCCGGATCAAGAGATGTACCTGTCTAGTTATTCGTACTGACTGAAACTCATAAATGATTCTTTGAAATGTTTTGGTAATTCAGCTAACTTCATTTGATTTGTAGATTTTCTGAGGGTTTTATCGACCTCATAGTAGCATTCGTTACAGACTGATATCATTCAAAGAACTATTGAAAACCGGGGGGGGAGAACACTAGGCGGTGGTTTCGTTCTGGTTTAAGATTCGCCAGTAATCCGAATCCATGACCCGTAAAGAGAATTCAGACATTAGGATACTATCAACTATGTTTGCTATGAACAAAAACAATAGGAGTAGTTGGTTTATGGAAGGTGATTGATTTTAAAGAGAACAGGCAGGCTTCAGGAAGTACAAATCATGCGCCGACCAAATTGCAACGCTTCACATCATCATAGAACAGAGTATAGAATGGCAGTCAACTCAACTCTACCTCAACTTCATCGACTTTGAGAAGGCCTTTGACAGCATCGACCAAGAGGTAATTTGGAAACTGCTTCAATACTACGGAATACCACAAACCTTTATCAGCCTCATTCAACAACTATATGAAGACGCCACATGCCAGTCAAGTAATTCACAATGGGAAGTTCAGTGATGCTTTTGAAGTGAAGACAGGAATGAAACAAGGCTGTCTACTGTCACCCATGATATTCCTGATTGTGGTCGACTGGATCATGCAGCAGACAACAATGGGGAGCTATGAGAAGAGGTGGATACACTGGATTGCGGAAAAGAACCTAGAAGACTTGGATTTTGCCAATGACTTGTGCCTGATGTTACACAAACTTGAAGATCTACATGCGAAAACTAACAAGTTGGCAGAAGAGGCAGGGCAGCGAAGACGGGACTTCAAGTGAAGTGAGTGTAGAGAAGACAGAAGTGATGAAGATACCGCACCACCAACACCACCACCACCAACAACAACAAACTCCAATCACCATCAACGGGAGAAACTTAAAGGAAGTAACCTCCTTCACCTATCTAGGAAGCACTGTCTCAACTACAGGCGGGACAGACGAAGATGTCAAAGTCAGAATCAGAAAAGCAAGACAGGCGTTCATTAGCCTGAAACCAGTGTGGAGATCTTCTGCATTGCACTCAGCATGTGGAACAAGATACGGATTTTCAACACCAACCCAGTCAAGTCAGTGCTTCTGTATGGCTCGGAGGCTTGAAGCGTTACGAAAGGAATTTCTGACAAACTACAGACATTCATCAACAACTGCCTACGCTCGCTTGATACTGAAGATGGAGATCAGATGGACAGAATATTAAGAATAAGCAACAAGGAACTCTGGCTGATGACGAACCAACCAAGAACCTATCACGCAACCAATATGCACTGGAAGGAAGTGGAGATGGATTGGAGTGGGCACACATTGAGAAGGCCGACTGAGGATATAACGGGCCACGCCGTCGAGTGGAGTCCAAAGGGGGAACGACGAGTTGGGCATCGGAGTCAAGGGTGACATGAATGAGATCGTGTGAGGAAGAAATGAGAGCTTATGGGCAGTGGTGGAGCCAGGTTCAAAAGATTGCATAGAACAGAGTGGGATGGAGACGTACTACTGAAGCTGTATTTTTCATTAGGAACCCAAGGGAATAATAATAATATAATAATCATAACTGACCAAAATCAGCTAGGAGAAGCATAGGAAATTCAAGAGATTATACTACAATGTTTAAAGCTGCTAAGTGAAGATTTTCATTTGTGAAGTTACATCGACTGTATTGTTGAGAATTTATAGCCGTTTGTAGCTTGTCTTTACAGGAAACTGCTCAACAATCATTCAAATAAGGTGAATTGTTTTAATGCGTGGATGATGAGACACGCAGTCGGTTCAATGTCACATAGGACAATAATATCAGTGCTGTTGTGTGGATAATACATAAATTCATCGAAGATAACTGAAGTTATATTGAGTTAGAAGTTAGTGAAATAATAAGCAAACGTTTTATTTTTCTACCAAGTTATGAAGAGAATTAAATTTAACAAACTTTTTTAGATAAAAAAGACACCTATTAGATGGTAAAGAAAATGTATTGATGTTTATATAGGCAGTGTTATTCTTTGTGTAACTTTCAAAATCGGATCTGTAAAGGTAAAGTAATACTCATTTAGTTGGTTACACAGACAGCTGTTACCAAAATACATTAAACCCTGTAGTCAACATATAATTAAAAGAAACCTGAGATAAATTACATGAACTATTTAAATAAAACCAAATTCAGCCATACCTAATTATATCTTTATGTAAGCTAATTGATTTAAACAAAAATCATAATTTTATGCATCAATTATGAAAGTAAAAGTAGTCTTGTAATATTTTTGTAGTTAAAAAATTATTTCTATTTTTCACTATATTTGTTGCCTATCTTTTGATGTGGATTATTCTGAAATTTTCAAATTAAAACTGGTTATGACATTGAACACATTGAACAATTTGTTTAACTTAGTACAGTCTATAATAAATATATAGGGTGTTCATCTGAAGTACTGATGGAAAAGTAAGTTAAGACCGTGATTCGTTTGAAAGTGATATCAACCATTGAAGAGATTATCAAGAAAGTGTCAAGGATTATTTTTTTATATAGTATACATAGGATAAACCATAGTAAGTGACCTTATAGTCTGTAGTTTCCCGTTACTGAATGTATGGAATCAATCGTTCAAGATTATCATATAAACTGTTATGTGGACGCCTTTATATTATTGGTGTTTTCACTCACTGACAGGTAAACACATTCACCTAACGAGTCCCAATAAGCAGGTGAGGATGTACGTGCTGATTTTGAAGCGTCTACAAAGTAGCTCATATGCCAATAGTTACAGAGTAATTTGGTCAAACAATTAACTGGAAACTAGACGTTGTAACCACTGAACAAACGAGTGACTAATAGAACCCACTGGTCTTATGGTTAGGAGCTCTGGGACTTAAAGTGGTTGATGTTAGGTTCATGTCTCAGTTGAGACGAAATCCCTTACTGAATGGTAGGTATATCAACTAACTAAACCCAGGTGAGAATATATGGACGTCATGAGTTCCGGCGTCAACCACTATCTTTTATTATTACACTACTAGCTGTTTTGAAATCCAAACAGTTGAAACTCCAGTTAACTACTCATTAACTTCTATATTAGATTGTTTACGTGATATAGTAAACAATGATACAGCATTATTTAGTGGATGACGTTACAAGCAGAACCCATTGCTAATATATCATATCCATATCAGAGTAATCATACGACTTCAAACTTCCTTTTCATAGTCTACTAGTTTTTCATTGCTTTATTTTATTCGTCAAAACGTTTTCTAGATATCTGTGACAATTGATGAATAATTTCTGCTACAAAATATTAAGCTTTGATTCAATGAACGAAGATTTTTCCCTTGGGTTCCTAGTAGAACAAACGACTTCAGTAACACGCCTCAATTCCACTCTCTTCTCTGCAGTCTGTAGAACATGGCTCCAACACTGCCCACAACCTTTCATGTCTTCTTCAAATAACCTCCTCCATATCAACCTCACCTCCAACACACAACTCCTAGTTTCCCATACAGATTCCACTCGATGACCTGGCCTGGTGCATGATGTCCCCAATCGGATTTCTCAGTGTATACCCACTCCAATCCAATCCATCTCCACTTTCTTCTCCATATTTGTTGGCTGATAGGTTCTTGGTTGGTTTGTTCCCACAGTTCCTCCTTGCTTATTCTTATTATTCTGATCATCTGATCTCCATCTTCAGTATCAAGTGAGTGTAGGTGGCAGATGTTGATGTGATGTATGAGTGCAGTTTGTTGGAAATGCTTTTCGTGACACGTCAAGTTTGTGAACCAACACATGGCAGCAGTGAATTGACTAGATTGGTGTTGAAAATCTTGATCTTGATCGCCACACTGATTTCAAACTTATGAAAGCCTATTTTGCTTTCCAGGTTCTGGTTTTAACATCCTCATCTGTGTCTGTACCACCTGTACTTGGTACGATGCTGCTTATGTATGGAGGTAGGTGAAACAGACTACTTCCTGTGGGTTTCTCCCATGGTGATTGGTGCTTGTTGTTATTGTTAGTTTGGTATCTTCATCTGTCACCTCTGTCTTCTCTACATTCACTTGAAGTCCTGTCTTCGCTGTCTCTTCTGTCAACCTTTCGGTTTTTGCATGTAGATCTTCGAGTTTGTGTTACAAGACAGAGATAAATCATCATCGACGAAATCTATATCTTCTTCTGGGTCTTTTATCGGTCCTACCAGTGTTTGGCCATCTTTTCGCTCCTCATGGTTATCTGCATGATCCAGTTCACCATAATCAGGAAGATCATGGGTGACAGTATGCAGCCTTTGCTTACTTCTGTCTTCAAAGGCGTCAGTCTCTCGCTTTACTAAGAGTTATATTGCATTTTAGAATTGTCGCCCTACCTCAGTCTATAGTTAGTATGATTATAGACCAGTGTAGGCACAGAAATAGCTGAGTTTTTCTTGAAATTACTAATTTTACTATGGTCAACAATTATGTGTTATGCTGACTGATACCAATATACGGATTTAGCCTACATAGTTGACCTCACAGTTGTTACATGGCATTTGATAGAATAGATTATTTTTTCCTGTTGAGTCCACTAGATATTTTAGCCTACAAAGTTTCTCTCTGGGAGAGTTTGTGGGTTCAAATACCACGGTAATTAGAGGAGTATTGAGATTTCCACCTAAAATTTTCGATTTATCTTCTTTGTACAGCAATACTACAGATGATTTAGGCATGTTGCAACACCAGTAATATTACTCCTTCCTCGCTTTTCAGTCCTTCTAAACTTTTTAATTGATTATCAAGCGTAGTTATCAGGAAATAATGTCTCCTTGTTTCATTTTCTCATTTAGATTTTATGACTTACCATTCGAACTCCTAGCCCAATTACAGGGAGGTTTTACTAAATCTACGTTGACAGATATTGGGTGATATTATGTGAAACTCAAGTATCTTCTCAAATGTGTTGGCTTTCAATAAATGCTGGCATCTAATAAGGAGTTATACTCCAGTACAGTGGAGTGGTAACTTTAACCACCCTCCCATTGGTACATTTTCACTGTTAGTACTGGTATTTGCAATGTATTTGTCTGTTTTCACAGTTAGGTTCGACCTGATAACCTATAGCAGCTTTCATGAGCATACTTTCAGGTAAGATGGGGAAAACAACCAACTGATCGAAAAAACTATCGCCTGAAGTATTTTACTTTCGTTGTAAAGTTTGCACAAACTATTTATACGATTCTGAGTTCTTTGCGTTGAATAATTCACAGAGATCTCAACATTTACGCTTTATTTTACTAAGAAACTTGTTCTACTTACTGCTCGCTTCAAAATTACATCCCGTTGTCTAAGGTCATACTCACTTTCCGATTTTCAGAAAGAATGACGGTAATTTGAATTATCCTTTATGATTATCATTACCGAAGAGAGCAAGCATTACTTTAAGAGTACTGAAAATTAATTTTTCTAGCAATGAGTCCCGTTTATTCACAATTCAACTTGGAAAATGGATTTCCGGATACAGACCGTTTGATTTATGGTTCTCATACTTTTCGATGATATCTTACCTTAGACTTCATACTATCAACCTGTGTTTCAACCAGTTTGATTAGATCACAGTAATAAAGTGGCTCAACCTGACAGCCGTTAACGAAGCTTTTCATCACTTAATCCCCCATCTTTTAGATCCAGTCTACAATATATTCGCTTCAGGCAGGAAATATGTGCTTTTTGCATGAAACATCTTCCAGATGATGCTTAAAGTATGGTGGATAATAACAAATGAAACATCTAATCTTTGAAGCTTTTAAAGGCCTTCTGAAGGAACTGAAGGTCTCAGAAAGCTTTAGAGGCATATATTCCTAAGAATCTTCTATAGTTTTGAGACGATTGCTTTGAACAACTTCCAAATCCTTGTACTCATAGATTACTACACAAGACAGCAATGAAAGATGATGTCCAGATACAATTATCATGAGACTTTCGTGGTTTCAATATTATCTTCAAAGTGGTTTGTACATCAAAATGTATACTATTAAAATGCTAATGGAATGTTACGCAACATTTACGCATACTTACAACATATTTGGCAAAAGTTAGATTGAGTTCTTTTGGGTGTTCATGTAAAACAATGTTCGGCGAAATGTTTGGTAAATCAATGCCATATGACAGCATAAAACTTTTACTACATATACAAGACTACTGAAGCTGACAGACATTATGAACTTCAACTAAAAATAAAACAAGATAGGCTTTCATGACTCTGAAATAATCAGTGTGCAAATCTGGTGCACTGAGCACAAAGAACAAGATCCGGGTTTTTAACATCAATCTAGTCAATTCACTGCTGCCATGTGATGGTTCACAAACTTGACGTGTCACGAAAAGCATTTCCAACAAACTGCACTCATACATCACATCAACATCTGCCACCTACACTCACTTGATACTGAAGATGGAGATCAGATGACCAGAATAATAAGAATAAGCAAGGAGGAACTGTGGGAACAAACCAACCAAGAACCTATCAGCCAACAAATATGGAGAAGAAAGTGGAGATGGATTGGATTGGAGTGGGTATACACTGAGAAATCCGATTGGGGACATCATGCACCAGGCCAGGTCATCGAGTGGAATCTGTATGGGAAACTAGGAGTTGTGTGTTGGAGGTGAGGTTGATATGGAGGAGGTTATTTGAGAAGACATGAAAGGTTGTGGGCAGTGTTGGAGCCATGTTCTACAGACTGCAGAGAAGAGAGTGGAATTGAGGCGTGTTACTGAAGTCGTTTGTTCCACTAGGAACCCGAAGGAAAACTAATTTTAATATGACACTAATCCAAAAGATTTTATATACAGTTGATTTATGAGGGTCCAGGAGAGTCAGCTTTGGTTATTATAACCATAGTGAGTTTTGTACGAGATTGGGTTTTGCATATTTAAGCACCCTGATTTGAGAACTCTAATTAGAAGTCAGTGGAAAGGATTCATAGTGTGTGATGAACTCCTTATCCTTTCTTCATGATCTCATAGACATGATTCAAAGATGATGCATTGGTTTTCTCTAATTATCGAATAAAGCCATGAGCGCAATTTACACGTTAACATTAATTGCCTGGTGTATGGTGTAAACATAAGATTAGAAAAGGTGATGAAAATATACTTCTTGAATGAGAGTTTATTCAACTGTGCAAACAATGCGAACTCAATTCTATGACATGTTCACATTCTGCCGTTAAAGTATCCTGCTTGTAATTCACTGCAAGGTTATCTATTACGTTAATCAGTTTCTTCGAATTTGATAGTTAGTCACTTTTCATCACTAATCGATACTAGTTAGGTAGACAGTTTAGATACAGAAGGCTGGTTTTGCATTTAGTAACTTGCTTCACATGTGGCATCGATAAGCACGATTATACTGTGCTCCAGTGTATTCTTTTCTGTTGTACAGCTGTGCAACGTGGCCATTTAAAATCGAAAGCATGAAGTGATTAAAAGGTTTTGACCATAAATGTCTTTGTAGTTATTGATCACGTTCGGTGAAATAACCTTGTGAGCAATGTTGAGGTCAGGCGAAAGGTACTATGCAAGATAGCCAAGTAGATTGTTGTGGTTGTGAATCTTAGTTGAATAACATTGCTTGGACATGTATCGACCATGCCGAATGACTATCTACCTCTACGCGCCATACTAGAAGCTGGATCAGGTTGAAAGACGGTTAAGGGTGACCAGACTAAGAGATAGCACCAGTCGATGAGTCGTTTGGGTGACATAGACTTTCTAGCTTGGGTCCAAGAGATGAAAGAAATCAGTAGTTCAAGACTGTTGGTGACATGGCTGAATATCATCTTTCAAAGCTTGAATATTTTCTCACACTACTTGGATATCATTCTTGTTATATCCACTTTTTCTTTGGATATTACTGTGAAGTATGGCAACTTGAACCGATTAACAATTCTGATCAAGTTTAATTTAAGTGATCCTAAAATTCATAACTTTTCTAAATGAACTGCAGATGAATCAGCTGTATAGTTAGTGAAGATTTCATATTCTATACTGGAAAACTTTTAAGGCTTGTATAATTTCCGCTTTTTGAATAACACTGATTATTCATAGGCGGTATTCTAAGTTGACACTAAGAAGATTCTTGTTAATAATGTAGTAAAAAAAATCTTGTTCAAAAGTTTAGAATAGGCTTCCTCAGCGGTAAAATGACATAATACTTGTATTCGCTTTTTTTGACACCAAATCAAATTATCTCATACACTGGAAGTAGTCAAATACTTCAAAGACTATGTACAACAATCTCGATGTTTTAACACAAGAAGGAAATGAATAACATTTTTGATTTACGACATCATTTTTTTGTTATATATTCGTCATTACTAGTTATCAGTCAACTCATGTTCAGATAACCAATGTGTGTATGTGAGTTTAATCTCGCCTGGTTAACTAGTTCACTAGTTGCTAGCTGGTCGTAAGCCTGGGTAAAGAGGGAAGGTTGGATACATGCCTAGCAATCTTACCCCCATCTCGTAAAACCAATCAAATGGCTAAACAAACTTAAGAGCATAAAGATAATATAAAAAATAAAAATAAACTTATTCCCCGCTGGAATTGGAGGGACGAAATGATGCCAGTTGGTGAAAGCCTTTTCGAAGCCAATTTGCCGAAGTGTCTTCTCTCTCTCGATGAAGGCGAAAGCAAACATACGAATACTGAATGTCCGCATCATGTGCAAACCTAGTAAGGCTGCCTAAGTTGCAAAAGAAATGAGAAGATATGGCACAAAAGTGCTAGGCTAGGAATCCGCGAGGGGAGATGGAATGGAAGTGGATTCTTCAAACTCTTAACTGTAGAGTCAATAATCTACTCCGATATCATCACCCACATGAGGTGAGGGTGACATGGAGGAGGTCATTTGAGGAAGACATGAAAGGTTGTGGGCAGTGATGGAGCCAGGTTTGACAGACTGCAGAGAAGAGAGTGGAATGGAGGCGTGCTACTGAATCCGTATGTTCCACTAGGAACCCAAGGGAATAATAATAATAATGTATGTGAATTTGTCTGTATATCCGTTAATTTCGACCTATTTAATTCACCTTTTTACATAAGTTTTATCTGTGATTAAACTTCTCCGCCGCAGTAAATGAAGTCAGCAGTCATCTTATGAATTAACTTAAAATTTCGCCTTAATTTTGTAAGTGGTGATGAAGCTGACTAAATGAATTTGAATCCTTGGTTTACAGAACATGATCAGTTTGATTTGGAAAATCTACGCAAACTGGAACAAACTCTAAGTCTAAATGTATATATCAGACGGTCAAACAATAAGGTTAGTGATATCTTTCTCAACATTCTGTTAACACTCCTTCAAAATAAGTTATAGTTTATGGAAGGTATGAAAAGACGGAAGCATAATTTGTAATGTAATGCGAAGGTAGTCGTTCACTGTGATTTGATTTAAAAATACACGTCCGTACCACTAGACGATTTGTTTTTATTATTATTATTAGTCCCTTGGGTTCCTAGTAGAACATAGGGCTTCAGTAGCACGTCTCCAGTGAACTCTGTTCTCTGAGATCTTTTGAACCTGGTTCCACGACAGCCCACAAGCTCTCATTTCCTCCTCCACGACCTCCTCCATGTCACCCTCAACACCGACGTCCAACTCGTCGCTTCCCATGGGGATTCCACTCGAGCAACTGGCCTGACGCGTGATGTCCCCAGTCGGCCTTCTCAGTGCATGCCCAATCCAATCCATCTCCACTTCCTTCAAGTGCATATTGGTTGCGTGATAGGTTCTTGGTTGGTTCGTTCCCAGAGCTCCTTGTTGCTTATTCATATTATTCTGGCCATCTGATCTTCAGTAGCGAGACAACGGAAGCAGTTGTTGATGAATGTCTGTAGTTTATTGGAAATCCCTTTCGTAAATCGCCGGCAAGTATCTGAACCATACAGAAGCACTGACGTGACGTTGGTGTTGAAAATCCAGATCTTGTTCCACATGCTGAGTGCAGTGCAGTAGATCTCCACACTGGTTTCAGGCTAATGAACGCCTGTCTTGCTTTTCCGATTCTGATTTTGACATCTTCGTCTGTCCCGCCTGTAGTTGAGACAGTGCTTCCTAGATAGGTGAGAGAGGTTACTTCCTTTAAGTTTCTCCCGTTGACGGTGATTGGAGTTTGTTGTTGTTGTTGTTGGTGGTGGTGCGGTATCTTCATCACTTCTGTCTTCTCTACACTCACTTCACTTGAAGTCCCGTCTTCCTTCGCTGCCCTGCCTCTTCTGCCAACTTGTTAGTTTTCGCCTGTAGATCTTCAAGTTTATGTGACATTAGGCACAAGTCATCGGTGAAATCCAGATCTCCTAGGTTCTTCTCCGCAGTCCAGCCAGCTTATCCCCCTCTTCTCACAGCTCCCCACTGTTGTCTGCTGCATGATCCAGTCGACCACAATCAGGAATATCATGGGTGACAGTAGACAGCCTTGTTTCATTCCTGTCTTCACTTCAAAAGCATCACTGAACTTCCCATTGTGAATTACTTGACTGGCATGTGGCGTCTTCATATAGTTGTTGAATGAGGCTGATAAAGGTTTGTGGTATTCCGTAGTATTGAAGCAGTTTCCAAATTACCTCTTGGTCGATGCTGTCAAAGGCCTTTTCAAAGTCGATGAAGTTGAGGTAGAGTTGAGTTGACTGCCATTCTATACTCTTTTCTATGATAATGCGAAGCGTTGCACTAGACGATGGTGACACTATATAACTAGTTGAATGGAGTAGAAATTAGTGAACTACTAAATGCAAACTCAGCAATGTAGTGTAAACCTTGCTTACTAAGAGACCTGACGGTTTTGGGATCAATTTTTTTGTCGGTTCATGAAAACGCACTGTTGACCAGTCTCATATTTGGACGTAATAGTCGTCCAATGCTTCCAAATTTTCATTAGTTCTCTGAATTATGTCAGTCCGTAATAAACACTAACTTGAAACCAATTGATTCACATCAGCCACTACTTAAATTATTGCATTTTTCTTAGTTTCATATCGCTTTCCTCATACTGTATTTGGTTAGATGTCATCTATACTGAGACTATTGTAGGTATTCAGCAACTAGATTGAAATGTTATCGACCACAAAGTAACGAAGTGGTTTTTGTATAAAACTCTGACCCTAAAAAGTATAATTAGCAGTATAAACTTGAGCAGCGGAATGTATTTCAGTAATGTATTCAGTTAGCCATACAAACAGGTCACAATGTAACGGATAAAAGAGACCAATCAAAGTTGACTGATAAGATATTTTCAAACACGCGCAGCATTCATCAACACAAACCTGAATTAACCGATGCATGGGATCAGTTATTCAGTAGATTTTAGGTCAACCTGAATGAATATGAAGTGACTGAATAATACTCTGTATGAAGCTTTTCTTAAGCAATGAGTAATGAATTACAAAGTGGGGATTTTGCAGCCATCGTATTTGAACAGATAACAACGAATAATGCTCACTGCAATAATATCCTTATACTATTGAATGACATAGAAGACAAGAATGAAAAGGGGAATATTCACTAATCAACAGAAACATTAATTACCGATCGATTTAGTTAAAGATTTTTAATGAAATGTCAACAATTGAACTTGCTTAAAATGTTCAAGTCGTTAGTTGGCGACTATAATTCACAGAAATCGGTTTATTATTATATAAAACAGATAATAAAGTCCTATAACTATTTGTCCCTTGGGTTGCTAGTAGAATATAAAGATTCAGTAGCACCTCGCCATCTCACTCTCTTCTCTCCAGTCTTCTCAACCTGGCTCCACAACTGCCCACAAGCTCTCATTTCTTCCTCACACCATCTCCTTCATGTCACCTTCGGACGCCAAACTCGTCGTTTCCCCTTTAGATTCCACTTGAGGGTGTGGCCTGGTGCATGATATCCCCAATCGGACTTCTCAGTGTATGCCCAATCCAATCCATCTCCACTTTCTTCTCCACATTTATTAGGCGATGCCAGAGTTCCTTATCTTACACTTATCCTGAATGCACTACCATTCAATTGCTAAATGGTTATTTCAACTTTTAGAAACCATTAGAAGGACTGTTTCTAGCTATGTTGTACAGGACACATCTGAGTTTATCAATTTCATTTGTAATGTAAAGGTTTTAGATTGTTTTCTTTTCTTTCGATGTTAATTCATTACTCACACATGTTCCATCAATTGAAACATTATTTAACATCGGTATACTGACAAATTATCTCAAAGAAATACTGTGAAGGTGCTCATGTCATGTATAATTCAGGTTTAATAGCATCTTCCACTACAAGGGAGATGGGTCGATAATGGGATCACCAATAACTTTACATTTAGTAGATATATTTATGGTCAGACTTGAAAAACCATACTCATTCCAGTTATCGGACAGTCTAGATTTAATAGAAGATAGGTTGATGATACATTCGATGGTTATGACAACAAGCGTAACTAGTAGTAAGTAATTCAGTTTTTGGTGTGTATCACTGTGCTATCAACTGAAAAATGAAGGTGGAATCACAGGCAAGTATATCATTCTTCGACGTACTGTTAATAGGAAGAGATGGTGGGACGTTTAACCTGTTTACCTATTTGAAATCTATATGGAATGGACAAATGGCACAGTTGCGTTGTTATCAACGGGAAAAAAGATTTGATTCATTCACTTTCTTCTCGAATCCGGTAGATTTGTACTCCAAAGACTTTAGAAGACGAAATTCAACTAATAAAATAAATGTCTATCATGAATGGATGTCCGAACAGATGGCTCATACTGGCCTCTCTATGGTGAACGCATTTATGAAGAACAGATTGTCAATGATAGCTTCATCCGTGTGCATATATTTTATTTACTCTTGTAAAGCCAAGTGAATAGGTCGTACTCAGGATTAGCTTGTTCAAGGTAGATGCTAACACCCTCCATCATGTCCCAGTGAAGGTCAACACAGATCAATCGACAGCTCCAGAAAATTGTTGGCACTAGTCCATAAACGAAAACATAATCTTTCAAATTGAATATTGAAATGCTTGCTTGGCATTGTCTAAGCTCTGACAATACATTAATCGAAACCGAAAATGTCTATTCAGAAGCAGCCTTACTATTCCCTGTCTTTATTCACTTCTTAACTTCTAAACGTTTCAGTTACTCATTCCCTTCGGCAATGAGAACTGTCTACTCAGTTTTGTTAAGGATTCTTTAATTCATGATTTCACCTCATATTTACTCATATCGTTAAGTACTTTCATATTTCTTAGGTAATTCGCCTGTAAGGTATCCGAAATTTTAATCATTCACCTTCCACTTTCGATTTCTAGACTGCCTCACATTTTCGTTGTCAAGCTCTACTATTTGTCAGTTATTTTTTACTATAAGATATAAGTAGATCTTGTGTACTCGTTAAGTCGTTGGCTCACCTTTTTCCCCTCTTCTTTTCCTTTTCAGATTCTCGTGGTCTCCACCAAACTTACACTGCTCTCTATGCACCCTACCCTGCAACAATGTACCTATCTACAGACTAGACGAAAACGCATCGACAGCTAGTTGTTGCATGCCTCCTATATTATTTTTATGATCACAAACTACTAACAATTACCAGTTAACAAATGTTGATAACGTTATGTTTACTAACTGCATTTAAAAGTGATTGTACAGTTGTAGAGAGTGATACTGATGAAAGGGGAAATCTATTCCCTGAAGTCTTAATACATTTATCTTTCAATCGAAATGTTTATGATGAAAATATCCATTTGATCAATATTCTGGGGTTCACTAGAGTGGATTAACTCAAGATAGATTTTTGGAAGTTTCATTGAGAAACATAAACCAATATAAGAGTAAATCTTCAACACTTTATTACAGTTGATTGTTTCATTGCATAACAATAAAACAATATTATTGAACCGATTACGAAATAATGGAGAATATTCGTAGCTCAGGTGGATGGTCTTGGTTGTATTGTGTTCTGTGAGCACAAAAATTAAATGTTCAAGTCTGATGAAACTCATCTACTTTTGTCTAACAACATACTTCCAATTCAACGGTAAGATATACAAACAGATGAAAGGAACTTCAATGGGATCACCGATACCTGGATTAATAACAGAAGCAGTGATGCAGAGACTGGGAGCCATTATTCTACTTATGATAAAACCAAAAATTTGGATTCGCTATGTGGATGACACTTTTGTCATCATTAAAAACGATGATATAGAAAACGCCCACAGTTTGATCAACAACGCTTTTACTAATGACATCAAATTCACAATGGAGAAGGAGTCAAACAACCAAATACCATTCCTGGATGTTTTAGTCAGTAGGACAAATGCCGGAAAGCTGGAAACCCCAGTGTACAGGAAGCTAACACACACTGACCAAATCCTTAACTACAACAGCAACAACCCAACAACACATACAATCAGTTGCGTGCAGACTCTATTCAAAAGAGTGAGAACATGCTGCAGTACAAAAACTTCATGCAGAAACGAAGAAAATTACTTGATGGCCATCCTAGAGAAGAACATCTACCCACGAAACCCTATCAGAAGATGGCTATCCCGTACATTATCAACTACAAAGTCATCGACAGAAATCAATAAACACATCATCCTACCATACATAAAGAATATATCAGAAATCACGACAAGATTACTGAGACCACTTGGAATTGGTGTGGCTCATAAACCAACAAATTCCCTCCAAATACTATTATGCAGACTAAAGAATGCGACAACCAAAGAAGACAAAGCGAATATCATTTATTAAATCAACTGCAATAACTGTAGTCAGCTTTACATTGGGCAAAGCTGCCACCCTCTTCGCCTTCGTCTACATGAAGTTCAATTGACTATTAAACGCCAAGACATTTCGCCACTCATTTCAACGCACGTGGAAAACAACTATGGACATGAATTCAATTTCGACAATGTAGAAATTTTGGACCAAGAGAGGAGGAAACACAAAGAACGTCAGAGAATTCCTATAATCTTGGCATTCAGGTCAGTCACCAATCAACAGATGTATCAACATAGACCCAATCTATCAACCAGTAAGAAAGGTGATAAACGACAGAAAAGTTAGAGGTCAAGCAGAGGAACAGCCAACAGGAAAATCTATACAATCAATGACATAACAATCAAAGTAGGCAACCAATCATAGACCGCTTCGTCAAGGCAAGCTACTAATACACTCACGGAGAGATATTGACAGGTCACTTTATACTGAAGTTAGTGCTGATGATGTCTCTGTCTAGAAAGATGATGAAAGCTTCACGATTAAACAACTCAGCTCAGTGAATAGATTACGTCAAACCAAAACAAACTGATAAATTTTAGTGTAACATTAATCACTTGACTTTACTCCTTTCCAATTTAGTTTAGTGTAGAACCGTATCATTTTCGATTGAATTTGAAAATGTAATGAAACATGTTTTAAGTGTTACTTAATTTCAACGGTTACCTAGATGTAAATATACCCACTTGAAATCAATCATTTCGTGACTAACCTCATGGTCGAATGAGTAATTTCTAGGAGTGCAAGTTTCTCCATCGAAGTTTCTTTAATTCAAGTATTTACGCTGATTTTTAATCAACCAATCATATTCATCTTATGAGTAAAACAATGGAGACTGTGTTTTTTCAGTAAACACTCTAAGTGACTAGAACAACACGTGTCTTTTGTTAATCGCAATATAATAGAATTAATCAGTCAAATATAAATATGTATTGTTATTATTATGATTATCATCATTAGTATTATCAGTAATATGGATGAAGTGGACACGAGAAGTTACTTGATTTTTTTTACATTCTAAGTAGTTAATTTCTCTCTTTAATTGATTGATATAAATGATCTGAAATAAATTTTCAATATTTTTCAATGTATATTATATTTTTCGTTGGAATTATTCTTCATTTCTTCTAGATTATAATACCAATGTCAGTTAACCCATAAATCCTCGACGTTTGCCAATCATTCCTCGCCTTTTGTACATTTGATGAGAGTAGGTTGCTACACACACACACACACGCACACGCACACATAGAAACAAAAAGATAAGATAGATTATGAAATTTTAAGGATAAAATTGCAATAAAAAAACACGTCAAATTTACCTATCAAGTGGTGAGTATTTCAAGTTAACAAACTCGAATATAAAGATAAGACGGTTGATAATTATTCCTATTGTTTGTATCAAAATAGAGAATGAGTAGAAAGATATCTAACTATAATAGACAAACTGATTGTTGCATCAGAATCCATTCTCAAGACTATCTAATTCTCTTGGTTATTTAAAATTTATATTCTGTTTCACTTGAATACGAAATTGGGCGGTGAACAGTAGACACTTGAAAGGCGTTATAACTAAACAGACTTATTATGTATATCAGTCACTAAATTTTATATTCATTTAGTGTTGGGTATACATATTAAGTTTTTTATTTGTCTATTGAGAAGACATTTCAATCTATCCATCAATGAATGATACATATTATACTGTACCGCTCTTTAAAACTACAAAAATATTGATGAATAAAAGGGATTCTGGATGATGTTTTTTAATCCCGTATGTCTTTCAAAATGAAACTGGAAATTTCAATCTTTATTGTATAATAACGCCTTATTCTAGCTCAAGAATAAAAATAAAGTTGACCAATTTTATGAATATTTTTGGTTACATCTTAACTTACCATTATCCATGTGGTTCTCTTTAGTTGAAGATTTCGAGAAGATTCAACGAACCGTTTATAAGTATTAGAGTAAAAAGTCGGCAGTATGTCATACAGGGAAACAGTAATACTTATCAGATTACGTTTCGGGCAAAAATTACTGTCTGTAGTCATGTCAAGGCAAGTCTACAACAGTACTAATTCCTTCCCCTCTTTGTTTATAACAAAAGCTGTAGAATTTTCTGAAAATCTCGAACAGCTGCTAGTTTGACAAACCAAGATTTGGTTGTCAGTCACTCTTTCTCCACCCAACTAAGTTAATTTTGCGGACTGTCTTTTTGTCTAATCCTATTTGTTTAGTTATGAGCAAGAAGAAGGACATACACTGGCTGTATTGATAAAAAGACCCCAGAAGATTTAGATTTCGACGACGATGATCTATGTTTAATGTCACACGGACTCGAAGATCTACAGGCGAAAACTGAACAGTTGGCAGACGGGACTTGAAGTGAACGTAGGGAAGATAGAGGTGATGAAAATACCCAACCAACAACAACAATAACAACAAGAACCTATCACTATCAACGGGAGGAATCTAAGGGAAGTTGTCTCCTTCACCTACCTTTCTACCTAGACGACATCATTCCAACTACAGATGGTACAGGTATAGATGAGTATGTCAAAGCAGCCAGGATCGGAAAGACAGCAACATAGGCCTTCCAGCGTTAATCTGAAATCGGTGTGGAGATATACTGTACTGCACTGCAGTCAGCATAAAGCGTGAACGGAATCCGGATTTTCAACAGTAATGTCAGTCAAGTAAGTCAGTGCTTCTATGTGGTGGTTGAGAGACTTGGCGTATTACGAAAAGCATTTCCAATAAACTGCCGACATACCTCACATAAACAGCTGCTGCCTAAGCTCACTCGATACTGACACTCAAGATTAGATGATAAGAATAATGAGGATAAGCAAGCAGGAACTCTGGCTGGCAATGAACCAACAACGGACAACCTATCGCCCAACAAATATGCAGAAGAAAGTGGAAATGGATTGTGGATACACTGAGAAGGCGGTTTGGGGACATCACACACCAGGCCACACCCTCAAGTGGAATCTAAAGGGGAAACGACGAGTTTGGCGTCCCAAAGTGACATGAAGGAGATGGTGTGAGGAAGAAATGAGAGCTTGTGGGCAGTTGTGGAGCCAGGTTGAGAAGACTGGAGAGAAGAGAGTGAGATGGCGAGGTGCTACTGAATCCTTATATTCTACTAGCAACCCAAGGGACAAACAATAATAATAATACATGCTTAGTCACAGACAAGCTTTTTCCAATGCTCTTAAGACCTGCTAATCTCGATTTAGCTGGGTCCTGTCGTCAGGCAACTTAACTGACACTTTTGACCTATGAACTTGACCTCACACTCATTGTAGGTGGGTTGGTAAACTTAATTAATGAACTACAAAGCTTATTTCTACGTGAGTTTGTTTATTAAAATGGTACTATGATCCCAGCCTCATCCACAATTCTTCGTAACTCTTTTGAGGTGTATTGTTGTATGATAACTTGAAAAAGTTTTGGACTTCCTCCTTCATAGTGTTACCAATATTATCATTGTTGTTATAAACATGTATGTTACCTTTAATCTTCAGATTTTTCTTACAATTTTTTTATGAATACACTGATAATTTTAGGTAAATAATTATTTGGACGTAGGGCTCCAGTTTCTTTACTCATAGTCTCTGCCTTTTTGGTAGATATTTTTCCTGTTACTTATATGTTAAAACAAACAAGCTTTATCTGACATAGGGTGAGATGATTTGAGGTCTAAGTAGCAAGTGAAGTGGAAAGGTTTTAAATTGATACAAGAGTTTAACGTCTCTTCTTGTTATCGTTTTATTCTGCAATCCAACATAGCTAGATTCCTTTTACCACTTTTTTATGGATTCCTTTGATATGAATACGGACAAAAATAGTTACACCCTATATATAATCCAGTAAATAACAACACCTTATTGTTTGAAACATCTAATAAATCAGCTAAAGTTTAGGAAACCAATCATTTTGATTACCGCAGTTTGAAGCACAGTAATGTGTGCAAAAAATCTCTGACGGAAGTGAACCCGTGATATAAAAACACCTAGATTGACCTGAACCTCGCCTTGTTAACTAGTTCACTAATTACTAGCTGGTCCTAAGCCCGGGTAAAGAGGGAAGGTTGGATACATGCCTAGCAACCCTACCCCTATCCCGTAAAACCAGTCCAGCCGCTAAACAAACTTCAGAGCACAAAGATAATATAAAAAATAAAAACAAACCTATTCCACACTGGAATCGGAAAGATGAAATGACACTGGTTGATGAAAGCCTTTGCGAAGTCAATTTGCCGAAGTGTCTTCTCTCTCTCCATGAAAGCGAAAGTAAGAGTGGGGAGACGGAATGTCGCAATGATGTTTGAACTTAGCAAGGCTGTCCAGATTGCAAACGAAATGAGAACGTATGGCATAGAAGTGCTAGACTAGGAATCTGCGAAAGCAGATGGAATGGAAGTGGACTCTCCAAACTGTCAACTGAACAGTCAGTAATCTACTTCGGTCACCCAGACTACAACCACGAGCACACTGAGCTTTGGAGTGGTTACCATGGTGTCTCCGAGAACATCGAAGGCTCTCATGCAGTGGGAACCAGTCTCCTCCAGGATCAGGATCATGACAGCAAGATTCAAATCAAAAGGAAGGAAAGTCACAATCATTCAATGCTACGCGCCAACAAAACATGCAGATCAAAAGAAGAACGATGAATTCTATTGACAACTGCAACCAGTACTAGACCAGACTCCAGATGGCGACATCAAAATTCTAATGGGCGACATGAATGCCTAACTGTGAACGGACAGCACAGCAGGAGAACTGATAGGCTTTCACTAATCTGAAATCATTGTGGAGATCTGCTGCACTCAGCACAAAGAACAAGATCTAGGTGTTCAACACCAATCCAGTCAATTCAGTGCTGCCATATGGTTCAGAAACTTGGTGTTTCACGAAAAGCATTGCTAATAGACTACAGACATTCATTAACGGCTGCCACCTAAGCCCGTTATTGAAGATCGGATGGCCAGAATAATAATAATAAGCAAGGAGGAACCCTGACCGGCAACGAACCAACCAGGAAGCTATCGCCCAACAAATATGGAGAAGAAAGTGGAGATGGATTGTGCATACACTGAGAAGGTCGACTGAGGATATCACGCGCCAGGCCATGCCAGGCTGTCTTGTAGAATCCAAAGGGGAAAAGACGAGTTGGGAGTCCGAGATGAGGGCGACACAGAGGAGATCATGTGAGGAAGAAATGAAAGCTTGTGTGCAGAGAAGAGAGTCGAATGGAGGCGTGCTACTGAATCCGTATGTTCCACTAGGAACCCAAGGGAAAAATAATAATAATACATTGACCTGATTTTCCGCATTTCTCAGCTTCAAAGACTTTGTGATACAAATAAATCATTATCTTATCAATTTATGGTTTGGTAGACTTTACGATTTCTAAGCATACGAAGCTATTGGAATCGTTATCAATAATCGCTTAGACTAAACTCTTCATCTACTGTTCCAAAGTTTTATTCAGGTTTTTAAACCTATGTAATTCATTTGTAACTTTGCTTCGATCATTAGCTAAAGATATGTCACAAATGTATCCGTTAATACGGAACCTATTGACCTGCTCATGACTAACTTAGGCAACATGATAATATAAAGTGTTATTAAACATAAATTGAATATTCATAGTATATATCACTAAGTGCCGTTTAAATTCAGATCTTTACAGAAGGAGTTAATCAGAATTCTGACAGATGATGACACCTTTATGGGTAATAAGATCTCATCAAAGAATATTTAGGGACATTCAACTGACTTATCATTTCAGCAAATTGAGACGTCTATTTCAAGATGAATTCGACAGTATGACAGCAAATAGGTTTCAACTGCTTGCCTAACTAACAAGCAACTTTATCTTAAGGTAAATAATGATTGGTGATAAATGAAAAATTCTGTCAACCTTTGGAAGTATAAACATGTATGCTAGATGAGTTCGTAAACACTTCAGATTGTTTCATGTAGCATTGTATATTAGCTTCTACTTTTTCATCAGAAGTGCTTCAAGATACTTATTAGTTCATGATGATATTGAATCCTTTCAGCGAGAACCAGCTTCATTTTTGCAAAAGAATCATGCTTGTTCAATTTCACAGCACCTGAATATTAGCCTGATCGTCGCGTCACTGTCTTATCATTCTTTTAGAGGCTTTTATCTGTCAGTCTGATGTTGTTTGGACAAAATTTTCAACTTTGAAGTAGGTGAAATCAAGTATTGCTCAGCAATGTCAATAAGTTCCGATTTGAACAGAATCTTTTTCTCCTCTTTCACTGAATCAACATCAAATAACTGATAATACAGGGTTCTCGAGCTTGGTCTGTGTGTCATCGCTATCCTTTGACTTCTCCTTATATCTAACGCTGATTTGATGAATGTACTTGAAAACTGTTACAAATGGGATCTTCGACTATAATTTTAGGAGTAAGTCTTTTTTGTATAGATGATTTCTCCTTTTCCTTCCTGATCCTTTCTAGGACTATATCTTACATCTCAACTCTTTCAAAGCCAGAAGTAAACCTTTGATTTGTGGTAATGAGTTTGATAGTCATATACTTCAATGTATAACTCACTGTATTTTGATAGACAGAATAGTACAGTACACGTCAACCAGTCAATAGTAAAAAACTGCATACCATAAGATCAAGTAACGCCTCCTTACAAAATCTGGTTGTCTTATCTGCCAGTGTATGCGTATTTGTTGAGCGATAGGTTCTTGATTGGTTCGTTGCCAGCCAGTGTTAGTTCCGTCTCGCTTATTCCTATTATTCTGGCCATCTGAGCTTCAGTAAAGAGCCAGAGTAGACAGTTGTTGATGAATATCCCTAGTTTATTGGAAATGCCTTTCATAACACGCCAAGTCTCTCAACCATCACATAGAAGCACTCACTTGACTGACATTAGTGTTGAAAATCCGGATGTTGGTCAGGCTTCATGCTGAGTGCAGAAGACCTCCACACTGGTTTCAGGTTAATGTAGGAAGGCCTGTCTTGTTGTATTTCCGATGCTGGCTGGCTTTGACATCCTCGTCTGTTCCGCCACCTGTAGTTGAAATGGTGCTGACTAGGTGTGTGTAGGTGAAAGAGGCTACTTCCTTTACGTTTCTCCTGTTGATGGTGATTGGAGCTTGTTGTTGTTGTTGGTGGTGGTGTTGGGTGGTGGTGGTGGTGGTGTTGGTTGTGTATCATCATCACCTCTGTCTTCTCTACGTTCACTTGAAGGAAGTCCCGTCTTCTCTGCCCTGCCTCACCTCTTCTGTCAACCTGTTAGTTTTCGCCTGTAGATCTTCAAGTTTGTGTGACATCAGACATAAGTCATTGGCGAAATCCAAATCTTCTAGGATCGTTTCCCCGGTCCAGAGAGCGTATCCCTCTCTTCTCGCTCCCCACTGTTTGTTGCATGATCCAGTCCACTCCAGTTGACCACAATCAGGAAGATGATCGGTGATAGTAGACAGCCTTGTTTTACTCCTGTCTTCACTTCACATCAAAGGCGTCACTGAGCTTTCCATTGTGAATCACTTGGCATGTGACGTCTTCATATAGTTGTGGATTGAGATTGATAAAGGTTTGTGGTATTAAAACCGTAGTGTTGAAGCAGTTGCCAAGTTACTTCTCGATCGACGCTGTCGATGGCATTTTCAAAATCGATGAAGTTGAGGTAGAAAGTTGACTAACATTCCATACTACACTCTGTTCTATGATGATGCATAGCGTTGCGTTGCAAATTGATCCCCATATGATTTTTTCTTCCTGAACCCAGCCACCCTGGTCCGGTCATAATTATGAATCCAACGCATCCTGCAGTCTCTCCAGGATGATGCGGCTTAATATTTTGCTTGGGGTGGAGGAGAAAGGAGCGTGATTTCACTCCAGTTCTTGCAAACACTTAGGTCTCCTTTCTTTGGGAGTTTGACAAGGTATCCCTTCCTCCTATCAATAGGCAGGTACCTTCCCTTCCTTCCACACCTTCTGCAATAGTGGTGTGGTATGAGCATGTCCGCTGTTGTCAGTGCGTCTGTTCTCCGTGCTTCTGCGGGATTCGATCTGATCCTGCTGCTTTCCTGCATTTTAGTAGCTTTATGGCATTCAGGACTTCGATAAATGTCATTCATGAATTTATTTTGTTACTTACATCACTTTTCTGTCATAGATTGGAATGTATAACTATCATTTGATAACTATCCAACTGATAATGGAATTGGTCAAGCGAAAAAAACTGAACTTTGAGAACTTTTAATATCGAATACAGTTTGTAAATAAGTTCAAACTGTTAGCCTATTTCAAGTTTGGATTCATTATTAACTGATATCAGTTGGAGAACATTTGAAAAGCTGAGCTTACTGGATAGCAAAGTGGGTAAGTCTAATGTTGAGGTCATGAAACCTGACCAACTGAGGTGACTTGTATATATGCTGAGCATGCCTAGCCCACAACCTACCTCAACATCCAATGGTGTCAGAAGTTTAGTTAGGCTCCAGATTAAGACGTGACACCAGTCGATGAACACTTTGACTTCTGATATCAGTGATGTAGAGAAGTGTAAACAAACTGGCCCGGATCCATGAGACAATAGAAATCATTGACTGAGGACTCTTGATGAGACGGCTGAATATATCGATTACAATGGCACAGATGTATTCACTCTTTAATAGCTTTTATGGATTGAACAGTTTAACTAACCTTATTTTTTAACTTTCCTCTTCTTCCATACACTTTTGTCTGCTATAATACCAGTCTTACCTACCAAGTTGTTCTTTGTATGAATCTGTAAAGTGTGGCAGGTTGAACCGATGTACTTATATACGAGGTTCTGCATTGATTTCGTCTGTCTGTTTCGTGTTGGTACTAGACTCCTCAGCAGTATACACTCACAATCTTGCCAGCGATGAAAACTCAGGACCTTTAGGTCTCACTTTGAACTCTTTGCACACATTTCATATGGATTTTTTTACCAGTTGATGTTCATCGAACAATTACTTCGGATGAATTCAAGTTGCACCACGACGACTCACCACATAAATGAAATGTATTTCCTAATATGGCATGATTAAGACATTGACTATTCTTTATAGTGCCAAATTTTTCGACTGTTTAAAAAAAAACAAAGTTACTATCGATAGTCGAATGAAAAGTTGATGTAATATGTTTATCCGGTTTCAATTGAATGCTACACATATTGTCTTCTAGATTATGGGTGATAATGAAATGATATATTTCACCTAGATGGATGAGATCAACTCCAATCCTTTATTGTACAACAAAAATTAATCAGATTTCTTTTCATGAACCAAAATCAAGTAAACATTTGACCTTTCAAAGATATATTATCAGTTTTAGTATAGAAAAGATACTTACATAGGCAATTATACAATTCTGCTTCTGTTTCAGAAATTTGATCACAAGCCTCGCATACATTTTGAACAGCTGGATTTGAACAACATTCATTCATACTGAAGTCTTCTGACCAACTACATCGTCTGATATAACAAAAGAAATGTAAAGCTTTTTGACAGAAAACAAAAATTATCATTGTTATACGAAATACTTTCAGTAAAAATTAGACATATTTGGTTGTAAAATTTACATTTTTCCAATTTGTAAACTCTGATGGCTGAAACTCATGTCCAGAAATGTGATAAGAATGTTGGTATAATGAATACTAATAGCTGATCCAAGCAGAGTGCAGTTTATCTACTGAACATTTAAGTTGCTGGGACAGTTAGGTTACATAAAACTGTGTCATTCTTTGATATAGGTGTAAAACTTGGCCACTGTGGTAGAATTTAATTCCATATAAGATTTGTTTATTTGATGAATAACACAGAGCGAGTGATACAGGATTATTTACTTGATGATGTTTCGAATATATCTCTGGTAATAGGTGTAGCATCATTCCTAATATATGTGTTGCGCGTTGCTGGTTCCATGAACAAAGATTCAGTAATCATTCTCTCTCTCCACCTAATTATATTGGACTGAAGTACAGTAGCTTTATCCCACACAGTATATTGTGTGCTTGTGTGTTAATGCATGCATTGCAACAGCGGAAATTTCATTTCTTCTAGATTATTGTTGTTATTTAGGTCTGTCATTCTATATTTAGCTGAATTCCTATGTTCAGCTAATCTCTTTGACCGTGAATAGACGGGCTAGTTTCACCTATGTAATTGACTTGACTCACAGTCATTATATGGAATTCGATAGATTGGATTATTTTACTTAATTGGATATATCGGATCGTTAAGCAAGCTGACAAAGATTATCTCTAAGTTAGTTTGTAGGTTTAAATGTCACTCTAATTCCAGCTTTGTATCTTCCTTATATGGTAACACAATGGAGGCTGTGAACTCCTTTCTACTCATGTTTGTTGCTGTTATTCGTTTTCATGTTACTGTTATGATTTCGTTTTTTGTGTGTCCGTAAGAATTGCTTAATAAACTGCGGAGGATAATTGTCAACCATTATGGCTTCTTTCACGTGTTTCGATTCCTTGTTTAGGTCCTTGTACTGATTAGTCAGTTTTCTAGCTCTATCACTTAGACATCTGACTAAACCTGGCTCAACTGGCATTGGATGAGATGACATGAAGTTTAAATACCTGTTGAAATGTGTCAGTTTTCTGTAGACCGTAGTATCTAAACCACCGTCTGTTCTTCGTTTTATCTTGCAATCCAACATAGGTAATTCTCCTTGTTCATTTTCTACCTCTAAGTGAGTTGGATTGCACCTACTACTGAGTTTATATGCATGAGTAAATTGTCTATAAGTACCGATTTCAACACAGTAGTGAATGTGTCATCCACATATCGCCACAATATTTTTGGTGTAGGACTAAACGTTTGTAAGTCCATGTTTTCCCAACTATCCATAAATATATCTCCTACGATTGGGGATATTAGCTATGCCCTTACTACTCCTTCTGTTTGTCTGTTTCATTGTCACTCGAGAATGAGAATCTAATCCAGTACCCAAGACTTCACTCATGGACAGGGTAGCTTAGTGATAATACCTCTAACTTCATACGACGATTCGCATCTCTCAGAGGATATAAGTCCCCTCGAATCTGATGAAATGTTCTATGGTCAAATGTTAACAAACACAAAACCTAAGTTAAAAAAGACTTCTTTCCTATTTTCTCTAACCAGTTAGGGTCTATGAAGTGTATCGAGTAAGTGAACCTCCTAGCTTGGAGGTCACTTTGCTAACTAATCGATAGGGTACCGTGAACTTTACAAACACCTTCTGTGTATCTAGTATCCCTTAAATTTTCAATGGGGTACTTATGACGTTGACTGGTGTATTTCTGAAATATCTCCTAAATAAGAAAACATATACAACTAGACGAAGGCTCAATCTCTTCGATATGTTTTCATTTAATATACCGACTTGGGTTCACTAGTATGTATGTTAAAGTCAGCAGCGGGAATAAATACTTAATTGACATCTACCATGAATATGGATATATCCAATCAGCCTTAAATTCAATAAACTTATATCCCGATATGTTGTCGTATTTGCAAGTGAGGTAAGATGAGGGTTTCATCCATCCCATAAAGACTCTTACTTCGACCATAATGAATGGTATCGAATCTGATAGACTCAGTTCTTATCTATTCACAATCAGTATTACCTTCACGACAATGCTGTTAAGGATGATAAACTGGCTTTAAGCCGTTCTGCTTCGTAGATCATAAAGATGAGTTCATTAAAAAAAATCAATAACTGGTAGTCAACAGTGAAAGATATATATTTTAAGACAAAATACTAATCTGTTAATAGTATCATGGGTATAAACTTACTCGCAAGCAGCTGTATTACATTTTAAGCTTCTAGCATTGACTGGAGTAAAGATTAAAAGAGTTATGCACAGTGTGTAAAGCAAAATATCATCTATTCTTTTGATCGACATGCTTTTTATTTAGAGTATGTAGTCTCCGTCTGTGAAATGTCAACAAAAACATGAAAAAAAAACTTTGTTTAAACTTTATCATAAAAATGAAAAATTATTTGAAAATAATCTCAACAAGAATGAAGATTGTTCTTATCGTTGAATGATGTTAGATAGTTGCTGGAATTTGGCATAAACTCCAAACATGTTGACATTCATCAGTAGGGTGTATCAGTAATATTGAGTGGACTGATGTCTCTTGAGAGAATCGAAACCTCGTCACCAAATACCACGCAATTGTAGCCCCAAGTGATCTCCCATATGATTTGATTTACTTACGCTGACTGATCATTAGAAGGTAATTAACTTCTTGTTTTCTAATCCAAGAACTTTGATTCCATGATTGGTGTACTCAGAAAGAATTACTTCGTCGATGCATCACTGAAATGTCAGAAAGTTATTCGATAAAGATGAGAAATTACGATTAGTCTTGTTGTGTCAAGTGCACTTTGGATGAGTCAGTAACTTGTTGAATAACAGTCTGATGAACAAGATGATGATTAGTTAGTACAATATTGAGATGAAACATCAAAATATGAGTACAGATACCTACACCTTAAAGGTTTCAGTTAGGATGAAATACTGATTCTGAATTGTTTAGCTGTTACTACAAAACAGTCAACATCACATATGAACTTTAACAGTCAAAACATATTTTTCATTATATGGCATCTAGAAAAACAAAACCCCATGACTAAGGAAAGTTGATAGTTGGTGTATGACTAACTCTAACAGTTCAGTGTATAAAGACTCTGGTTAGTATGCTTTGTATTTCTAGTACCAGTTTCATTATAACTCTGGATCTTTTCCGTTTCGGAAGGTCGTTCTGTGCTTTTCAAATCAATTCTGAATAACTGTACAGGAGACCTCCAGCCACTGATTTCTATCTTCTCAAGGACACTAGGTAGGGTGGTTTCTATCACTGTACACAATTCGAATTAATGGTCAAAGACTTCATAATCTGAAGCTACTTTTTAGTCTGATCATTCTTGGTATTTTACCTAACATGATACATTGAAGTGAGCAGTGTCTTGATATGTGAAAAGTATGTCAAAGTCATCTCATTCAGGGAAAAATTCATAGTCTCATTGAGTGATTAATTCTCACCATCTAGCACTATGCCTAACCTCCATAGTGCTCACGTTGTGATTCTACCACACATGAGTTATGCTACACAGATTAGAATACACTGAGAATAATAGGATATTTAGAAAGAGTTCATTTGTATTTACTGGTGGAGAGGCTACTGATGAAGCTAAACTTATATCATGGTCAAGAACTTGTATTTCTGCCTTATCTGAACTAGGTATAAACAGACACCTAGGTAAACTGCTTTTCACCATTAGTATGACTGCTTATATATTACTCTAATTTTTCCATAAGAGACACATTTAAAGATGTAACAAGTTTTTGTTCTGTTTAACCTAGTTTACTTACTTTGTCATTCGAGTGATATCACCTTTGAGAAGTGGGCATGTTTTCCTCAGTCTTTTGTTCTGCTTTGATCAAGTTGTGATCTGGGATGGGATTTTGTTTGTCAGGGGGCCTAAATTCGCCACCTGAGCTGATAAATTAATCCGAACAGCCATATTTCGAGTTCTTAATGCTCTTCACCACTCCTAGAACATTTGCTAGTAAATTAATCTGGTCATTTTCGAAGTAGTATTCATCACAAACTCCCAGTATGGAAGTCTTTAGGAAAGCATGCTCATGATCCCTCCAAGGATCTAACTCAGGGTCATCAGGTCTCCTAGTGAGGACCTAGTGTTGAATGGTTGACGTATTCGCTGAGAAACCTGAAGGTCCTAAGTTCGATGGGTGAAAGTAGCTAAGAAATGCCATACTACTGCGAACCACCTCGTTAGTGCTTCCAGGTTTTTAGCCGTTCTCAACTGACATCATTCTAAAGTGAATGCTACCATGAAATCAATCAGTCCCCACAAACCTCTAAACTGAAATGTTCACGTCATGATTGGATTCCAGGAGGTTTAGGTTGTGTGTACGCATCTATCGCCAGCCGGTAAGTATTATAGCACTGCATTTCATTATTAAGTACTTACAGCGCTCTTCATAAAGTTTACAGTAAGGTTACCATGCTTAATCAGACAACCCTGCAATTCATCATATTTTTTTTCACAATCAGCACTCAGTACACAGGATACAATATCTGAAGACGCTCGTCTTGGTAGTAGACTGGTATTTTGTGAAATTCCTAAGCTACTTAGCACATATGACTCTTTTGAAAGGGTTACCAGCTTTCAAGTTATGAGGTACCAAATGAATCTTATACTGTCTTATTAACCAGATAGTTTCATCGTATAGAAAATCAGTTTAGAAAAACTAATGAAGTTCAACCAGTATCACTGATTTCCAGGGAGGGAGGGGGGCTGCGAGTAATCTCCAGTTCGTTCAACATGTTCTCTTTAATTATCAAAGTTAATTAACTAAGAAATTTTGAATTCAACTTTTAATTACGAAGCGATTCTGTTTCGTTACACTTTTACCTATTCAAAGTGCCTCAATCACGTATACTGCCGACTGTCTTTCATGAGTCGTTCCATGTTTGTTTATCTCTAGCAATATTTTTTTCCTAATTTATGATGCAATAGATAATTTTGTACATGAATAATCCTTTCTCTTTCGTCATAAATGACAAACATGTATTAAACAAAGACAAGTTTATGAGCAGATATTTCAATGGCAATCAAGATAAATGGCTTCAGGACTGACACAGAGTTGCTGAATAGCCTCACATTAGGATGAAATAGCTATCTGATGGTCTCAGATTTTCCAATGTTCTCCAGCTGATGTCATTCTGTGATGAATACGATAGTGAAATCAGTTTGTTCCCGAAAATTCTGAGTTATTTTTGGTTTTTTGTAGTGGATTTCAGGAAGTTCTAATTTAGCCTCTATGTCGATGACATTGAATCGTCCTTGAAAAATGACGAAGATCTCGGAAACAAAATAAACAGAGATTTCCTTAATCCTCAGTCACGTTTATTTGTGTATAAATGGCATTTTAGTTCAGTCACTAAGGTTGTAGTGGCTGTAGACTTGTGCAACGTTCTCTAGAAATTAAATTAAATTTCAGTTTATCAACGTTGTTTCATATCTGTTGTCAAAGTAGTTTTCTTTCGAAAGGTATCCATGAGATTATGAACTTTATGGGTTTCATAAGTATTTCTCCGTTTCACATACAAGATTCATCTGGAGAAAAGAGACAAAATCAGTTCAATGAATTATTCACACAGTCAGACAAGGCGTGTTGTTGTTCAAGACTGTTATAGTTCAGTAAACTCTGCATCACGGTAATAAACGTCCCTTCAAAAAGGTTTTTAATGAGCTACTCCTGTCAGGTTACATGTCTTCCGATCAAAGTTTGCCAGTGAATAGTTATTAGGAACACTATGAAACTATAGGACTGTGAAATGTTTGATTACCTGTATTTTATTTCACATAGCGTACTCTAAACTGTCTAACCATAAGAAGTAAAAGTAATTTCAATTTATACTTGGTCGCAAGAATTTAGGTATTACTATCAAATGAACATTTGAAGTGAAGACAGGAGTAAACAAGGCTGTCTACTATCACCGATCATCTTCCTGATTGTGGTCAACTGGAGTGGACTGGATCATGCAACAAACAGTGGGGAGCGAGAAGAGAGGGATACGCTCTCTGGACCGGGGAAACGATCCTAGAAGATTTCGATTCCACCGATGATGAATTGTGTCTAGTGTCTTGTTGCACAAACTTCAAGATTTACAGGCAAAATCCAACAAGTTGGCAGAAGAGGTGAGGCAGGGCAGAGAAGACGGGACTTCCTTCAAGTGAACGTAGAGAAGACAGAGGTGATGATGATACACAACCAACACCAAAACCCCCACTATCACCACCACCAACAACAACAACAAGAAGCTCCAATCACCATCAACAGGAGAAACGTAAAGGAAGTAGCCTCTTTCACCTACACACACCTAGTCAGCACCATTTCAACTACAGATGGCGGCACACACGAGGATATCAAAGCCAGCCAGCATCGGAAATACAACAAGACAGGCCTTCCTACATTAACCTGGAACCAGTGTGGAGGTCTTCTGCACTCAGCATGAAGCCTGACCAACATCCGGATTTTCAACACTAATGCCAGTCAAGTGAGTGCTTCTATGTGATGGTTGAGAGACTTGGCGTGTTAGGAAGGGCATTTCCAATAAACTAGAGATATTCATCAACAACTGTCTACTCTGGCTCTTTAGTGAAGCTCAGATGGCCAGAATAATAATAATAACAAGCAAAAATGAACTCTTAGAACGAACCAACCAACAACCCATCGTTCAAGGAATATGCAGAATGAAGTGGGGATGGATTGGGCATACACTGAATAGACTCTTCAGGGCATCACGCGCCACGCCACGCCCTCGAGTGGAACCCTGATGGGTAGCGACGAGTTGGGGGGTCCAAGATGAGGGTGACATGGAGGAGACCGTGCGAGGAAGAAATGAGGGCTTGTGGGCTGTCGTGGAGATGGGTTCAAAAGATTCCAGAGATCAGAGAGTATTGGAGACGTGCTACTGAAGCCCTATGTTCCATTAGGAACCTAAGGGACAAATAACAAAAATAATAAATCAAATGAACAATATTAATCGAAACAGTTTGATTGAAAGTCCTAAGCAGGGACGTAACACTGTAAATTCCTCTCCTGTTATCGCTCTGGAATCATTACGGCTTCATTCAGGCTGAAATCTTGGCGTAAATTTGATTTTCGTTGCAAATGTAGGTCAGTCTTGCTGGTGTATTAAAAAGTTAAGACCTTAAACAGACAGAATCAGAGTTCACTATAGTCTCACATGATTAGTTATACTGTATACATGACTAGTCGACGATGGTATTGGTACAGTAGAGGAAGATACAGTATCCTCAGTACTTCACTACAATATAGCCAGACCATTTGGAGTAAAAACGTTGTGCCTACCAGTTTCCAGATTATCTAAAGACGTATACTGCTGAACGTGAGTAGTTAGAAACTGTTCACTCTGGTCTGTAGATTTTGTCAGTCAGATCAAAATGATTTCAACACCGGATGACAATTTTACTCGCTTGGAATCAAGCTCATCAGTTGTGTACCAGTACAAATTAGTCTGTCGTAGAGAAACTATTTATATCACCTGGATCTGGCTAACATGCATTGATCAGTATGCCTTATATAAGATTGTTATTATTATTATTTATCCCTTGGATTCCTAATGGAACATACGGCTTCAGTAGCACGTCACCATTGCCATTCTACTCTCTTCTCTGTAATCTTTTGAACCTGTCTCCATGATAGCCCACAAGCTCTCATTTCTTCCTCACATGATCTCCTCCATGTCACCTACAGCTCAGAAGCCCAACTCGTTGCTTCCCATCAAGGTTACACTCGAGAGCCTGGTGCGCGATGTCCTCATTTGGCCTTCTCAGTGTATGCCCAATCCATCTCTACTTCATTCTGCATATTTGTTGAGCGATAGGTCTTTAATTGGTTCGTTCCAGAGTTCCTTGTTGCTGATTCTTTCTGGCCATCCCTTATATAAGATAATCAATATGCAAATGACTTACATACTGCATGATCTACATTATTATTTCTCCTAGCTTTATAAATTTTCAAGTTAAATTCGAATTTTAGTAAACTGACTTTCTAGTTGATAATAGCTTCGTGAATGTAACTGGCTTAGAATAGGGTGGCCAAACCATAACTTCGCACCAGTCCATGAAGTCACTGATTGTTAGCCTGAGCCGTGTAAAAGGCTGTAGACTGCCTGACTAGGGTCTTGAGAAGGTATGAATCAGTGGTTGAAAACTCTTGATGACGTACGAAAAAGTCGGTCAGAATGACCGAGATATATTTCCTCTTCTGTGTCTTTTAGGATTAAATATCTGGACTGATTATTGTCTTGTTCTTGCTTGTCCTCTTGCACTACAAATTCGAACTGAACATTGTAAAATTGATGTGTCATACTCCACTTCTACGACACATTGGTAAGCGAAGCAGAACAGGCTACTGGTAGGAGAGACAGAGACTTGACAACATGTTATCTAATAACAAATTTACTATCCGGGAAGAGATCAGCGAAGACGAAACCAGTGAAAGTTCGTAAAGGAAAGCTAATTAACAAAGAGGAGAAACAAAGGAAACAATGAACTAACCACTTCAAATAACTCTTGAATCGACCACCACCTGCACTTCGTCCGAAAATACCACCAGCAACGGCAGAAATATAAGTGAACACAGGCTTTATGACAAAAACAGAAGTCTTGAATGCCCTAAAGCTACTAAAATAGAGGAAAGCAGCAGGATCAGATGGAATCCCGCCAGAAGCACTGAGAACAGACGCACTGACAACAGCGGATATGCTCACACCACACCACTATTGCAGAAGGTGTGGAAGGAAGGGAAGGTACCTGTCCATCGATTGGAGGAAGGGATACCTTGTCAAACTCGCAAAGAAGGGCGACTGAAGTGTTTGCAAGAACTGGAGTGAAATCATGCTCCTGTCCCTGTTCACCCCAAGCAAAATATTAAGCCGCATCATCCCGGAGTGACTAAAGGATGCGCTGGATTCATAATTATGACCGGACCAGGGTGGCTGGATTCAGGAAATACGAATTATGTGAGGATCAAATTGCAACGCAACGCTATTCATCATCACAGAACAGAGTATAGTATAGAATGGCAGTCAACTCTCCACCCCAACTTCATCGACTTTGAAAATGCCGGTGTTCGACAGCGTAGACGACAAGTAATTTGGCAGTTGCTTCAACAACATAGAGTGCCACTCATCTCTATCGACCTCATTCAACAGCTATATGAAGACGTCACATGCCAAGTGATTCACAATGGAAAGCTCATTGACGCCTTTGATGTGAAGTGAAGATAGGAGTAAGACAAAGTTGTTGCCTACTTCCACCAATCATCTTCCTGATTGTGGTCGACTGGAGTGGACTGGATCATGCAACAAACAGTGAGGAGCAAGAAGATGGACATACACTGGTTGAACCGATGACAGGATCCAAGAAGATTTGGATTTCGCCCATGAGTCATATTAAATGTCACACAAACTCGAAGATCTACAGGTGAAAACTAAGAAGTTGCCAGAAGGGGTGACGCAGGGCAGCGAAGACGGGACTTCCTTCAGTTGAATGTAGAGAAGACAGAGGTGATGAAGATATCCAACGAACAACAGCATCAACAGCAAGTACCAATCAGTATAACGGGAGTAATCTAAAGGAGGTTGTCCCTTCACCTATCTTCCTACCTGTGAAGCGTCGTCTCAGCTACAGGCAGCGGGACAGACGAGGATGTCAAAGCCATGACAGGAAAGACAGTGAGACAGGATTTGATGAATCTGAAATAATCAGTGTGGAAATCTACTACACTCAGCACAAAGAACAATATCCGGATTTTCAACACTAATGTCAGTCAAGTGAGTCAGTGCTTCTATGTGATTGTTGAGAAACGTGGTGCGTCACGAAAAGCATTTCGAACAAACTACACACATATATCACATCATTAGCTGCCGCCTACACTCACTTGATACCGAAGATGGATGTCAGATGGCGAGAACAATAAGAATAGGCAACAAGGAACTTCAAAAACCAACCAACCAAGAAGCTATCGCTCAATAAATATGGATAAGAAAGTGGAGATGGATTGGATTGGGCATACACTGAGAAGGCCCACTGGGGACATCACGCTGCAGGCCAGCTAGGCACTAGAGTGAAATCCAAAGGGGAAATGATGAGTTGGGCGTCCGAGCTGTAGGTGATATGGAGAAGATCGAGTGATGAAGACATTAAAGGTTGTGGGCAGTCGTGGCATCAGGTTGAAAGGCTGCAGATAAGAGAGTGGAATGGAGACGTGCTACTGAAGCCCTATATTTCACTAGAAACCCATGGGATAAATAATAATAATAATAATACTCCACAAACCGTAAATCTTTGGTATTGGATATAATTGAGTAATAAATAGTTTACTCCTATAATCTATAATAAGTCAGTTGGAAGTATTGTGAACTAGCTCAGGAGTTTGACTGTTAGTTAGTAAGTGACAATTTCAACCTACGCTGCATTACTTAGGTTGTGAGTTGTTAACCTGTGACAAAATTTTCATATGTTCACTAATTTTCACTTCATTTTTTCCCCTGCCAACTAAGTTTACGTCATCTTACTCGATTGTAATTTCATATTTGTATTGATGATTAATGACCGTATGTCAACGGTTTTACTTTAAAAGAGAATATCATCTAATGTCCACCTATTTTTTTCAACCCTTCCTGTATTTCTGTGAAAACTGTTCATTTTCTAACAAATTCATATCATATTTTATGAGTATTCGGATGAGAAATAATTAGGAATGATGAATATTCAAATTCCCGCTTATAGTAAACAGGAAATCACCTTTATTTACTTCATTTAAACAAAACATTTTTCTGAATACAAACAACTGCCTTTTTTTACTTACTGAAGCACACTGTTTATATTTTTCAGTGAATCAATTCATTCACACAATACATTTACATTTTCATGCTCAGTTAAGTTTTAGTTTTCACGGGATGACTTCACTTTTAATGCGTAATAATAATACACTCAAGGTCAAATAAAATGAGTGGGAAAATCAATCACTTGAAAGTTGAAAATTCTGTTTTAAATCAAGAGCTAATAGTCAAGTTATACACCAATTGATAACCTATGTGAATATGAGTCGATCAAAGAAAGTTTTGTTTTTTTGTAAAGATGTGTATGTATCAACTTTGAAAATTCTTAACCCAAAAACTGGATATCGGGGACTGACTTGCCTCAAGGTTGAGTAAACTTTATTAGAAATTGCTAATTAGAGAAAAAGTAGGTTTTTGGATGATCGTTCAATGCTTAGTTTTCCCTTTCACCAGTATAAAATTTCAGACAGAAATAAAAATATCCATTTACAAGCTCTGGGACATTTGAACACCGAATAGATTTGTCTAAGACACTACAGTATGTTAAAACCATGACTTAACACAAGATGGAGTGAGACATTTTTAAGTCTTGTGGATTGAAGGTGAACGGTCTACATTTCTCAGCTTCCGTCGGTTGATGACACACTGCTACTAAAATCTTTTGTAACCTATCGAGTGAAAATAACTCGTTGGAAACTAGTATGAATTTGAAGCCAGAATTTACAATCCATCCCAAACAACACATATATTATTTCTGAATGAAGTTGAATCATATGAGTTTCTAATAATCCCTTTTTGATGAATGAATAACCTTTTGCTTGTAAATGCTGTCCTTTTATAGATGATAGGGAAGATTTTTATTGCTCAAAATGAGGTTGACGGTTGCTTAACGTTGTCCAAGCTTCTGCGTTTGTTCTGAAGTTTCCTCAGCTAGCTAGATGTCGAAAACACGTATATTCTTATGAAGTAAATACTGACGACATCTCCTAGTTTGGTGTTGAAACGTTTGAGAGCAATCCTCCAAGCCAGGAGATACGACTTCTGGGATGGAACTACCGGCTAATTTCAGGAGTTGAACCAACTCGAATGGGTAAGTTGATGACTGAGTCTCAGCAAGGATATGGGAAACCCTTTTGGTATTTTCTCTGTTTCCATATCCGTGGTGGGGACTGTCGAAATGTCCAACTGTCCAATAAAAGGACGAGCATATTGCTCTGCAGTTCGTTCTCTCCTGTTATATAGCTGTGGGTGATAGCCAATGAAAGTAGAGGATTTGAAGCAGTTACAAGTTTTTGATCACAGACATCTTTGTAGCATTGTTGTCGTATGATGAAATTAAGATGTGAGGAATGTCAAGGTTGTGCGAAAGGTACTCGCAAGGCAAGCAAATTCATTGATAAGGTCATGAACCTTAGTCGACTGAAGTGGCTTGAACACATGCTGCACACGCCAAAGTACCGCTTACTTCGACGTCCAATTTTAAGAGTAGCTGGATTAGGTTGAAAGACGGCTCAAGATGGCCATATTTTGACGTGACATCAGTCGATGAACACTCTGAATCCTAGTCTCAGTAGAGTAGGGAGGTGTAGATTGCCTCGTTGAGGTCCTTGATGTATTCACCCTTTGACGTCTTTTAAAGACTGAATAATGATTTGACTAACCTTAATTTTTAAAAACCTTCCCTCATACACCTTTTTCTACTATGATATGAGTCTTTCCTATCCATTCGTTCTTTGCATACTACTGTAAAATATGGTAGGTTGAATCAATACACTTGTGCACAAGGTTCAACGTTGATTTCTTCTCTCTACAATCAGATATTGTAAGGAATTAACTGTTCAATAAGTTTATTGATGCCATTTTTTTTTGTGAAAGAAACTAAAATGTGGACAATTTTCCACCATTAGTCACCATGACGTGATCCCTAACGTCTGGTGAATCAACACAGATAACAATAACCTCCTAGTAAAGGCTAACAATCATTGATAGAAACATCGAATAGGGTGGTCAATTTTCAAGTGATTTGCACTTTTCATTTCGTTGAACTTTTCCGCGTACACAGTTGATGAGCTCAGTCGAAAACAAGCTAAATAGCCATCTAGTCATTTGGTGAGTATTTTCTCAATATCTTTATGCTTTTTGTTTATACAGAAGTTGTTACTTTACTGTGTTGAAGCTGTTTTAAATTTATGATTTTTATGCTTATGACTCTTTTCAAAATATTTAGTTAGCTTAACAAATAAGACATAAGAAAAGTGGCATAACCAAAAGATAAGGTGTTTAATACATTCATATTATTAATCAGCTTTTAACGTCATTACTGTTGCTGACAGTGTTGCTGTGTTGTTACTCTAAGAGTTATTGGATTCTGTATGAATCAGTTTAACTTCAATGACAAGATAAATTTACATTTCACCAAATCTGACTATAAACCAATTGGAGATTTAGAAAATACATTTTTACAAATTTTATAAATGATAAATCTTCACAAGATGAAATTTTTCCATTCTTTCAGACATCAAAACAGGAAACAAACAAAAAAAAGAAAAATGTTTCTGATTTAGAAAAACTATCTATGATTTGTTATACTGTTAAGTTCTCATAAAAACCTAGGGAAGTTAGTGTGAGCTGGGTACGTTTTTAAGGTAGTAATTTATGTGCAGTTCAATGCATGATATATGCGTGTATACGTATATGTATGTATGAAAACTTGAAGTTTGAAGAAGAGTAGACGCTAGTTGAAAATCACTTTCGAAATAAATATTTTTTTTCACCGACTGAGATGGCTTGGACATATACCGTGTATACCAAGTCACCGCCTATCTTGATGTGTCCTGCTAGATGGAAATAGGGTTCAAAGTGGAAAGACCTAGACGTGGTACTAGTCCACAAAGTCCCTGACTGTTGGCTTGAACCTGAGTGGAACATCTTTGAACTATGGTTAAGAATCGGTCACAATGGAGTAGATGTATTCACTCCTTGTAAAGCTTGAATATTCTTACTAGTCATTATTTTCAAACTGTTTATTATCTCATACTACTTTATTTTATCAATCCTTTTCTCTCCACCTATTCTTTGTGTACTACTGTGAAGTGTGGCATCTTGAGCCTATATGCGAGATTCTACGTCTATCATTTTTATAAAGTTATTCATTGCAATGAATATTTTAATAGAAGACCAATACAATACGATTTATGCAACAAATGAATTTGTTTAGTGTTGCTGCTTATTTGGTTTTGTAAAAAACTGACACTACATTGATTCATAGAGCTATTTGTACATCTTCGCCGATCAAGTGTTGGAGAAAAAGTCTATTTTTTACTCAAAATAACACAAAATAACATTGATGATTAACAACAGAGTGAATAGAATATTAAAGAGGACTTTCTTTAAAGTTAAAGCAGACTTTTAGCCAAATTATTTCAAATTAAATGAATTTTCAAATGTTTTTCACCTGACTTTTATGCGGAGAAACACAGTTAGACCCACCTCATATCTATTAGTGGTTGGTTGATAGTGGCTAGTAATGGAATCCAGAACATGCGTTTCGTCCTGTTCTGGACTCATCACTTGAACGTACCTGCCTCACAGTGAACGATGTCGTTCCAACCGGAACTCGAACCCAGGACTGACTGCTCCAATTGCCAGGACGTTATCCATCAGACCATTGAGTCACGATGGTTACTTTTTGTGCAACGAGTACAGTTTTAATATTGTTGCTCGTATTATCCGGTTGTTGAACAGACCAAATTGATCGGTCTGTAGTGACAATAGGCTCCTGCGCGGATATCTCGATATTGCCTGCGTTTTAATCATATATAAATCATGGATAGTGGTTAGCGGTAGAATTCAGGACGCACATTCTGCTCTGTTCGGGACTCATTAGTGGTAGCTCATATGCCGCTGAGGACCGATTATTTCGGTCCACTCAACGACAGGATAATACAAGCAACACCTCATACTTATCTGATATTACAGCATATTAATATTTTGATTAATTCGCCTGAATATTTATTTACGTGTAATAATTATTGTCATTGTTATCGGTGTTCTTTTTCCGTATCTTCAACGTCTTCAATAGAATCATTCTTATTCTTGACATCTATAGAATATATTACTCAATGACTCATAAATTTGTATTAGTTCTAGTCGTTCACTTGTGATTTCATTACCTCTGTATCATTTCTTAACCCATTGGTGACCTAAGTACTTTAGATTTCCCTATTTATTCTCTATGTTTAAATATTATCCCTAACGATAATTGTTTTTCAGTTGCTAATGAAAAACTGTGAAATACAATCAGCATTATATTTTCTTTTGTTTGGTTATAATTTGTTTGGAATTATCAAGGGAATCTCGTGTATTATAAATAAATATCTCAAGTATAATCCTACTGTGATTACAACTCTTCAAAATGTTATTCAGGTAGCTGAAATAGGGATTACAAATTTTAATCGATGTGAACAGTTTAGTCACCGACACATATACGTATACAAGAAAAGTACAGATTGAATGACATTAGTTTCATGAGTGAAGGAAAAAATTGTGTATGAAATGACGTATCTACAGACCTCAGAGAGAAACTCCCACTTGATTAGGGTTATGCATATTTTACATATATCGGATGTTTACTGCTGGGTGAAGTTGCCCTGTATCACCATTAGAAAAAAATGACATCTCACTCTCCTGCTACTAGTTTTAAAGTCAGATTGAAGAAAATATTTTCATAAATTTTCAAGTTTATGTAGACTGAGTGATTTTAAGCAGTTATTCATCACCGACTCATATTAACTGAACAGCCGTCGAGAATAAGAGGACAGTGGACAGCTATTTCATCCTAGACGGATATTCCCTCACAGTATACACCTGTTCCGGTTCCTGTGTCTCGTGAATTCGCCGCGCACACTTCCAAAACATCACAAAACACGAAGAAAATATTTTATATGTGTAGTTATGGAACCGACTACTATACATAAAGAGTTAGGCAATGAAAAAATTCCTAATTTTTCGTTATGCGCACTAAACCAGCAGTCGTGAAGAACATAACATTAAGAACAATACGAAGTTGATTTAACTAGCTATTCCAATCCCACTGTATAACATTATTATTATATGTCTCTTGAGAATCTAGTAGAACATAGGGCTTCAGTAGAGCGTCATCATCGCCATTCCAATCTCTCCTCCGCAATCTTTTGAACCTGCTTCCTCAACAGCCTACAAGCTCTCATTTCTTCCTCACACGATTTCCTCCATGTCACCCTCGCTTCGGACGCCCAACTCGTCGCTTCCCATCTGGGGTCCACTCGAGGGCCTGGCCTGGCACGTGATGTCCCCAGTCAGCCTTCTCAGTGTATGTCCAATCCATCTCCACTTCCTTCTGCATATTTGTTGAGTGATAGACTCTTGGCTGGTTCATTACCCTCCCACAGTTCCTTGTTGCTTATTATTATTATCATTATTATTATTATTCTGGCCATCTGAGCTTCAGTAACGAGCCAGAGTAGGCAGTTGTTGATGAATATCTCTAGTTTATTGGAAATGCCTTTCGTAACACGCCAAGGCTCTCAACCATCACATAGAAGCACTCACTTGACTGGCATTAGTGTTGAAAATCCGGATGTTGGTCAGGCTTCATGCTGAGTGCAGAAGATCTCGACACTGGTTTCAGGTTAATGCAGGAAGGCCTGTCTTGTTGTGTTTCGGATCCTGACTGGCTTTGACATCCTCGTCTGTTCCGGCACCTGTAGTTGAAATGGTGCTGACTAGGTGGGTGTGGGTGAAAGAGGCCACTTCCTTCACGTTTCTCCTGTTGATGGTGATTGGAGCTTGTTGTTGTTGTTGTTGTTGTTGGTGGTGGTGGTGTTGGTTGGGTATCATCATCACGTCTGTCTTCTCTACGTTCACTTGAAGGAAGTCTCGTCTTCGCTGCCCTGCCTCACCTCTTCTGTCAACTTGTTAGCTTTCGCCTGTAGATCTTCAAGTTTGTGTGACATCAGACAAGTCATTGGCGAAATCCAAATCTTCTGGGATCGTTTCCCCTGTCCAGCCAGCGTATCCCTCTCTTCTCGCTCCCCACTGTTTGTTGCATGATCCATTCCACTCCAGTTGACCACAATCAGGAAGATGATTGGTGATAGTAGACAGCCTTGTTTTACTCCTGTCTTCACTTCACATCAAAGGCGTCACTAATCTTCCCATTGTGATACTCTAGGGAAAAACAGTGCTGAATCCATCTGAAGATGAACAGGACTAAGCAATACTTAGTAGCGTCGGTGCGACGTCATCGAAAAATTTATAACATATATGAAAAGCTACAACACAGGCAATTGCCATCAAACAGTATTTACGTAGTGAAGCAATCTGAATGAAACATTTTGTAAAGTGAAATTGTATTTAAGAGGAATGCCTTAAGTCATACAATTCATAAAATTTAAACTGATAATTTGAAGACACTTATTAGCGTTTTCTTACAACACGCCTTGACCAATTTATTGGAGATAAGATATCTGTTCCATGCCACTTTCTTGTCAAATGAATCCAACTATTTGCCAATGAATTCACTTGAGAATCTCATAGGTAACTTAAACCAAGTTATTTTACTCCTATCACCGAGTAAAAGAGCCCGAAAACTAAACTTGCCTTGGTGTTTCATATTGAGAGGTTACCAAAAGTAGATATCTGGTTAAGGGACACATAAGACAACTCATTTCTTTGATCTGGATACTTCAAAGAACAATGTAGATAAATTCGGTCAAAAACACTCGGATAACCGTTCAGTCTTTAAATTTAATTAATTTAGCTTGTGAGTTTACCCTCTACCTCAACTTCATCGATTTTGAAAATGCCATCGACAGCGTCGATCGAGAAGTAATTTGCTGGGAAACTGCTTCAACACCATGGAATACCACAAAACTTTATCAAACTCATTCAATAACAATATGAAGACGCCATATGCCAAGTAATTCACAATGGAAAGCTCAGTGACGCCTTTGATGTGAATGAAGACAGGAGTAAAACAAGGCTGTCTACTATCACCAATCATCTTCCTGATTGTGGTCGACTGGAGTGGACTGGATCATGCAACAAACAGTGGGGAGCGAGAAGAGAGGGATACGCTGGCTGGACAGGGGAAACGATCCCAGAAGATTTGGATTTCGCCAATGACTTGTCTGATGTCACACAAACTTGAAGATCTACAGGCGAAAGCTAACAAGTTGACAGAAGAGGTGAGGCAGGGCAGCGAAGACGAGACTTCCTTCAAGTGAACGTAGAGAAGACAGACGTGATGATGATACCCAACCAACACCACCACCACCAACAACAACAACAACAACAACAAGCTCCAATCACCATCAACAGGAGAAACGTGAAGGAAGTGGCCTCTTTCACCCACACCCACCTAGTCAGCACCATTTCAACTACAGGTGCCGGAACAGACGAGGATGTCAAAGCCAGTCAGGATCCGAAACACAACAAGACAGGCCTTCCTGCATTAACCTGAAACCAGTGTCGAGATCTTCTGCACTCAGCATGAAGCCTGACCAACATCCGGATTTTCAACACTAATGCCAGTCAAGTGAGTGCTTCTATGTGATGGTTGAGAGCCTTGGCGTGTTACGAAAGGCATTTCCAATAAACTAGAGATATTCATCAACAACTGCCTACTCTGGCTCGTTACTGAAGCTCAGATGGCCAGAATAATAATAATAATGATAATAATAATAAGCAACAAGGAACTGTGGGAGGGTAATGAACCAGCCAAGAGTCTATCACTCAACAAATATGCAGAAGGAAGTGGAGATGGATTGGACATACACTGAGAAGGCTGACTGGGGACATCACGTGCCAGGCCAGGCCCTCGAGTGGACCCCAGATGGGAAGCGACGAGTTGGGCGTCCGAAGCGAGGGTGACATGGAGGAAATCGTGTGAGGAAGAAATGAGAGCTTGTAGGCTGTTGAGGAAGCAGGTTCAAAAGATTGCGGAGGAGAGATTGGAATGGCGATGATGACGCTCTACTGAAGCTCTATGTTACACTGGGAACTCAAGAAGCAAGAATTGTTAATAGCTTGATAGTTTCCTTGATCTGCAATAGTAGTTTCTCACTAAATATTCTACGTTATGCTTCTTGTAATTCAGGTTATTGTTTGCGATTTAGACGCTTCTGTTTCTTTCAAAAATCATGTTGGAGTCCACATATGAAGTTATAATAACTGCGGATCCTAAAGCCACTCGGATTGATATCAAGGACTTGACTTACTTTGGATATCGTTCGCAAAATAGCTTCCATTTTTACCTATTTTACTGAACATTTTCTCGAAAACATTTACTCAATAATTTTATGTTGAACAAGTCACTAGTCAATCATTTTAGCTGTTAGGAATCAATAATTTGCAGGTTAAAGCAAACCAGCCGCCAATGATTCAACATTGTAGTTACGAGAAGACTGAGAAGTTATGGTTGGTAAGTCAAACGAAGTCTAATGTGAGTAGAACTATTCGATGATGTCACTGGACGACAGTCATGTTATATCGCGAAGTAACAAAAATAAGTAAATGTGGTTCATTGCATTTCGTTGTAGTCACTCAGTTGTAACGCAATAGCCGTGAAACCTGGAGGGCTTCTTAATTGGACCTCTTACAGGGTCCATAGGTGTGTAATGCAGAGGAGTTCCATACAAGGACAGAGCAACTGTCCAATGTTCCTGTGCTTTCACTGGTTCTCCAATTGACGTCAGTCAGTGATGGATTGGATACCACACTGAAAATATACAATCCTCACTAACTTCCAAATTATCTTCATCATTAAAGAATATGAAATAGTAACTAACTTGAAATTTAAGTCTTATCTAAGCCTTAGTTTGAAATGTCATTTAATTCTATGCAACTTAAGTTGAATAGAATAAAATTACCTGGATAGTTAGTAGGTCAGAAAGGAATTATAAGCCTATCGCATATAGTCAACGTGGCAGTGCATAGAATATTCCGTCGTTGTGTAGTGGTGCTACTGATCTGAGTCGACATAAGTAGTATATGTTGAGAGGTCCGCAGAAATTATAGGGAATTATCAGCGTTGCGTAAAGATTCTGTCACAGAAACGCAAGAGAAAATGTGAACGTAATAACAGAAAATCAAGATAGAAGCAGAAGAGGAAGTGAAGCACACTGTGGAAGTGACTGTCTTAGTACAATGTGCCCAATACTTGATGACTACTGTACAGGATCTCAATAGTAAACATTCCTTCCCTCGTCTTTTTCTTATCGTTTCCTGTAGTTGGTGTCGCTGCTTCTGGACGTGATGATGGTCCTGTGACCTGCAGTGTCCGAGGATGGAGACATCAAGGTCTTCCTCAGGGATTTTGAGTCGGTCGCAAGGCTGGTGGGTCGTGGTGCTTGGCACGTTGCTGAAGGATAGAGCGAAAGTGTCATATGACAACGTGGAACGTGTGGATGGAAAAAGGCTTGGAAGAGAATGGTTGAACGACTGGAGATGGAGTATGACAGACCAGTGGATAGGGAGCTGGCGATTCAGTAGTTCCGGAGCACGAAACTTGGAATGGAAGAATATCCACTGGTATTGGCTTTGGCTCTGACTGAAAGGTTTGCTTTATTTTTGAACTTGTAATTTTCAGTCGTTGATACTACAAAGTCATATGATCAGCCTTTGTAGGTGTTTCAGTTTATCAAATGGATAGTTCACTTTTGTCTTGAGTTTTATCTTGATACTGTTTCTTTTACCTCTCAAACTGAGTGAACTAAAAAATAAAACTGTAATCTTTTAATGGTAGAAAGTAGGTTCAACCTTCATTGAAGATGTTAACATGAATGAGGCTTTATGCAGCTGATGAGTCATAAATAAAACGAAAAGAGCTTTCTGGCTTCATTCACAACTTGGAAGAATAAAGTAATACTGACAGAAGCAATTTACAGTTTAATAATGTAAACAATCGGCTGTGATAACAAATCCTGACCAATGACAGTAGATGATAGTTACACTGTGAAAAGATTTCGCAGGAGGAGGAAAATGTGAACAATTTATTACAACATAATAGCTTAATGGTAACTTGATCAACACAAGAAATAGGGGTCATAAGTTTAACCACTAATGAGGTTATGGGTGCGCACTTCTGATGAGTCCGACACTAGGATGAAACAACTTAGCTACATTCCCAGATATTCATTTGTTATACAACTGGTTTCAGTCCATGGTAACTAGAACTTGAAAAACAGTAATATCTATAATATCAACATTTCTTGTGAGACTGAACTGTTTCAACTTTTGAATTAAAAGAAGGTAGGCTAGGGAAAATCGCGTTCGAAGCTATAGTTCTGTCATAAACTACACTGAATAAAGGTTAAACATTGAGTTGGCAGGCAATGGTAGTTTAGAAATTGAGTTGTGCTCATCAGACAACGGTGAAACTTAATGCATGGTAGTTGGGCGAAACCTTCGGGGATTGAAGTGAGATATAATTCTGGTCAACAGTCGGACCTCGTAGCTCAGCTGGTAGAGCACCACGCCGGTAACTCAGTGGTCACTGGTTCGAATACGGCATCACCAAAAATTTCCATCTCATCTTCAATCACCACCCAGTATAAATATGTGTCATAAACTATACTCTATGAGTTAACACAAACTAACTAGCACTAACTCAGTGTAGAGTTCCGTGATTATTTTTGTAAAAAATACTCTGTGTCCATCGAAAGTAAACCCGGTCATTTCCTGCTTCAACTAAATTTTCAAGGTTTACACATTCAGATATCAGTTTTTAGAGTATTTCTCCACAATGTATAAGTGCTATGGATCAGTTTGTAAGACACAATTACCATATAATCAGACTTTTGTGGAATAATATATCTATATACAATCCATTTTCTTGCTCGACAGCAAGAAGAGAGAAGATACACTTCAGAGTTTGGTCCTCAGGAGACTAATTTAAACGTCTAATTAGGCTAACATATTGAAACACTATAGATGAAGTGTATTTAAGAACTAGGTGTGTGGAGGGGAGAAATTGTCGTCTTCACTTCACAGACTTCATACAAAACATTAACCAACACCTGATTTCCCTTCATGAAGGAAGGATGTCAATGACAGAAATCAGCCGGTATCAGACTGACCGTCAAACAAGGTAAGAAGTCAAGAATGATGTTTTAGGTATTTATGGCCAAAAAAATACATTTTTGAGTATGTAAGACACATTTTCCGAAGTTCATTGTTGACACAATAATAAACATTTTGAAAACCTACAAATCTCTGTAGGTCGAAGTAGTTGACCAGCCAAGGTCGATTAGAATGACAGCACAAAACTCAGCTTAATCAAGATTATCAGATGATAATAAGATAAGAAATCTAGAGAAAAGCTTGGCTATAGCTCTGCACGCGATGACACGCAAGCACACATTAGGGTGGGATAGGGCGACAGTGTTGAGGGAGGGAGAGTTTGATCACCGACTGGATCTTTGTTTATCCAATCGAAATCAAATTCATGCAGTAATAGGAATGATTCTACACCCATTCTAGATATGGGGAGAATTCTACTACCCTTGTCATCACAGGGGAGGAGAGAAAATTAGGAATATATGAAGTCTTTCTGGAATTTGTGGATTTACCTGAGCCGATATGAATCCGGACAATAAATTGTGTCCGAAACGTTGTTATTGAATCAATGCTCCTGTTTCATTGTGTGATACTTCTAATAAACAGACTAAAATTGAATTCTAGAAGTGATGTTATGTGTAAGAGATTAGAGCTTGTTGTAGAGATTTACATGTTGAAAAATTAACATAGGTCAGATAATTGATCAACTCCAAATAGAATATAGGGTTACATTGAATCGCTGTATTCTAGAATGCTGAAAATACGTAACGGAGGACATGGATGACAATGAACATAAGCTTTACGTGTAACAGGGTCAAGAAGAAACATGTTTAAAATGCTAATGAAACCGTTTTTAAAGCAAATAGTAAAAGTTTGCAATAGTTAGTCACTTTTTTGAATTTCTATAGCATAATTAGAACATGAAGTTTATCTGAACAAGGCGAATGTGATGTATTTGTATAATACACATTTCGAACAATTTGATCACCCACACACATGTAATTTTCTTAAGTCAATATATATATCAAACCGAGAAGTGGAAGGATATATACAACAATATTAACACAAGCAGGGGATTAGAATTAAGAAAGATGAGAACAACCAGGAATAGTGACGTAGTTGATCCTAATCTTGTTAAGAAAATAAAGTTTACTAAGAGGGAAGTGTAGTGTAAGAACAAATTGTTCTTTTGTAAACATAAATGTGGTTTCAATTTGTGTATGGCTATGGCTTTCGCAAATCTCAGTATACATCCCTGACTTTGAAGTCTGTCTGAACATTAACTTTGTGAACTGTTTCTTTGATATGTTTAGCTATAGATAAAGAGGGTTATCTCCCACTAGCTTTTATCACGGTTTCACGCTCTATTTGTTTTTCAAGCCATTTAGGTACATGTTCTCCCACCCTTAACTGCATGACTCGATTACTCCACCCATGTATGTGTGATCACGCACATAAGTAAATAAGAACAAGACATTTAAGCGAACAATATTGTTTCCAATCAGGTCCTCTTCAGGCTTTACTCTAATACATATATATATATATATATATATATATATATATATATATATATATATATATATATATATATATATAAAGGTACACTAATCATGAGATATGTCAGTTGATGTGACAACTGTTTCATATAACGATGGAGATAATACAAACAATACTAATGATAATGATAAAGTGATAGCATTGACTAAATCACATACAATGTAAATAATAATGATGATGATGATATGAACCAAGATAGCAGCATGAAAACATAGACACTCCAATAATCGAAATGGTCAGAAGCTTGTGAAAACAAAAGTTACGTAATAGCAAAGGACGAGGTAGGTGGATAAACAAAGCCTAGACAAATACAGTGATTGAATTTTGAGGGAGTCGTGGGGATTTAGAAATATTTCAAGTTGTTGTTCATTGTAGACTGACATCAGTCGTGAGGACAGTTACTCAACAATGACATTGGGTGGCGGTTGCGCTATATCGTGAGCTAACAGAGGTTGGAAATATGGACTGTTAAATTCTGATCCAGTGGCTCAATGGTAACGTGCTGGCCACGGAACCTGGAAGACGTGAGTTCGATCCCTGGTGTTGCGGCGTCGTGGGTGCGCACTGCTGAGGAGTCCCATACTGGTGTGACGAAACAGCTGTCTAGTGCTCCCAGGTTTCCTTTTTTCCTGCAAGTGATGTCATTCTACGATGAATAACAACTTTTAATACAGTAACTATATGAAAGTGGTGGAAAACAAGAAAAGGGGTGGGAAAAAACAACAACTGGATGATGAAGTTATTAACTAAGTACTCCCTGGCTATGGGAGAGAGAGATAAGGGGTGTACAAATTTCTTCTGGATACAACAGCTAGGATTATTAGCTCGAATTCCCGCAGCCTCTGCTATGTGTAAAAGGCGAGTATGCGGTGTATAATCGTGAAAGCAATGTTCTTATCTACCGATTGACCATCATAACGAGGTGCGATAAAACTGAGCTTCTGATGGATTTTATCTGTCTCTTTCACAACCATGAAGGTAGATGCTCAGCAACATGTATGTTAAGTTGTCTAGCAGTACGTCCAATATAGCTTTCTCCATAGAAGCAGCTAAACTTGTAAATGCACATAGAAATGGCGAAAAAAGATAACTTATCTTTTGTCTGAGCAGTAACAATTAGTCGACTGAAAAATGATAGACAATGTTATGCGGCGCAAAAGGTCCTTTAAATGTCTCTGGAGAGTCTCTGACATGAAACTTCTCCGGCCACATCGCCGTTAAATTGCAATTTCATAAACAGTGGTTTCTTTTTTATGGTAATTATACGAGGTAAGTTCCTCCTGGCTTTGACCATGTGTCTTTTTATGAAACTGTTAAGGTAGCCCATTCCAACCAGTGAATTATGGATATAATCTGACTCCTTCTGTACCAGATCATCCGAACATATTTTCCGCGCTCCGTTAGTGAAGCATTTAACCAGGTTCTATTTGAACTGAATTGGTACATGACCTAGAAAATGTGTAAACTGACTTATAGATGTTGTCTTCCTGTAAACACATCTGCTCAGTGAACCATCTTCTCTTCTGCTTAGCAAGACATCTAAGAAGTGTAGTTTACTGGCCTTTTCTTCCTCACAAGTGAAAGTGAGTGAAGGGTACACTTCATAAATTTTCTTAATATTTCGTTTGTATCCGCATTCTGATGCAAGATATTGAATTTGTCGTCAATATAATGCTTCATTCTCCAGTTTGACGAGAAATACGTCAGCTTAAATAGGGCTAAGTGATGAACCCATAGCTATCCCATCAATCTGTTTATAATGAGAGCTATTGAAGACAAAATGTACATTCATAGTATATAAGTAAATTAGTAAGCACAGTGGGATGTGACGTAATCATTGGTGCAGTGCTTAGGTTTGTGGTGAGGCATTCGTTTTATTTACTCTACAATAATAAGATAAGCTGAGTAATATTTCCTCTCAATGACTGACATCAGCCTACATCTCAAAATGATACTATTCCACTCCTCTCTGTATGGTAGAGTGATATAGACGCTTTTATTAGGAGCTGTGCATAGAGTTGGCTTCGGTGTTACCTGACCCCTACAACGGTTTATAAACTTCATTGGATATCTAGTTTTCATGGGTGTTTTAGTCAGTAATATGAAATATCTTCATCCATCAAATCTGGTGGTGTACTGATATGACAGTTGCTATTAAATAGACATTTTATTAGACCTCGCTTGTATCGGATTGGAAGAAAACTGTGAAAATTCAGGTATTGTCCTGTCCATATAGGCTTTCTATAAACTGACCGTCTTAGTAAACCATCTTCTCGTCGATTCAGAAGTATATCTAGGAATGGCAGATGATTGTTATTCTCTTTCTCACAAATCAGGCTGATTTGAGTTTGTACGGTGTTCGTAAACTTCATTTTCTTAACAAGATTAGGATCAACTAGGTCACCCATCGTGGTTGTTCTCATCCTTCTTAATTCTAATCCCCTGCTTGTGTTAATATTGTTGTATTTGTCCTCCCACTTCTCAGTCTTATAGATATTGACTTGAGAAAATTACATGTGTGTGGGTGATCAGATTGTTCGAAATGTGTATTGTACAAATACATCACGTACACCTTAGTAGATGTTAGTTGGTTGGAGGCAATCAGCAGGAAGCCTGGATCTAGGTTTCATGCTTTTTGGCACTCGTCAGCAAGGGGTATCTGCAATGTTGACGGAACTTATGTCCCGTCTGAGATTCGAACCCACATCAGCCAGTGTTGTAGTCAGCGACTTTACCACTGAGCTATTCTGGTCACTACTGACTTCCTGTAGGACTGGCTTACATGTATTGATTGGTCACGGAAGTGCAACCAATTTCATATTGTCTAGCCCTGAGTACAGACCGAATCCTATTGATCACATTTGCCTCCAACCAACTAACATCTACTGTGTACAGCGATGGTGAGCTTCCTAGTTTGGTTACCATATTGCAAATATGGTCTATAGAATTCCGTCTGCACTCAGGACTAGACAACATGAAATTGGTTACATTCCCGTGACTAATCAATACACATCACATACACCGTGTTGAGATAAACTACGTCTTCTATTTTGCTCTATCGAAACAATAAAAGCTCCAAAGACTAGATGAGTAAATCAGTTAGCTCAGAGTGACCAGTTGGTATAGAATTACAGTTCTCACAATATACACTAGAACACACTGTACGTTTATTTGTTTGCTAAGTGAAATAAAATAGTTTGAATTGTAGGGAACTACAAAGTAATGGAATTGTTAGTGAATCGGTAATGAACTGAAGTTTGTAGAAACTATAAATCTCATAAAGAATGGTGTACTTAAGACAGAAGATGAGAAAATATCAATCAAGGGCTGAAATATTTGAAACGCAAGATTGACACAATACAGTAATGATAGAAGAGGATACAGAGTTCAAGTAGAGTTCATTTCGATGAATAATGATGACTATGTTAATCAAAATCATTCAATTGAATAGGTAATTCAATGAGTGAACTCATTCACTATGAAATATACTCAACTTTCTAAGATTTAACTAACTATTCGATTATATCATAAAATAACAGTATGTACTTGAATTAACATTGAATAGTATTTTATACAAATGGAAAGAGTAAGGATTCATCTCAAAAAGTCCATAAGATTTAAGTACTTTTAACCAAAAAAATAAAATAACATTAACTGCCAAATTTATTTGTTCAATTGAAAACTTCATGTCTGATGTAAACACTTCAAGTTGATTTTGTAAACAATCAACTAAATTATTTATTGTTCTTCAACTAATCTATTTTATGCTTATACAGATGAATACTTGGATATTATCCTTACCTTTACTCGGTTTAAATAGATAGAAGTAGTTTGTACTATGGATTATTTTTTTCTTTTGCTCTCCCCTTTTAAGTGATGTATTTATTCTCTTATAAACAAGGAGATAATAATAATTGGTAGAAAGTGTTTACTGACTTGTGTCTAGTGAACTCATCTGATTACTATACTACTATACAGTTGTCTTTCTTTTCACTTAGCCTAACACTATAATAATGATACATATTAGTCTATTGAATAAAAAATAAAGGGTCGTGGGTGCGCACTGCTGAGGAGTCCCATACTAGGACGAAACAGCTGTCCAGTGCTCCCAGGTTTCCTTTGTTCCTCCAACTGATGTCAGTCTTCGATGAATAACAACTTGAAATATTTCCAAATCTCCACAACCCCTCAAAATTTAATTGAACTAGTGCTCGTTGGTGACTAGCTTCGAGAAGTATTCCCGAAGTTCCAATGACAAGTCGTGACCGGTGGAGTCAAAGCCTGATGGCCGTGAGGACAAAATACTCAACGATGACATTGGGTGGCGATTGCGCTATATCGTGAGCTAACAGAAGTTGGAAATATGGAGCATTGGATTCTGACCCAGTGGCTCAATGGTAACGCGCTGTCGCGGAACCTGAAGGTCGCGGGTTCGATCCCTGCTGGTAGGGTCGTGGGTGCGCACTGCTGAGGAGTCCCATACTAGGACGAAACAGCTGTCCAGTGCTCCAGGTTTCCTTTTTCCTCCAACTGATGTCAGTCTTCGATGAATAACAACTTGAAATATTTCCAAATCTCCACAACCCCCTCAAAATTTAATAAAGGGTGTACATTTCAAAATTTTAACTTGAGTAAAATAAAGAAGGAGAATAAATGGTATTTAAATGTTATTTTCTCTTCTGAATAAGGGTTATACTTTCCTGAGGATATATCTTCATTCTAGAATTTTTTTTCTTCAAGAGTCCAATAAAAATCTTAAATATGAAGAAAAAATTGGTTGTTAAGATATGTTAAAATGAGACAGTATTTCCCAATCAATTCACTTTCATATCATATAAGATATTTAGCTGAATATTTACCACTTAACTAAGTTTGAGTGTTAGACCGAAGAAAATTACTTAATGAATATTTCAATTACTCTTGAAAATACTCTAAGGCATATCAATTATAATTTTCTATGATACAAAAAGTGAATGAATTATTTACACAACTGATAGGTAACACATATGTTGTACACTTAAGCCATAGAAACTGTTAGAAGTAAAACTTTTGGTTAATATGAGAAATTAAATACTATTATTGAACAAAATATGGCTACCTTGTCAAAGTTCCTAAGAAGGGAGACTTAAGTGTTTGCAAGAACTGGAGTGAAATCATGCTCCTGTCCCTGTTCACCCCAAGCAAAATATTAAGCCGCATCATCCTGGAGAGACTACAGGATGTGCTGGATTCAAACCTACGACAGGAACAGGGTGGCTGGATTCAGGAAATACAAGTCATATGGGGATCAAATTACAACGCAGCGCTATGCATCATCACAGAACAGAGTATAGTATAGAATGGCAGTCAACTCTACACCTCAACTTTATCAACTTTGAAAATGCCGGTGTTCAACAGCGTAGACCAACAAGTAATTTGGCAGTTGCTTCAACACTATAGAGTGCCACTCATCTCTATCGACCTCATTCAACAGCTATATGAAGACGTCACATGCCAAGTGATTCACAATGGAAAGCTCATTGACGCCTTTGATGTGAAGTGAAGATAGGAGTAAGACAAAGTTGTTGCCTACTTCCACCAATCATCTTCCTGATTGTGGTCGACTGGAGTGGACTGGATCATGCAACAAACAGTGAGGAGCAAGAAGATGGACATACACTGGTTGAACCGATGACAGGATCCAAGAAGATTTGGATTTCGCCCATGAGTCATATTAAATGTTACACAAACTCGAAGATCTACAGGTGAAAACTAACAAGTTGCCAGAAGGGGTGACGCAGGGCAGCGAAGACGGGACTTCCTTCAGTTGAATGTAGAGAAGACAGAGGTGATGAAGATATCCAACGAACAACAGCATCAACAGCAAGTACCAATCAGTATAAACGGGAGTAATCTAAAGGAGGTTGTCCCCTTCACCTATCTTCCTACCTGTGAAGCGTCGTCTCAGCTACAGGCAGCGGGACAGACGAGGATGTCAAAACCATGACAGGAAAGACAGTGAGACAGGCTTTCATGAATCTGAAGTAATCAGTGTGGAAATCTACTACACTCAGCACAAAGAACAATATCTGGATTTTCAACACTAATGTCAGTCAAGTGAGTCAGTGCTTCTATGTGATTGTTGAGAAACTTGGCGCGTCACGAAAAGCACTTCGAACAAACTACACATATATCACATCAACAGCTGCCACCTACACTCACTTGATACTGAAGATGGATGTCAGATGGCCAGAATAATAAGAATAAGCAACAAGGATCTAACACTGGCTGGCAACGAACCAACCAAGAAGCTATCGCTCAATAAATATGGATAAGAAAGTGGAGATGGATTGGATTGTGTATGCACTGAGAAAACCGATCGGGGACATCACGCATCACGCCATCTTCTCGAGTAGAATTCAAAGGGGAAATGATGAGTTGTGCTTCCTAGCCGTGGTGACATGGAAGAGATGGTGTGAGGAAGAAAAGAAAGGTTGTAGGCAGTCGTGGAGCCAGGTTGACAAAACTGCAGAGAAGAGAGTGGAATGGAGGCGTGCTACTGAATCCGTATGTTCCACTAGGAACCCTAAGGGAAAAATAATAATAGTAATAAATTGAACAACATTGAATAGTTAGGAATAACTCACTTTGATCTACAGATTTCATTAGCCAGTCAGTTCAGAGTGACTTAAACACTAGACCATTATTTCACAGGTTCGAGGCCAAGCCTATCAGGGGTGCTACGGATCAGTCTAAATGGTTTCTAACTATTCGAGTTGTTCACTATTAGTACGTTCTGTTAGTTAGTGACACGTTTGTGTCAGAGATGACACCCAGTGATCTCAGCTAAACAATGGTTTTCAACGAAACCCCTGTTGACACCACACTTAGGTATTTGAAAAATTACTCAGCAGTAAAAAACCTTAACGTCTACCACGCAATTCGCGAATCACTCAGGAAGTAATTATCCTCTAACAAATTATGTCTTATTTCTCATATTTTTTTACTCTATTTCGATCTTACCTACCTTGCCTACCTTCTTATAAGCTGTAGAAATTGTAGTGGGTGATGACTGAAGGTGAAAGAAAAATTAGTACTGAGGCTGGATTCAAACTAGCGACCACCGGGTTTCCTGCCCGATACTCTACCAACTGAGGTACGGAAACCCGGTGATTTCTGGTTCATATCCGTCAGCGGTCCACATTTCCATTCAACCTTCAGTTATCACCTAGTATAAATACTAGTTAGCCAGACTACAGCTATGTCAGATATTCAAATGATAATCATTTATTGTGACTGTGAAACTATCCAGAATTCATTTCATCAAGGGCTTAGCATGATTAGTTTGTAGAAACTAAAATATCATGGATTATTTCGTACTTAAACAAAGCCTTCAAAAAACCTTTTCATTTATCGTGTTTTATGCCCTTATTTGAAGTCATCCAGCAGTCTTACTTAGGAGCATTTCATAGCAGTTGCTTTTTGATCCAAGAATTTTACGTTCACCTGAATGTATCTTACTATTTACGAGGAATATAAATCCCTATGTTTCAATACTAAATAGTTGCTACCTAAAACGTAGTATTTGTTAACAAATTTTCCTTTATTTCCTACCTTATTTAGATTTTTCGCTGACGAAAGATCATTGTGAGTATGGGTAACGTATATCAGAGAGAAAATATTAAGAAGTTTGTTGAGTATCTGATTTGAATTCATGAAAATAACTAGACAAAAGTTCCTAGATTAGAGTAATGCCTTCTGAGCTCAGGCCAATGTAATAAGATGTATTATATTGCTACCTGTCTGTTGAAATCCTTAAAGATGTACCAAAATTGAAGTCCTCGTAAAATATAGCTCTATCAATACGATTATCCATGAGTACACTTCCCTTGAAAATAAGTCAACCATTCACATAGGTTTCAAAATGTTTCCATTTTAGTCTGTTTATTAGAAGTATCACACAGTGAAACAGGAGCATTGATTCAATAACAACGTTTCAGACACAATTTCTTGTCCAGATTCATATCGGCTCAGGTAAATCCACAACTTCCAGAATGACTTTATATATTCCTAATCTTCTCTCCTTCTCTGTGATGACAAGGGTAGTAGAATTCTCCGCATATCTAGAATGGGTGGAGAATCATTCCTATTACTGCATGGATTTGATTTCGATTGGATAAACAAAGATCCAGTCGGTGATCAATCTCTCCCTCCCTCAACACTGTCTCCCTATCCCACCCTAATGTGTGCTTGTATGTCATCGCGTGCAGAGCTATAGCCAAGCTTTTCTCTAGATTTCTTATCTTACTATCATCTGATAATCTTGATTAAGCTGAGTTTTGTGCTGTCATTCTAATCGACCTTGGCTGGTCAACTACTTCGACCTATGTACTTGAACTCGCAATCATTTCAAGGAATCTGGTAAACCAGATCATTTTGCCTAATTGCATCGATAGGATCTTTTAACCTACAGAGATTTGTAGGTTTTCAAAATGTTTATTATTGTGTCAACAATGAACTTCGGAAAATGTGTCTTACATACTCAAAAATGCATTTTTTTGGTCATAAATATCTAAAACATCATTCTTGACTTTTCACCTTGTTTGACGGTCAGTCTGATACCGGCTGATTTCTGTCATTGACATCCTTCCTTCATGAGGGGAAATCAGGTGTTGGTTAATGTTTTGTATGGAGTCTGTGAAGTGAAGACGACAATTTCTCCCTTCCATTCATCTAGTTCTTAAATACACTTCATCTATAGTGTTTCAATATGTTAGCCTAATTAGACGTTTAAATTAGTCTCCTGAGGACGAAACTCTGAAGTGTATCTTCTCTCTTCCTGCTGTCGAGCAAGAAAATGGATTGTATATAGATATATTATTCCACAAAAGTCTGATTATATGGTAATTGTGTCTTACAAACTGATCCATAGCACTTATACATTGTGGAGAAATACTCTAAAAACTGATATCTGAATGTGTAAACCTTGAAAATTTAGTTGAAGCAGGAAATGACCGGGTTTACTTTCGATGGACACAGAGTATTTTTTACAAAAATAATCACGGAACTCTACACTGAGTTAGTGCTAGTTAGTTTGTGTTGGCTCATAGAGTATAGTTCATGACATATATTTGTACTGGGTGATGTTTGAAGATGAGTTGAGTATCTGGACCGCGGCTGGGACCACCAGATTTCCGGCCTGGTGCTCTACCAACCGAGCTACAAGGTCCGACTTCTTATATGTATATATTTCCAGCGAACAGTCTTTAGTACATATGACTCAATCATTTTCAGAGATTTTAAGAGCTTTATAAATAAATTTTTACGAAGAATGAAAGGTTATACGTGGCCAGATAAGGACAGATTGACAAAAGGGAAAAACTTGATGATACCTACCCCGTTCGATCGAAATTAATAATTTTCTGAGAGATACTGTGGCTGCCAGCTTAAAATTTTGTCCTACCAAACTAAGCCTGTTGTACTTGTTTTACTCATTCAAATGTCAACAAATTGTAAAACGTGCCCTTTGCGCATTCTTAAAATGTCTTCAACTCATCATTACGTAAGTTAACAACAAGATTATCAAAAACGATATAACGATAGATGGTAGTAGGCTCTTGAAGTCACAACAGTTTATCATAAAACTATTATAGGGATAATTAGCAGGATATGAAAGATTGCATACTGGTCGAATAATCCCTCTATCACCAAATCTATGGTTGTTTTACTATTCATCGTCCGGTGCAATAAGATACCTACAAACCTAAGAACAACTTACGATTAAGTAGTAGTTCTTATCATAACATTATTTAATTGGGATGGTTAGTTAATTTGAAATTACTGCACAAAGAGTAAATTTGTCGAAATATCACCCTGAGAATTCAACACTGTATCTGGAATAAAACGATTGGTGTTATCGTTATTCTGCAACTCTCCAAGTTCGTGTCTAATCTCAGTATTATTTCTATCAAAATTGTTTATTTGATCGTACTGATAACGTCAGTGACATTATTTAACCAGAATATACACTCTGGTGGGTTAGACTTCAAGTAGTGTCTATTGCGTAAGTACAACTGTTAACACTACTTCCTTATTTCAGTGTAAAAAAATGAAGATTCTGTAAGAGATTCATAGGTTGTCAGTCAAATTCTAATTTCATAATTAATACTAAACGCTAGAGAATAAAATCTGGATTATGTAATCATCGAATAGATAGTGTTGTTGAGGAAACTACTAATTCACGATTTTATTCCTCTTCACCTTAACAGCTATGCTCCTTGTCTAACTACTTATTGAACGTATTTTTATTACTGTTTCCAGCGAAACTTCCTACAACAGATGTAGCTCTACTTATTTTTAAGTAATAGGAAGACATGACTTAACCATCTTTTAAGTATATACTGATTGGAGATGCTGCCGGTTTTACATTTTTATTGCCCGGAGTAGAAGCAAAAAAACAAATTGGCTTCCACGATTTGTATACTTGTAAGTTAGGAAAATAAGAAACAAAACTGTTGTCAAATTAGTCCACTATTTTTAATTGATACAGTTTAGTGTACAGCTGAAGACAATATCTCAGTTGATAGAATCTATTTTAACCATATGAATAGTTATCTTTTACAGTTGTACAAGAGATTTATTGAAGCGCAACACTTTGCTAAGTTTTTCATAAACTTAACCTCAAACATATTATCTCAGTCACCACTCAAAGCTACATTTTTCATTTCTATGAATAATACTATCCATAATAAAATGAGAGATGGATTGGGCATACACTGAGAAAACCATTCGGAGACATCACGCACCAGGCCATCGAGTGGAATCTAAACGGAAAACGACGAGTTGGGCATCCGAGGCAAGGGTGACATGAAGGAGATCATGTGAGGAGGAAATGAAAGATTGTTGGCAGTCGTGGAGACAGGTTGAGAAGACTGGGGAGAAGACAGTGAAATAGCGATGGTGACGTGCTAGTGAAGCCGTATGTTCCATTAGGAACCCAAGGGAAAAATAAAATAGTCAAGATGGGGACAATGCTTGTATATATCTGCGTCACTGACATCCATTCTCAGCCATATCGTCTACATTATCTAATCGTGTGTGTTGCTGTGTTGTCACACTGACCCTGACCGGATAGTCTACATTCTTCTACATAACTCAAATCAACAGCGAAAGACTTCAAGCTCTGAAGCTGTTTTTGTCTAGCCGATCCTAACCTTTTTCAAACACAAACCTACTTCAGTTGACATTTCACGATGAGGCAGACAGTGACTAGGCATTTATAGTATATGTTCCAGTCACCTGAATCGATGGAAGTTCACAACTTCATCAACCTCCTTTCCTTAATTGTCTAAGCCTCTATACCTGACTTCAATTTTACTTATATAGTAACACAACAACATATGGCCTATATTATAAAGGTAAGTGTGGTCGAACATCTAAAGCTTCCTCCGACCCGTTTGCCTTGAATGGTTATGCTTGATAATCATATAGTGTAGAGCAGAGAGGACTGCAACAGAGAACACTCGGCTCTTAATAGGCTATCGATGTCTTCACCTTATAGAACTATTTCATCTGAATCTTCTAGTTCTACTAAGGAGTTTTCGTGACAAGATCAATCCCTGTTAAGTAAAATGAAATGGGTGAGACCTCTATAAGTACACCTATGATAAAGTTGAAAAGGAACTCATAGAATGGATATCCTCGATATATATATATATATATATATATATATATATATATATATATATATATGACTTCAACACTAGGCTACTGCATTTACTACCATTCAGATAGAATATTTTAGTAAATATGTTTAACAGCTTAAAATTATCATTACGAATCAAGTGTAAAGTATTTCATTTATCGGATAAGAGGCCCAACTTTTAAGAAACTTATATGTATAGTCACTATTATTTTAAACACACAACAAACAAACAGAAATTCATTCTGACTGATTCGATTGGTAATTCAATTGCAAAACTGGGTTAATAAAACCTTATTTTCGTATTTCTACAAAACTGTTAAAGTGTAGCTACAACAAGTAGAATACATGACCCTGAAGAGTAGAATGCAGTACCCCAAGTGGTTCTTTAAAAGCACAATGACTAAAAACCTGCGGTCATCAACGGCAGTTATGAACTATCTCATTCATTCATATCTAACTTGTACACTACGTAATCTAAAACTCCTTAGATCATACTGTTGCAAAAAGTAGTAGAATAAGCCTAAATTATCAAGAATTACGGATGAAACATCTCAGTGACTAGCCATTACAATGAAATAAACTAAGCGATTGAGTACTAAATACAGATTCTAAATATAAATTATAATTATGTATAGCAATGATGGGTAGTGGCTAGCAGTAGAATCCAGGATGTGTATTTAGTCCTATTTGGGACTCGTCAGCTGAATATACCTGCCTCCCTGTGAGTGATGTTGTTTCCACTGGGACTCGGACTCGGGGGCGATCGCTTCAAACGCCAGAGTGTTATCCACTACACCATCGAATCAGGATAGTCACTTCTTGTGCGACGGGTGTAGTTTTGGTGTTATTGCTTGTATGACACCATCGTTGATTGGACCTAATTGATCAGTCTTTGTTGGCATACGGGCTCCTGTGCGGATGCCTCCATATTGCCTGTGTTCTAATTATGTATAGTAATATTGAAGAGTCCCAAATAGGACGAAATATGTATCCAGGATTCCACTGCTAGCCACTGCCCATCATTACTATACATAATTAAAACATAGCACTATCGAGGCATCCTCACAGAAGCCTATATGCTAACAGAGACTGATCAATCCGATGCAATTAACGACGGTGTCATACAAGCAATAACACTATAAATTATATAAATGAAAATTTCTTTTTATTAAAAAATTAATTGTGAAATAATTACTCACAGTTTAAGGTATTTCTGATAAGATATGTATTTTAAAAATGATTACCGGTTGCAGTAATTATTACTATTAGTACTTTGAAAGGAGTTAAAAATATATCCACATAACTTTCACCGTATATATATTCTTTAAGGTAAAATCTGATTGGTTGATAGTTTCCTGTATGATTGAACATTGAGCGGTTTGCCCGCCTACAATAAATTCATATAATATAGTAAGATATTATATACTGATATTTATTAGGTAAGAATGTGTTTACATTACTTTAAGCCTTATTCTCTGTTAACCTTTTTTGTGATGCAATCAAATTCGATATATATATATATATATATATATATATATATATATATATATATATATATATATATATAACAGTTTGTAAAGAAAGTACGTTCACAGTTGGAAGTTCGAGTCAGGTTTCACTTTTGAAGTGTTGAAGTGTCCAGTAAAAAACGGATCCTTAACTGATCAGACAACCTTAATTTAATATTTTATTGCCAAAATATACGTACACCTCATTGATTTAACGTCTTTTAGAAGCAGATCTGCTTCACATTTTTGATGTTTTTCAACGGTTCTCTAATGTTATGGTGATATGTGTTGCTGAAGTCTTCAAGATTTTCTTGTCCAACAAAAATATTGAAAATGAGTAATTATTGAATCAACTTGACATCATGTGACTACTATCGAAGTGCGTCTACACTGATTAATTCTCCGTTACTCAACTTTACTAGTCATAGATAACATTTTGAAACCTTTAAAAGTCAAGATTTGATATGTACTGCACAAAATAGTAGACACCAGTTGTATGCTATTCGGAAGCGTCAGTGAATTGCATAGTATACGCTGTCTGTTGAATTTTGATGCTGAAATTAAGATTCTATGTCCTGTCATGTCCGGATCTTGTCAGGTAGGTATATCTGTATGTCAAAGGGGAATAGTGGTTCAACTGAGACTGTAAATTAGCGTGTATCACTTCAAACTGTTTTCTACCCATTTACTGAGCCGTAACTACTCGCTGTGGTTTTCTCTTCGTATTCCTTTATGTTTACTTTATTCCGTATAACCGATTCGTGCATATACCATTAAATAGCTTGAGTAGTTAGAAACCAGTCACATTGATCTGTAAACTTTGCTAGTTAGTCAGACCATGATGATCTAAACACTGGAACGCCATGTTACCCGTTTGAGACTGAGTCAGCTCAACAACGGTCTATCTTCATCAGCCTTAGTAGTTTCGAATTGTTTATATTGTTCAGTGCAAATATGTTTTTTTGGTTTACAACAATTTTGTGTTAGAGATCAAACCTTATGATCTTGGTTAACAGTTAATTTCCACACCACACCAGAGTTGGGCAGTTAAAAAACACCCAGCTTAGAGAAAGGTCAGTGTGGACTGTACACCTTTTATATCATTTACAAACTGATCATTCGATTCATACATACTGATGCATGGACATCCTTACTACAATTTTGAACATTTTAACATTTAGAATGATAAATGAATATCGTTACCTACCGGTGATCATAATAATCAGCTTATAAGTAACGCCAAAGTATATTTGGTGAACATGAGTTGTTTCTGATGTAACTGATTCTTCAATATGTAGATAATTAGTGATAAATACTCAGGATTACCAGTTATCTATATCCAATCAATTTTTCATTTTCTGAAAATGTTCAATAATGGCACAGAATACATTAATTCAGAAACAGTTGAATGCAAAACCTACCACTCTGTATAACTGAAAAAAATGCGGCGACAACAACAGAAACAACGACTGAAATATCATCATTTACACTTGGCGTCTAGCCCATTATATCTTTGGTTTAGCTTCATTTTTTTCCCACCTACTCAATCATTTTCATAACCCAGATGTCGAGAAATTTTTTTCAATCACAGTAATATAAATATACTTAGAAAAGGCCATTCAGTTTTTATCCTTTTAAACACTCTAAGAACTTATGGTGCCAATAAAAAGATGATATCTCTTTCTAGAAGCCATTTGTGTTTATTTAAAGGTGTATTTAAAGCAATCCTAGTGGCCTTAACACCAGAGAGTTGCTACTGAATTGTTATGTGGTGAAACTGTCCAGACGACTGACTGAAAGGTTCCAACTAACAATGCCGTGTTGTTCGGACTACCTGAACCTGATGAGTGGACTTCATTCGACGAATCATTCGTTATTTTACACTACGAAACATGCCCACTGAGTCATAGAGAAGAGATAATTCAGCGAAGAAAATTTTCTTTTTCGATGATATCATTTTATGTGGGCCACACAAAGAATACGCTTTTCAAACGTATCTCGGAGCACTATCCTGCATGGTTGTCGAGGGGAGAATGTAAATCAATTAACAGTTCAATTCTTGAACATTTGGTCAACTCTGGACATAAAGCTAGATGAGAATTCCTTCAATGCCATTTATCGTGTCAGATGGAATAGTTCAAAAGGAGTAAACCTTCGACAGTTGTTCATAGCGGAAGCACTGGTAGTTCATCAATCCAAGCCTGATCTCTGCATGCAAAAGAAGTATGTCCAATCTCTCATCTTACCATGGTCTTAACACTTTCATTTTTTTCGATTTATTATAATTAATTAGTTTATTATTATCACCTTCATTATGAACCTTGTCTCATTCTTCACCTTCTTTACACCTATCTATCAAGTGGACACTCAATATTTACGTTTCTTATCTACCTACAGTTTTCACCTTGTCAAACTCCTTGCCTTCCTCGAGCAATTTTCAATGCTAAGTGAAGTGGATACTTTAACGAGTTGCATAAAATCTATGTTATGTTACTTTGTACCTATTCCATGGAAGAAAACACTCTATATCTAGGGAAATATTCTTCATTAGTCTGAACAACTTTTCCACCAGTTGATAAGACACATTAGAGAAGTATTTAGCTTTCAAATGAACAATTCAGGAGATCACCTAGGGTTAGTACTTAGAGAAGAAGCCTCATCTATGCCAAAGTGAATCTCCTATAGTAGAACTGTGGTTAGCACATGACCATGTTTGGGTTAACCAGTAACCCAGTGGATAACACTCTAGTGTGTGTTGAGCAGTTGGTGGTGGATTTGAGTACTGTTCTGGAAAAACACTGACAAATGTGGAAGAATTTCCTCCACAAAGACTGAACTATAATAAAGGGAAGCGTAAACATCAGGATTCTTTGCTGCTTTGGAATCATCTCTGAAAGCTTCAGCAATAAATTTATGAAAATACGACTATCGAAAAAAAATTACACTCAGTTGATCGTTTAGGAGTGAAAATCAAGAAGACAACTGAATAATGGGAAGAACATCAGAAATGGAGGCACCTTTGTGGTTGTAGACAAGGAAAACTACATGAAGATGATTGAAGGCTTACTGAAGGGTGAAAATGGATATCAACCACTTCGGATCAACCTTTTCCAACATTCCCACAACCAAATTATTGAAATTTCCAACAAGTTCATAGCAGTAGGAAAAATAATAAAATATTACTACCAATAACGAATCACATCGAATAAAACTGTTCTCCTTCACTTTTATTTTAGACTACAACTGTATAAGCTAAACTTTTCTCTATGACCAATAGTCTCGCTACTGTGGACGCCAGTAGACAACTTGTCCCAAGACGTTTCCATGTAACAGAAATAAATTAGGAAGTCACGCAAAATATTCTATCAAATTATTGACAGAATTTTTAGAAAATATTAAACGAATTCACACATAGGAAAATGAAACAAAGTTCTCCTATAATGTTACGTTATTATAAACACCAAGTGAAATACAACTTACACTTCCTTGCTAACCAAACCAGACTTTTGTTATGCACAAACTTTTAACATCCAAGTCTGATAAAATTCATTGATCACTGTCTAAAGATATACTTCCAATTCAACATTGGTATATATATATATATATATATATATATATATATATATATATATATATGTATATATATATATATATATATATATATACAGGTGAAGGAACTCCAATTGGATCATTAGTGTTTGATTTAATTGTAGAAGCAGTAATGCTGAAACTGGAAGTCATCTTTTTACCAATGATTTAACCGAAAACATAGATCAACTTTAGGGTCAATATTTGTGTTATCATTAAAAAGGTTTGATTTGAAAACATCTACAGCTTAATCGAAAGCTTTTTCAACGACATCAAATTCACAATCGAGACTCAAGTCTGTAAAAAGCGTAGACAGAATGATATGATCTTCAAATACAGTAATAACAACTTAATAACGCACAAGATCAGTTGCGTGCAGACTCTATTCAAAAAAGTGAGAACATGCTGCAGTACAACAACTTCATGCAGAAACGAAGAAAATTACTTGATGTCCACCCTAAAAAAGAACGGCTACCCACGGAACTCTATCAGAAGATGGCTATCCCGTACATCATCAACTAATAAGTGATCCACAGAAATCAACAAACGCATCGTCCTACCATACATAAAGAATATTTCAGAAATCACAACAAGATTACTGAAACCACTGGGTGGAATTGGTATGGCCCATAAACCAACAAATTCCCTCCAAACACTATTATGCAGACCAAAGGATGCAACAACCAAAGAAGACAAAGCGAATATCATTTACAAAATCAACTGGAATAACTGTAGTCAACACTACGTTGGACAGAGTGGTTACCCTATTCGCCTTCATCTATTTGAACACCAATTGGCTATTAAACATCACACATGACATTTCATCACTCATTTCAATGCACGTGGATAATAGTGGACGTGAATTCACTCTCTACAACTTAAGAATTTTGGATAAAGGAAACACAAAGAATATCAGAGAATTCCTAGAAACTTGGCACTCATATCAGTCGTCAATTGATAGGTATATAACATAAGCACAATCTATCGTGACCATTGGGGGCAAAGCCTGATGGTCGTGAAGACAGCTACTCAACAATGACATTGGGTGGCGGTTGCGCTATATCATGAGCTAACAGAAATTGGAAATATGGACTGTTGGATTCTGATCCAGTGGCTCAATGGTAACGTGTTGGTTACGGGACCTGAAGGTTGCGGGTTCGGTCCCTGGTGCTGCGGCGTCGTGGGTGTGCACTGCTGAGAAGTCCCATACTGGTGTGACGAAACAGCTGTCTAGTGCTCCCAGGTTTATTTTTGTCCTCCAACTGATGTCATTCTACGATAAATAACAACTTGAAGTAATTTTAAGGTGAGAGCTCATACGGAGAAACGACCTACAGAAACATTTATACAGTCAATGACACAATAATCAAAGGAAAGTAGCAGTCACATGTCATCTAGTTAGGACAGGTTCCTGAATCACTTACTTGAAGTTAATGCTTCCGTTGATGTCGTCTAGAAGGACAACGAAAGCTAAATAATTAAACTGTCTACCTCAGACAACGTAACACAACCAAGAACACAATCACCAACTGTAATGCAGGTTTATCTAACTGATAAGTCAAAAAACGCGCCAACCGAAACTGTTTTCTAAGGAATCTTTATAATGTGGATTTCCAGTACCACCAGAAGCTGCAATTCCTCGAAGAGGATCCACTCAGGCATCAAAATTGGTAACTATAAATGTTCATGCCATCAACTGACCAACTTCATACTGAAGTTATAGTGCTGATGATGTCGTCTAGAAAGACGATGGAAGCTTCATGAGTAAACAACTCAGCTCAGAAAACACAATACAACCAAGACCATCCACTTCAGCTACAAATATTCTCCACAGTCATATATTATTCTAGCAAGGTTTCAAAGCCTTACCTTAATGAATAGGCCCAATCTTAAAGCAAAATAGTCACCTGAGACCTCAAGTTTATTCGTACACACTAAGTGTTTGATGATTAATTTCTCCAAAATAAAAAAAGTTTCAGATTTATAATAGATGATACTTGAAACCATACAAACAGGTTGGTTTATGTCTATAAGAATCTGATGTTGCAAGGGAGTGGTAACCAGCTTTTTGAGCAGCACAACACCAACCATACAAGCAGAGCTCTCTAGTCCCATTTATAGCGACGTTGAAGTCTCCTATTTCTCATCATGCCAAAGAATTTGATTACGGAACCCTCAATCTCCTAATTGAAAGGCTTCACACTGCTCAGAAGGGCTAAATTTCATAAGAGTATTGTTGTATGCCAATTGTTTTGTTTTGATTCTATTGACCAGTATGAACCGTGTTTAAATATTGTCTTCTTACTCTATCTTACATGATCACTAACCCAGATACACTTAAACCTATCTGACTGGTTACATCTAAAGCGAAATATACTGCTGCTTACCGGAGAAAGTTACACTACCCATATAAGAAAAACATTTTTCTTCCGCTTGACTTACATTTAGTCTGCACATCGAACTGTCTATCATTTTATCCCTTTAGTACTGTTACACGGAGTTTTTGTATGAAATAGAGTCGTGAAATGCAAATGTAAAAAGGGAATGAAAGTTTACTTACTCTGCATAAATGAATAACTGTCATATATAAACATTTTTTCAAACAAATTTATTTAATGCTTGGTTCACTTCGTACACACTCCTTTAAAACGAGTCTCTAAGTATATGACATTAAAGTACCAGTAGTTTTAGGCATCCATAGCGGTAAAATTCTAACAGATGAAGGCTTATGAATGTTTGTATTTTCTCTGTCATATTAAGTCAAAATTATAGTTTGTCTTGGTAACATAAAAGTAGCAGAATGGAGTTCATTTGTGCGATAAATATGGGATAGCCTACTAGAAGATTTTGCTAGCACAGTTAGTATATACTATGAATAACAAGTTACATTCGGTATACAGACTAATTTTTTATTTAATTCTGGTTTCCAACCAACAAAAGTGGTGTCCTACCTCAAGCTATCAGTAAACTAGTGTACTTGCAACTTCGAGGAAAGTTATGCTGAAGTCGGAGACTTTCCAACGAAACTCTTCACGGATAGTAAGCCAATAGAGCTTCCTATCGAATGCCTCAATTCAACTAATGTCTATCTCAGTGCATCGTGATGGTGAGTTTTCTAGCTTGATGACCAGACTGCTAAATGACTAATTGGATTTAGTCAGTACTAAGGACTAAATAACATGGAGTAGGTTACTCTCCACAGACCAGCCAATGTACCTAATTCAGTCCTACAGGAGGTCAATCGTGGCCGTAATACCTCAGTGATAAAGTCTCTAACTGGATTCGATCCTCAAATGATACATAAATTCCTTAGGGGTTAAAGATATGCCTCACTGATGAGTGTAGTCCTTTCTTTATTCCTTTTCTCTATTTTTCTATAAAATATACATCTCACAGATGTTCCATTTAAATGAAAATACTTCAAGAAAAAAATTATTTCGACTATATGTAACTAAAGTATAATAGCACTTCCATACACATATCGAAGATTCTATTAAGCCTACGTTGCGTAGTGAAGTAATACTGATGTGATGAGATTTTCGATGGGACAAGTCATAAATTTTTTTGAACAATGAAAAAGAAGACATGGTGTCTACGAAGAGCCCTTCAAAACCATTTCGGATACACATAATTAGTAATGCAGTCTTTCAAACCGTATGATATCCAATTAGTCAAAGATTATAAATTTATTAAACAGTTTGTTCACTGGTCATGTTAACGTCTTTGAACTACAAGGCAACTAGACACTTATGACTGAATGACTAATTGAGCAAGGAAATTACTTTCCGTTAGCTTCCCGTCATCATCATCATCATCTTCATCACCTCTACGACAATATATAGGTTTTTATAATCCCTATGAAGTTGACAGTTTATGGGGTAACAAAGTGACTTATAATATAAACAGGTTGATAAGTGATCATGTAAAACAGCGTAGCAATTAAGAAAAATCTATGAAAATGAGAGGAGATTAACTGTCTAGTTGGTAAACCCCATAATGCTGATGATGATGATGATGATTAGTTCTGTCAGCTGGGTACTAATTTCCAGATAAGAATAACAAGATGAGGAAAAGGGGCAATATGTGATATAGCCAACAGAGGGGAAGAGTCAGTATTACCATACAAAGAAGGCACCTCAGAAACACTACTCAGAATTCTCAATTTGGCTGGTATTAGAGTGACATTTAAACCTAGAAACTCACTTAGAAATAAGCTTTGTAGGTTAAATGATCCAATTAAGCAGAGTAATTTGGTTTATCTAATCCCTTGCAACGATTGTGAGGTCAAAAACAGAGATGAACATTGGTAGATTTTATTAAGATAGGGAATTTAGAGTAAAGCTCAGCCATAGCTATGCATATGGTTACACACAACCATACAATAGGATGGGAAAGGGTGAAAATACTTAAAACTAACGTAGCAGGGTTGAGGGAGAGATTGATCACCGAATCTTTGTTGATCGAATCAACGTCTAATGCATGCAGCCACAGGAATGATCGAGCACCTGTTCCAGATATATGAAAAATCTTACTACCCATTCCATAAAGGGGACAAGGAAATAAGGAATATATAAAGGACATCTCAAAGTTGTGTGTTATTATTAATTTTCCCTTGGGTTCCCAATGGAACATACAGCTTCAGTAGCACTCCTCCATTCCACTCTCTTCTCTCCAGTCTTTTCAAGCTCTCATTTCTTCCTCATATGATCTCCTCCATGTCATCCACCCTCACCTCGGATCCCAACTCGTCGTTTCCCATATGGTTTCCACTCGAGGAGCTGACCTAGGGAGTGATGTCCCCAGTTGGCTTTCTCAGTGTATACCCAATCCAATCCATCTCCACTTTCTTCTTCATATTTGTTGGGTGACAGGTTCTTGGTTGGTTTGTTGCCAGAGTTCTTTGTTGCTTATTCTTTCTGATCATCAAAATTGTGTAGTTATCTTGATATGATTACGGACAATAAATTATGTCTGAAACGTAATCGAGTAAACAATACTGTTCCTTCATTGTGTGATGAATCGAATAAATCAGTAAAAATGGAATCTACATTCACATGGCTTTTAGATGTAAAGTTATGTTGCTGGTCAGGATAAAAAAATACAGACTATTGGAACTTCTTTTGAATTACATGGGTGCGGCCAGTCCAAAGGGATTGAAATAGCTTCCGTTGTATGTAAAAGATGAATTATTACAGAATGTATCTAATTAGAAGCAACATAATGAATAACGACTCATTTACATTGACTCAATATACAGTATCCATCAGGTGTCTGGTCTTTACTCAACAATCGTGGATGACGTTCATAAATGCAATGATTTGTTTGCCTAGCAGTATGCTTCATTTCAGTGGCTCCATAAGAAAAGTTAAGGTAACAAATGCATTTAGAAGTAGAGAATTTAGCCGACTTGAAATCAATATAGGTCAAGTGGAGAAGAAGCAACGTAGATCTACTGAAATGAATGCTGTTTTCTTCAAAACAGTTCAATATCTCACTCATGACATCCTCTTAAAACTGAAGTTTTAAGAACTGAGGCTTTCCTTAGAAACTGCTACAGTTTCGGCTGTCGTGTTAGCCGATATAATATTCTTTGATAGAAACTTAACTGGTTAACCATTACTAACGGGTAGATCCTCGGTTTGTTGAGCTCTTTCTTCATGGTATCAACTTATCAGATAATCCAAGATGGGTTATACTGATGGACAGTGACGAGTAGTGGAGTTCACGACGAGCGTTATAAACTGACATCAAGCTGGATTGACTTGATATTTTGCCAGATTCCACGGAAAAGAAGGTAAGGAGTGTGTATACAAGCCGACTGATGTTGGTCTTCGAGAAATTATTTATATCATTTTTATTTTTCCCTTGAGTTCCTAGTGGAACATACGGATTCAGTAGCACGCCTCCATTCCACTCTCTTCTCTGCAGTCTTTTCAACCTGGCGCCACCACTGACCACAAGCTTTCATTTCTTCCTCACACCATCTCTTCCATGTCACCTACGGCTCGGAAGCACAACTCATCATTTCCCCTTTGGATTCTACTCGAGGAGATGGCGTGACGCGTGATGTCCTTGATCGGTTATCTCAGTGTATAGCCAACTAACCCATCTCCACTTCCTTCTGCATATTTGTTTGGTGATAGGTTCTTGGTTGGTTCACTGCCAGCCACAGTTCCTTGTTACTTATTGTTCTGGCCATCTGATCTTCAGCGGCGAGCGTAGGTGGCAGTTGTTGATGAATGTCTGTAGTTTGTTGGAAGTGCTTTTCGAAACACGCCAAGTTTCTGAACCATATAGGAGCACTAAGTTGACTGACTTAGTGCTGAAAATCCGAATCTTGTTCTTTGTGCTGAATGTAGTGAGAAATACTCCCGTTTTATTGTTCTACCTGTTCTTCTTGTAGAGAGGATGCCTAAGACTGCAGTTCCACTCATATTCTTCTACAATGATGAAGACGGATGATGGATGAATTTTGCTGAAGTTCTCTAATTTGTTAATTACATTGTTCCCACTCTTCGACGATATAGAATCTTCCATCCATAAGATATCTAACATCTAACTTATATCTTCTAAAAAACCATACATTCATTTAGCCAAAAAATGTTCTCTAAGATTGACCCCAGTGGTAATCCAACTGCGATCTTATCATACTGTCCATAGGACTTTTTATTGAACATGATCGATGTTGTTTCAGTAAGGTCTTATTCAGCAGAAGGATACTTCAACAAATTTTTTCATGATTGTTTGTTTAACAGTTATATGCAAGACATTATTCAAAACATATTTAAACATTTTAACCGCATCTTAAAAATTCAAACTGAGCCAAATGAACTGTTTCAGAACACGATGACGACGTCCATCATCTAAGTTAGCCACGGTACACTGCATTAAATTTTCGATACCTTGGAAAAGAAAGATATCTATGTTAATGTAGAAATAGGAAGTCTCTTCATTACCTGATTATCCCATATACGATAGATTTTCCAGTAAGAAGCACAGTTCCCCGTTTTCCTTCTGTAGTCCAGCATGAAATAAGTATGTGGTTTGTATGATTGACATGATCAGCAGTTTCGTAATCCAAAAGCCAGTTAAGTAGCAATAACAGGTTGACTAATCATCAAGATGAGAAGTATATGTTGACAAACTGATTCCTGGGTAGGTGGATTGATCACTTTTGGTTTAAAAACGTCAGAAATGCTAATCGTGAGTTCAGTTTTCAAGTGGCACTTCAGGATAAAAGTGAGCTATAGATAGTTTTACTCAAGAATCGTCTGATTGTAATCTAAGCAACCTGACTTTATCAGTATCCTCGTATTCGAACAAACATGCATCTTCCATTGTCAGCAAAATGAGCCATTCATAAGTATCAGATAAATTTCGCATAAAATGAGTACGTTATTTTAAGGAATAACTCAACCCTAATCCGCAAAAATTCAAGAGTATAAATAATTTGCCTTTCTGAGCTGAATAAATATGGGAACACAGCTGATGAGCAGGATCCCAAATGAATGAAACAGCCATCTGGTGGTTGTATTACCTAGATCTGCTTAGCAAGCACTGTTGATCGTTGTGTAAAACTATTCATACCAGTTAGTAGTGTACTATATGCAGCTTGAAGCTAACAATCTTAACATTAGTTGTGCTGTCAAGCCCATTAAATTATGTGTGATATGAATATCTTGGTATCCATAGGAAACCATGATGAAATTTCTCAATATAGACTGTGTATTTGTGCAAATATCTCATTTGATTTGATCATGATAACCTAGATTCCATTAAAACAATCAGAACAATAAGTTCTCAAATTACTTGTTATGTACTGAAATCTATTTAGGGTCAGTTAAAAATGTTATACATAGGTGAAAACAAAGTCTAATTTCTTAGATTGTATTATGAATTAAGAATTAAGGCTAGTGTGTTTCACTCCTTGCAGTAATATGAGAAGTGATGAGTACTAGGTCCATTTTTCAAACAAAGGAAAAACAATTGACTAAATTCTTCTACTATTTACCCTTTAAATATGATTCTTATGGCGTGAAACATTAGCTGATGGTGTCTCACGTGAATGGAAGTAGAGACACGACCTGTTCATGATATATAGCTTACCAGTTGGTATCACATTAACAACGATAGCAGGAACAAACGCTTCTGAAAGTTCTAAATAGAAGGGTGTATCACACCACTGACGTTTCTACTTGACAAGTCAATCAGAGTAATCGTAATATACATCATAATCCCATTTCCTGGAGTAAAATGACATAATATGGTTTGAAAATAAAAACCGTACGTAGTTGGCAAGACAATTTATCATGTGGTTTCACAAGACGAAAGCTTAGGTAAGACAGATGACTCACCAGTGAACAGGTGGTAATATTAAACCATCCTGTGTATATCAATTTGCATGGATGCTTTGATAAGCATTCATTGAACTGAATAGTCGAACAATGGAAATGAGGACAATGAAATACATTCCTGAATGGTTGGAATTGTATAAACAAAGCCTAGACAAATACAGTAACTATACGAAAGTGGTGGAAAACAAGAAAAGGGGTGGGGAAAAACAACAACTGAATGATGAAGTTATTAACTAAGTACTCTCTGGCTATGGGACAGAGAGATAAGGATGTACAAATTTCTTCTGAATACAACAGCTAGGATTATTAGATGGAATTCTCACAGCTTCTACTATATGTAAAAGCCGAGTATGAATACCTTTCGAAAGATGAGGTAGTGGTATACGGTGTATAATCGCTAAAGCAATGTTCTTATCTACCGAGTGACCACTATGAACGAGGTGAGATAAAACTAAAGGGACAGATAAAATCCATCAGGAGCTCGATTTTTTCTCACCTCGTTCATATGGTCACTCAGTAGATAAGAACATTGCTTTAGCGATTATACACCGTATACCTGTGAGAATTCCAGCTAATAATCCTAGACTTTGTATCCAGAAGAAATTTGTACATCCTTTATCTCTCTCTCCCATAGCCAGGAGTACTTAGTTAATAACTTCATCATTCAGTTGTTGTTTTTTCCCATCCCTTTTCTTGTTTTCCACCACTTTCATATAGTTACTGTATTTGTCTAGACTTTGCTTATCCATATACCTCACCTTCCTCTATTACGTAGCTTTTATTTTCACAAGCTTTTGACCTATTTTTGATCATCGGAATGTCTACATTTTCATGCTGCTTTCTTAGTTCTTATCATCATCCTCATCATCATTATTGTCATCTATATTGTATGTGCTTTAGTCAACGTTCACTTTTATCATTATCATCATTTATATTATTATTATTATCTCCATCTTTATTCTTTATAGATTTATCACAGCAACCGACAAATCTGCATGGCTGGTTTAACCTCTTACATATATTAAGCTATTTGTTTTAGAGTAAAGCCGTAAGAGAATCTAGTTGAAAACAATATTATTCACTTATATGTCTTGTACTAATACAGTTGTCAGATGAAAATCTTAGTTTATTGAGAATGTTGATCGAACAACTTTTAATCATCACTAAGAAGCCTTCACGAACAGATACCTAACTTTGACGGTATTGTGTTCTCTGAGCAGGATGGCTTAATCGTGAAGATTTCATTGTCATTCTAGACATCATCATCTGGACTAACTTCGGAAAGAAGCGAGACGTAAGGTTTTTCTCTACAAGTTTTTAAGTAGCATTTAATGATGGCATTATGTGTGGTTGGTTTCTTCCGCAAGGGTCTTTTGTCGTCTCCATACTTATTTCAGTTGGTTATCCTGATGAATTGAAACTTCACTTTCTTCTTGTATCTTGTCGGTTCATAGATTGGGTCAATATCAGTAAGTCTGTTGTTTGTTGACTGACCTGGATATCAAACTTCCATAACTTCTCTGACATTTTTTATGTTTCCTCTGTCGAGAATTGCCACACTTTTCTAGTCAGATTCATATCCATAGTTGTCCGTGTGCATTGATATGAGCAAAGATATGTCATGACGCTTCATTGTTAGTTGCTGTTCACGTAGACGGATACGAAGAGTGCAACCACTGTGTTTGATATTGTGTTCTTCGCAGTTTCTGTAGTTTATTTTGTAAAAAGTCTTTGATTTGTCTTCATTTACCACTGTATCTTTTGGCTTGCATAACAGAGTGTCTAGGGATTTTGTATGCTAATGAGTTGTAGCTATTCCAAAAAGCTTTAATAACCTAGCCATGATCTTGGAGATGTTTTTCATGTAGGGTACGACAATCTGTTTGTTAGTTTTCAAGGTTAATTCCTTGGTTGGTGACGAAATATGTAAACATCTTTCGATGAAGTTGCGTGGATGTCCGTTCTTCTGGAAAACTGTCCCTCTTTTCTATACAGGATTGAAGTACGACAATATGTTTTCGCTCTTTTGAACACTGTTTCTATTCAACTGATTTTGTGTGCTGTTAGGTCGTTGCTATTGTAGATGAGGACTCAGTTTGTACGAGTTGGTTTTCTGTATATTTCAGTTTTTGGCTTCTTCGAATCCATTCTGGTGATCATAACATCTAAAAATGGAAGTTTGTTACTTGATTCCTCTCCAAGTGTACATTTGATGTCATCGAGAATGTTATTGGTTAATTTGTAAGCGTTTTTCAGTTCGCTTCTTTTAATGATGACAAATGTGTTATTTACACATCAGATCTAAAGTTTTCAACCTTTGCATTACTCTTTCTTCAGTTAGTCTTTATATAGGCGAACCCATCAGTGTTCCCTTTGTCTGTTTGTAGAGCTTGGCATCGAATACAAGATATGTTGTTGAGGAGAAGAGTTATTGTGTCCTTGTTCAGTTTCGATTCAGTTAAGGTGTGTATAGTGCTGTAACGTTGAAAAACACCAGCAGTTCAACGTTCACAATATGAATATACTTGGTCTTTTTACAAAAAAATTGTGTCGAAGAGTTGATAGAGTGGTCGCTAAATTCTATCAGGTGATTATTTTCTGAAAAGTTCCTTTGAAATAATCTATCATGGGGTTCCTGGAATTAAAACAATTGATCGTAGTGGGATGTTTAGTTTGTGTAGTCTTGGTCCACCGTAGGGACGAGGAAGAGCAAATCCACTGGATTTCATTCGCCATCACTCTTGTTTTATAATTTGTCCTGCTTTGATGAGTTTGTTCAAGGTTTTCATGATCTAGTTATCATACTTTTGAATTGGATATGTCTACGTTGGTTGATATAAATTTGGGTCCATGAGTAAGTTTTCTCCCTTTTTGATGTATTCGTCTTTATGCATGACTACTGTAGCGAGTCCTTTGTCAGCTGGAATTATAACGACGTTCTTTTTATTATTCAGTTTCTGAAAAGCTCTCTGTTCTTCGACGGCTAGTTGAGTGCGGGTTTGCTTCGACCTGATCAGTGGTACGAATACCTCTCATATTCCCTGTTGGGTTTCAGTATTTGGTTCTAAAGTCTTCACTGATGAATCTAGGGATGCAAAGTATTCTGGCATTGAAGAGTCTCTTTTAAAGTAATTCAATCCTTCCTGAAGTAGAAGTTCCCCGGATTTTGTCAGTGATTGTTCTGACAAGTTGACTACACAGTCACTTCTTTCGTCTCTTTCTGATCCTCATGGTTTTGGAATTTCGGCATCCTTTTCTCAAAGGTTGCTTCTTCTGTGTTTCTTGTGTCGCCTACTTGACTTTTTAATCGCAGTTGCCAACGTTATAAAGGGTTTTTTTGTGAGCATCCTCCTGAAGCTTTCCCTTTTGGCTTTCTATCATCTTAATGATTGATCGTGGCTAGCAGTGGAATCCAGGATGCGCTTTTCATCCTATCATCTGCTGCTATTTCAGAGTTCTGTAATGAGTACCAGTTATCATCAGTTGTACCATGCATCTTCCATTCCTTTCCATTAATTTCAAGCCCAATGGACAATCGATTGGTGGTTTGTTTGTGACACTCGTTGGTAGGATATTCTAGTGTAAACACTGGTGGAGGTCTGCCTCCTGACAAGGTTCTTCCATTTCCGAACAATAAGAATCATTTGACCCTCGTATTTTGAGATGATGGAGAATATTTGAAGATCACAGGGATAATTTTGACTGTTTTTCGTCCTCTGAGCTGAACAGTTTAATTGTGAAGCCTTCATCATCATTCTAGACAATATCAACAACACAGTGATAATGATAAGACCTTGGTAGAAACAACCAATCACACACAAGGCCATCACGACAAGCTATTTAACAAGTTGTGTAGAAAACCTTACACCTCACTTCTTTCTGAAGTTTATGCTGATGACGATGATGGTGTCCAGAATGACGTTAAAAGCTTTACGATTAAACTATCCAACTTAGAGAACACAACTCCATCAGAATTATTCTCTCGAGCTACAGATATTCTCCTTCATCTCAAAATCCTACTTATACCTAAGCTGTTTGAAAACATAGGTTTACCAAAGTTTAATCCCACGTTATTTGTTCAAAAAACAGCTAGTTCGTAAACTAAATCCAATCGAAAGTCATTTGGTTAGCAAGTTATTCATACTTAAGACCTTCTTATAGAACATACTACCGGGAAAGCGTACGACTTGACATTACTTGAAAGGTTGTTTGTTTACAAATATACAACTTTTTTAAGTTGAATCCCTTTTTCTCCTCATACTATTGATTTCACCGTGGAATCGGATGTAGTTTTGTATCAAGTCTCTAATGCTTTCTAGTTCTCTATGTTTCTTCATCTACTGTCAACTAATGATGTAAGCTACTTTGAAATGGACGTTTTTCAACAATGATTTCTTGGAATTATCATTATTATTATTTGTCCCTTGGGTTCCTAATGGAACATACGGCTTCAGTTGCACGTCTATGCTACACACTCTTCTCTGCAATCTTTTGAACCTGTCGCCACGACTCCCCACAAGTTTTCATTTCTTCCTCATACGATCTCCTCCATGTCACCCATGCCTCGGACGCCCAACTCGTGGCTTCCCGCTGGGGTTCCACTTGAGTGCCTGGAGTGGCGCATGACGTCCCCAGTCGGCCTTCTTAGTGTATGCCCAATCCATCTCCACTTCCTTCCAGTGCATATTTGTTGAGCGATGGGTTATTGGTTGGTTCGTTGCCAGAGTTCCTTGCTGCTTTCTTGGAATAACTTGTGATATTCTGAAAAATGAATTATTCACGAGATAACTATTTGGAGAAACGTTGCTAGTTATCTCACATTGATTCTAAATTAATGCCACCTAAGAAAACAAGGAGTGTACCTCAAGTTTACTGATTCCATGTGTTATGATACAGTAATAGGATTGATCAACTGTAGATAATCTATGATATTCAGTCTTCATACCTGCCCAATTGTCTTCTAGCTAATCAGGAAGTATGAGCTGAAGTGCTTGAATGACACCGTGTTACCAAAATGTGAAGAGGAATGATATTATGTTGAACGATGAGCGTGACATACAGCCGGCCTAAGTTGTAGACAACTCATATCTGTCACTTGATACCATCCCTACCTACATGTTAAATGTAGATATCCGAGACTCTGAACGTACATGATCTATAGTATTCACCGTTTTCATGCATATGTCCAAAATTAGAGGTTGACCCTAAAGACATGGATATTGAATTGATCTGAGAAAAATCCGGAAAATTAAATAGTTAATGATATTCAACCTTCAGAAAAATAGGTTCTCAATTAACCATGTCTACTACACACACTGACAATCAAAAAATGACAGTGATAACCATAGAAAAATGCCAAAGGTAAGTAGTAAAAAATAATTTAGAATTTTCTTTTAAGTCGTCATAGGTTTAAACCAGTGTCGCTAAAAAATAACCTCAGAGTCTTCAAAGGCAGCTTGACGATGAGGAAGGTTGTTTATTTTGTTCAAATATACAAAGAAGTGCCTGGTTTCATTTGAATACATTTCGGAATTCTACAGTTCCTTAACATTCATCTTAACAATCGAATATTGTCGATTTCAACTAAAGGTTACGATTACCTTTACAGAAATAACGAAAGTAATAGTACGATTAATGGTGATAATGGTAATGGACAAGGAGTTTTCACAACCAACTTGGGTTGAATACGTAAATTTTTGAAGTTACTCTCTGGCTTATCACAATAACTGATTGATCACGTCTATCAATGAAGATATGACATTACCTTTCCTTTCTATCTTCTCTTAGTGCATAAAGCCAACAAAGACTATGTTTTTAGGTATTTGACTACTGAAACCACACCACTTCATCAGTAGACCACCAGAAGGTAATGAATTCTCTAATACCTAGTCTGAGTACATAAGAATTGTGTCCACTGAACTGACTCACCATCGAAGTAACGAGAGTTCAGTTGGATCACTCGGAGGTATTAGGGGTGAATGTTGAGGTTTTGAGCTTCTGATGTAGTAAAAGTTTGACAGGTCGTAATAGTATATCCTAAAAAGTTTCTAGTCAGGGCTAATGCAGTGTGACACTGGTCTCTAGTTTCGTTCTCAGTTTTTCTCTACAAGTTAAATAGACATATCTTCCGAATGGAAGTCATGGATACTACCAAGTTGGCATCTTTCACTTACTAGTTTCAGTAACTATTCAGTTAATGCAAAGAAGAAAAAGTCATCTTTGAATACTGTAGGCTGTTACACAGCAAAACTAGATAATCAAATAGGTGAAACGTTTCATTCAGCTGAGTCCGATAAAATCCATCAGCACAGCTCATCAGTAAGCAGAAGGTTAACTTGTTTCCCATTCACAAGTCTGTGTCATTAGATATGCGTAATTTTTCCAGATGACTCTACAAATGTAGGTGGTTAAACCCATTAGGATTCTTAGAGGGAAAAATATCACTCACTACGAGGTATGTGAATCCAACTGAGGAGTCTCAAGCGAAACGAAACACATGTGCTCGATTCCAGTCCTGGACACTATTCGTCATTTTTGCAATCATTCTAGCATCGACAAATCAAAACCGTCTTAACATCATTATAGTGCTCTCATTCTGCATACGTAATTTACAACATGAAAACTATATCCATTGCAAAGTGAGCAACCATCATGACTTAGTAACCAAGTGGTAGACGCCATGGTGTTTGAAGAAATGTGTTCTAGGCTTTATCTACCCGGCCAACAGGATCACTTACTGGAAGGCAAGTGTATCTAGCTGCCAAGTACTAAATAGGGTGGAACAGGCCACCACTGTTAACCACTATTCGTCATCAAATGTGAGTAGTAACTTGTAAAGTAATACACTTCGAATTTTAATATACTTCTTATGACTAGTTTGAGTTTTTTAAGCTGTGAATCACCCTTTCATTAAAACTTTAATGGATTAACATCAAAAGATGACCATGAATTTCAACAATGGGAGTGAAACTGACTCTAGCAAAGAAGTCAGGCATTTCTAGTGCTGCTTCTCTGAATCAGTGTTTTATGAGTGTTTATAAATAATCACTCGTGAGCTGAACAGCATGTGAATATTTGATTTAACCCATCCTGTTATGCTATCGACTTCTGTGCATTCCAGTCACTGCTATCATTCTTGACGTATAATGATGTAACTCAGTAACCACATGAAAACTTGTACACAAATTGAAAAACAATATTTCTTGTATGAAAGCTGATGAAACTATAGTTGGTGGAGCAAAGTTTGAACCTGTTGTCTGTTGACTTGAAAGCCTACTTGCTACAAAGTACAACGAACTGTGGCTACACTGGATGTAGACTGTGTTTTTTTCCTTTGAACATTTGAATTGACTTTCTTGGTTACCTGTAATCATTTACTTGCAATTCAACTTCATCTTCCTATTTGAATACTATGGATCTCCTACCTCTGTCTTCAATTTGTATTATCACTCACATGATTTTTAGAGTTATTACTGGGATCCGCTTCATTTTTCACAATGAGGTTACTAGATTAGTTCTTCTTCGATTTATGGTGGTCCACACTTTTCTTTAATATGAGCACCTTAAAGTAGTTACTGGTTTTCTTTCGGTGTAGGATTCATTGTTCTTGATTTGCTGACTTTGCTTATTCTCTACATGAAACCATTCATCTCAGGACATGTAGATCCACATAGCGAAAGGTTTGACTAAAAATTCTCTCAAATTACTGAGTTCACCACATCAGTAAGTGACAATTTTTTGATGCCGTATACAACAGTTTCTAATTTCATCATTTATACCTCACCTATTCCTAACTGACGCCTTGGAATAACTTCTGAAGAGTGTCACAAAGATATTTCTGAAAAATACCAGGCTGTAAGTTGAAAGTGATGCACAGATGTATTGTCATCACCATAATGTTGAACTGTCTATTAGAAAGTATGAGTTATCGTTGTTACTTTTCCACATCTTGAGGAAATAGTGATAGTGTAATGGGCGCTGCTAATCAGAAAGGATATAAGTAGTATATGTTGAGAGGTTAGCAGAAATCTTAGACAATTACCAGCAATGGGTAAAGATTCTACTCACAGAAACGTGAAAGACGAGGTGGGCTATTCAAGAGCAAATCAAGATAGAAGCAGGAGAGGAAATGAAGAGCATTATGAGAATGACTGTTTAAGTTCAAAATGTACCATATTTAAGGAGCACTGTACCACATGTTCATAATAAACATTCCTTCCTTTGTCTCTATCTTCTCATTTCCTTCAGTATGACTTCGATCTGAGTAAATCAGCTCCATAAATATACGGCTAAGATCCGGGTGATGTGGTAAATTGGAACTCCGTTTTACATCATTTTATTAGACATACCTCACAGTGGAAAAGTGATATTTTTGGCTGCTTGACGTTTTGGACACTATTTGTTGTCAACAGTCATATCAGAGTAACTCTACAACTTCAAAATCATGTTTTGAAGTTATAAAGTTACCCTGATATATATTTGGATGATAAATTATGTTTGGAAGGTTATTCAGCAAATAATACTGTCCCACTTAGTAATATAAAAGAACTGGGGGAATTTTGAGGGAGTTGTGGGGATTTGAAAATATTTCAGGTTATTCATCGTAGACTGACATCAGTCGGAGAAGCAAAGGAAACCTGGGAGTACTGGACAGCTGTTTCGTCTTAGTGTGGGACCTGAAGGTCGAGGGTTTGATCCCTGGCGGAGTGCGCATTGCTGAGGAGTCCCATACTAGGACGAAACAGCTGTCCAGTATTCCCAGGTCTCCTTTGTTCCTCCAACTGATGTCAGTCTGCGATGAATAACAACTTGAACTAAGAGAAATAAAATCAGCAACGTAGGTTAAAAATATCTAAGTAATCTATACAGAATTCAGTAATATCACATTTCAGATACTGAGGTAAAGGCAATGTTTAAAGGTCTGTTTCATGGTTAATACTCACATTTAAAGATGTGAATGACGAATGGCTGGCTGAGTGCTACTTTGAATTCCGTCGCTTTTTATTCAGCTCACAAAGTCTACTAGCAGAGGTTGATACCTGAAGGTTTCTAAACTTGTAAACCCCAAGTTCTGATAGCGTGGAACCACAGAGTTGAAAGCTACCGAACTGCAAAGAAACAGTTATTTGTTGCTTCCTAGTCTCCAAAATAATTCTGATGCTTGGTGAATACACTGAAATAGATGACTTCTCTACCAACCTAATGTGAAGTTGGAAATGATTGTCTGCTACCCGAAGGTTAGCCACTTACAAGTGTTCGATTCAGATAACGATGACTTGAACATGTACTACCTTTGTCGATTCATCTCATACCTCGATGTGCTGTGCTAGGTGAAGTTGAATAGGGTTGGAAAAGGGTTCAGGATGACCAGATCATGACGTGGCACGAAATGATTAAGTCCTTGACTGTTTCCTGAGCCTTGTGGTAAGATGTAGACTGCCTACGTAGGGTCCCCGAGACAAAAGGAATCAGTGGTTGAGGAATGTTGGTGATATAGCTAAAATTGGTGACAATGCTAGAGATATGTCAACTCCCTGATATCTTCTAAAGCCTCTATATTCACATTAACCCTTATTTTCGAATAATTAATTCAGTTACACTACTTTATCACCTTTGATATCCCTCCTTTTCTATCCACCTGTCCTTTGTATACTTCTATAAAGTGTATCAACTTGAGCCGATGCTGAAGAGGTATGGCAAAAAAGTGCTTGAAATCTGCAAAAGCAGGTGGAATGGAAGTGGGATCTCCTAAATGTCAACTGCACAGTCAATAATCTACTGCGATACTGTCACGCAGACGACAACCATGAGCACACTGAGTTTTCCAGTGGCTATAATGACATCCCCAAGGGCATAAAAGGCTCTCTATCATACAGTGAGAACCAATCTCCCCCTGTAGGATCATGACAGCAAACTTCAACTCAAAAGGAAGGAGAGTCGCAATCATTCAGTGCTACGCTATGCACCTACAAAACATGTAGATGAAGAGAAGAAGGAAGAATTCTACAGATAACTGTAATCAGCAATAGACAAGACCCGTCCCCGGTTGGCGACATCAAAATTCTAATGGGCGACATGAATGCCAAACTGGGAGCAGACAACACAGGAAGAGAACTAACCATGGGTCGAGAAGCGATCGGTGAAATGAAGGAGAATGGAGAATTGTTTCAGAGTTCTGTGCATTCAACGATTTGGTGATTGGAGTCAGGCAGTGTGTAAAAACACAAGAATATTCACAAAGCGACATGGATTTAGCCAGATGGACACGCTAAAAATCAGATTGACTTTACTTCAATCTCAAGAAAGTGGAGACTCAGCCTACTTGACACAAGATGAAGAATGTGAGTAGATGTAGGTTTACACCACTCACCATCTAGAGTTAGGAATTTTCAAAATCAAGTTGAAAGCATTCAACGAAGTTGGTGATAGACCACAGTTCAGGTTCAACACCCAGCACCGAAACTGAATTGAAGGAAGAAACTACAAAGGAAATCTTCACGTCAGCCATCAAGACAAAATAGGAGAAATCGAGGAACATCCCTGAAGAAAACTGTGGGGATGAGCATTGGAACTCTTTGCAAGAGATGTGGAAAAAAACCTGTAAACCGTATCAGGAAGGAAGAAGAAAGAAGATAAGGAATGGATCTCGATGGACATATGGAAGCTGATAGAACAAAGAAAGGAGGATGGTGAAGCAGGAGATAAACCAGTGCAGTGCAAGGATGCATAACGAGAAGAGGAACTGAGCACAACGTATAAAACACTGCACTGAACGAAGAAGTGGAGAAGAGTGCGCGCAAAGAAAAAAGACACTTCCGTGACACGCTGGTAAGTGAAGGAGAACAGGATGCAGGTAGGAGAGACAGAGATCTGACAACATTGTATCAAATAACAAGACTACTATCTGGGAGGGAAGAGATCAACACAACACAGACAAAACCAATGAGAGATAGTGAAGGAGACTTAGTCAACTCCAAAGAGGAGAAACAAAGAAAACAATGGGCTGACCATTTCAAATTACTCTCAAATCGACCACCACCACCACCACCACCACATACAACTCATCCACAAATACCACCAGCAGCACAGCCACAGAATTACCAGTGAACACAAGCCTTTCAACAAAAGCACAAGTGAATTCCTGAACGACATAAAGTTACTGGAATCCGGGGAGGCACCATGACCAGATGGAATTCCTTCAGAGGCAATGAAAGAGACTCGGCGACAACAGAGGACATTCTCACACCACTAGTGCAGAAGGTTTCCAAGGGAGGAAGGAACGGTATTTGACTATTGATTGGAAGAATGGTTACCTTTTCAAACTTCCAATGCAGAGAGGCCTACGTCTTTGCAAGGACTGGCGCGGAATCATACTCCTGTTCACTCCAAGCAAAATACTATACCGCATCATCCTAGAGAGTACAAAAGATGTGCTGGATTAAAAATTACGACCGGAAGAGGTTGGATTCAGGAAGTACAAATCATGTGCGGATCAAATTGCAATGTTACCCTACGCATCACCGTAGAACAGAGTAAATAATGGCAGTCAACTCAACTCTACCTCAAATTCATCGACTTTGAAAACGCCTTCGACAGTGTCTACTGACAAGTATTTTGTCAGGCAGCTACTTCAACACTACGGTTTTACAACCACAAACCTTTATCAACCTCATTCAACAGCTATGTCGTGATGCTGATGATGCTACATGCCAAGTGATTCACACTTGGAAGCTCAGTGACACCTTTGAGGTGAGGTGATGACAAGAGTAAGACAAGGTTGCCACCTACTATGATCGATGATCTTCGTGATAGTGGTCGACTGGAGTGGAGTGGATCATGCAACAACCTGCAAGGATCGAGAAGTTGGGCTTACTCTAGCTGGACCGATTGAGAGACCTCAGAAGAGTTGGATTTCACCCATGATGATGTATGTCTAATGTCTTTTATGGCACAAACTCGAAGATCAACAGGCAAAAACCAACAGGACGGGACTTCAAATGAATGTACAGAAGAACGAGGTGATGAAGGCACCCAACCAACAACAAGCACCAATCACCATCAACAAGAGGAATCTAAAGGGGGTTGTCTCTTTCACCTACCTACGAAAGGCAGCATCGTTTCAGCTACAGGCGGCAAAAAAGAGCATTTCAAAACCAGAATCAGAAGAGCAAGAAGTGCTTTCAATAATTTGAAATCGATGTGGAGATCTACTGCACTCAGCACAAAGCTTGAACAACATCCGGATTTTCAACACCAATCCAGTCAAGTCAGTGCACGAAAAGCATTTCCAACAAACTACAGACATTCATCAGCAGCTGCCGCCTACACTCGATACTGAAGATCAGGTGACCAGAATGATAAGAAGTAACAAAGAACTCTGGGAACGTACCAACCAACAACCTATCACTCAACAAATATGCAGAAGGAAGTGGAAACGGATTGGGCAAACATTGAGAAGGCCGATTGGGGATATCGTGCACCAGGCCAGGCAGTAGAGTGGAATCCAAAGGATAAACGACGAGTTAGGCGTCCGAGGTGGGGGGTGATATGGAGGAGATGGTGTCAGGAAGAAATGAAAGGTTGTGGGCAGTAGTGGAGCGAGGTTGAAAAGACTGGAGAGAAAAGAGTTGAATGGAGGCGTGCTACTGAAGCCGTATGTTCCACTAGGAGTCCAAGGGAAAAATAATTATAAATAATTTGTACTAGTAGGTCGGTACTTTTTATGTCATTTGCTTGGTGATAATTGGTAGTAGAATCCGGGACATGCATTTCCTCCTGTTTGGGAATTGTCAGTTGGAAGTACCTGCGTCCCAAGAAGTGATGGTATTCCCACTGGGACTAGAACCTATTTTCCATTTTACTAAAGCAAACTAATCAATCCTTGTTTGTAGATTAGACCATCGAATCCCTTGATTTAGCAGTGGATCATGATCCAGCGAACGAAGCTTTGGGTGTCGGACTTAGATCACATTAGGAACAGCAGCTTTCTAGTAGGTTAGTATATCCGACCGATGAGTCATGAATGGGACAAAATC